>OU343222.1:91528835-91999384 GCA_910596185.1 Chrysanthemum makinoi | reverse complement strand
CTTTGATATCTTTCCGCAGGGTTATCCGAGAAAGATTGGAAAGAACAACCTTAAGGTTGACTTTGACACCCTCACATGCTCAATCTTCGTCTCATCTGCTGGATATTCTCGAATCATCCTACCGTAACATGCTCACACCGCCACGCCTTGAGGTCTACATTCAACAATTTCAGGATTCTATGCGAGAGGATCATCGGTCAAAGTGCATTGAATGTGACACTTAATCACAAACAAGTCACTATCACTCCTCACACTTACTACGTTTCTCATCATTCCCGCATCGCTCCAACCACTTCTTTGCTACCCCATGGAAGAGACAAATTCCGAAATTTTGATAGATATTGGTTATGATGAAGCTTCGTGAATCATTACTAAGCACTCTCATGCAGGCTGAAGAATATTCCTCAACCATGGAGAACACTACATGATCATCACCAAATCGGTCCTGGTTGTGACAGGGCTAATTAGCATCCTAAGCTCATGGAACTCCAAATTTTCCGTCGTTAATCAACAAGAAGCGACATTGTCGGCTAATCGGCATGTGGAGGACATGATGGTATTTCACAAGAAGCTTGGCTCTAAGATTCCCTATGTCGATACACCAAACCGTTGATCCAGAGAGCACTTGACTTCATCCCGACATCCCCACGAGCTTAATGACCCGATAATCACGACATATCGACCGAACCCATACTATCCGAGGAATCAAAGAATCGTCAACAAAGAAACAGTGGTTCGGGTACCCTGATCACCTTCTAACCATCGAAATCAAAAACCTTGAAACATATAAAAGGTATCGGTTAGCCGTAAAAGAAGGCAAAGTTGGCCATCTTGATGAAAGATCTTCCGTACACCTACTCGGAGGACCGTAAGAAAAGGCCGGAAGTGCCAAGTACAAATCTTTATGAAGCTTCCCAAAAGGAATCCTCCTCGTAAAAGATTGTTCCCAGAAGGAAGTCAACCTATTCCCACATCCGGAACGCAAAGAAAGCTTGTGGACGAAAGCTCAAGGACGATACGATGTGTGAAGAGATTACCTACTCAATCAAGAAGCGCATAACTCCTTCAAAGAACTAAACCTCCAAAGTCCACCGGTACCACAAAGGAAAAGGAAAGACTCTCGTGACTTGTAATCGTATGATGAAAGCTCGACAAGAAGAAGATAAACTGGATATATCATACACAAGGAAGGTTTAATATCGTTAGACACCTTCAAAAGCTAAAGCATTGCTAGCAAGACCAAATGGGCGGTTCGGGAGGATCAAGTAGCCGCCCACTCAACCTTTCTCCTGCGTTAATCAACCCGATCAGGGAGCTGGTGCCACCACTCTTATGCAACAACAAAAGCTTGTGGAGGATACTATCGAATATGAGTTCGAGGAACCTGAACCGAAGTCCAAAGATCAAGATGTTGATTATGATATCGCTTTCTTCTAGATAGTCCGCGCGATCAAAGGAAGAAACCTCTCGAACCTCAAGGATCCAGAGTATCCTCATATCTCTTCATCATCGATTCGCCTTCTCACCCTCACCACCACCATCAAAGAAGCCAACCAAATCATCATCCAAATCCGTGAAGAAACCATCTAAATCTTGATTTCAAGCTCATGAACGATTACCAAAGCCGCCAAACAAGTCGAAGAAAAACGTGCTCAACAAAAGTCAATTTCTTTGTTGATCACATAAAGATCTATATGCGAGCATGAAAAGATGAAAGGAGAAAGGAATTTTGTTCGAGAATTCATGAAAAATCAGCCACAAGAGGAACTGAACGAAATGATCAAGGCTGCCACCTAAAAGTACCTTCGAGTAATGCCCTAAAGTCACAAAAGGAGTTGCTCACCAAACAACTTTATCCTTTATGTCGCCAAGCAAACTATTCGATCAACGCCTTAACTGTCACAATCAATCCAACCGATCCTGGTTGTTTTCTCAATAATGAATTGGTGGCCAAGCTTGTTACACAAATGTCCGCACGATCACCGACATTTACTGATGAAGGAAAGCCGTTTCAAGCATTACCGACTACCAACTTCAAGAAGCTTGCAGATTCGCTTTAAAAGTCGAAACGCCCTAGAGACGATATGAAGACAAGGATAAGGATAAAGACTCGCACTCAAACGCCGAATGCCCGTGAATCTTCTTTGATGCAACCTCCACAACGGCCTGTTCAACCAAAAATCTCCTCCCTCTTCTACTGAAAAACCTCGGACGATTCCGGTTACCACCCCCACTGTAGAAAACCGATGATCACTTTGAGTATACGGGTGGTGACGATGAAGAGGTCCTTGAGACCCTACAACAACCCACCTCTCCCAAACAAGTTCGAAACCGTAATCATCATCTAGGCCTTCAAAAGAAGAAGAAGAAGACGCCTAGACCGACGTCGTATCATGGCTAGATGACGAGCAAAAACAGAGGAATTTGAATGGTTTGATAATCTTGTTAACAAACACTCCTACCTCAAGAAGGTCGAACTTGGTAGATCGGTTCTACATTGAGCATGCAAAAATTCTCAAGAAGAAAAGTTCCATTTGAAGAAAATGACGAAATCCGAAATGGGTTAATCAAGAATGAAGCGTTTCAACTTCTAAAAGACAGCTTTGAAAGTGCCCTCGAGGTCGAATATCACCTTGAAAACATTGCTCGAGCTATGTCTAACAACATGGATTGGCTCAACCCTGAAGCAAACATTGACTTCACACAAAGGGACAACCCTCCATACTACACCGATTGACCAAACTCTACCAACACTTGGCCAACCAAATTGAACCACGGATTCTTCGGTACTTATTCAACAAAGACCTGGATTTTTTCTTCTACACTTGACGATGATTCAAGAAAATATGCTACATCGTTGACAACTTCCCCCAGTTCTGTCTACTCAAACGCATAGCCATTGAGGAACGTGCCAATCACTTGTTCTCCAACATGTGAAGGCATACGCCGAGATGCATTGTATTGATCATCATCAGCCGCAACGCCGACAATCTACTACAGTAAGCCGCCGTTGAAGTCTCAACATACCGTGCATAGTTCTAAAGATATCGTTGCCATCATACACGCTGACCTTTCGTCTAAGTGGGACTACACATTCCTAAAGAAGATCGTAGTCAAACGACAAGATGAACGGGACTATGATTTCTCCGAGGTGACTTTGAGAATTTTTTTATCAATGACATCGAAGACATGTACCTTGCCAAGGTACAGGGTCGCATGAGACAATTCTCAACCAAGTAGCATAACGCTAATTTATCAAGTCACTTCTCATCTTCATACGACGCTTGTCATCAAGGAACGCGTGTAGAAGATCTCCACTGGCTGTCATGAATCTTATCAGACACGTGTCAACTTCACACCTCCAAAGCTTGATCTTCCCGATATCAACCAGCTATCTCAATATACACTCATCAGCAAACCTTTCTGCGTTGTTTACCGTAGTGAACTTCAAAGAAACTGCTTAATGGCGTGTAGTGAACTCCACAAGTTCGGGAATCATACCTTGAAGCTGGTTAGGGATGGATTGGCATACGTGTGAAGGATATACGCCGAAAATTGGGGTCTCCTAACCGGAATTTTCAAGAAAGGAGGATGTGAGACGGATCATCACGATGATTGATGAACGGTTGTTTCGAAGGGATCAGTTCAGACGATTGGAGAGTTATGTCGGTGGTCGACATCCGGAGAAACATAACCGGATTTCAACGCCCTGTTGCACACACTCGGGAACATCACTGCACTTCCTGGTACCCCTTGAATTGTTTTCTTCATATAATTTTGGATTCTTGATTGATTATGTAAATGGCTTGTGCACACATTACAGTGTACAACCCGTACTTGTAAATAAAGGACCCTGTGGTACGTGTCAGTGCCACAATCCTTATAAAAGGAGCGAAAGCTTCTTACTTTTGAGTAAAACCTATCAAACCTTTCATTTTTCAAGGTTTTGCTCAAAAGAACAAGTACCTTCCCTTATGATTTTCAAAACCTAAACCGTTTATATCACTCGTTGAGGGGGGGTACTTGAATTAAAACTTTGTTCAAAAATTGTTCACAGTGGTCATTCTTCCCGCAACACTCAAAATGGTCATTCTCAACTTTTCAAAAATAACATCACATATGCCATTTTTGAGGGGGAGAAAATACGTGATAAGAAATATGTTGTGTAAATGCAAATGAATCTTTGTGCTATAGACTTAACTCATGAATTGACGAGATCTCAACTGTTAGTAACTCGAAAAGACTTGTCCGGGACGGGTAATAATTTCAAGCTAGTTCGCTAGTGATGTAAACGTGTCTCGCAAAGGACTTGTCTGAATAGAATGTACCATTCGGGAAACTCTTGGTAGACATGAACTCTGACGGGTTTGACAACCTTTCCAGGATTGTCTACACCTTCAAGGTAGTTATTAGAGCTAGTTGTCACCTAAAAGCTGACAATGTAACTCTTTAACTATGCCACGTAACCGTGTCTCGCGGGGGAATGTCTATCTTGAGTTGATCAATTCAAAATGTGTCGCTTTCTCTTTTCCTCAACTGTGCATTTTAACCATTTAAACTCTTAAGCACATGTGGAGGGGGAGTATTTATGCAAAATCTTATCTCAACAAAGGTACTAAAATGTTTTTCATTCACAAATACTTTGAGAGATTTTTCACAACAGTGGTTTTATGGCAACATAGGTTAGTCATGGAGTTATAAGGTGACTAAGGTTAGAATAACCGTCCTATGATCCGCCAGAGCCGGAGGGATCTACCCTAGGACACCACAAATAGTTAGTATTTAGAAGTCCTTAGGTATGATTGTAAAAAGGATAAAATGAGAATCGGAGAAAGAAGGAGTTGAAGAATTAAAAAGAAATGCAAAGAAAAGGGTGAAAATAAATAGCCCTCCAGATTATTCAACTTTTATAAAGGTATTAGACACGGGTTCAATTCATATGCTACAATGGTTGTCACTTTGTGACGGATGAAGATTAAAAGTCGTCTTGGACCCAGGACGATGCACTAAACCTCTTATCCACTCAAGTTTCTCTTAACAGAAGCTTGTTTCATTCTCACTGGGAACCCTACGAAACTATCCGCTTCTCTTAGAGATTGCTGGTATTGAAGAAGGAGAGACCCCTCTCCCTAGTCCTCCGCCAGAAAACCAAAACGCACTATTGAGTCTAGAGCCACGAGATTCATCAAAAGATCTCTTAGTAACACTTGACATTTAATCACTTGATGATCAACAAATAAGGTTATCAGTGGTTCATATAGAGTCCTTCACAGATCTTAGCAATCTGTCGAGAACATTTATGAGAGGTTCACATTTGTGATCCTCGGTGAATGAATGGAAACTCCCTGCCAGGGTCAACATCAAACGTTCTCGACAAGCAGGTCGCTCGGCAACTCCCCGGATTGCGCTTAGTGGTCTCAAACGGTCTAATGCGTCGTGAGGTGATGCTTCGCTGTACCTCATGACTCATCTGAATCGTAGGTGTACTTCGGTACATATCGTGTTATCTCACTTCATCAGTGGGACTCCGATTCAGGAACGGCCTTTGTAAGTGAATTAGAGTTGTGTTTTCACACTATCTGTAACACTCTCGGTTCAAACTTGTAAGTGCCTAATCCGCTTATTACTAACCGTTTAAATTTTTTCTTCTTATGGAAGCTCGGAGCCTATTTAATGATCGTGAGATTCTTCTCATGCTCACGCCAACTTCATCACTGATGGAAGTTCTATCCAAAAGCAACACAAATGAATGATTCTTCGTCAATACAGAGAATCTACAAAGTTAAAGACTTAAAGAACTCCATCAAGTATGAATTCCAACGCCAAAGAGCGTGGGCGAAGCATGTTGAAGAATGACGCTGGAGACATTGTAGAAGCTGCGGGCAGACAACTGAGGACACTTGATGCTGACAACAACAACATACTATCACTTTCATCACAAAGAACAATGATCAAAGAAAAGAGTTAAAGATGACGTCAAAGCATAACCGTTCAAAGTAAACTATCTCTATTAATGGGAGATTGTTCAAATCAGGCAATTCTTCTCTAAAGAAAGAAGAATGTCAAGACGCCAAAGCTACTATTACATCAACGCCTTCACCGCTTTCATCACCAACACTTGAGTGTTTGTTACTCATATGTAATAACACTTGAGGGGGAGATTGTTGGAATCACTCCTAAACATTATTCAAGTGTTAGTTACTCATATGTAATAGTTATCTTATTATGGCCTTTATGTTTGTTATTAGCCTTAAGCTTATGTAGAAGGCCCATGAGCTTAGGCCCAAGCCCATAGGTGAAAGGGAAGGAGTAGTGTGTTGCATTCTAGCTCCTTGCCTATTAATACCTTATGTAAACCTTCATTTGAAGGTTGGTTGTTCAAGTTATTCTCTCTTTCACATACCTTCGCCTAACCGTCTAAGTCTATACGTGTATGTGTGTTTGGATACTTGTTCAATCGCCTCGCTATCTTTCTTATAAGCTTGTGTGGTAAACCTTGTGACCTAACACGCAACACTTCATTTTCTTTGACAGCAGCCCCTAAAGATGATACCTCACCGCGAAGAGACAACATCTCAGACACATTTGATTCAAACCTGAAAGCAAATTGGGACTCTAGCCCATGAATTAACTGTTAGCTTGAACATCGTGACTGGCAAATAATTTCTCCTTCTTCTTACAGATAATGTTCTCGCACGACTCTGCAATCGAACCAAAGCACAAATGGCGAGCTAACAAAAGGTCGAAACCTGAAAATAAATCGTCATGGCTCATTTCGCGAAGTAAAGAGGAAAACTTCGGAGGAGCAACACCGTCAACAATCTCGCGGTAGTCCAAGGGATTGTCAAGCAGATACCCGTTCAGTACTTTCTACTCCGGATGATGGCACTCCTGTGAGCACCGGGGGTCAAACTCAACAGTAGTCTGGGCATTACTAGCCAAAGGTTGGCCAACAGAAGGTCCAACAAGATCTTCGGCACTACGGTTAGCCCCTCCACTGGAAGAGGAAATTGAGGAAAGGGGAAACATTCTTCAATATAGGAGTAGCAAATGCACGGAACAGTTGCGGCGCCAGTAGTAACAACACCTAAAAGATTCTCGACCTGGTACAAGAAGTAACCTCAGCTCCAAAGCAGCAGCATACTAGAATCGAAGAAGAATCAAGAAATAACCAAACCTTCAGAGAACCCATATCAAGTTGATGCTTGAAAGAAGAACCAACAAAAACCCAACCTCACGCTCAGGGGTGGTGGAAATAGAATAAGTAATGAAAGGACCAGTGTGGGGAGCCGTATAGCCTAGCTCAGCCTCCAAAATGCTACTATTCAATAATTCCCTGAAAGCCACCACGGAATGCTAATGTTGGAGGGACCTCGATTGAGATTCAAAACGAGGCCTCTTGGCAGGACTAGATGGTCCCAGAACACTAGACAAAGGCCCCTCTTTTCTCTTCAAAGGACCGAAGGAAGAAGGGTTAGCATCGAACCTCAGTAGCCTCAAAAGATGATCCACCACCGCGATCAACACTCGCACCTTCCGGCTCAAAAAGAAGGTTAACATCACTTCTAAACTCACCATCCATGCGAAAGCAGTGAGCAATAGGGATAAGGGCACCTGGTGCATTAACGAACGGCAACTTCAATAATAGACGATTCCCCTTCACGACGCGGACGGGTGGTCATCGGGGCCTTTAGAGGCTCCGGGGACTGAATATACTCGGGCCAACTCATCACTGCACAAAGCAAAGTACATTCATTTAAAAAAAATGGAGAAGCAATGCAAATAAAACTCACCAATTTGATCTTCACGGAGATACTCAGGGTACACGTCCTCACCCAAAGTATAATAACGACTCAAACCAACCCAGCAAAGAAAGGGCTCAGGGAATGCCCGGAAGAGATAAGGATTAGCAGCAAAAGCAGCAAAATGATCAGCATTATACTCGTCAGGGCGAGGAACGGGATCTTTAGAGAATTCTTCCTAGAATGCCATAGGAACAAGACATGACAAGCAAAGGCATCGCACTTAAAAATCGATCATTCCAATTTTGACATAGTCAAGAGTTTTAGTGCAAAGGCAGGGACACCATCAGCGTTTACTAAAGGAAAACCACCCTTTCAACTTTGAATTAACATAAAAACAACGAAACGAGTAAATAAAGGGAGTAATGCTATGAACACGACATAAGATCTCAAAGTGAGAAACTCTACACGCGCCGATAACCGATAGTTGAGAAATATTAATGCGATAATACTCAAGTAAGTCAACAAGGAAAACAGACAGGGGCGAGAAGAAAAATTGGCAAGATCAAAAGCGGGTATATAAGCCAATCTTCCCGAGAAGGGCACTCATGCATCGCATACACTTACGGTCAGGAAGCTCGGATGCACCTCACGGTGGAATATTGTAAATCGCAAGGAAGGAGCCAAACGTCCCTGGAGGAGTATTACATTTTATATCAAAATCACGCCATAGCGAGTGGATCAAGGCGGGCGACGAGGAGAATTTTTTTTTTACTGTTTTCTTTTTTCCAAAGGAAAGCAACAAACGGCGATGGTGAAAGATGGAGCAGTATTTATAATAAAGAAAAACCTAGAACCGGATGATGATACATGCAAAAGAAGGACAAAATGAACGGCCAAGATCAAAAATAAAAAAGGACGCATGGAATAGTAGGTCACGTCAAAACAGAAAACGAAGAGTCAACAAATGTCCACGTAGCACGAAACGTTTCCCAAGTAAAGAAAGGACAAAGCACGGGATAACACCACGTCCTGGTCAAATCTATAGTCTAGTAAGTACTTACCGCACGCGACAATATCCGCATGTAGTCAATACACTGGACTAGGGGGACTGGGTGACGTGGCAATTCCCGTCAGAAAAGAAAAAGGTGCGGGACAGCAAAACGTTTAGTCAACTTGAGTCTAGTAACATCCACCGCATGCACCAATGTCCGCACGCAATAGACATACTAGACTGGGGGGACTTGATGACGTATAGTATGTATTACAGGCCCACGAGGTCCAATACACACTATATACATACCGCACAGGCCCAATGATTACAAACCCTAGGTCTACAGTAAGCCCAATGACTAAATTGGCTATGGTCCAGGCTTTGAGATGCGTGCAAGGCACATAACGGGATGAACCTTCAACCGTTAGACCCCTTACGTCCGCATCCGCGATTAACACGGAACTCTTGTCCATCAAGGGTCCGGCTCCGGCAACTAACCACTATATGCGAGAATCTAGGAGGCCCCAGCGGCAAACCACGCCTATAAAAGGGGCTCTAATCCCCAAACAAGGTACAACTTTCTCTCTCATAATTACCCACACACTTCTACTTTCCCTCTCAAGAATGTGTACTTACTCTCACGCCGGAGTCTAATCGTGGGGTCCATCCCCACGGTAAGGCTAACGGTTTACCTTTCTTGTGCAGGGATCTCATTCAAACTACTTGAATTAGTACAAGATCAACCCACTGGATATTTGTAGGCCCAGTCCGATAAGTTATAGTCACATATGTTACCACCCATCGCATAAATTGTACTAACACTCTCCAAACACTAGTTCACAGAGTCATTGGTATGATGATTATGTTATTCCAACACAACAACCTGTTATTTCAACTCCACCACATACCTCATCATCTCATGAATCTAGTGATCCATCATCTCAACCTCATCAAACTGCTGATATTCCTATGCCAACCAGGCAGTCTTCTAGACAGTCTAAACCATCTGTTTGGCTCAAGGACTATGTTACTCCTTACTCACCTTCTCATACTCCTGTGGCTAAAATTGTGTCTTATGCTCCTCTGCAACCTTATTTTGGGCTGTTTTTGACTGCTTTACTAGCTCAATCATAGTCCACTCCTAAAAATTTCAAAGAAATAGTTATTGATCCAGAGTGTTGTGATGCTATAAATGCTCAATTAGGTGCTTTGGAAGAGAATGGTACACGGGAAGTTATAGTTCTTCCACCTGGAAAAAGGGTTATTGGAAGTCATTGGATTTTCAAAATCAAATTAAGGGCATATGGTTCAGTGGAAAGGAAGAAAGCTAGGCTTGTTTCTCAAGGTAATAGACAAAGAAAAGGGGTAGATTATGAGGAAACCTTTGCCCCTGTAGCAAAAATGGTTACTATTAGAGCATTACTAGTTGTTGCTACAATGAAAGGTTGGGATCTATGTTAGATGGATGTTTCAAATGCATTTCTTCATGGTGATTTATTTAAAGAAGTATACATGGTCATGCCTATGGGATATGGGGCTAAAGGGGAGTTAGTTCAAAATGTTTTACGTACTGATAGTTCCAAGGTCTGCAAATTAAAGAAGTCCTTGTATGGACTTAAACAAGCTCTAAGGTAGTGGTTTTCTAAATTGTCTTCTGCAATGATCCCTTTTGGGTATGAACAGTCAAAAGCTGATTACTCCTTGTTTGTTAAGAAAGATTCATCCTCATTTACAATAGTCTTAGTGTGTGTGGATGATCTCCTTACCACTGGTAGTCATTCATTTGCTATTGCAGCCCTAAAAGCTCAGTTAAGTAGTCATTTTCATATGAAAGAGTTGGGTCAGTTCAGTTATTTCCTTGGTTTTGAGGTCTCCAAAAGTGATCAAGGATTGTTTGTTTCTCAAAAGAAATATACTATGGACCTTCTAAAAGAAAATGGTGTCCTTAATTCTAAACCTTATAAGTTGCCTATAGATCATCATTTAAAGTTGCAGGCTGATGATGGAACACCTTTGCATGATTCAGAAGTGTATAGAAGGCTGATTGGCAAGTTAATTTACCTCAATATCACTAGACCAGACATCTGCTATACTATACAACTACTTAGTCAATTTATGCAAAATCCTACTTATGTGCATATGCAAGCACTAAAAAATCTGTTAAGGTATCTTCTTAATGTACCAGGACAAGGCATTCTACTTGCCAACAATTCTGCAGTCCACCTAACAGCTTATTGTGACACTGACTCACATTGGGCTACTTGTCCAATGAGTAAAAGGTCCACAACTGGTTACTGTATTTTGTTGGGTGATTCACCAGTATCATGGAAGTCCAATAAACAAAATGTGGTCTCTAGATCCTCTGCTGAGGCAGAGTATAGAGCCATGGCACTTACTTGGTGTGAAGTGACATGGTTAGTAGCCTTATTAAAGGATTTCGAACTAAAAGATATAGGACCAGTTGATCTTTGTTGTGATAACCAGGTTGCAATCTACATTGCATCAAATCCTGTTTTCCATGCTAGAACAAAGCACATAGAACTGGATTGTCGCTATGTGAGGGATCAAGTACAAGCTGGAAGTGTTAAACCTTCTTATGTTCATACCACTCAAAAAAGTAGTGGATGTGTTCACTAAGGTTCTTTATGTGGATCAACACTCCAAACTGCTTCACAAGATGGGAGTTTCAGACCCTTCCCACTATTATCTTAAGGGGGAGTGTTTAAGTATAAGGACTGAATTAGATACAAAGATAAAGTAGAAGGGTGTAATATGTAAATATTTTAGAAAGTTTTTTAGTAGTTGTTATTTCCTTCTTTTGCCTATTTAAAAGGCTAGTATCTCCATCATTTCATTTCAATGAAAACTTTCCCAAAATCAATTCATCTTTCCTTTTCTGCTATCATTTTCTTTGCATCAATGTTAGTTCTCAAAGAGGAAGAAGGATAAAATCGTTTGAGTGTCAAAATGTCAAAGCTTGTTTACCCGTCACGGCGTTCGAGCAAATAAATTCTCATTGTTATCATTTCATTAAAAGTGAACATTACAAAATATTTTGTGAGAGCACAAGGTGTGTTAACTTAAGTTAACTCACAACACCGCGTTACGTTAGCGTCACATTAGTTTTAACATTTCAACCTTAACACCAAAAAACACCCCTTATCATAACACCACATTTTGGCCCCCCTTTTCTTTTAAAAATAAAAATTACAAATTCAACCGCTAAACTAATACTTCATTTTATAAACAACCTATCATTTTATTAGTAACAATAAAAATATTACATAAACATTACATAACATTAAATAAACATTACATAAAATACATACAAAATATGATACGGAAAAAAACATATGAACTAAAATATAATGCGATACGAAATACATAAACATAACTTAATCTGTGCTCCCCACATGTAGAATCGTACTCAGGTTCCTCCACAAACCCAAATTCCAACCTGAACGCCGCCGTTTCTGCTTCTTCTTTCCTAAGTCTTTCCTTCGTCTCTTGTTGAATCCTTGCTTGTTCTGCTTCAACTTCTCTTAAAGCCTCTTCGTCACACATAATTTCATAATGTTGTCTTGCAGTTAATCCATGCTCATCAACTGTCTTTTCTGCATAACCCGTAAATTGATAATGTTATTACTCAATAAATCCGTGTGCATCAGCTGAAGTTGATGCATCTAGCCCAAGTTGATTCAGCTGTCGTGATACCGAACCAACAATTTTGTTTTATTGATAACTCCAACGGATTTTGTTGCTGATGTTGTCTTGTATTTGTGAAACACACGTCTACAACGTTTCACTAATGGCGTCATCTTTCCTGGCTTTGTCGCTCAAAAATTTGTCGATCACAACTTGTCTTTCCGGCAAAATGTCTTTGCATTTCGCATATTGTTTTCCCAAACATTCTTTCTTTGCCTTTGCGTGCTCAAACATCTTGATAACTTCGATAATAGCCTTATGTCGAGCCGCATCGTCTTGATCACATTGTTTTTTAACATAAGCTTGTATTTCTTCGACGGAATGGGGAGAGAACAAGCCATAATTTTGTGTTATAATGATTAATAGTGTTTGGGTTAAATGTATGTAAAGTGTGTAAAAATAATATGTAAATGTGGATATTTATAGAAGGTTTTGAAAAATATATTGTTTATTTATTTATTTTTTAATTCAAACACCACTAGCCGGGGGCGTAGGTGTAAAATGTTTTTTTTTATTAAACGCTTCCTTAACGTGACGTTGCCTTGACAACGGCACCTCCAACGCCCCACCTTAACGCCAAACAACGGTATGGTAACGCTGCATAACGCAACTCCACACAGGGACGGACCCAGGATTTTTGAGAGGGTGTTGCACAATTTTTTTTTAAAACTATGAGTACTAAAGCTGCTTGATAAATAATTTATTAGGTAAAATTGGGTGTGGCACGAGCCCAAAAAAACATCTTTTATAAAAAAAAAAAATTACAATTCGTAACCTAAAATTAGGTGTGACCCGTGCCACATCCGGCTCTCATGTGAGTCCGTCCCTGACTCCACATCAGCATAATGCCACCTCTGACGTTATTAGGCTAAAAGGAATAATGCAACGAGTCACTCACTCCACGTCAGCGCCACCTCAGCTTTCTCTCTCCTACTTTACCACTCACTCACCACCCGTTTTAACACTCACTCACCACACCAAACTCACTCACTCCACATCATCTTTTTTATTTAACACATTCATTTTATTCATAGAATTAAAAAAACATTACATAAAAAAGTAAAATACGGAAAAAAAATACATAACAAATAACGGTAAAAAGATTATTCATTTTGAGCCAAGTGCTCGATCAAATCGTGACGAAGGTTTTGATGCTCTTCCGATGATCTGATCCACCTCATAACTTCGTCTTTGCACTTGCTCTTCATTTCGAAGAACGTCTTCGTACTGGTGTGCTTCATCCCGAAACCATTTAGGCGAGATTGCAACTTTTTTGTATTTGCGAATCATGTTATGTAATATGATACATGTGTACATCATATTCATAATCCTATTTTTATTTTGCTTTAAGTGTTGGATTGGCTATTATTGCCCATTTTTTCTTAAGAACACCAAACGCTCGTTCAATATCCTTCCTTGCCGATTCTTGCTTTCTTTTATACAAAATTCGTTTATGATCATCATCTGCTGGTTCCGTAATCGTCTTAACAAGAGGCGCCAGTTCGGGATATATCCCGTCAACAAGATAGTATCCATGTGGGTAACTTACTCCGTTAGCCACAAAAGGAACCTCAGTGCCGTCCGGTTTTGAGATCGTTAAATAATGGGGATTGATACAAAACATTGATGTCGTTGTTCGACCCCGCAACACCAAAGAAAGCATGCCATATCCACAAGTCTTGTGATGCAACTGCTTCAAGTAAAATGAACGGATTCGGACCATGATCACGTCTAACATATTGAGCTTTGTAGGCGTATCGACAACAGAACCACTCCCCTGGGTACAATCAAGACTACCTAACATCCCCGGAAACTCCGTGCTTGCTTCGTGATGCCGATAAAGTTTTTCAACATCAGGCACCGTAGGTTTCCTCAAATACTTTGGGGCCAAAAATGCATCACGCTTCACAAAATTGTCAAGAGACTCTCGCGAGGTTCTCTCACTTATTTGCATATATTCATCTAGAAAACTTGCACTAACACCGTACGCCAATTGACGAATCGCAGCCGTGCACTTTATCAACGAGGATATACCTTCTCGCCCGAACAATCGGATTACCCGAAAGTAAGCGAGAGTGATTGGTTACCGCATTTACTATACGGTTGTAAAGTGGACGAGCCATTCGAAACGTTTTTCTAAATCGTCGATCGTCGTATTACCCGGGTTAGCGAAAAAAACATTGCTACTAGACGCTCATGAGCACCCGCTCGATCTCTGGTTATGGTGGTTCTCGACAATCTAGTATATGTTCGTCTCGACTTAATATACTCGATAGCTTTTTTAATAAAATTTTTCTTGCGGCTGCTAACTTCTTCTCCATCTTCTAATAAATCATCCATGCCCATAAACGTATACGAATTCATTTTTGAAGATTTAAATTGTGAAAAGTGTGTGTAAATAAATTGAGAGATGTGTATAAAAATGAAGATGAAATGGTGGGTATTTATAAAAATGAAGATGAAATGAAGATGCAAACGGTTTGGCCAAGCACTCACGCCCGTGGCTCACTCACGATTTGGCCAACCACTCACGCGCGAGTGAAGGCATGGGGGTAAGGGTGAGTGGCTCACGGGGGAGACTCACGGGTGAGTGACCCTCTATTCCGTCTAGCCTTATATCCTTTGCTTAGAGTGGAGAAAACACACTTTTGACTTTATCGAAAAGTGAACCAAAATATATAATTCGTAGATACACTATTATTTGTCTAAAGTTGCTCTAAAATATGCGTATTTTGAACCTATTACTTTTCTCATCAAGAAATGAGTCCAAAACTACGAGAAAATACGAGTAATAATGTATAAAGATATGTGTAACTAACTATAAAAACGCATACTTGAATATGTTAGTTTTCAGTTTACTTCAAAATAGGCCCTTTTGATTTTTGAGTTTTGCCTTTACCATACTAAAGGTATATGGTTCGTAGATACTACTGTTTTAGGTTAGGGCCAGATCATGCATGGATGTATGTCAGTAATCTCAAAATAGTTGTAAAATATAATAACATTATAAACTTTTTCACAAATGCCCCAAAGATACATTTGTAGTTACTTTAAGTGTCTTAAAAAAAGTTATTTTTCAAAATACCCTAAAGTCGCATCGGGTAGGTTAGGCGACTCTCAATATAAAACATAAATTATACTTCTTACCTACCGGTAGTTCAAAAAATTAAATTAGTTGGGAGCCAATCGTCCAAGAAATTAGAGCACGTATCACCTTTTTTACAGGAGTCACTCAAAACCCAACTGAAGCGAAAGTTGTTCTAGACTATTTTGAGAAATAGAAATTTTTTTGGACACATGTGATAACACAAATGTACTTTTTGAGCATTTGTGGAAGTAATTCCATACGTGTATCGGTATATGTATTAAAATTTGGGGCTAAAATACCATGTTTACAAGTCCATGGACTTTTTGTTATTTTTAACATTTTTTTTTGCAATATTTAAATGATGAGAGTTATTTTACATATCAAACTTTTTGCACATATCAAAGGACTCATCTCCACCATTATATAAAAATAAATCAATAACTGAGATTAAAAGCATTTTATTATTTCACCTATTTTTTATAGTTTAAATATCTCTTAAACCGTTAATCGTTAAGCGAAAATATTTACACCTTCGTGGCGAGCATTTATTTATCTTCATAGGACGGTTTTTATATTTTCGAAAAAAGAAAAAAAAATCATTTTTTTCACGTTTTTCGTCTTTTTTTATTTTTTTACGTTACTGAAATTTGTATATACAAATTTCAGTAACGTAAAAAAACGAAAAAACTTGGAAAAACTTGGAAAAAAAAATGAAAAATACGAAGAAAAGAAAATTGTCGAAAGTATATCAAAGTACCTATCTATAGAAAGATAATTAAATGCTCGTCGCAATGATTTATTTTTTTCGGTTAACGATGAACTGTTTAAAAGATATTAATATTTGAAAAAAATATATAAAGTGGGTTTTTTAAATTGTTAGAATTAATCTTATCCATTAGATAAAATAAAAATGAAAAATGAAAATTGATCTCTTTATTAATAAGTAAAGAATCTTTTGCCGTCAAATAATCTTAAATCAATTTATATAAGTACAAAGTTATATATACATATCTTGTTGACAAATATTATACTTCCAGTAATCAAATAAAACTCAGAGACAATTATTAAAACTTTTTTCATGATCGTCTTATGCATTATTTCTTTTTCTTAAAACTAGTTATAATACCCGTGCATGCACAGAGTTTTGACAAAAAAAATTATTTTGTATTAATACTGAATAGTGTGTCTTTAAAAGTAATTGTATATAATTATATAGTTATAAGTTTCGTGCACGCACGAAATTTACACATAAATCAAATTTATTTTAACATTTTATTTCAGTATATACACATATAAGAATTTACCCATGAAAATTGTGATATAAGTACAATAATACTTATGCACAAGTTTTTCATTGTGCATTAATACCCATTAGAATTTGGTAAAATATTTGTAAAAATTTCTGTTAAGTAACTCAAGATTTAATTTTATTTAGCTGGCAAATATGTTGATTTTGTTATTTAAATTTCACTATTGATATTATGTTATACACATGATGCAAGTTTAATAGCACATAATGAGCGTTGATAAAGTTAAAGTATATTCCTTAAAGTTTTTTAAAAATGCTTTTCTAGATATCCTTATATAAATAAATAAGAATCACATGAGTCATTGTTTTAAGTACAATCGCATATATTTATGTTTATATTAAAGTAACCGGTACTTACAATTTAATAATTATATTCTCGTTTTCAGTAATTTAGCCGTATTTAAAATGTAAACTCGTGTCCACATGAGTTAAACTTTTAAAAATGAAACAAATGAGTCCTTATTGAACGTATATAGTAAAAAAATTGATACTTATAATCTTATGCAAATTTATATGTTATTATTTTAAAACAACATATATATTGTATTTTTTTAAGATATAAAGTATAGAAGGTATAAAGTATAAGGGGGTATTTGTTAATAATATAAAGTTATTAAAAAATATGGAGATTTATAATATTACACTTAACTTTATATAATTTTTAAAAATTCAACCACTAAAGTTACCTCCTCCTTTTTTTAATTTTTTATTTTCACAAATTTGACACCTATATTTTTATGTGTTTATTCTATAAACCAAATTTCTCCACCAAATTTATTAAAGTTTAACAAAAATCAATTTAATTTTGACTTTTATTAACCAATCACGTCACACGATTTTGCTTACGTGACGAAATCGAGCTCTCCTATTGGCCTAATTGTTTTTTTCAATAAGAATGAATTGACAAAATCACTCTGAAATGATGTAATTCCTTTATTATATAAAAGATTCATGGTTTATTTGTTTGCGGTTATTTTTCTGAAAATTTAACTAGGGCCTAATTCATCAGCCCATGCAGTTCGCTTTAATTGTGAATCGTGTTAGCCCAATTGGCCATCTTTAAATTGTTTCAATCTCAAAACGGCTTTAATTAAATACAACTTTGTAACTATTTTCATCATAAGCAACCATATCTATATTAAACATGAGGAATGAATGAATGATCATTAAATTTGGCAAAATTCATATGCACAATATATATTAGGGGCAATTTCATATTTCCCCTCCTTTTAGTTGGAAATTTCATATATACCCAAACATGCATTAAAAACATTGTACATTATGCATTCAATACTTGCACTTTGGGTATATATGAAATTAATCATGAAAGTAGGATGATATATGAAATTAATCATATATATTACATAAACATGATAAGACATAACCTCCTCACAAGAGGGGTATATAGTGTTTAAAGTTCAAACGTCACTCGGTGCACGCTTGCACGTTTGGGGTGGCAGAGAAAGAGTCGAAAAACTGTCTCGGGATACCTTGGTTAGAATGCGTACATCTAAGTCAAATACCCGCCTCCCCCGTAAGTATTAATCATCTGAGTAACTTTATTGGCATGACACTTTTATTGTTAGATATAAGATTTCACAAACACATTAAACCATAATCATATGGGGCGTTAACTTGAGTTTAGAGAGAAAAAGTTCTAGTGAGAGAAAGGAAGAGAGTTGGGAACTATGTGAAACAAATAAAAATGGTATTGAAGCTTCAACCCTCTACCTTGGGAGGTAGAGGGTATTTATAGTTTCTTACAAACAAACGCCACCTACGGGCTGTGGATCGGGCATACAGATGGGTAAAGACCGTCCGGTCCTCCACGGTGTTACTTAACTAAATACTACTTAACATAAAATAACTACGATCTTTCTAACGATTACAGATACTTGAGGTGACCGACTTTAATACCCGGAATTTCTAATTCTAACAGTCTCCCCCCTAAGGGAGGTCACCTCAAACACACATTAAAATTACATTGAATACAAACAGATTTTACATTGAGATTGTTCTTGGATTCTTGTCCATGTTCTTTGTTCTGTAGCTCGTAGTCTTTGATTCTTCATAATTGCATGTTTGGATAATCAGTAGGAGGTCTTTAACGATCCACGTGATAATGAGTTTTGAGCCGCTTTGAGATCATCAGCCACATTAAATCTCCGACTCAACCTTTGTGGTGTTGGTAATTAGTGATGTTGTGACTTTTGGACCGACATGCTCACATTCTGGATCATGATTTATTCTTATCGGAGTAGCGGAAGCTTTCGTTGATTCATGATATTGGCATCAGCGTGGCAGAAGCATGGAGTGAAAATATCAGAGTCATTGATGCACCAATCATGATTTCTTTAGATATGAATGTGTTGTGTGAGCATGCGGCTATGGATTGACCGCTCCATTCTCGATCACCAAACGTCGGGGTGTACCGCATAAGACGTTAGCATAAAGCGCACGAAAAAGTGTCTTTGATCACTTTCGTTGAATTAAGGTACACGGCCCACGGTTCCTCCGTTGATCGTACAAAGTACCGCTGTGATCGGTATAATTCAAGAATTTCCTTGACGTGGTTTCGCACCGCTCTAGCCGTTCTCAAACCGAGCGTCTCAAAGAAGACAACACGAGTGAGTGAACCAAATAATAGAGAATCACTTATTGAAAAAGAGATTTGAAAAACAATCGTGTATCGCTCAATAGAAATTGTTTTTGCAATACAACGAAGTTTTAGTGAAAAATCATTTGTCAATCTTAAATACCTTTTGATTTGAAATAATTGTACACAGTCGATGTGCTTAGAGAAAAGAGTTTTTTTTTTTTTTTAAACACAACAACCGGTTTTTCAAAGGCATCCGTCAATCCATTTTCTTGGACCTGGATTGATTCAATTTTGAATCGCTCCACTGAAGAGGTGCATATGACACAATTAAGTCTTGGCAATACCACAAGGATAGTGCGTAGGACTCATAAGATATAATCTCACATTCCACATTGTGTGAAATAGTGAGTCTTCAAGAAATAAGTGTCCTAAAGAGATTAATTGATGATCTCGTGGCTCTAGACTCAATTTGTGCATATTTGGTTCCTATGCCGGAGACTAGGGAGAGGGTCTCCTTCTTCAATACCAACTATCTCTAAGAGAAAGTCGATAGATTATGTCGGTTCCCCGTGAGAATGAAACAAGCCCTTTTAAGAGGAACTTGAGTAGCTTGGGAAGTTTAGTGCAGTGCGTCACTGGGTCCATGACGTCTTGTCTTCAATACCAGTGTTACCTTAGTAACCACCAGTAGCATATGTATTGAACCCGGTTTCTGCCCTAAGGTTGAATAAATGGAGGGCTATTTCTTTTCACCTTTTTTCTCATTCAATTCTTTTTCATTCTTCAACCCCTTCAGTGCTTACCGAGACTTCATGACTAGAACCTTGTTGGGTTTATTCCAGTACTAGCTCAGTCTCAGTCCGCACTCTTCTCATATTCTCATTTTTCTCCTTTTTTCATCATACCTAAGGACTTCTACACTATCTAGTGGATTGTCCCTGGGTAGATCCCTCCGGTTCTGGCGGATCATGGGACCTCAACCTAACCTTATCATCCTTATATCACCATACATAAAGTAAAGTTGGTCTGTCTTTTTGATATCGTTCATCTGCCATAGAAACCAATTGAAAACCATTTGAAAATCAATCAAGATACTTGTGATATAGAATCAAAGCATTTTGTATCTTAATTGTTTTTGATATTTTAGAAATGCTCCCCCTCAACATATGCAAAAAAATTTAGAATTTGTTTAGCACATGGAGGCAAGAGATCTTTGAAATCGTTAGATTGAGAATGAAAGGTCCAATTTTTTTGATTAACATTTTCTAAAATGATCATCATCACTTCCTAATCAATTTGAGTAGATAAAACAATTTAAGGAAGGATGAGGTTTTCACGAGTTTGATCCCCCTCAATATGTGCATAGATGTTTGAGAATGTTTTGCACATGTTAGAAAAAGACTGCACATTGAGATAAATTGATCACGTTTCAAATATTTGTGGTTTAAGATAGATGCTCCCCCTCTACGTGTGCATGGAAAATTTGAAATCGTTTGTCACTTGCGGGGAGGCAATCATACTAATCACTTATGAAACCATGTATCGAATTATCAGTTTAAATCCAATTTAAATCACAAATTCTCCCCGATCACAATTATCAAATCATTTGAGAATCGTGATCTCAGTAGATTTAAATTGTTTTTGAAAGCTTTTTAAGGAGAATTGTGACTTGATTTTGAAAACGTTTTAACTGATAAGGATCGAATTTTGAGACTTTAGACTCCAAAGATTTAAACATGCTTGAATATCTTTTGAAAACAAACCATTGTTTGAAAAAATACACTTTTTAATTAAAAATCATTCTCCCCCTCAATCAATGACATAAGTTGTTGATTGAGAGATAGATAGTTTTAGCAACCGTTTAGTACAAATGATTTTCAGAAATTGAGCCCGAGTAATTTTTCAAAGCAATTCGTTTTCATTGGATAGTGACAATTTTTATAGAATCGAGCATGAGATTCGAAAAACAAGATAAAGTATGGCTCTGTTCTTTCTTTTTAACACGGGTTACTGCCTGAAATGACAATAAACCACCATTTTTTTTAAAGAAAAACTATGTACATTCGATGAACATCTAAAGACCCGTGACATTCTTTGAATATCAACACAAAGTCCGTAGATGATATCGAATCGAGAAAAACATGACAAAATGACAATATTTTTGAGGATTTTTCGAATTTTTCACATTTTTATGGATTTTGAAAGTTTTATAATTTTCTATTTGATTTTTGAAGGTTTTGTAATTTTGTATTTTGCTTTTTGAAAAAATATATACAAAGTGATAGATGAAGAAAGACCTTTACTCCTCGTCTTCCTCCTGAAGACGTTTGAGTGTTTCTGGTTGAAGGCTTTTCAAGCCAAGTCGTGGAAGAATAAATTCAAAACGTTCTCTTGGAAGAGCTTTGGTGAAGATGTCTGCTAATTGGTATTCAGTCCTCACAAAATAGAGTTCCACCACACCTCTTTCCACTTGTTCCCTGATGAAATGATGTCGGATGTCGATATGCTTTGCTCTTGAGTGTTGAACATTGTTGCATGAGAGAGCAATAGCACTTTTATTATCACAAGATGCAGAGGATTTTGTTGAATACAAAGCCATAGTCGGTTAATTGAGATCTCATCCATAGGATTTGAGCACAACAAGATGACATGGCTATGTATTCACCTCTGTAGAGGAAATAGAAGTACTCATTTGCTTCTTTGATGACCAACTCACAAGCTTATCACCCAAAAACTGAGCACCTCCAGACGTACTCCGACGAGTATCTTGACACCCTGCATGATCTGCATCCGCATATGCTGTTAGTGACATACCGGTGTCCTTCGGGTACCAAAGTCCCATGTTGATGGTTCCTTGGAGGTACCGAAAGACCCGTTAAACCGCTTCAAGGTGCTTTTGGTAAGGCTTAGCCCGGTATCTAGCACACATGCATACAAATAACAGAATATCAGTCTACTGGCTGTGAGGTACATAGGGATCCGATCATGCTACGATATTTCGTTTGGTCTACCATGATCCCTGAGTGGTCCTCATCCAGTTTAGTACGCTCAATCATGGGAGTGTCAACAGGGTCACTAGAATCAAATCCAAATTTCTTTAGAATCTCATTTGCATATTTAGATTGATTTATAAAATGCCTCCGGGACTTTGTGAAATTTGTAATCCCAAGAAAAATGACATTTGTCCCATCATTGACATTTGAAATTTGGAACCCATTTCTTTTGAAAAACGATCACATTCATTGGGGTCAGTCGAGGCAAAGATAATATCATCAACATAAATTTGAACGTGAATTAAATGTTTGCCTGACTTCCCGGTGAACAATGTTGGATCAATCGCTCCTTTCTTTGAAGCCGGTAGACATTAGAAACTTTGATAGCGTATCATACCATGCCCTTGGAGCTTGCTTTAAACCATAAAGAGCCTTCTTCAAACGATAAACGTGAGTAGGATGCTCTGGATTCACAAAGCCTTCGTTGGCGACGTAGACGACTTCTTTAAGATCTCCGCTCAGAAATGCCGTCTTTACATCCATCTGATAGACTACCATGTTCTTACTTGCAGCATTAGCCAAGAATATTCTGATTGCCTCGATTCGAGCAACAGGAGCAAAAGATTCTTCAAAGTCAATACCCTCCTCTTGACGGTATCCTTTAGCAACCAATCGAGCCTTGTTCTTTACCACATCACCATGCTCATCAAGTTTCACTTTGAAGATCCATTTTAGAGCAATGATCATAGCACAATCTGGAGCAGGTACTAATTCCCATACCTCAAGTCGATCAAACTCATGAATTTCTTCTTGCATGGCATTAAACCAGCTGTCTTCATTCATGGCGGATTTAACATCTTTTGGTTCGATCTTAGAGAGTACGGAGTTGAAGAAGCACCATAAGGCATCTGTTGCAAGTTGTTTCCGTGGGGATACTGGACGAGAGGGATTTCCAATGATGTTGTCTAATGGATGATCGTGAGTCCATTTTAGAGGTATTCATGTGGTTTGTTGAGGACTGAAGTAGCGAGTTGATGTCTCCGAAGTAGATGGTTCGATGATGATTCAGGATTAGCAAATATGTTTTCAAATGGAGCATCTTCAGGAGTAGCAAAGGGATTGACTTCATCCTGTGAATCAGAAGCATTTCCATGATGTACACTTGATGATTGAAGATTTGTTGATGAAACATTGGTCGCAGCAGCGCTTCTTGGCTTAATGACATAGAAGTTGAAGGGTTAATTTCATTGACAGGGATAGAAGCAGCTTCTGTTGATTGGATTGACATATCATTGTTACTTGGCTCAAATTGACATATCATTGTTACATATGGAGTTGCTGATGAGGAGTTAGGTACAAGATATGAACCAATGGGACTGCTTTGAAGTGCGGGTCTGAACTGGATTGTCCAGAGACCATTTGACCGGTCATCAAACGTGACGTGAATTGTTTCCATGATATTTCGGGTTCTCTTGTTGTAGATTCGGTAACCTTTACTATTAGGTGCATAGCCTACAAAAACTCCAATGTCCGCTTTAGCTCTCAGTTTTCCTAAATCTTGACCATCATTAGTTGGATAACATAAAGCACCAACACACGAAGGAATGAAAGATCAGGTTTTATGTTGTGGACGAGTTCATATGGAGTTTTTCCATGAGCAAGTGTGAATCGGGATCGATTTTGGGTGTAGCATGCGGTGGCGATAGCTTCACCCCAGAGAAACATTGGAACTTTTGAGTAAATCAGCATAGTCCTTGCGGCTTCCACAAGAGTTCATTTCGTCTTTCAACTACACCGTTCTGTTGAGGAGTTCGAGGAACACTTCTTTGATGACTGATTCCCATACTTTCATAAAACTCACCAAGTTGTTTGTTAACAAACTCAGTTCCATTGTCTGTTCGGATGATTCTGACCGTTTTGTTAAGACGAACTGCAGCTGTTTGATGAGTTTGATGATGATATCTAGAGTTTCATCCTTTGTCTTTAAGAATTTTACCCAGGTGAATCTAGAGAAATCATCAACCACAACTAACACATATTTCTTCCCAAAGATATTCTGCACTCTCATGGGTCCACATAGGTCCATGTGAATTGTATGGAGAACTTCTGTGACTGAGTTTGTAGGTTTGGGTTTATGAGCATACTTCTTGCTTTTTCCCAATTGGCATGCTGAACAAAGATGATCCTTTTCATATTTAAGTCTAGGTAGACCTATAACTAAGTCCTTTCTGGAGAGATCATTGATGGTGCCGAAGATCAAGTGATTGAGACGACGATGCCATAACCATGACTTTGTTTTAGAAGCCTTTGACAACAAGCAAATTGGAGAAGACTTCATCATATCTTCGATAGAGATGGTGTATAGATTTGAGCCACGTGAACCTCTTAAAAGTTCCTTACCATCAAGTTCTCTAACGAAACAAGTATGTTTTCTGAAGGCTACTTCTAGATCAGAATCGCAGAATTGACCAACAGAGAACAGGTTATGACCAAGACCTTCCACATAATATACCCTGAGATAACACTTTTTCCAACAACATAATCTCCATAACCCTTAATTGCACCGAAATGATCATTCCCGAATCTAACTGTCCCGATGAATTTGCTCACGAAGTTCATGAGCCGCGACCGGTCTCCATCATATGCTTGGAACACTGAGTCCGGTACCACGAACGATTTGAACGATCTGCAGTTGAACAGACAAGAATGGATAACTGGATAATTGGGATCCCCATGCAAGAATGGGTTCCACTTGGTTAGTCAACAAGAATTGGAACACCCACATCGAGAAATAGAAGCATCCATATCGAAGTAGAAGCAATGGAATCATTGGGAATAGATGCAGTCTGGTGTCTCAGATTTGACCTATTCAAAGTATGTTCACTTCTTAAGGGAATAGTTCTACCAAGAGGCATCCATTTTCTATTGGGCATAGTCTTAGCAGTTTGAGGACAAAACTGATTATTCTTATGGCCAAAAGGTATCCAATAATAACCTATCTTTATAAATGTTCTTCATGTGGGTTTCCAATTTTTTTCTAACAATATTTCGTCTTTGACTTTTAGCCTTTTTCGCATGATTTTTAGCATTAACAATTTTAACTGGGCATTTGACAGCATTAGACAAAGCATTCTCACCACATTCATGATTAGCAACAGATTCAAGGCACATCATTACAAGGTTTGCAAATAGTATCGAATTGAATTAATTACAGATGCGCCTATGGCTAATACTAGAATCAACACGATTTGTTTTATTCAACTCAAGCTTAAAGTTCCTAGATTGGTCTTCTACTCTCTTCCAATGCACATTCTTAGCTTGCAAGGTCCTATCATTCCTTGTATTGTCTTGAGACTTTGACCTGCTCGCTTTAATGTCACTGATTACTCCTGTAGAGGGAATGGGAACATTAGTTGGTTGATCTAATTTTTGCATTCCTGAACTTGATGTGCAAGGATCTGAACTACTAGAACGCACATTAGTGTTTACTTTCTTAAGACTGTGATTTGAGCTATTTGCAGGCACACTAAAACTCACTTTCTTAGGACTAACATATCTGGAATCTGAACTACTTGAAGGCACCCTAAGGTTGACATTCATAACATTGGGCATAGAACGGATTTCATGCTTGGCACTAGGCATAGAACAAGGCATCACAGCTTTGCCTTTTGCACCTAAGGATTTTGGACATGTTGCAATTACACATTCAAGCAGCTCTTGAGATCGTTTGGCCTGGAGGCAAGCAAACCTAATTTCTCTATCAAGAGGTTTATTAATGAAATCCTCTTCAACAATCTCACGGAGACATTCTAGACTATCCTTAAGGTGAGCACAATAGTCATGAAACGCAGATTCGTTATTCCTAAGATGAGGAGGAATATATTTAACCGTCACAGTGTATTTGCAGTCTAAGGGTGACTTTGAAACAACATTCTTATTAAAAACAAGTGGCAGTTTCCCATTTTCCTGACTTCTTAGATTCTCAATTTCCTTTTGTAAAGACGTTATTTTTTCGTTGTTTTGGTCACGAGTGACTTTCATTGAATCATATAACTCTTTAAAGTGTCGTTTAACTTTTTCATTTTCTTCTAGAAAACTCTCGTTTTCCTTTTGTAAGGCATTTACCAAGTTTTGAAGATGAAAAGTTTGAGAGTACTGAGAATCTAAAGGAGGAGGCATTTGGGATCCAGTCACATTGTTCTTTTCACCCTTCAATTGAGAGATTTGGACTTTCAACTTTTTGATCGTGTTACAATGAGCTCGAATCTGTTCATCACGTTTGCTAATTTCAAAAACTGCATCAAATTCAGGAGCATCCAAGGATGTCTTGATATTTGAGGTTTTAACATTTTCTTTTAGATGTTGATATTTTAGTTGTAAATCAAAATGTTCAACTTCTAGTTTAGAAAGATGCTTTACCAAATTATCATGATCATCCTGATCAATTTTCTTATTAAGTTTCGAATTAATCTTTTCAAGCTCAATGACACGATCATGGGAGACTTTCAGAGCAACAGATAATTCATGAAATTGAGAAGCATTAATGGAGCAATTCAGTAGCGTGTAAAACACATCTTATGCAATACATTCAGAAATAAGATTCTCATTCAAGGTATGCAAGTTCTTCCTCTCAATCTCATTATATTTTAATGCTCGCTCATAGTCACTAACCTCAACTACCATTGCATCAAATTCCTTTTCCATTCCTTTAATATCTGAACTTATCCCCTTTTAAGACTCTCAAAATGATCTTTTAGTAGTTTGAAGAAAGGCATGACCTCGGTTAGATAGCATTCTTTTGTTTGCTCAAAACCCTTTCCCCTTCAGTTATCCCAGTGGGTGTGATCCTTTTCTTACAAGTTTTCTCAAAATCGACAAATAGTTGAAGAATAACATATTGACTGATTAAGGTCTTGCTTTTAGTGGCAATAGTCCTAGGAACTAAATGCATTGGTGTATTGGGAGGATACACATTTGTGAAGGCATTTTCCTAAAGGGGGTTTGTTTCAACAAGATTCTCTGCTTTAGCTTATCTAAATCCTTTTCCGAACACTTGTTCGGGTGTTAACAACGTCCGAGGCTTAAATTTGTTTAAGGAAATCCAATTCTCCTTCTTGTAATCATGGGGTGTGATAATTATTTTCTTCTCTTTACATTTAGGATCATCTAACTTCTTGTTCATCCTTTCCCTAGTGACTTCATCAGATTTATTATCTTCCTCAGTGCACTCAACGCAACTAGGTTTCTGTCTAGGTTTAAGGATTTCATTGCCATCATAGAGTACCTTATGAGCATTTCTAGCCTTTTTAATGACCTCTGGATTTGGTTCCTCAACAAGGGGAATGCTATGCTTATCGCTTAAGACTCTATGCTTAGTGATCATGTGGCCAGTCTGAATGGTGTTCCCTTGTACATACAACTTATTTTCAAGCTTGTTCTTCAAAGTTTTTAGATTAGAAAAATCATTCAAAAGTTTTGATTCCTTGGCATGAAATTCTTGCTTAAGCACTTTAACATTTTCTTGAAGTTCTTGTTTTTGCTTAGCAGTTTTTGAAAGCTTTTCTTGTAAGGAATTTAACTCTTGTTTTAACACTTCTTCTCTAAAATTACTTTTTCTCATAATTGTACGCATTTGGTTATCCAACTCCTGCTCACGAGTATTTAACTCAAACTTAGCACGTTGTTCATAAATGGCAACTCGTTCTTTATAGGCATTAAGTTCAGAGATAACAGAATCATCAGGGGCACATGCAGTGTATTCATCAAACACATAGTCATCATTGACTGCAGGAGATACATCACTTGATACAATCACACTTTCACTTTGTTTCACATATTGATCATATGGGACAACATTGATATTACCCATATTTTCAATATCTGACTCAATGATTTCAGTTGATTGTATTTCATTATGTATCTTTTGCACATCAGCTTCATCATATAATTTTAATACCTCTGAGATGATTTTGTCTTTGGATGGTCCAGCTTGTGGTGAAGTAGAGACCTTAGGAGAGACCATTGGAGAAATGCTAGCCATGAAAATTGTTTGTGCAGTAGGTCCATCATCAACATCAGAGTCGTATGCATCACAATCGCTGACTTGAAAGGCATTTTGATGATTGTGACCAATCTCCTGAATAGGCTGCTCATCCACATCTGCATCATATGTCTTAGCATTCCCTTCAGCAAGAAACAGCAGCTCCTCTTCATCCAAGGTTGCTCCATTGTCCTGAGCTTGCACTAGCAACATCTTATCCTTGAAGTATTCAGCATTCTGAGGACGTTTTGGAGATGTGCAATTCCTTGCAATGTGTCCCTCACCACCACAGTTGTAACACTTGATCGTATTAACTTGTCCTTGATTTCCATTTCTTCCCCTATTCTGATTTGCCACATATTCTCTACCGACTCCACCTCTTCCTTGTTCGTACTGTCTTTCTTGAACTGGCGTCACCATGACTTTCCCATCTCTGACTAGAGCATGATTGTGAAGATTGGATGCGATTCGATTTCATTGTTGGTGTAAAGACGGTTGGTATGTGGACTGAGAGTCAAGTTTTGTTTAACCATAAGGGCAGTTGAGTAATGAAGTGTCCCACGTGCATCGCATCGGCTTGTTTGAATCTTGTATCAGGAATGAGTTTGTGATTGCCATCACCCATGGGTATAACTTGAGATGCTTTGGTGGTAATTCCAATGTTTGAGTAGAAAGCGGTTGAATCATTTGATGAGCTTGTCTCTCCCTGGTTAGTTTTGAACTGATCAAGAATTCTTTTTTCAAACTTAGCATGTCTTTCATTCTGGAGAAGAAAGGCATACAGTTGCTCATAGTTTGTATTCTTCAATCCTTTGGTTAGCTTCACAGAGGTGACAAACTTGTGCCATTCGGGATTCATGTTGTTTACAAACTTTGAATTCAACTGAATGTTAGGCATGGTCATTCTGATGTTCCTCATGTCATTCACAAGCTTATGGAATCTCACATAGTACTCATAGACACTCTCATCCGGTTTCATCTTGAAATGCTCAAATTCATCATATAATTGAGATTCTCTGTCTTCAACCATTAATTCAGAACCTGAGAGAAGCATCTTGACATTATCCCATACAGCCTTTGCTTCAGTGTTGTGGTTGATAAGCTTGTATATGTCTTTTGGAAGACCTTGCAATATGATGTTAGAAGCCCTTATATCTGCATCGAATCTCTTCTTCTCCTTATCATTGAGCTCATCATACATCTTTGGTCTGTCCATTCCGTAAATCAATGTACCATCTTCAGCAGTATCAATTATGTCTCTAGTAGTCTCAACCCGATACGGTCCTTCATCAATCGATTTGAGAATGTTGACCCCATTTTCCTTTCCAAGACAAGTACAGTCTGATTCTTTGAGCCCAAGAGTCGTAGTCAGTCCTGTCAAGCATAGGTGGACGAGTATCGACCTGCTGCTTGAACGTCCTCGACAAGCGATGGAGATGATAGTAGTAACGTTGGTAGACATGTTTCAAGCTCTACGGGATTTTACTATTCTTTGATTAAACCGGGAAATTGATTCTTTCACGGGATTTTACTAAACCAAAAGAACAACCGTAAGAATGTATCACGAAGAAGTAACAAGCCTAAATGAACAAGTCGCTAACCACACAACTCGCTTAATCAATCAACTCGCTAAATAGCCAAGTCTCATTAGCATCAACTCGCAACACTGTCAACACGCTTAATGAATCAAGTCGCTGAATAGCCAACTCGCTTTAGTATCAACTCGCAACACAATCAACACGCTTGAACACCAAGTCGCTTAATTTAACTCGCTAGCTTTACAACTCACTTAATAGCTAAGTCGCTTTAGATATCAAGTCGCTTAAAGAAACAACTCGCTTAGAACCCAAGTCGCATAAAAATCAACTCGCTAAACAGCCAAGTCGCATGAACCAACTCGCATCAAATAACAAAGCAACTCTCTTTGAAGAACAAACTTACCGAGACTCAACTCGCTTCGTACAAACTTAGAAAATAACCACTTTATCAATAAAAAACAACCAAACCACAGAATTTGTCCAAATGAATCAAACTCTCCTAAACCTTTAATACCCCAAAAACCTTATGAAATCCACCAAAACAAGAAGCATGAAAGATGAGTGATCAAACCATGGCTCTTGATACCAATTGTTAGATATAAGATTTCACAAACACATTAAACCATAATCATATGGGGCGTTAACTTGAGTTTAGAGAGAGAAAGTTCTAGTGAGAGAAAGGAAGAGAGTTGGGAACTATGTGAAACAAAGAAAAATGGTATTGAAGCTCCAACCCTCTACCTTGGGAGGTAGAGGGTATTTATAGTTTCTTACAAACAAACGCCACCTACGGGCTGTGGATCAGGCACATAGTGGGTAAAGACCCGTCCGTCCTTCACGGTGTTACTTAACTAAATACTACTTAACATAAAATAACTACGACTACGAGCTTTCTAACGATTACAGATACTTGAGGTGACCGACTCTTTAATACCTGGAATTTCTAATTCCTAACATTTATATATACTAGCAGGGTACCCGCGCGTTGCAGCGGCGGGTACATGAAATAAAAAATTTTGATGAATAATGTGTTTTAATTTATTATGTTCTTTTTAACAATAAATTTACGGATATCAAGAATTTCGTATAGCCCGTGCCCGTTCGGGCTCGAACCCGTTGGCCTGCTCGGGCTCGGGCTCGAGCCCGTTTGGTCCGCGCCCGTTCGGGCTCAAGCTCATTTGGCCCGTTGCCCGATCGGGCTTGAATATTTGTATAATGTTCTTTATTATTTGTAGTAGTGAAATTTAATGCAGGAATTGTGTTTTATTTGGTTGTACAATATGCTTGATAATTTGTATTTCTTATGTAAGAGGTGTTTTAATAACTGTATTAGTTGTAATTATTGACCAGTTAAATAATTGACTACATTAAATAGCATTAATATGGTGTTTTGTTGTACACCATGCTTCTTGTCTTGTACGTCCGAAAATTATGTGCATTAAAGTGTTGTACACTATTTTCTTTTCTTGTAAGTAGTAGTCATTATAGTCATTATTAACATTGACCACTTTAATAGCATTAATGTTGTAAGTCTGAAAATAAGTCTGAAAATTACATCATGCTTATTTTGTTGTACACTATGCTTATTTTGTTGTAAATCTGAAAATTGGTTGTAGCTATTGTGCATTGTGATTAAATGGTTGTAATTTTTGGTGAATGGGTGTTTTTAATAGCATTAATGTTGTTTGATAGAATTTTGGTCTTAAAATGACACCACGCTTTATTTTGTTGTACAATATGCTTACTTTGTTGTAATTCTGAAAATTTGGTGCATTAAAGTGTTGTAAACCATGCTTAATTTATTGTACGTTTTAAAATTAAGAGTGAAGTACCTTCGTGCATTATAAGTAGTATAAATATAGATACACTAAACTAATTCTTGAGGTTCGAATAAAATAAGCTAGTTTTTAGTATAAAAAAATAAAATCTAATTACCTAAATAATCCTTTTAGAGAGTGAGTTTACCGAACTGAACTTTATTCTCATGTTTTACGTAAATGAACGAAATACGTCACAATCACACTTTTCTATTTTCAGTCATCTAGATTACTCGCTTAACATATAAATCACTCGCCTACATTTCATTTAAAACGCCCAATATATAAATCACTCACTAAGATATATCACAAGTGCATAGGCATTCATTATTGACTTAGTCACATTGTAAAGTTAGGATTCACTTGACGCATTCTTTGTTTAAAATGTATACCTTATTATCTCATCTCATTGTTTAATAGCTTGACTCATTATCACAAGTACATAGGGTAGGTGTATAGCTTATCTCATTGACTGAGTCCTACATACAAAATGTAGCACTTTACACTTTATAGTACAAGGGAGTTTACACTTTACATGAAAAAAGTTTACCCTATTATGTAAAGAAGTTCATGCCCAAAAATAAGTATTTGCCCAACAGTGTTACTCGCACAAAGTCATTCGCCCAGAATTTGATATCTTGTTTGCTCGCCCAGAATTTCATGTCCACGCCTTCATTCTTGTTTAAACCTTCTCTCGCTCATGTCCACGCCCACCTTACAAAAAACATCACCTTCTCGCCTAAACCCTCGCCTAAACCTTTGCCCAGCCTACTAACCAATAATAAAATGGATATAACGACAGCTCGCCCCATCACTCGCCCATCCTTGCCCCAGCCTCGCCCTTGTCCTGGCTCACCACTCGCTCAGCCCTCTCCTTGGCTGAACAACACTCTCACAACACTCGGGCGATACACGTGTACAGTTAGAAACTACTCGACTAATCAATCTAACGGATAATATTGAAAAGTTCATTTTGGAAAAATGTATGTGCGAGGTTGATATTCGTAAAGTACTTCTATAAATAGTTCATTTAAAAATTTTACTCAAAAAATAATATACTTTTTTTTCTTTTCTCCGAGATTATAAAGTCAGTTTTTTCCATGAAACACTGAATTAATGTTTGGTTCAGATGTTTGATGGGGATGGAAGAAAGTGTTACAATGTAGAGATAGTATGAGAAATCATGTGGTCACTAGGATTGGCAATGGTAGTGATACTTCTGTATGGTTTGATAATTGGTGCTTCCTTGGTCCTTTATGTCAGTTCATATCTAAAAGGGACATTTTTGAAGCTGGTTTACCCCTTAATTGTAAAGTTGTTGAGCTTGTTGATAAAGGAGCTTGGAAATGGCCATCTGTCCTTACAGAAATCATGTGGTCACTAGGATTGGCAATGGTAGTGATACTTCTGTATGGTTTGATAATTGGTGCTTCCTTGGTCCTTTATGTCAGTTCATATCTAAAAGGGACATTTTTTAAGCTGGTTTACCCCTTAATTGTAAAGTTGTTGAGCTTGTTGATAAAGGAGCTTGGAAATGGCCATCTGTCCTTACAGATAAGTTTTCTTTCCTTACCTATCTTCCTCATCCTCTTCTATTTAAAGATAGGAAAGACTTGGTTCTATGGAAATCTAATTCTGGAAAAACTGGTCCATTCTCTGTTAAAGCTGTGTGGTCTGATCTTAATCCCCCTAAACATGTGGTTCCTTGGTATAAGGTGGTTTGGTTTACTCAAAATATCCCTAGACATTCCTTTATTCTTTGGCTTGCTGTTAAAAAGAAATTGAAAACTCAGGATAGGTTGGCTTTATGGGTTAGCATAGATAACTTGAGATGTTCCCTGTGTAACAAGGTCCAGGATAATCGCAATCATTTGTTTTTTGGCTGTGAATATTCTTCTAAAGTTTGGTTTCATTTTAAGGACCTCATAAGGTTGGATTGTGCTTCTGATGACCTCTATCAGGTGATTGATTATGTTTTAGCTAAACCGGTGAATAAGTCTATATGGAGTATTATTCAGAGGTTGGTTATTGGTGCTGTTGTTTATTTCCTTTGGCAAGAAAGGAATTTAAGATTTTTTCAAGACAAAACTAGAAGCTTTGATGTTATTTGCAGTGTTATTAAGGACCATGTTAGATTAAGGTTGTTAAGCTTAAAAATTAGAAGATCTAAACAATCTATAGAGGCTGCAAACATTTGGAAGTTTCATGTTTTGGAGAGTGATTTGGTTGAGACTTCTACTATGCATGAATGATGGGTTTTTGTTACATATTTATGGATGTTGAGTATGTTCTATGGTATTTCAGTGGTGATTTCAGAGTCTATTGGTTGGACAATTGGTATTAGGAAGTTAATGTTGTTACTTTATACTTGGATGATGTTTGGTATGGGACCGGTCTTTATGAGGTTATATGGTCTCTTCATATAGTTGGTAGAAGTTGTGGTGTGCATAAGGTTTGTTTGGCTGTGGAGATATATGTGGTTCTAAAGTATAAGAGGCCTAGGTACGGTGGCTGTTGGCTCAAGCCATGAGCTTCAGCACGAGTGTATGGTGCGAGATACCACACCGGAGGTCGACTGGTGGGTTGTGGCGCCGTAGCCACCAGCCCACGCCAAAGGGTTTTTTTTTTGGGTTTATTTGTTTTTTTGTTTTTTGTTTTTTGTTTTTTTTTTTCTTGTTTGTGTTTGTGTGTTGTGTTTGTGTTTGTGATTCGTTTGTGTTTATGATGCATTCGTGTGATGTGTTTTTTTGTTATCTTTTGTTTTTGTAGGTTCGGGAGGAAGGAGATGGAACCGAGGAAGAAGACGACTTGTTGTTTACAGTAATATTTTTTGGAAATAATTTAAGGGGTTACTGAAATAGTATAAACTATAAAAAGGTAGGTACGCAACACTGTTCCAACTTTCAAGTCCCAATATGACTTTTTACAAACTTTACAACCTTTCATTTAATTTAAGTATTAACTAATGTAATAATCAAGTAAATTTTTATTTTCTTTCCTAAAACAAAAAAAAACTAGTAAATAAAACAACCAATGAGGGGTATTTTGACAAAATGAAAAACAAGAAAAAAAAAATTGCAGGCACCAGAAAACTAATGAAATTAAATTTTTGTACTTATTTATGGTTGACAATAAATGAGGAAGATGACTTATCAATGTGTTGTATTTTTAATTTATGTAATATTTTTTTAGTTAATGAAATTAAATTTTATTTATATATATTTTTTATATTAAATGAAAAAAAAATCGATGGCACCAAAAATTGGTGTTATAGCTAGGGAGGAGTGTTTTGGTGTTATAGAGAAATCTGGTTTTATGGGAAAATGGTGCTGATGTGGCACCACTTTTTCCACCGCATCACCAATAGCACCATCTACGACATCAACTGTACCTAGCGCTCTAATGAGTGCTGTGTTTTTGTTATTCACTGGTCTTTTTCTCTTCATATTCAAGTTGATGTCCACTTGGTTATTATGGGCACTAAGGTCTTTATGTTCATTAAGTAGTGTAGTGGGCTTTTAGAGTTGATGGATTTTGGGTTTAATTTGGTGCTCAATAGTTTCTTGTGGCAGCAGTTTATCAGTGTTTCCTCCTTTGAAGATTTGAAGGCCAATGTCATTTTGGTAGGAGTCCTAAGCGTGAGTTGTTCTCTTTTTCCTTACTTGTGGTTTTTCCCATTGGGTTTTACCCGGGAAGGTTTTTTAAGGAGGCAATCACGTTTAGTGAAATGCTCCAGTTTATACTCTATTGAGATGGATCCGACATCGAAGATGAAGAATATTGTCATGTTTTGGTTTTTCTACTTTATTAGTTGTATCTTGTGTTGTAATAAGGCTAGTGGTAGTAGAATTTTATCTTTTCTCACGATGTTCCCTAAGCATGTTTTGGGAATGTCATGATACAATAACTACTATGGGTTTGTCCATAGTTAGTTCTGTTGGTATAGTTTTGGTTTTTTAATATATTTGTCGGGATATAGTCCCTTTTCCCAAGGTTTGGTTCAAATAAAATTAAAAAGAAATAAGATGGAACATAATAGATTAACAGTTGAGAGGTAACTGAGTGATTCTATAAAGACCATAGAGATAGAATAACTATTTAAGGGTGTTATTTCAACTGTTATATTGTATAAAATCAACGAAGTGTTTATAGATTTTGCTTAGACTTAACTCCAATAAATTTATCCACCAGAAAAACCGTAGCTTTACCTGTTAGTTTGTTAGCTCGTAACAAAATACGATAACATTATAGTTATTGCAGAAGATTAGACAACGATAATGTTATATATCATATATATGAAGTCAAAAGTTATAAGTAGTCTATATTTGTGAAATTTAAGCTTTCATGTATAAGCCACACTCACATTTCCTTTACTTAATTAGTTCTCACAAGCTTAGGATTCCCTGTCAAACAATGTAACCATCTATTCTCGCCAAACATAGGATCAACAAGTCTTCTCTTCAACCCATCTCTTACCGATCTCTGATCACAACTATTATCATTTGGTGTCGTGATAGGCTTCAATGGTGGCAACGGTTCTTCTAGGCCCATCTTATCAGCTTCCACAATCTGGTTAACCATTTCCAACACTTGGCTCATTCTCGGCCTCATTCTTGCTTGTTTAAGCAAACATTTATTAGCCACTGCAGCTAACTTTTGTGCAGATTTGAGGGAAAAGTTTCCATTGAGCCGAGGGTCTAAAATCAGCTGGAACTTTTTCATGTCTTGAGAGATGTGTGGTCTGACCCAATCCAGTAGCTTTTGCTCGTTTTTTGGCCTGTTTTGATCCAACGGTCTCCTACCTGTTATAAGCTCGTATAAGAAGACTCCATAGCTCCATACATCACTTTTGTACGTGAGGCGTCCTGTTTGCATGTACTCTGGAGCTGCGTATCCAACTGTTCCAACTACCTATATAAAACAAGAAAAATATATCCAGTTTAAATAGAAATCCAAATGAGGGTTATTATGGTTAATTTATAAAAATATAACAGACAATTAAGTAACATACTGCTGTTGAGACATGGCTTAGCCCCTCTGAAGGACCGAGCCTAGCCAATCCAAAATCTGAGAGCTTTGCGTTCCAGTTCTCGTCCAACAGAATGTTTGAAGATTTGAAATCTCTAAAGATTATCTACACCAAAACACATGAACACAATGTTATAATAAGAGGTGCAATAGAAAGTGGTTCAGTCTGGTTTGATAAAATGTCAATTTGGATTCGGGTCAAAATGAATCAGGTCAGGTTAAGTTGACCAAATTACAAATAACTGATTTGCTAATATGACTGCAAAAACTATATTATCATGATAATGACAATTTTATCAACTAAATACAAGGTTTTATGCATTAGAACTTCACTACGGGTGACTTTCGGGTTGACCCTTTTCCTTTTTTGCCAGGATTCCTATGACCCGTTTGAGATAAAGTGTAGCTCAAACTGTCTCATGTAATGGGTGTTATTAATACATCTAGTATCAATCAACTTATCCCATAATGTAAAGTTATGTAATTTGTCTTCATTTTTAAGGTGTACCTGAAATTCCATTTCTTCATGGAGGTAAGCTAACCCTCGAGCTGCATCTTGTGCAATTTTCAGTCGTGTTGACCATGTGAGAGGTGTTTGCACTTTACTAGATAAATGATCCTGGACACTCCTGTTTGGCATATATTCATACACGAGAAGACGTTGGATCCCTCTTTCATCGTCTTCAGCACAATAGCCAACAAGTTTGACCAAGTTCGGATGGTCAACAAATCCAAAAACATTTACTTCTGTAATCCATTCCTTGTGTCCCTGAGAAAAGTTAAAATACAAACATAAGGATCATGCGTAAAACACAACATAAGAATATTAATGTGATTAAATACACACGAGAAAGAAATTAAAACCTGTAAACCCCTTCTGCCTAATTGTTTAACAGCAGTATCTATCTTTTTACCCGAACCATCCGTGTTTTTCAGCATGGCCCGATACACGCATCCAAAACCACCTTCCCCAATCATGAGGGTGCGGCTAAAGTTCCTTGTGGCACTTTTTAATTCAGAAAATGTGAACTGTCTGATATTATTATTACTATTACGACTTGGTCTTTGAGTCAAACTTGTGAATGAAGTCTTTGTGGAGGAATCAGTGCTGCCATCAGAGACATCGTATGAAGTAAATCCAGAGCCTGTTTTCATCTCATCTTGACCGATGGATATGGAAGGAGAGGAATGGACCGGGGTTGACTTTGTAGTCCTAGTGTCATTGCTTTTAACTCCGTGGGAAGATGAGAAGGAGAAACATCTCATGCCCTTCATTTTCTGAGAATTATTGTTGGTTCAGCAAGATTTAGCCAATGTAACCTAATGTGTATTCAAATACTTACAAGATTCTCAATCGTTTATTTAATACAAAGTATCTTATTATTTAACTAAACATTATTTATAATCATGTTTAACACGTTCATCATTTACATAATTAAGAAGTGTGTGTTAGTTGGTCCAACCTGGCATAACCAGTTTTGACCCATATACAAAATTACCCGTTTCATTATGAACATATTTTGAAACGTTACACAACCCGCCAATCTTGGCGGGTTTTAACCGGCACATAAGAAACCATGGTTCATCCAACTATTTGTCTAGAACAGCTTACTTTTTCAATATTTAGTATCTTTTTCACATATTGCAATTCTAATTCATACTAAACTATGATCATCAATAACATGAAATGCAAGAGTGGTGATGATACTAACTTTTACTGATAAGAACTATTTGTGTGTAATGACATCATTAGTCATGTACATATATGAGAAGCTAAGCAAAGAATCTTTGACAAGGTAGCAACAAACACATGTTAGTTTTCTAATCAAGAAATTATATTTGACTTTTGGATGTTAATTAGTTATGGTTTCCATCTCTTAAGGCTTCTGGTTGTCAATGAATCATGCCATCTATATTATAAAGATTATATATTTCCAAGAGTTTTTGACTCATTCAACATGAATACTTTATATACAATCAAACTTTAAAAAAGTTACATGTTGCCATGTTGACATCTTTGATGGCCAGTTTTCATGCAGAAATCGATAGAACATTTTTTTTAGAACGGCAGTTTTAACAGTCTCGCAATAATTATGTCACAAATTTATCTCACGTGTCCTACGCAAGACTTGAACCCACAACCATTTAGTTGGGAAGCTTCTCACACAACATGGAATATCAGTAATCGATAGAACATTTGATCATTGAGCCTGAGTCATGAGACCTTCTAAACGTTCTAAATGTTTATTGTAAACTTATTTTCACTATGCATAAACTTTGTAAAGCTCAATAAAGACAGACGTATCAAATAAAGATCGCGTTACATGAATAATGTGACAATGAAAATTTTCAAACATCTTCCCACTATGATTTCTCCATTCATAAGCCTCTAGATGTATGATTTACAAAAGATATAAAATCATGCAATTATCAAAGAACACAACTAGTTTCCACTAATAAAAAGTAAATGCACACCTAGTTAAAGTACAACATGGTTAAGAACTAATGAAAGAGTAATCAAGAAAAAGTAGAGATGATTAAGAATAGATGGCATACCTTGATGTAATGTGTGCTTAGAAAAGTGAAATTCTGATAACTATAAGGCTATAGAAGAATGCATATTGAGAGAATTTAAGGGAATGCAAAAAAACTTGAAACAAGGAAATATAGATACTGATTAAGAAGGTGGTGGGAATAGAAATTCATAAAAATAGAAGGTTGACAGCTGGAATTAATTAGCTTACCAAACTTTGAAAGTGATATTTTACAAAAAGATGACACATATCAAAAGTTAAAAAAGTTAAAAAAGTTAAAACTATACTCTTTCCTTAAACACTATAGTATAGACACATGCACATAAAATTTACAAGGCTTCTTATTAGGATGATATATCATTACTTAAAACCACTGTTCTAAAAGTCTTGTAAAGGCGTGAGGCTTGGTCATGATGTCACATCGCCTTATGTCACATTTTTTTGTAAACTCAATATATATGAAATATGATACGAATATATAAATATTTTCATATTTTGTGTCGCCTTATGTCACGCCTTATAAACGCAAAAGCTTCGCTTTGTCCGCAAAAACGTGAGACTTGTCATGCAGCCACGTCACGCCCCGCGCTATTTATAACCTTGCTTAAAACGATATAACTTCTAAAAATAGTTTTACCACGTAATATTTTGTATTAATGATATTTTCATACTACATAGATTCTTTCTAAAGTTTGTTCTTCGGAATGATATGATATATGTAATTTGTGTAATATTTTGAGAGTTGATACTCATAAAGTAGTATGAATATTTGATCAATATCTTGTAAATAATTAACTTATAATCTTTGTAGGGTTTTGTTATAGACAACCCATGGGGTTGTTTTTATACCTTTCTTAATTACCAATATTTTTCAATGGGTGATCCACCTTCTATATTTATAAAGAATCTCTGCTACTCTAATTGGGAAAAACTTATATGCAGCCCATTTAATATTTTTTATACATATTTACAAAATCAGTCACTTTTTTTTGTTTATTTTTTCATTAAGAAACAATCGCCTAATCAAATAACAAGTATGAATAAAAAGTTTTTCTTTGCCAAAATGATAATTTCTCTTTCAAATCTCCATGGATTAATAACCGAGTACTACTACTGATGCAAATACTTTAAACCCTCCAAATAAAATACAGTCATCTCGTTGAAGGTAATACTCCTTTCTTTTGACTATTATATATATAAAATGAATGGTTTGTTTCATTGCTACGTAGCTATTTTAATTGCTACTTTTTTATAATATTCATATAACTATATACTATAAAATGAATGGTTTGTTTGATTACTTTTTTATAATGTTTCACAGAAGACTTTATATATATATATATATATATATATATATATATAGAGTAAGGATCTAGTAAGAATATTAGTTAAAATGAGAAGGATAAGAAGTAATTTTAACCATTAGATCAAAGATTAATGGCCAGATTTCTTGGTGGCAAATTAGTAATTAATTACCCAAGTTATGACTGCTTGATTAGATACTTAAGGGTAGATTTGTAAAATCCGAATATTGTGTCCCTCATAAATTGGGATTCACTTTGTCAACAGTTAAACCATTTTTCTATTTCAATCCGCTGCACCAAATTAATATAAGAAATTTATGAAAACGATTAAACCGTCTTAACGTGGATCGGATTGGCAAATAATGATGAATACAAAGTTCTTATTTAGATGCAAGTATCATCTTAGATGCATCCAATTCACGTACACATATAATATAGTCGTTGGTAGAAGATGCATGAAATACACATGCACTTTTTTGCAAATGCATTTATTTGATTATTGCTCTTTTTTTGTTAACAAAACTAGATGCATCGTACTTTTGTTTTTTTAAAAGCATATCTACATATGCATCTTATACACAAAATGATGCATTGATGCATGTAATTTTTTCTTTTGTTTCATGACATTTTTATATGCATCTGATATTGTCAAAATATGTTGGGAAAATGAGCAGCTTTTGAATGTGTCTTAAAATTAAGTGATATGACCAATCATTTGCATCTAAGTTGATACCTGAGATTAACAAATGCATCCATTAGATCTTTTTTTAGTTCACGTAATCTACTAATAGCTTCAACATAACAAGTCGTTAGATGCATTATGCTAAAAAATGTCATTAGATGCATTTTACAAAATAAATTAGATGTTTTTATCTTGGCCTAATCTTATTAGATGCAACTCAATTTGCTAGATGCATTTACAATTCTAATAATAAAACCTGCAAGTTACGATGATCTACAAAAGAAAAATAAATAAATAGATGCATTCAAATCAGTTAATATGACATGAATCCATAATATGTTACGAGTATATGCATCTATATGATATGGAAATGCTGAACTCATAACTAAAACACATATCTATATATGACCCACTATTAAAATATGTTAACTGATTGCTTATATAAAGCATCTAACAAAATCTTAAATTAGTTCTGATCATGGGGTTTGAATTTTAATATGACGAGGAGCATGAAATAAAATGGGAAAAATGTAAGTTCACCATTATTGTAGGGATACAACCAGACTTGTATAATAACTAAGGACAAATATACCCTTAAAGTCATTTTCAAAATGATTGGCTAATATTGCTTCTTATTCTTCTTATTATAACTTTTCTTCTTATTTAATCATAACTCTCTCTCTATATATATATATATATATATATATATATATATATATATATATATATATATATATATATATATATATATATATATATATATATATATATATATATATATATATGCATAATCATGCTTGATCTCGATTTGAACAAATGTCCAAACGAGGAAGATGATGGCAATTCGATTGAGGAACTGGTTGATGATACGAGTGACAATGAACCTTTTATCGGCCAAACCTTCTCGACATTCGAAGAGGCATATATCTTCTATAAAAAATATGCGCGACAACATGGTTTTGCAGTTCGCAAAGATCGATCTGATGTAAGGAACAATCAGGTTCGAAGACGTGACATTTTGTGTCATCGTGCAGGGAAAAATCCATTAAAACTAATTGACCCTTCTAAAGATTTGTAGTCTTAAAAACTTTAATTTGGGTACTTTCATTTTTGTCTTTCATGATTTGTAATTTCATGATTTGTAAGCATTGAAAATTTGTCTTTGATATTTGTTCTTTGCATACCTGAAGTTTGGATTAATTTTGTTTGGATTATTGTTGCTGTTACGTAGAGTCTAAATAATGGGTCTTTACTAAACAAATAACAAAAAACATGGTTAATATGTATAAAAAATATTAGATGGGTTGTACATAAGTTTTCCCCAATTAGAGTAGGAGAGATTCTTTGTAAATATAGAAGGTGATCACCCATTGAAGAATATTAGTAATTAAGGAAGGTATAAAAATAACCCCATGGGTTGTCTATAACAAAACCCATCTTTGTATGCCGGACATTTTTTTGGTAACAATGAATATGCAAAAACAAAAACTAGAAACCAAGAAGCTAGGGGTGCGTTTAGTTGGGGTAAAACACCCTTATTTTCCATAAAATGTTTTGTGGAAAACAAAGAAAACAGAGATCGCGTTCACGGATGGGGATCAATTAAAAAGTGACTCAACTCTAAAAAGTCTAAAAAGTATTCTTATAGCGACACGTGTTTCTCCTGCTTTTTCATCTAAGGGCATTTTCGTAATCTTACCCTCATCTCTTTTTACCCTTTCTTTCTCATATCTGGGTTTCTTCATCTTTCTTATTTATATTTATATCTTACTTATAAACATTACACCAACACCACCATCAGATCTGTCCTCCTTCATCCAACTCTCATATCGATGATCTCTGGCGATCTTTCATCACCGTCACCACTGTTGCACCATCACCAGCACCATCTCCATCACCATCACCGTCTCCATGCTGTCAACATCAACCGTCTTCACGCCACAACATTACCGTCTCCATATCTACCGTTACACATAACTAACTAACCAATCTTCAAACTAACTATTAACCGTTTGTTCAGACAAACTAACATATCTCAAAATCACATCAATCAAATACAGTAACTGAAGATCTGTTACTATCTTACTAGTGTTCAGATCTGATCGATAAAGTGAATGTGGGAGTTGATCTGATCGATAAAGGGCCGAGGTTGTGAAGAGTTGCGTGTAAGATATATATTTTTCGTCTGTGATGTTGTGAAGAGTTCTAGGTTGTGTAAAAGACATAGTAGTGCATGTGTTTTGTCATATTGGAGATAACTTCTCTGAGATTTAAGTGAATATATTGTTGATATAATGGACGAATTAATTGAAAGTGTAATAAGCTGTTGTCTTTTTCTCCTATATAAAAATGGTAATTAGGTGAATATATTGTTTTTGTTCTCGAAAAGAGTATTTATGGATGCATTATCAATTGGGTATGAGAGATGGATATGAGATGGATGAAGACAGTAGCAAAAAAAAAAGATAAAGTTGATTAATGTTTTGGTTATGTAACTTGTACTTTGAAACATAAAGCTGTCTTTTTAATTTCTAGTTAGATTAATGTTCATCAGTTAGTCATATAGTTCATCAGTTTCTAACAAAAAAGTATCGTTCATCAATATAAAATGTTGTTCATCAATAAAATGAGTTGTTCATCAGTTCTATTTAATTGTGTTCATCAGTTCTATTACAATGTTCATCAATAAAAAATATTGTTCATCATATACTTTGTTCATCAGTTGTCTAAAAATATTCACAATGTTCATCAGTTACATTAGAATGTTCATAAGTTAGATTACGTTGTTCATCAGTTTTCCGAATAAAAAAATCACGTTGTTCATCAATTAGGCCACAATTAATCTTGTTCATCAGTGTTATTCTTTTTCATCAGTATTTAAAAAAAATAGTAGTAATGTTCATTAGTTCATCGGTTATTTTTTATATTGTTCATCAGTTATTCATTGATAATGTTCATCAGTTATTTTTATAATATTCAGCAGTTTTCAAAAAAATAACATTCATCAGTTATTTTTAATATTGTTCATCAGTTATTTTTTATATAGTTCATTTGTTATTTTTTTATAATGTTCAGCAATTTTTGAAAAAATAACGTTCATCAGTTATTTTTTATAACGTTCATCAGTTATTTTTGATATTGTTCACAAGTTATTTTTTTATAACATTCACCAGTTATTTTTTATAATGTTCATCAGTTATTTTTGATATTGTTCATCAGTTATTTTTTTATAACATTCATAAGTTATTTTTGATAATGTTCATCAGTTATTTTTGATATTGTTCATCAGTTATTTTTTTATAACATTCATCAGTTATTTTTGATAACGTTCATCAGTTATTTTTTATAATATTCAACATTTTTCGAAAAAATAAAGTTCATCAGTTATTTTTAATATTGTTCATCAGTTGTTTTTTATATAGTTCATTTGTTATTTTTTTATAATGTTCAGCAATTTTTGAAAAAATAACGTTCATCAGTTATTTTTTATAACGTTCATCATTTATTTTTGATATTGTTCATCAGTTATTTTTTTTATAACATTCATCATTTATTTTTGATAATGTTCATCAGTTATTTTTTATATTGTTCATCAGTTATTTTTTTTATAACATTCATCAGTTATTTTTTATAACGATCATCAGTTATTTTTTATAATATTCAGCAGTTTTCGAAAAAATAACGTTCATCGGTTATTTTTAATATTGTTCATCAGTTATTTTTTATATAGTTCATTTGTTATTTATTTTATAATGTTCAGCAATTTTTGAAAAAATAACGTTTATCAGTTATTTTTTATAACGTTCATCAGTTATTTTTGATATTGTTCATCAATTATTTTTTTATAACATTCATCAGTTATTTTTGATAACGTTCATCAGTTATTGTTTTCTTTAACGTACGGTATCACTCATATCATGTCAGATTTGAGTGATTCAAACTTCTGGGTAAAAAATGGCCAAAAAAACTATATTTTTCGTGTTTTAAGTTTTGCAAAATTCGGCCTTTAAACTAGACAAATATAGTGCCGAAAGTGCCAAAAATTTCAAGAAAATCAACACCCACTTAAAAAATTGAAAAAAAAAAGTTGCGATTTATATATCATGATGCATACCAAATTAAAGAGGATTAAATTTAAAAAAATTTGGTGAAATCGATTTTTAATAAAAATTTGTCGTTTAAAAATTATTTACGTTTGAAGTTTTGAGGTGGAATAAAAAAAGAAGTTAAAAGGACCAAAATGCCCCATTACCAAATTTAATAAGAAAAAAGGGGGGAATGGTTGGTGGACACTTGTCACATTGTGAGTGGCTTTCTAGCCTTTTTAATTTTCTTTACTTTGTAAAGGATCGCACCTCTCGCGTTCACATAAGCGTTTTCTAACAAAATGTTTTGCAAAACACAAATTCCCCTATTTCCTAAGTTAACAAGGAAAATTACAAAACAAATTTCAGTTGTTTTCCTTTATAACCCACAACCCTCCCTCTCTTCTTCAAAATAGAAAACACAAACATCAACTAAACGCGTTTTCTATATTTTCAAGTGTTTTGTTGAGATAATTTTCCTTTCAAATTTTTACAAAACTAGAGATAGAAAACAAGAGAATTTTTTCTCCAACTAAACGCACCCTAGTAGTCTTAACACATGTTATTATTATTTTCTACACCGCTTTGCGCGTAATTTAGTTTGTTTTGAAGAACACTCTTGTGAGCGGATTATTAATTTAATCTCAACATTGTCTTTTAAATACTTTTGTAAAGCACGTATAAATTGATAATAGTATACATTAGTATTTTATTGTTTCCGGCCAGTATAATCAAACAGCAATTTGCATCATAAAACTATTAGTACACTTGTAGAAGACTTTATGGTTTATGTCTTTGATGGGGCACCCCTTGTTTGAAATTTAGCATCTTAAAAGCAACGCGGCGAAACATGTAGCACCCACGTTTGTGTTTTTATTTTAATGATTGATCGTATCATGGGTACAACATCAAACATAAAGATTCTTAAGTTATTTGAAAATCGACATCTAAATTGCGGCCAAATGTCTATTTTTGCATCATGCACAAATAGTCATACCTATATACCCACATTTTTCACTCAAGTTCATGCTCAAGTTTAATGGTGACAAATGGAGTTTTAGATAAGGGTTTTGGCTCATTTTCAAGTGACTTATGTGTTGTAATATTATTCGAGTTATAGAGCTATAGTCTTGAAATGAAGACTTGTTGTGTTTTTATTTATGATGGTTGGTTGGTTGATGACTTGATGTAATTGGTTTTTTGTTTTTTGTTCATGTCATTTTAAAGTGACTTGCTATTGAAAAGTTTAAGAGAAGGTTGTGTCTTGTTATTCAACCTTTCATGCATCATACGTACGTAATTCTCTTTAGAGTGGAGTGTTTCCATGATAGTTTCTTTTAATATAAGAGACAATTGCCTGAGATATTGAACAATCTTAAAAATGCTTTCGATTCTTGTTAGATTCTTCATTTGTACAAGCTTGCTCGGAATGCAAATAAACGTATTTCAAGCATTTAAGGATGAATTATTTGCACTGTGACTTCTTGTGGTTTACATACCTACTCATATGCTAGCTAGGCTTGCTACCTGAGCTATCTCAGAGATTTTGAATTGGCAGGTAAAGTCAACATAAACCTTTTACAGTCAGTGCATCGCTCAGGTAATTCGCTATAGCAAAGCAGTTTATGATCAACTAGTAATATTGGTCAATCTAAGCTCAGTTGATATACACAGAAAGTAACCCAAACCGACCTGATAAGATTAATCGGGTTTCTAAGCTTCTTTGTTGGGTAACACCTTTGTACCCACATCAGTATATGCGGTTGACTTTTTACTGGCCTAACTCGGATACGGAGTTGGTTAAATCTTAAACTAATTGTTTCGGCACATCCAAATAATGGCCAAAGTTCCTAACAGTTAATGACACTCCAGCAGAAACCCGAACAACCTGAATCCAATCTCTAATTCTGTTCAGGTATGGGGTAAATTCTTGTGCCTCTGAACCCGACCAGAACAACCCAATCACACCAAACAACCCCCATAAACTTTTAAATTTTAAGTTCATCGTCACTTTAGTAAGCCCAAGTGATGGCGACTAAGATATGGGTGCGAAACCCGAATCAAAACTGCATATCCCAAAACAAGATTGCTACTGCCCTGATTACTCAAACTAGAAACGCTTAACATGGCAACCAAATGTGCACCAAATAAAAAAAAATGTATTAAGCAAATAACAAGAAAAATTCAAATGGGCCAGAACATCGTTGATGATCACAGGACATCAGATGCCTATCAGCCTATATACCCTAGTTGTTCACCAAGACAAACTGGATTACCATACTAACCAGCCCATGAAGCTGCACTAGCTAAACACTACTTAAAAATCTGAACAAACACCAGAATCAGTGTCGCCACACGGGTCAGACTACATAAACTCAATACACGCAGAGATAAATTAAGCAAATAACAGAGGCTTCAGAATCTAACTCTGACCAGCAGCAACAAAAACAGAAACATTGAAAGCTATATAAAGTTGAAGGTTGGCACTATATACTGTGACTAGAACCAAAATGAAATGAGAGCAAACCTATCTACTAAAACAAAATGTAAACGAGCTGTCGAGCTTACGAGCCATACATGATATAGACAAATGAAACATAGTTCTAACTTATCCAAACTTATTATTTTATTCCACCATATATCAAGTTCAAAATTCTATCACGTCGCATAAGGAAGAAATTAGTCATCCCAGTAACTATCTTACGACTACCAATGCAACAAAAACAAGCACTTCATTTTCATGATTTCGCCATTCCAACCAGATCCTCAAGTGTAAGATTCAAAGTATCTGAATTTCCTTTCCTGACTTCCTCACCACGAGCAGCAAGAATATCCTCAATGTTCCCTTTCTCGCCAAACATCCCCAGGTGATCAGCAATCAGATGGTAGTTATTACATCCGCCGCACCGCGCCACCACCACACCTTTATCATATGATTCACGAGAAACTGTCTTCACTGATCTCGTATCACACACTTTGCAAGTAAACATCATGGCAAGATCATGTCTGGGAGATATCTTTAAATCAGATTTAGCAGTGAATGTGACCCCAGTGTTGTTGGTTGCAGATGACTCAGTGTTTGCTAAGTTCTCATTCGCGTTTGAAACTGGGGCTACAGGAGCTTCATGCTCTATAGCGTTCGTGACAGATGGACTGCTGATTTCTGAAAATCTTCGGTTTTGTGTTGTATGGACTTGTCCACCACGAATGAATGCACTAAGAGAAGGAAGAAACTGCATTGTGGAATCTGTCAAGTGTAAACATGATTTACAATAAGAAAAAGTAGCATCTCAGACACTTCCATGTGCAGCCATCAATTCATTTTCACAACCAATATGAGATCCGAATCTAATACATATGACTTCATTCTAAATTTGGAAAGAACAAAGTGTCATCTAGTTTTTTAAATTCATAACCCGATATTTATTTACATGTGGTTAACTTCTCAAACCGTTGTAGTTCGACTTCAATTACAACTATCCACAAATTAAAATTCAATTACTTTTTACTTTTTAATAGTCAGTTAACTTCATCGCATACTCACTTTCACCATCTTCTCGTAAAAGTTGTTTAGCATTTCCATTCGAAATTGATTACCTAATTTATTTTTTTCAAACAAAAATTGCGTTTCATCAAATTCAAACTTCGCGCAAAGAATACTCAGCGCAGGACTTTATCAACACAAATTAACTCAAAACAGATTCTAAGCCTTCTAATCCCATTTTTAGCCATCCTGAGGCTGATTGTCTTATTATTGCAAAGCAAAATATAATTACCTATGGCCAGAAAGTCCCTTTCACATAGACCAATTCGGTAAATACCGATTCTATTATCATGAGTGATTAAACAAGCAAATCCCTACTAATAAGGTTGCGTTTGTTTTTCTGAAAACCTCTTAATAACATCTTAATAACATCTTAATCTGACTCAGTCAGACGCAATCAGATGTTTAGACAAAAAAGTGTGTTTGTTTTTTTCTGTCATTAAGAGGCAATAAGAGACAGTCAAGATTAAGGGTGTGTTTGTTTCATTAAGATGTTTTGGGTCTGAATCTGACTACCACATCTTACTAGTAAGAGGTGGCTAGAAAGTCTAAATCTGAACGAAATAATGTTGTTTATTTTTGTATAATTGTCTGAATGATTTTAAGTGCTCGTTTTTGCAATTTGTCTTTAAACCAACGCAATACGATAATAAGTAACTTATGTAAATATGAAACAAGACTTTTTATCATTTAATAAACAATCAAATATATTATATAAAGTTTACAAAACGAGTAAGAGGCAGTAAGACAAGTCCCCCACCTCTTACTGAGTAAGATGTTATATGTCTAACTGGGTCTTACTCAAAAAAAAAAAACAAACAAGCAAAATGTCTGCCCTCCTCTTACTGGTAAGAGTAAGAGGGCTAGTAAGACTTTTTTTTTTTAAAACAAACACACCCTAAGAGTGTTTGTTTTTTTTATGATCATTAAGAGGCGCTAAGAGGTAAAAACATCCTATTGAACTAGATGTTGAGGGGTGTCTTAACACCTCTTAATGTCTAACACCTTCAAATAATTTTACAAAAAACAAACACTTTTATATCAGTCAAATTCAGATTTCTCAAACACTTATTCATATTAAGTTGGAATCAGATTCAGATATTTCAGTCACACATTCAGATTCAGATGTGCGAATCAGATTAAAACTCAGAGCCTCTTAACAAACAAACAATTTTTCCAAAAACACAAACATCTTATTATCTAATTATACCAGCTTAAAAAACAACATAATTACGCCCATAACACTATTTCCTAGCCTGATTTATAACAGTCAAGAGAGTTTGGGATTGCTTATACGTCCGCTTATAGATAAGTACTTCTAACTTATAAGGTCCTAAAATATAAGCACTTGAGTAAACAGTGTTCGGATTTGTTTATTAAGTACAAAAACGCAATAATACTCGAAACAAAACAATAATTTCTAGAAAACTTAATCAAACTCAATATAAAATTACTTTCAGGTTCATCTCGAATAAGCTCTTTAAAATAAGCAGCCTCAAAATAAGCAGATGGGATGACACACAAACTCCCTTCTGCTTAAAAATAAGCAATCCCAAACACCCCCTAATAAACCAAACAACCCAGTTTCAGCATATAATTACAGCAACAACAACAACAAATGACATGAAATTCTATAAATTCTGGGCAAATGAAAACAAGGTCATTTATTTCTAGGGTTTGATGAAAAGAGAACTGACCGTTACGGATAGAGATATTGGGTTGTCTAGTGGCGTTTGCGAAAATGGAAAGTAATCGCCTAGCAGCCATCTATTATCAAATGAAGAAGATTGTAGAAAATTTATAAGTGACAGTATCCTTCTTTGCAAGTAACAATATAAAGTCAAACCGAAAATAGCTTTGATGACCAAGTTGATTACAGGGTGCGAATAATGTGTGTATAAAATGTGTTGAACCAGCCGGTACAACAAAGGGTGCGAAAAATGTTTTAAAACCCGGGTTAAACTGGTTGAACCGGGAATCGGTCGGGTGATAGAGAGCCAATTTTGAGGAAAAAAATATGGTTGAATCGTCGGTTAAACCGCGAACCGGTAGCTCAACAAGATAAAAAGAAAAATTGAAAAGCGAGTAATTGACTGACCTATTAAAAAATATATTTTTTTATCTTTGTGTGCTCACATCACTTAAAATTAAAAGTAAACGCCTTTTTTACTTCTATAACTTAGTAAAACAAGTTTTCAAGTATCATATATCATATTAGCACATATCTAAGATTAAATATAATGGTCACTTCGCCTCATCACCATTCAGTACATTACTACTCTCCTCACTTTTCACTTACAATGGTCACCACTCTTCTCACCTTTCAAACATACCCCACAAAATTGTTGGGTAATGAAAACCCCGTGGGAGATATTGTATTATTGATACACCCAAAGCTCACAACCGGGCTTGGGCCATTTACGTCTAATACTCCCTCGCAATCCGAGCGGCGAAATCGCAAAAGCTCGGATTGGATTACAAAACTAAGAAAAAATGAAATCAATAAAAACAAAATTTGTTGATGAAGAAATCCGGCAGCAAGCGGAAGCAATTCTTCAAGCAGCAATAGAAACAAATAAAATTTGTTGATGAAGATATCCATCTAGCAACAGCAAAAGCAGAAGCAACGAAACAAAAAATAAAAGCAGTAATTTTTTTGTTGGAAAAGGGATAAATAGCGACGACTAGGGTTTGACGGGGTGCCATAAAGGAGACGACTCAACTTAGCCACCTAGGTCTGAGGATCAGACCCACTCCGATATCACGTTAAATAATGAAAACCTCGTGGGAGATATTGTATTATTGATACGGTATTTATAATGCAATTACATGATACCTACTAGAAACCCTAACGGACCCAAAGCCCACAACCGGGCTTGGGCCATCTACGTCTAATAAAAATAACCCACACACACTCACAAATCAAATAAATAGTAAAAACTTGCACGAGTACCAAGTGGTGAGCACCCTCGCCATTCAATCCTCCTTTTCTCCTTGGGTGACGCGTGAAACACACTCACAATGGTCTCAATGGTGAGATAGTGAGATGGTGAGGTGGAAAGTGAATTATCACACTCATTGCATGCAACCTAATTATGGGTTTCGGGAGGGAGGATTGTGTTTAGCATATTAAAGTGTTGATTGGTTGAGCGGGTACTTTTAAAAATGGGGTTCATCTCCAAAAATATAAAACCCACCTAAAGTGTTAGGATTTCTCTTTCTTTATTAGGGGTCCCATATTAGCACTCTTACATCTTTATTTTTCTAATATTTTATAATTCAAATTTAAATTTATTAAATTAAAAATAATCATTTAGATATTTTATAATATTTTTCTCTTTCTTACACTAAATCCAAATTCAAATCCCGATCAAAATCTTAGTCCTAAACCCAACTACAACCCAAACGGGCCCTAAGATTTCAAGTATCAGACAAGTACTTTTTTGGTACACGTACTACAATTTAAAAAATTAAGGGCTCGGTTGGTTTGTAGATGGGTTTAGGATTATGATCTGATTTGGATTTGAATTTGGTTTAGGATTTGGATTTGGATCTGATATAAGAGAGAGAGTATATATTATAAAATAGATAAATAATTATTTGATGTAAAATAAAATAATTTTTTAAGTTAAAATAGAGATTAGAATTGTGATATTAGAAAATAGTGGTTAAAAATATGAGATGGCCCACAAATATGAAGGATTGGTAGAAAGTCTAATCATATAGCCAGGTTTTGTCTAACCCTCCAAAATTGGTCATCACTGCCAAATTCAAAAACCAATCTTACATAACAAACAATGGATTTCACTTGGATCCCTAATCCCCACACAAAAAACCGTATACCAAACGCACCCTAAGTGTCTAATGTATGGGTTAAACTATTTTAAATAAGTGAAACATAATATGGTTTAAGAAGACATGAGTAATACAAATTGTTGGGATGTGAACATTATTCAAATATGTATGTCTAGTAAACACGTGAGCCCTCGGAGACACACGTGTTAATACGGAAAACGGTTACTAGTGAAAAGCTATAATAAAATTTTAATTAACGTTACTTAAACAAATAGTCGTTAAACGATAAGTTAAAGGATCAAAACGCAAAATCATGAAAAAGAAAATTACAAATCACCTCCCTTTGGTGTATACCAATCGGTGGTGGAGTTGTAGGGTGTTTAGCAGTGCTTGACTTGCAAGCCAAGAAAATCTAGCCTATATAATGAATGGCATGTGTTATTGTTGAGATACACATTATTAATCATTAAACCTAAATCTAAAAGTCTTGCTTTTCCTCTGGTACTTCTCGACCAAACATCAAAAGGCATCAAAGGTTTTGTTTTGTTGTTCTTTGGGTCAACAAAATACAAACTCCAAAAGGGTTTATGGTTTTGCTAAATTCCTTGATCGATCAATAATAAAACCTTTAAAGGGTTTTTGGTTCATCATTGGTTCTTGGTCATCAAACAACAATAAAAGGTTTCAAGAATCGTTGTTTAAGTTCAAGAAGTGGACTAGCTTTTCACGACTAGTACTAGCATACGTAACCGTTTGCTAAAAACATATTGTGTGTGTTTACGTGGAGAGAATCTACATTGATTCTTTAGTGGTTTTGCGTGTTAAAGATTTATGCACATGCGTATATTCAAGATTGTGTTCGATAGCTTGCTAAAAGGCACACGTTCTTGATCTATGTTGGTTACTATTTATTATATTTGATCTTTGTGTCTTCTGTTGCGTATTCGTGCTATTTAATTAAATATAAACATGTTTATAGTTTTGGCATCATGAGCCTAAGTATGATATTTGTAATTACATAAATATAAAATTGGATGAATTTAGGGTTATTAGTCGTTCTTGAATTTTTAGAAGCCCTTTGGGCGATTTTTAGAATAAAAATTTTGTGCTTTAAGGGTTATAAAATTAAGTAGACATAACCTTAGTTTGCATGCAATTTTTTATATGAATATTTAGCGTGTGATTATGTGTAATATGATGTTATTTGTTGCCATGATTAATTGTTAATAGAATTATCGTGGTAAAAACGTGCATGTTTTCATCACGAGTTTTGAATCTTAATATTTGATATAAATTCTTGGTTAAATTGTTAAGTGAATTAATATGCAAACTAGTTTATTTAATTTAAAGATTATTTAATACGGTTTGTATGACTCCCGGTATCTTTAAATACATAATTAGTTCTAGGTTGGGGAAGACTCCACCTTTAATTATTGTAATCAACTTAATACGTGTTAATATATATTTTTATGAGACTTACGCTACCCATTTTACGGTGTATGTGATCCGACGGTACCTTGCTCGAAAACCAATGGGAGCCTTGTTGAGATATATGTAACTGTTAATTGTTAATATTTTGCATATTATGAATTAATGGTTGATTGTAATGATAATAGTTATATTTGTTTTAGTTGTTTAGTTGTTGTTTATTATTTGTTTTTTGTATTAGTAATGACTCAAGTCAAAAGCAAATGGTTTTTGGAAAAAATAAAAATAAAATGACTAAAAACTATGAAACAAATATTTATTATAAACTATTATCTTGCAAAGTCTTATGCGTCGATGGTGGTTCGCTTCGCATGGTAATTTGCTTTCAGACGAGGCTAGCAAGATTAATAGTTTGTAATATGTTTTCTAAATTAAAGTTTTATTATTTTTGTCGATGACTATATTTGCAATCAACCAATTGCTTTTAAAGTGAATGGTTGTTGTAAATTAGTCTTCAGGTTGATTGACCATAATGGTTTCCACGCCCCACTACATGTTTAGGCATATGTGGGAATTAGCGAAAGAACTTGGGTCTTTTAACTCACGCAGTAGTACGATATAATGATTAGTTTTTCTTTAATTGTGTTAATACAAATAAGCCGTAAAAACGTTTATTTATATTTTACGATCTTCTAATGTTTTGTCGATAACAAACGTAAAATCATATTAACGAAACAAATAAAATACGTAAATGGTTTGAACTAATAGTTTCTAACATATTCACATTTTCACATAAAACACTAAAACAAGTATAAGTGATTTTATGATTTAGTATTACATATGTACAAAAACTAGTGTTTACATATTTGGGTAAATATACACATAACTAGTATGCAGTATATTGGGTAATATAAATGGGTAGAAACTTAAGTATTTGACCCATTGACCAAATACATTGAATGTAGTTGGGTAAAAACAAGTATATACTAAATGGGTAAATACTAGCAAATGGTATTGACCCATAACCCATGGTTTTATATATACCACTTGACCAAGTTCATTGTATCTAGAAAGAAAACCATGGATCAACACATGACCCATGACCCATGACCCATGACCCATAACCAAAAATACCCATGGGCAAAGAGGAACCGGACCACGGATCCCTAGCTTTGTGCTAGCCGGATCCCTTGTGGTAGGGATCCGTGGGATCCGGGGAACAGTAGGATTTTTCCTCTATAAATAGAGAGCCATTTCTTCCTTTCTACTTATCCCTTTACACACATACTTCCCCCAAGTATTCTAACCCTCTAACCTCAGATCCAAGAGATCTATGTAGCTTTTCTCTTTTGTTTTTGTGTGATCTTCTAGGTTCCTCTTAAAGGAAAGATCACCACATCTTGAAGACGTGCAAGCTCAAGTCCATGAGTTGCCATGCTTCGTCATCATCAAGACAACGAAGGTTCTCTTGTTGATAGATCTATCTTTCTCCGTAGATGTTGGGTTGAAGGCATTAGTGAAGAATGCCGAAAGTGTCAAGATGAAAGCATTAGTGAAAGGTGCTCATCATCCGTGTCAAAGCATTAGTGAAGAATGCTAAAGGTGTCAAGACGAAGGCATTAGTGAAGGGTGCCAAGCGTTGTGTCAAAGGCATTAGTGAAGGATGCCGAAGAATCAAATCAAGTAGCATTTGGGAAGAATGCTTAGGTCGTATAATCGATGAGGTGCATCGTTATACATATAAGTATTTGTTTATTTACAAGGAGGGTGATATCCTTGATGGTGTTGTAACAAGGAGTAGATCTCCTTGATAATGGGTGTTGTGTCGTGAAGGGTAGTAGTTCCTCCATAATGGAACTAGGTGCTTAGCCTAGTACCTAATAAAGGGTAGGCCGACGTTGTGGAAGGATTAGTTCTCCTAAGGTGTGAAAGAACTCGGTGGTTAGCCTAGCACCGTATAAAGGGTAGGCGACGTTGTGTTAGGTGTGGTTCGCCTTGGTGTGAAAGAACTCGGTATTTAGCTTTGTACCGGAAAAAGGTTAAGCGACGTTGTGAAGGCTTCTCCGCCATAAGGAGATTGGTGTAGTGCTTACGAACTCTCGAGTAGGTGACTCGGGGAGTGGAGTAGGGCAAGGAAGGTGCCCTTGTAGCCGAACCACTATAAATAACTTGTGTCGTGGTGATGTGCTTCTTACTCTTTATCTTTCATTACACGTTTATATATCTATCTATCAACGTCCAACATAAACAACCAAATAGATTGACATAAGTCAATCTAAATATTTAAAAGGAAGTTTTAAATTGGTAAAACTATTCAACCCCCCTTCTAGTTTTCCACAATTGGCATCAGAGCTTCGTTACCAAGTTTTTTTTTGTATATTGTACTTTGAAAACTTGATACGATCCATGTATGTTTGAAAACTACAAAGAAGGGAATTTCTTAAAACAAAAGTCATGTTTTTAGAAATCATCATATGTTGGATAGTGATAGATCATTCTAACATTTTCCTTTGAGAAGTCTTCATACTAGGATTTGGGTATCTTAGAAGATCATGAAGTATTTCGCGTCTATGGTTTCTAAAACCATAAAAAGGGAATATAGCAAAGGATTGGGGTATCTTAGAAGATCATGAAGTATTTCGCGTCTATGGTTTCTAAAACCATAAAAAGGGGATATAGCAAAGGTATGTTTTCTTAGTTACATTTTTTTCAAAAACGTGCTAAATTGCTTGTGGACAAAATGGTGATATATGCTTCTATCTTATAATAAGCATAATATGAAAAGTGTTTTAGTGATTTTTTTCTTTGAAGTTTTGTTGTTAGATATCTTGTTAATCAAGCTTGAATAAAGGTAAAAATAGGTAATATAACTTCACTAAAAAGTCTACAAAGACTAAACCTTTTCGTCGGGTCAAAATGTACATTTTTGTAATTCTGTGTCAGATCCGCGGATCCCTCAGGTTACACTGGACGGATCCTTCAAGCAAGGGATCCGTGGGATCCGTGGTACAGAAGACAGTTTTTGTCTGAATTTCAAAAATTCATAACTTTTTAACCGTAAGTCGTTAGAAGTCGTGCCACCTATCGTTTTAAAGGTATTTGAGTCTACTTTCATTTAAAAATGATTTCATAAACTGATTCAAAACAATAATTTACAGAATCATTGATTTATAATAGAAAGTCATTTTTCGGTCATAACTTTTGCACAAACTTTTGATCTAATTGGAGACGGATGTTTTCGCTTTTGAATAACAATGTGTCCTCTTTTGAAAATAAGGTTTTGATCATATTTATAAAAGAAACTAATCAAGCTTGGTATACATGTTTATATTTAACACAAAGCGATGAAAAGAACTTTTGTATGCTATGCTAAATGATAAATTGCCTTCCTTACATTACTTGATTATTTGTTTATCTCAAATAGCTTTTGTGCTTGTTTGAGTGATTAACATATCTGGTTTCCTTACCTTGCTATTCATTCTCTTGCTTGTCGATCTAGTAATTTTCTACTAATCAATGTGCTACTTGAAAGAGTGTTTGGGGTAACATTTAGTTGTGTAAAAAAATGTTAGTTTTATAAGTTGAAAAATGTTTAAAACATATAACACACTAAAATGGCTTTTTGATTGAGTTTGTCATGTGTGCAACATAAATGTTTTATGTGCCTATATGACTTCTTGATTTCATATTTTCTTGTATCGTTTTCTAAAAACAACAAGAATGTACATCGGATCATAACCTACACTTGTGTTGATGATGTACTCTCCCGTTTTCCTTTTCATGATCGCTCTTCAAGCTTCATAGTAGGATTGACAACTTGATTATTTCATCCGATATACTCAAGTAAATTATTTTGCAACGCAAATATAATTGTTCATATCCGAAAGTCCAAACTCAAAGCTTTCCAACAACATATGTTGAACTAGCTCTTCCAACCATTTTTTTGTTGTTTACCATATGGACAACTTTTAAACTTATTTTTAACATGACACCTTCGTCACCGTAGTTGTCTCAAGTATAATATTAAACGAAGAAAAGTATCATCATTGTCACTCTTCGATAGGCCATTGTAGGAATATAAATTTTCCTAACTTGAGAATGAATACTGGAGAACTTATTGCACTAGAAACTCAATTTGACCTAACGGTTGAATTGCTTCCTAGATAGAAGTTGGGTATGTGGAATCGCCCGTAAAAATGGTCGTGTTTAGCCGTAATTGAGCACCACTAGTTATAGTCTCATATTCATTCTCTCACTTGGGAAATTTTTACTCCTATGTTTTCCTAAAGTAAGTTTACAATGGAAATACTTTGCATTGTCTTAGGATTACTAATCAAACAAGTTGTAAAATTAATTTTTCCTTTAGTTAATCACAACCACTTGCCTCATCAAGCGATTATCTTGCTTTGATTGAGAAGAGCTACATGACTTCATGGACGAAGTTCATTGTATGCTAATCACCATCCGTAATGACTATACATAGTTCATTGCTTCCGTTGGCCAAAACAACCCTATTGTCTTGAACACCATCATCTACTCTGCACGCCATTGTTAATACAAATGATTTACTAATCTAGATCGTAAATCTATTTTGAGCTTCTTGAATAGCGGTTGTTAAGTTTGATAAACCTATGTGTTACTTGTGAGCTAGATCTCTTTTAATTGCTTATGTGCTATTTCTACATGCTCTTAGTATGTTTTACTTGTATACATGTATGCTTACTGTAGAGATCATTAGCCTCTAAGTTCGATACTTAGAACAAACGCTCACTATTAAGTAAAACTGTCCCAGATGCCGGATCCCTAGTTTGTAACGAGTCGGATCCCTCAAGTGAAGGATCCGTGGGATCCGAGCAAATAGAAGTGGAGTCTCAATCCTTTACACCTTAAACCATGTTCCTAGACTACTTCACACTAGCTGAACTTAATACCTTAGGAACTCTTAAGTCCTTCTCAAGCTTAGTAAGCTTCATACTCATAGCTCATTAAGGATCACACTCAAAGTGCTTTTCGATCTATCGTTTCACCTAAACTCATTACTCTTCCGCTCTCTAGATCACTCATTATTTCTCACATGATCCCTCACATCTAGACTTAGAAATCTTTCAATTATGGCAAAATTGATCATAATCATCCTTACCTCAAAATTGGTCGAAATGGATCAAATTCTAGTTCTTCCACCTTAAAACCTTTAGGATCTTCTCCAAGACATTATCCTAAGTCACTATCGGATCACTAGGATCATTTAGCTCCATTTGTCACTCTCAAAATTTTAGTGTCATCTTTATTCATTCATTGGTACTCACGAAAGTTCTAATTTCTTCCATATAAGGCAATCATTAGCTACATCACTCATTGCCCTTAAACATTTAAGTACCCTTCCATTTAAAGACACTTAGGAGAACTTAAAAAAAAGGTATAGGCTTTAGACCTTTCAAACATCACTTCTATCCTTTCCTAGCTGCTGAGAGCCGGATCCCTAGGATTAGCCTAGACGGATCCCCCATTGGTGGGAACCGTAGGATCCGGGTGACAGATTTATGTCAACTCTTGCTAGAACAATCATTTCAAGCTCATCTTGCTAACTTGAACACTCCACCTCATCCTAATTAAATCCCTAGATCAGTAAAACTCTGAAGTTGACTCTTGTGCATGCTAATCATCACATTCCAAAGGTTATTAGAGACTTAAGTCTTGAATGCACTTGCTAAATCCTTCCTTTTATAAGTCATCTTGCTAGAATCCCTTAGTCATCGAACACAACATAATTCTTAGCATTTAGAAACCTTTTCCTTAGTCATTTCATCATGAGGAAAGCTCCTAGTGCTAACTCATCCAACCAAGAACCACCCAAGAAACTTGCTCGTGTTGTACACGAAATTTCCTCAACCGAATCATCATCCGTAAGAGATAATAAGTGCTAGAATCTCACCTCAACAAACCCAATCAACAATTTCCAAGAGAACCGCAATAATTAGCATTAAACCTTTTAGGTTAGAAAAGGGATCATCGATCTATAAACCAAACGTACCTAGTTCTAGCAAAACGTCTAAACCTTCATTCCTTGAGCATGGACTACACTCCTTCACCGAGCCTCTTTCTCACCCAAATCTCTATTCATTAGAGCATTCACCACCGAGAACTTCCCAATCACCAACTAGTCCATCGTTGGAAACAAGGAACCACCAAGGACTTGATCATATTAAGGAATTTCCATTACCACCACTCTAATTCCTAGTAGAACCTCATCCTAAATTACTCAATGTACCTCCATCATCATTTGTAGAACCTCCTCAAAATATCCTATCAAGACAATAATTGCTCTAATTGTCTAATCACCCAAGGACTTGTTCAAGAAGTACGAAATGAGTTGCATTTCATGTTTAATCATCTTCTTGAAAGATTGGACCAAATCAACAAGTCTACTCATCCCTAGACTCAAGCACATTGTTGCCTCTTAAGCTTTGGTCACTTATTAGTTTTAGTAGAATATGGCTAAATCATTCTCTTAGTTTTTAGAGATTTGTTGATCATCTCTTATGTTTTATTGAATGATAGTTTACTTGCCATATTGCATTGAGTATATGTTTGTTGGCTGAATACATATCTCATTTTGATGATAACATTACTTGTTACATCACCATTGCTGAATTTAATCTTCAGCTATACGGATCCCTCAAAATTGCCTAGACGGATCCCTACTAGGACGGAACCGTGGGATCCGTGAGACAGAAAACTATTTTTCTACTAACTTGGATCACATATGTAGGGAATTGTGCATTATACTTGTTTTCTAACCTTTGTTTTGTAGTTATTCAATCTACACTTGAAGCATTTGACACCCTAAAGCTAGGGGGAGCTTTGTGTCAAAACAATACATTGCAAAATTACTTGCAATATTAGGATTACATTTTCCTACTAACTTGCATCACATTTGCAGGAAATTGTGAATTATACTTGCGTTCTAACCTTTGTTTTGTAGTATTTCAATTCACACATGAAGACTTTGACATCCTAAAGCTAGGGGGAGCTTTATGTCAAAGCAATACATTGCAAATTACTTGCAATACTAGATTTATTTTTCATGACTTCCCATTGCAAAGTTGCAATCATCTAGGGGGAGCACACTCGTCTCTTAGACGAAATTCTTTGCAAACTTAGTTGCAAATGATCTAGATTAGAATTACTTTCTTGACGCCCTTACATAGGGATGGACTCGTCAAGGGGGAGTAAAGACGAGATCTATTCCCGTTACTTGCTCTTTAATTTTTTTTTCTTTCACATGTTTTTCCTAAAAACAATGTGTTGCTTTTCTTCAAACACTTTTTGTTTCGACAAAAAGAGGGAGAAGAAAGTAAAAACTACAAATTCAAACTTTTACGAATTTTAGCTTTTCCTTAAAATAATTTTATGTTTTGTCATCAACAAAAAGGGGAGATTGTTAATACAAATAAGCCGTAAAAACGTTTATTTATATTTTACGATCTTCTAATGTTTTGTCGATAACAAACGTAAAATCATATTAACGAAACAAATAAAATACGTAAATGGTTTGAACTAATAGTTTCTAACATATTCACATTTTCACATAAAACACTAAAACAAGTATAAGTGATTTTATGATTTAGTATTACATATGTACAACAACTAGTGTTTACATATTTGGGTAAATATACACATAACTAGTATGTAGTATATTGGGTAATATAAATGGGTAGAAACTTAAGTATTTGACCCATTGACCAAATACATTGAATGTAGTTGGGTAAAAACAAGTATATACTAAATGGGTAAATACTAGCAAATGGTATTGACCCATAACCCATGGTTTTATATATACCACTTGACCAAGTTCATTGTATCTAGAAAGAAAACCATGGATCAACCCATAACCCATGACCCATGACCCATAACCAAAAATACCCATGGGCAAAGAGGAGCGGACCACGGATCCCTAGCTTTGTGCTAGCCGGATCCCTTGTGGTAGGGATCCGTGGGATCCGGGGAACAGTAGGATTTTTCCTCTATAAATAGAGAGCCATTTCTTCCTTTCTACTTATCCCTTTACACACATATTTCCCCCAAGTATTCTAACTCTCTAACCTCATATCCAAGAGATCTATGTAGCTTTTCTCTTTTGTTTTTGTGTGATCTTCTAGGTTCCTCTTAAAGGAAAGATCACCACATCTTGAAGACGTGCAAGCTCAAGTCCATGAGTTGCCATGCTTCGTCATCATCAAGACAACGAAGGTTCTCTTGTTGATAGATCTATCTTTCTCCATAGATGTTGGGTTGAAGGCATTAGTGAAGAATGCCGAAAGTGTTAAGATGAAAGCATTAGTGAAAGGTGCTCATCATCCGTGTCAAAGCATTAGTGAAGAATGCTAAAGGTGTCAAGACGAAGGCATTAGTGAAGGGTGCCAAGCGTTGTGTCAAAGGCATTAGTGAAGGATGCCGAAGAATCAAATCAAGTAGCATTTGGGAAGAATGCTTAGGTCGTATAATCGATGAGGTGCATCGTTATACATATAAGTATTTGTTTATTTACAAGGATGGTGATATCCTTGATGGTGTTGTAACAAGGAGTAGATCTCCTTGATAATGGGTGTTGTGTCGTGAAGGGTAGTAGTTCCTCCATAATGGAACTAGGTGCTTAGCCTAGTACCTAATAAAGGGTAGGCGACGTTGTGGAAGGATTAGTTCTCCTAAGGTGTGAAAGAACTCGGTGGTTAGCCTAGCACCGTATAAAGGGTAGGCGACGTTGTGTTAGGTGTGGTTCGCCTTGGTGTGAAAGAACTCGGTATTTAGCTTTGTACCGGAAAAGGTTAAGCGACGTTGTGAAGGCTTCTCCGCCATAAGGAGATTGGTGTAGTGCTTACGAACTCTCGAGTAGGTGACTCGGGGAGTGGAGTAGGGCAAGGAAGGTGTCCTTGTAGCCGAACCACTATAAATAACTTGTGTCGTGGTGATGTGCTTCTTACTCTTTATCTTTCATTACACGTTTATATATCTATCTATCAACGTCCAACATAAACAACCAAATAGATTGACATAAGTCGATCTAAATATTTAAAAGGAAGTTTTAAATTGGTAAAACTATTCAACCCCCCCTTCTAGTTTTCCACAAATTGGTTTACCAATACCGTGATAAAAAGTATATTACTTAACTTTGAAAACATGTTGAATCGTCAATTTTAAGGTGTCTTGTCATTATTTTTATATTCACAATATTTGCATATAAATTTAAGTGAATTACACCATAATAAAGAAACTTATTTGTGTAAAGTTTTTTATTAAAATTTATGATACGAAGTTGTATGCATGCTTCTTCGTACATATTTGATATAATAGTTATGTGTCATATAAACTATACCCTTTGTAAAATCTAAGTCATGTTATCAAATTATAAGAACAGTTGCAATTGCCTTTTGCTTTACGTGAGATGTAGGTGAATTGTAACCCAAGGTAGATTACCACTCATCGTGAGACGGTGGTGGACTATCTACAGTTCTTTATTGGATGATTTAAATCCACTTATCATGAGACGGTGGTGACATTCTTGAACTTGAAGCATAAGATGGGATGAAACATGCTTACTTGATATTACATGATAGTCACTAATGTCATAGTAAATCCCATAATGATCTAGGAGTTGCGCAAGATTTGCAATTATTGTTTGACACTTACTTTATTGAATACACCATTGCTAGCAGATTAACTGATGTGATGGTGGTATGTCAGTTAGGGTCCTAGCCTTAAGGAAATTAATTGGTTTTTGTTTATTAAACTATGGGTATTCAATTTTATTTAAGGGTTTAATTATTGAAAATACTAAAATTGACTTTTGTAAAATCTTTTGATAGTATTAATGCAACATAAAACCATAAACATGAGTTTGTTCTTTTATTGGTAAATTGATCCACACCCATAAAGGTTTCTGCTAGAATCAACTTTACTAAAAAGACAAATCGAGTCTCCTTTCCATAACAAAAAAGAGAGAGACTCATTTCTATCTTTTTCCATGTATGTGAAAGGAATAATAGGAATATTAGAATTGTCCTAATTCTAATTATGATTCATATCAAACTTAAATAGTTAAGTGGGTTGTACATCTTATATTTCATAGAGATTTCATCACCCTGATTCGGTGTTAAATTCTTTTGAAACATATAAGACATTTTTTAACTAGAGAATATGTTCCTATAGTTAAACCACATCTTGACGTATGACATTTTATGAGTTATTAAAAACTGAATGGATTATCGCAAAAGTGGTAAAAGCAAGCTAGCATGTTTTATCTAGTTGTTTTGCTTTAACCCTATAAAGGTGCTACATACCCTTGTGGAATGGTAGGCCTATTAAGGAGGAAACTACATGCCCAATTTTCAAATTAGTAACATTGATGGATAGTCCCCCATCTACATAGTAGAATCACACACACTCTTTTTAATACCTAAGTAATTGTTACTTGTAGGCTTTCAAAGTGAGTAGGAAATTAAATAGAATGTTATTTGTTTTCACTGGTTGTGAAAAACACTTACAATGTTGTCAAATCTAGTAGGAGTATTATGTTTTATTACTGAAGAAGGCATTATTAAAATTTTGACTAATTCAGTGGGAGCTACAAGGTTTATTGTCTTGTTAGTAACCCATATTATTTTTAGATTGTCTCGAAATCATACATTACTTTCCAATTGTAGACACTCATATTTTCAAGGAGAGTCATGTGCGATTTCTTGCTAAATAAGTGGTTCTACATCTACTTGCAATGCTAATATCTATGACACTATCATATTGTTCACATAAGCAAACGCATGTCGTATTGTTTGTTTGCTACATGATGTTGTTCCATGCACAACTAGAAGAAATCTTTATTGTGTGCAAGGTACAACACATAACAATATGATTTAAAGGATTCTCTTGACCGAAAGGTAATACTAATATTCTAATAGGACTTATACACATAAAATGTAATATTGCCCTATTTAAGAACATGTGTCAAGATAATAATAAAGATTGCTTCAACTTAAATATTTATGTATTCTTTGAATGTCATTAATAAATGGAGTAATCGATTAACTTAAAATTACTATTGAAACCAAGACTTGGTGTTCATGGTTACTTTAGTTAGATATGTTTGTGGACGTATGGTCCGGACTGGGCCAGGAATGGGTCAGGCCCGGCAGACAGCGGCCCACTCTACGCCTAAACCCTAATCCATGCTCTATAAATACATGGCTGGATCTCCTTCTTGAGGACGGATGATAGGTTACCCTAACCCTAACTCATCACATCGCACCGATACTAACTTGACCGTCGGAGGTGGACCCCGGGGCTACGGCCTCGGGTCCACTCCTAACGGGTTCTCTTTGTTGACAGGTCTACTTAGGGCTCGAGAAGACGACGAACGGCCAAGGAGAGTCGTCGAATCCAGTCCGCGCCAGATTATGCATCAACAATGTTTATGTCTTTTGTAAAACCACAAACATAAAGTCTTTTAATTGTTACAAGACTTATAATATAAATTAAGACGTTAACTTGTTATGTATTCTTAATGAGACATGAACATGAAGTCGTTGACTTGGTCAAAGACTTGTGTTATAAAGCATGCCATTGGCTTGAAAATACTATTATACCATTCAGTTTGACTTAGTTGGTAAATAGATAAGCCAAAGAGTATAAGTTTATATGTTATATTGTTAGATTGTCTCACAATATCAATCTTTATGGAATACCACAATTTTATGGTATGTTCAATTAGGAGAATCAAACTTTATTGGTATCGTTTGATTCAAGATAACTATAACTTCTATTCTTCCAAAAGTTATTAAGGTTAGAAAACTGAGTATGGTCAGAATATACTTAATAAGACTCCAACCTAGAAGGTTAATAAAACTTTATTATGTTATAAATTGTGATAAATCACATTAAGTCTTAAAGTTGAAGTTCTGTGTTTGTTAAACTTCTTATGAAGTATGTTATTAACAAACTAGAGTCAGGAACTGTCAATCTGTTTTGTAATGTCTCAAAAGAGAACAATTTATTGTTACTCTACGTGCTAAGTAATTATAGATAGTTTCTACTTACTAAAAGCAAGTGGGATCTTTTTTAGATCTTGAAGAGATACAATTACAAAATACATAACGTTCTAAAAACACACTAGTGAATGTCATGATGAGGCTAAACATGTAAATGTTCAACCTCAGGATGATGGAATTCTCGTTCATAGATCCGGAAGGATACCTAAGACACTTGACTGATATATCTTATATCAATGCTAAGGAATATGAGTCACAAGATCATTGTGAACCTGTTTATCATAAAGATGCATTGTTTAATTTTGAATTCGGTAAATTACACATACTATGAATGTTAAAATGTTTTCCATAAAGACAATCAATTTTTAGAAACGTTGTTTATCTTAAACTAAATAGTTAGACTATAGAATAAATTGAGGTTCTTCAATAAGAATTAAAACCTAAGTGGTTTGATTCTTATGACAATCTTATAAGGACAATGTTGTATACATATTTAATGCTTGCTTTGTGATAAGATTATTAATCATACTCAAGTAATTGATTGTGATTGAATATTCTTTTCTATGCATATTAAATATATAAAGATGATTAATTGTCATACTTATTTTCATTAATATGATATTTGATAATGAAAATTAATTTTTTTTCTTGAGTAATTACTTTTGCGATGAAGGTAAGTAATTAAAGAACTTTTATGAATTCATATAATCTTTGGAAGTGTACAAACTGCAAGAATCCATGTATGGATCAATGCATGCATCTAGGAGATAAACTTATGTTTAATTATTAAATCAATGTTTTGATTTTTAATTGAAACTAAGAGAACTCACAAGTATTCCTAAAAGCCAGTGAGAGTATTATGTTTATTTTCCTAAATCGTATATGTTGTATAGCATATGGGAAGTAACATTCCATTTATGTTAAATGTTAATTTTTAGCTTGGAATGAAACTTCACATGAAAGATTTAGGAAGTAAAACATATAACCTTAGAATATATGTTAATTATTATAAACATACAAGGTAAATAAGTCTAATACAACATGACATACCATTTAGATAGTCTCAATGGATACATCATACATGTCTTTTGATAAGATAGAACATGAATGAGATCTCAAGTCTGACTCAAGGATTCTTCATGTACATCATGTTGTATATAAAAATTGTTGTATCATGCATAAATGCAAGATGATTTCACAACATTGATATCTAATTGAAAGTTATTAGACAATTAGTGTAGTAAATAGTTTATTGGAATATGTTTGGATCTAGAAATTCATCTCTAAGCTTATAGCCATTCCCACTAATGAAATTCTATGGATGTACAATACGAAAATTATTACGTAATTGTCATAGCCAATAAACATGGAGTTTAAGAAGGCACCAAACATTACCAAAGGAATGTTTATAGTTTACGAAATTTAAAAGGAGCATATTGTTGTTTGTATACAATTATGCTAGTTTAATTGAGATGACACTCAATACTAGTCATGGTTAAACTTCATCCTTGATGATGACTATGTGGACTAGTTATGCTCAACTAGGAGCATAGTTGCATTATTTATTAAAAAATAAGAATATTTTAAACTTTTGAAGCAGGAAAGATGATTGTCATAAATAAGTGTTTGATGTTGTCACACACCTTATGGAATATTATGTGTCAATATCAAGATATTTGTATGCACACATACAAGAACTTCATTAATTGAATTATTGAAATAAGTATTCTCAAAATTCCAAAAGATCAAAACTAGTTGAATCTTATGCCTTGTCAACAAGTATGATTGTCATGTCTTGAGGCATAATTCATCAACTAAAATCGCCATGCATTGATGTGTATTTAGTATTTGGATAAGGAATGCTAAACAATTATTATATTTTAATGAATTAAAGTATCTGATATGTTTGTTTTCATTCATAATATGATGTGTTCTATATTTGCATGTTTAATCCATGAGTGATTTATATCATTCTAAATTATCCATTGTCAATCAACTATACGAGAATATAGTTGAACTGAGACAAATTTGAGAGATTGGTAAAATTCTTTGAATATTAAGAAGGAGTTTCACCAAACTTACATGGTATTCAATAGTTGCATACTGGACTTCCCCAATTAACAAGATCAACACTTTATGGATCGTTGTCATTAAGTGAATCTTGTAAATGATCCATTTGTTTATCCTTAGACTTGAGGCGCAAGCTGGAATGGCGTGTGTGGATCACATTTCTTGATTATATAGTCTACCGCTATCCGTAAATGGTAGTTATAAGGGCTATTTTTGGAAGTGTTGTGAAACATGTGGATTACGCTTGTTGTCAAGACAAAATTTGTTCCTTCAATTAATTTTGAAGTATGATACTATTGGGCCTCTCGTGGGGTTGATCAGATGTTTATACGGCCGAACCCAAATGAGATATGGATATGTCCAGATGAATTTGGTAATCATGATCAATCAATGAAACGAGAAACAGAATCGTTAAATTATGGAATAACCTTGATCCATATCCATATTTAACATGGTATCTAAATCAAAGTGATAATAAAATGATGAATCATTTGACTGTGACTTTATGAAACCACACTCAGATGTTGCAAGGAGCATTGGCATGTTGCTAGACGCTCACCAATTTTATTACGTTATTTGAAACATGTCCAAGTGGGAGCTGTTGGGATGCGAACATTATTCAAATACGTATGTCTAACAAACACGTGAGCCCTCAAGGATACACGCGTTAATACGAAAAACGGTTACTAGTAAAAAACTATAATAAAAGTTAAATTGAACGTTACTTAAACTAATAGTCGTTAGACGATAAGTTAATGGATCAAACGCAATATCATGCAAAAGAAAATTACAAATCGCCTCCCTTTGGTGTATACCAATCGGTGGTGGAGTTGTAGGGTGTTTAAGAGTGCTTGACTTGCAAACCAAGCAAGTCTAGCCTATATAATGAATGTCATGTGTTATTTTTGAGATACACATTATTAATCATTAAACCTAAATCTAAAAGTCTTGCTTTTCCTCTGGTACTTCTCGACTGAACATCAAAAGGCATCAAAGGTTTTGTTTTGTTGTTCTTTGGGTCGACAGAATACAAATTCCAAAAGGGTTTATGTTTTTGCTAGTTTCCTTGATCGATAAATATTAAAACCTTTAAAGGGTTTTTGGTTCATCATTGGTTCTTGGTCGATCACATCAAACAATAATAAAAGGTTTCAAGATTCGTTGTTCAAGTTCATAAGTGGACTAACTTTTCACTACTAGTACTAGCATACGTAACTGTTTGCTAAAAACGTATTGTGTGTGTTTACATGGAGAGAATCTACATTGATTCTTTAGTGGTTTTGCGCGTTAAAGATTTATACACATGCGTAGATTCAAGATTGTGTTCGATAGCTTGCTAAAAGGCACACGTTCTTGATCTATGCTGGTTACTATTTATTATACTTGATCTTTGTGTCTTCTGTTGCCTACTCGTGCTATTTGATTAAATATAAACATGTTTATAGTTTTAATATTCCTACACAAAATTTATGAAAATTTGTATGTCTTAGTTTTGAAAGTGTTTTTCTTTACCTTATTTGGCTATGTACTCGGTTAACCAAATATTAACGAGGACTGTAGGTATTTGGCGGGTCTGGTTGGTAGAGGTAAAGGACCCGACTTTGTGGGTTGATTTGATGGACAACATGCACCCTAGAGAAACGTACTTCGCCTAAATTATAGTTGATTCATTGAGCCGTTTATTTTTGTTAAACCGATTCTTATAGTTTTATGCATCCATTAAGCATTCGAGGTTCGTGGTTTAGTGAGTGTGAGTGGTGGTGGGTCATGTTTTAGGTGTTTAAGGGTCGTGGTTTATAATATATATATATATAACATACAATAAACATGTAAACATCAAGAGTACACAACGGAAGACTAAAGATCATAACAAATAAATAATTAACTGAAAGTATGTGTAACGTACTTCAAGTAATGTCGATCTTCGAGCAAAACCAAAGAAGTGGTTTGAAGAGTTGTCCCTACCGCTCTACAACTCAAACCAATTGTTGTAAGAATAGTGTCTTACAACCACGCTCTTGTACACACGAATTAACCAACGAATCAAGCTTATTGCTAGATCTAACACAAGTCCTCGTTAAGAAAAACGAAACCAAACTCCCCAACAACAATGGGGTGTTCAGCCGATTGGGACAAGAGAGAGGAGAGGAGAGATCTAGGGTTAATTCAATGCACAAAGATATAAAACCCCATAACCTAGCCTTGTTTATATAGTGAATGAAACCTTTGGGAACAAGTTGTGGTTGGGCTTGAAACCCCTCCCTTGGTCGCCACTGCATGCCTCCAAGAGAAACCCATAACTTTTCCTTTTCAAGATTTTTCATTACTAGTCCTTTATCTTTTCATTTAACGGTCGTTAGTCATTTTTCCGCTAAATACTTAACGATCGTTAACCGGACTTAATGTGCAATAATTAATCGTAAACATAAACATTAATTATTAACTTTAATTCTCATTCGCTAATGTGTGCAATCCCGGGTCACGAGTTCAATCCGACATTCAGATGTTTATAAATATATACATTTCCAACAGCTCCCACTTGGATATGTTTACAAAACGTGAAATGACATGGTTAGCGCCTAGCAACACGCCAATGCCCTCGGTACAACTCGTGTATGGTTTTCTGGAGAAAACCAAGTTTGATGATTCATCATCATATTCATCCTTTTGTTTCTAATACCATGTTAATAAGAATATGGATCTCACTCATTTCACTGCCTATCCTGTGTTCTGCCTTCGCAAAGTTAAACAAACCACCCTAACCCTAGGGCCCAAAGAGTATATACTTCAAAATAAATTTGAAGGAAACAAATCCCATTTTGACTACAAGCGGATTCACAAATTTCAACACTTCAAAACAACCCTTAAAACTTGCCACGATATAGCTTAGATTGCTTCAAGAATGCACTACATCCAGGACATATCTCTTGCATCTCAAGTCAGAGGATAAATATTCATGATATACTTAATGACTAAGATCCATAAAGTATCATCATGGGGTGGGATAAGTCCTATACTCAATTCATTGAATATCATCTGAAATTAGTCATGCTACGATCAATATACTTTCAAGTATATTCTAACTAATACTCAGATTTGTCTTAATTCAATATCATTCCCATATTATTGATCGACAACGGACTATTTAGAATAACTTAAGTTATTCAAGGATTTAAACATGAAATACAAGACACAATATTATAAATGAAATTAAACGTATACCGTACTTTAATTCATTATAAATAATAATTGTTTAACATCCTTTATCCAAATACTAAATAGATCAATGCATGATAATACTAGTTAATGAATTTTGCCACAAGTCATGAAAATCATACTTGTTGACAAGGCATAATTTCAACTAACTTTGATCTATAGGAATTTTGAGAATACTTATTTCAAGAATTCAATAAGTGAATTCTTGTATATGTTTACACATATCTTGATATTGTCATATCATTCCATAAGGTGCGTGACAACCCGAACCACCTTTATATGACAATCATCTTTCAAAACTTTTAAAGTTTAAAGTATTCTTTATTCTTTAATGTATAATGCAACTATGCTCTTAGTTGAGCATAACTAGTCAACATGGTCATCATCAAGGATACCGTGACTAGAATTGAGTGTCATCTCAATTATACTAGCATCATTGTGTACAACAATATGCTCTTTAAACATCCGTAAACTTTTGAAAAAGTTATAGTGTAATGTTGGTGCCTACCAAAACTCAAGTTTGTTGGCAATGACAATTATGAAACAATTGTCATGTAATCATCCATAGAATCTAGGAGCATCTCCAGATTGTGGAATGTGATTCTAAATCCAAACATATTCCTTTTAAAATATTTATTACACTAACAACTTTCAATGTTGTCAAATCATCTTGTAATCAAGCATGACACAACAATCTTATACACAACATGATGTTCATGATGAATCTTCAAGTTAAACTTTAAGATCTCATCTATCTTGTCAAAGATATGTATTCATCATGTTCTATTTGACTCATTTATTTACCGCATATGTTTAATAATAAACATATATATTCCAAGGTTGTATATATTATTTCCAAATCTTACAAACGAAGTGTCATTCCCAACTAAAACTTAATTTAAGTGGAATGTAGTTGCCCATACAACATATAAGATTTAAGAAAAATAAATAATACTCCCACTAGCTTTCTCAGAATACTTTAAGAGCAATCTTATTTTTATTATTAAATCAAACATGGATTTAATATTAAACATAAGAATCATCTCCTAGATGCATGCATATATCCATTCATGATTCTTGCCTTTGTACATATTTAAAAATTATTTGAATTCATAAAACTACTTTGTATTACTTATCGTCCTCGCAAAAGTAATTTCACAATAAAGAGTTTTATATATTCATTGTCAAAATTTCATATCAATGAAACTAAGTATGACAATTATAATCTTTATACTTATATTTAATGTATCTAGGAAAGAATATTCAATCATAGTTAGTTGATTAAGTATGATTAATATTATTGTCACTAGACATGCATTAAATATGTATTAAATATTGTCCATATGATTTTCCAACAAAATTTAAACCACTAGGGTTTCCATTCTTTGAAGAAACTCATTAAGATAAACCAAATATCTAAAGTTGATTATCTCTATGGACAAAGATCTCTACATTCATATTATGATTGATTTACCACAATTCAACATTTGGTAAATTCATCATTATGATTAACAAAGCTTACCATGATCCCAGAACTCATATTCCTCAGCGTATTAAATATCTGAGATATCCTTACAGATCTATGAATGACAATTCCATCATATTGAGGTCTATCATATACATGTTTAGCCTCATCATGATATTTGCTAGTGCATTTTAGAAGATTATGTATTTTGTAATTCAATCTTTCAAGATCTAAACAAAACTCCCACTTGCCTTTAACAATTTAAAGATTACCTTAAAATAGTTTAGCAAGTAGAGCAACAATACATTGTTCTCTTTTGGGATATTACAAAAACATTGATGCCCCTGACATTAGTTTGTTACAACCCACTTTTAACAAATTCTAACTTCATTATAAGACTTAATGTGATTCATCACAAAACAAATGGTGTCTTGTCCATCTTCTAGGTTGGAGTCTTATTGAGTATATTCAATCTATACTCAATCTACTAACCTTGATAACTTTTGGAAGAAACTATAGTTATCTTGAATCAAATAATGCCAACAGATTTTGATTCTTTTCTAATGTAACATACCATAAAACTATGGTATTTCCTTAGAATTAATATTGTAAGAAAATTTAACAATATTTTAGATAACCATCTACTCTTTGGCTTACCTATTTACCAACAAAGTAAAACTTAATGGTACAATAGAATTACCAAGTCAATTGCATGTATTATAACACAAATATTTTTGACCAAATCAAAAAACATATTAGTTATAATCCCACTATACGTTATAAGTCATTGATCAACTCATTGACTTCATGCATATGTCTTAAAACATAGCAAGTTAACGTCTTACTTTATATTGTAAGTCTTTAAAAGACTTCATGTTTGTGACTTACAAAATCATAAACATTTATAATTAAAGTAATTATGAACACCACCTCGTGTTTCAATTAATATTTCAAGTTAATATTTACTACATATATTTAAGTCATTCAACGAATACTTAAATTCAAGGTAGTATTAGATTACTTCATTTAATTATGTCATTTCATGAAATGTTCAACGTAAGAAACTGCAAAATCATCCATGTTCGCTCACGCACGTGGATATTTTACCTTGGGCTACAATCTAGTTCACGCTCTCACGTAACATAAATTGTAACTACAAGTGTTTCTTAAATATTGAATGACATAAATATTTAAAATAAAGTAGTCTTTGTTATCATTTTGACACATGTTCTTAATAGGGCAATCATACATATATAAATGTATACTTCCTATTAGAACGTTATTCTCTTACTTTACAAATAAGAGAATCCTTTTAAATCATATTAATATGTATTGTACCTTGCACACAATAAGATTTCTCCCACTTGTGCATGGAACAACATCATGTATCATATAAACAACACGATACACTGCTTTATTTGATTAATATGATTTGTGTCATAGATATAACTAGTAGATATATGACTATATATATTTGTAAGGAAACGCACATGACAATCCTTAAAAAACATAAGTGCCTACAATTGAAAGTAATTATCTATGATATTCAAGAGATAATTTGGATTACTACACGAAATAAGGCTTGTAGCTCCAATCAATTAGAAATCAATAAAACAACTTCTTATTCAGAATGCAACACAAATGCTCCCACCGGACTGACAACATTGTAAGTATTGCATAACCAGTGAAAACAACTTGCTTGCTTTTTACTTTCCTACACCTTTGAAGAATCATACGTAATCATTACTAAGGTACTAAAAGGTGTATTCTACTATATGAATGATGGGTTATCCATCAATGTTATTAACTCAAAAATTGGGTATGCAATTTCTTCCTTAACAGGCCTACCATGCCCATACCGGTATGTAGCACCTTTAAAGGCTAAAGCAAAACAACTAGATAAAATATGCTAGTTTGCTTTTTTACCAATTTTGCAATTGTCTAGCTTCAAAATTTTGTAACTCATATACATGTTTTCCAGTTAACCAACATTAATGTTTGTTACAAAAGATTCATTCACCAAATGAGGGTAATGAAATCTTTATGGAAAATAAGATGTGCAATTCATTGCTAAGAGTTACATTAGAATTTAGACAATTCAAATGTTCCTATAATATCTTTCTCATTCAGTGAAAAGAATAGATTGAGTCTCATGCTTCTCCCATGGAAAAGAGACTTCGTTTGTCTTTTCTGTAAATTATTCTCGATCAAACATTTGTTTGAAAGCAGAATGGATCAATTTACTAATCAAAGACTAAACAACGTTTACGGTTAAATGTTGCATTTATACATTCAAAAGAATTACAAAATTCAATTTTAGTATTTTCGATAATTAACCTTTTCAAGAAAATTAAATACCCATGGTTCATAAACATATAACCATTTAATTTTACTTGAAAACTAGGATCCAAATTGTCATAATCTCATCACGCCATTGATCCGCTAGTAATGAACCTCATACAAAGTGGTAGAGCTTTTGCTCAATTGCCAATTTCAATTGCAATTCCTAGATTTATGGGATTACATATTAGCCAATTTCAATTGCCATGTAAACATGTTTTATCCCATCTTATGCCTTGAGTGGCTAGTTCTCACTACAAAACTCACTTAAGTTGTCCAACTTAAGAAACTGCAAAATCGTCCATGCCCGCTCACGACACGGACATTTTACCCTTTTGATTACGATCTAAGTCACGATCTCACGCAAATAAAAAGTAATCTTAGGTGTTTGTTTCGATGGATGGCATATAACTTAAATTAAGGGTAATAATTTTATGTGTCAATCAAATATGTACAAAGATGTCATGCATTCATCTTGAGCATAGTTTATTTTTTATTAAAACATTTATATCTTGTTTTAAGCTTTTCATCATCAAACTTTAATTGAGGTATTGGGTTCACCAATCAAGGAATTTAGTGTTAATTATCATCTATTATACCGATTTTTGCATAAGTGTAAACACTTAGTGTTTGGATAATTACCAATAAGTGGCACAAGAATTAAAACTAATTCGCCTCTTAAGATGAGCTTGCACTTTAATGGCTTACTAAGTAGCTCCATTCAACTTACAGAGTAGTAGGACCGGACGCTAAAGCACAACCTTAGACATCCTTTCAGGATCATGACTTCTTTATTAACCCCTTTTATAGTTCATTCTCATGGGTGAGCCGTTCAGACCATTTGTACCAAAGTCACCAATCAATTAAACGATTATGATTATTATGCTTAAAATACATGTTTCACCATTGTTTAGGTCACTTTATTTTTCTTGTAAAAATACCCTTGTTACACATAACAAACAAGCAAGTATTTGAAAATAAACAAATAAACAATGAATGCATAACATAATAATAAGTCATGCATATCAAATAGCCACATGCAAACCTTTTGATAAATCATATTAATAATCAATTCTAGATCTGTCAATATGCATATATTTAATAAAGACTTTCACCCGTTTTCATCTATGTACAAGGTGTACCACATGCATCGATTCATCGACATGCTTAGTCAAAATTAAATACACACCACATAGCACATAATTGATTAAATTAATAATGATTGAGGTCTTCCCCAATTTTAGATCTATCACAATTTAGTGTATATCACTTAAACAAGAAAAGACATACATAAAGTAGATCCATGATAAACATGCGATAATTATCATGGACATTAAATTACACTTAACAATTAATGCAATTAAAATAGAGTTACGCAATACACATAAAGTTGCATGCATCTTAGGGTTTCTAATCCAATTAAAACTTTAGTTCACAAAACCCCTAATTGGGCACCAAAAAAAACGCCCCCCCTAAAAATTAGGGTTTAGGTTTTGCAAACCCTAGATCTACGCATACAAATAATAACACAATCATGTTTATTTTAATTATGTTTCAAGAATTAATTACTTGTTATACAAGGCTCGCGGATGCCACCGTTGAGTTGATATATATAATATACAATAAACATGTAAACATCAAGAGTACACAAAATGTAAGACTAAAGATCATAACAAATAAATAATTAACCGAAGATAAAACGCATCTCTTAATGTCGATCTTTGAGCAAAACCAAAGAAGTGGTTTGAAGAGTTGTCCCTACCGCTCTACAACTCAAACCAATATGGTGTAAGAATAGTGTCTTACTGCCACGTTCTTGTACACACGAATTAACCAACGAATCAAGTTTATCTAGATCTAACACAAGTCCTCAAGAGAAAACGAAACCAAACTCCCTAACAATGGGGTGTTCGGCCGACGTATGAGAGATAGGAGAGAGAGATCTAGGTTAATTCAATGCACAAAGATATAAAAAACCCCATAACCTAGCCTTGTTTATATAGTGAATGAAACCTTTGGGAACAAGTTAGGGTTTGGGCTTGGAAACCTCCTGCCACTAGATGCCTTCCAAAGAGAAACCCATAACTTTTCCTTTCAAGATTTTTCATTACTAGTCCTTTCTCTTTCATTTAACGGTCGTTAGTCATTTTTCCGGTAAATACTTAACGATCGTTAACCGGACTTAATGTGCAATAATTAATCGTAAACATAAACATTAATTATTAACTTTAATTCTCATTCGCTAATGTGTGCAATCCTGTGGTCACGAGTTCGAATCCGGACATTCACATGTCTGTAAATATATACATTTCCAAAATAAGGGTCGTGGTTTTGATGTTGGAGGGTCGTGCTTTTGGTGTAAGAATGTCGTGGTTTATTGAGTCTTGGAGAATTGTGGTTTTGTTGTTTGAGGGTCATGGTTCAATGAGTATTGGAAGGTCATGTTTTTGCATTATAGAGACCCAGTTCAACGAGTGTTGGATGGTCGTGATTTACGTGTTTGAGGGTCATGGGTTTTGTGTTTAAGGGTTTTGATTCAACGGGTTTTTAGAGGGTCGATGTTTAGGTGATGAAATTTCGTAGTGTGAGTACTTGGGGGTTTTGATTCGACGAGTGTTGGAGGATTATGGTTTAGGTGTACGAGGGGCATGGAGGATTATGGTTGTTTAAAATGTTCATGTCCTCACAAACAAACTCGGGACGACTATACTGACCAAGGTTATGTCTTTCTTGCTAAGTCTCCCCCACTTAGAGTTTTACCTTTGGGATTCATTTATGACATTCTAATTATTTTGTCTGATTCTAAGACTTGTCACTATGCTTTCTAAGCTTACATGGCTTTGCTCATTCTGAGCCTTAAATATGAAATTCTAGAAAATCACTACATGTCTTATGTTTGCTATTATCCTTATAAACATAAGGCATTCTAAACTATTTTCTGTTTCGTAAGGTTCATTAACCTTTCTATTTCTACTACTAACCTTTCCATTTCCTAAGGACCAGTTCTAAATTTTCTTATTGCCTTTGCTATAATGCTATAACTGGTGTTCTACTGAACTTAGGCTGTTCTTGCTAATCTATTTTACCTCATTATACTAAATCTTACTGATACATGAGTATCCTGACTATTCAATTCTACTAATATCTGGATACTAAAATCTAATTGCTAAATATGGGCATTGAGATTGATAAGACTTATAACTGCTCTATTCGTGTACACTACTCATGGTTGCACACTTTCTGGTTCTATTTCTCACTAAAACATCATGCTATCTTGCTAAGATTCAGTCTCATGTACCCTTACTGTTCTAGAAGTTTTTTGAGACATCGTATGATCCCAATAAGTTCACGTGGTATAACTAGTATCACGTTGGCCTGACGTCATAATGCTTGCACCACATAAACATGCCTTTATTGCTATCATATTTTCTACCTCGAGTCATAACTAAAACTGTCTATCTAATATCTTAAACTGCTTTGATGCTAATCTACTTCACTTCTGATAATGCAGTCTGTTGTTGATCGCATACTGGCGCGATATCATGTCTACTAATGATGATTACTTGCTATGGCTAATTAGGATAACCCATACTCGAACGATACTATATACTTTTTCTAAGTCAAAAGTTATATGGCTATTAGTATTTCCTAGGATTGTGGCATGGAAAATTAATTTTTGAGGCATCGGACAAAATCTTACTTAAATGAAGACCTCAAAAAATACAATACATAATAGTTGTCGTTTTAGAGTTGTGATTTATAAGTTTGTTGAGATGTATTGTCTATCACAAGGTAATGAATTATAATGAGTAAACTGGTAAATTTAAATGTTATATTCAAAAGAAATCAACGTGTCAACTTAACCCGAACACTTTTTACCCCAAATACATACAAAGTATGATTGTTTCATGATGAACTAAACCCCTGTGTATGGCTGAGCAAATCCACACGAAAATCGATCCGAACCGACAAACCGACCAAAACCGGACCGAAACGAAAAACCGACCAAAACCGGACCGAACCAAATCGTGCCGACCATAATCGGTTATGTTTCGGTTTGGTTCGGTTTTTTTCGGGTTTTTCGGTTTGAAATAGCTAAAGCGAACCGAGCTATTCGGTTCGGTTTCGGTTTTGATATGTATTTCTCGATTTGATTCTCGGTTCGAATTTTAACCTTTGTCGAATTTTACGTCAGGTCGGTTTTTGGGTCAGTTTTAACCGGATGCTTACCCGTGCATTGCCTAGCCAAGCAAAAAATTAGAATGAAAAATATAAACACCCACCCCAAACAAACGCCTTGAGTTGACGGGCTTAAAACCCTAAAACTTAAAATCTGTTATCATCCATCCAAACAGAAAACAAAAACAATACAAAATCCCAAACATATAAGATCCACCACCCGCCCCAAATCCCCAATTTTTTTTTAACCCGATCTCTCTCTCATTCACTCACAAATCAACACACACCATCTTCTTCATTCACAGGTTTTTTTCTCATTCATTAATTCACTTAATTAAAATTGTTAGTACTTCTTACCCTACATTTTTAATTAGTTATTAACGCCTATTTGTTTTGTTACAGTTATTAATTAATTTAGCCTTCAGTTTAACTATATACACCGTTACTTTTAATCACAAGTGTTGTTTTAGGGTTTCGAATTGGTTATTGAACTTGTTTGGATTAATTGCTTATATGTTAATTTGGATGAATGATGAAATTTGTTAGATTTTATATCGGTTATGTGGTTTAGTTTGGAGGATTTGATGAAGTTTGATTAAATTTGAAGATAGTGGAGATAGAGTTACGGTTAACGGTTGTTTTTCAAGTTTAGAGTTTATGTGAAGTATGTGGTTTAATTTGGAGGATTAGTCATAGTGTGACGAAGAAGATAATGGAGATAGAGTTACGGTTAATATAAGGTCGAATTGGTTTTTTACGAGTTTATGTCAAGTGTGAAAAAGCTTGTTATAATGTCGATGATGATGGAGAGTAAGTTTTATTTGGTTATTGAACTTACAATCAACTTTTAGGATTGAGTGTTTAGGTTATTGAGTGTTATTAGTGCTGGGTTGTTTATTAATATATGGTTTAATTTGGATGGTTAGTGAAACTGTTTATATGCGTGTTTGAAGTATGAAAATAATGAAGATAGAGTTACGGTTTTATAAAGGTCGAAGTGGTTGTTTTTCGAGCTTAGAGTTTATGTTAAGTGTGAATAACGTTGATGATGATGATGATGGCCGAGTACTTTTATATGATTATTGAACTTGTCAGTAACTTATTAGGATTGCTTTATTAGGTTATATAGTACTAGTGTTGGCTTGTATGTAAATATATGGTTTAAGTTGGATGGTTAATGAAACTGTTTATATTTGTATTTTAAGTTTGAAGAGAATGGATATAGAGTTTCGGTTTACTGAAGGTCGAATTGGTTGTTGTTTGAGTTTAGAGTTTATCTGAAGTATGGATAAGTTTGTTATAATGTGGATGATGATGGCGAGTACTTTTATGAGTTTATCTGTTTATTGAACTTGTAAGTAACTTATTAGGATTACTGGATTATGTTATATAGTATTAGTAATGGAATTTGAAAGAATGAAGATAGTGTTTAGGTTGTCGAACTAGCGGTTTTTTTCGAGTTATAGTTTATGTGTGGTGTGAAAAAGTTTGTCAGAATGTTGATGATGGTGAGCACTTTTATTTCGTTTTTGAACTTGTAGTTAACTTATTAGGATTGGTTGATTGGGTTATAAGTATTAGTGTTGGCTCGTATGTGAATATATGGTTAATTTTGATGATTAGTAAAACTGATTATAGTTGTGATGAATTGTAAAGAGAATGGAGATAGACTTACGTTTTGTCGAAGGTCAAATTGGCGGTTTTTTGAGTATTAAGTTTAAAAAGTACTTTATTAGATTATTGAACTAGTAATTAACTTATTAGGATTGCTTTATTAGGTTATTCGGTATCATTAGTGTTGGTTAGTATGTGAATATGTGGTTTAATTTGGATGATTAGTGAAACTGTTTAAGCTTGAATTGGCAGTTTTCGAGCTTAAAGTTTATTTGAAGTATGAAAAAGTTTGTTATAATGTTGATAATGGCAAGTATTGAACTTGTAATTAACTTGATACTACTTGATTAGGTTATACAGTATTTGTGCTGGTTTGTGTGTAAACATATGGTCTAATTTGGATGGTTAGTTAAACTGGTTATATTTGTATTGAAGTTTGAAAAACAATGGAGATAGAGGTATGGTTATAATAAGTCATATTCGACTTGAAATTTGAATATTATATGCATACTCTCTCAAAAAGTTGTTAATATTATTGGCATCACACACTATACTTTCTGGAAAGTAGTTTAAACAGATGTATATAGTTTAGCTTGAGTAGAATTAGTCTGGTCATGTCACTTGATTCGTTACAGTTAATTGATATAGGGGGTTTAGCTTTAACTTATACATGCCTGTAATCAGCAGCTTTGATTAAGTTTCTATGCTAATTGAGTTTGATATGTCAGGGTTTCGAATTGATTGCAGAAACTGTATTTTTGATTATTGAACATGCCTGTGTTTTTTATTATTGCATGCTTGGAATATTGAGCATTAGTGTTTGTTGTGTCTGAACATATGGTCAGTTTAGATGATTAAAAAAACTATCTATACTTTTGTTGCAGTTACTGGTATTTTAGGTCAAAATTTTGACTTACTGTTATTTCTAAATCAGCAAAAAGTTTGTTATATTATTGGTGATTACACTATACTTTTTGTAAAGTACTTCAAACAGTTGCATATAGTAGATTAGGCATAGAAATCTATATCTGTTTTTTCATTTGCAAATTAGTGTAGTAGTATCACATAGTTTGAACTTAAAATTCGAATTGTTTCTCTTATGTATGGAGAAATTTTTTATCTTGTTTCTAAAATCATATTAAAGCGAGGGAGTGTATATTGTAAATTTAGGGTTGATAACCATGTCTATTTTTCATGCTATAAATATGCAGTTGCACAAGAGAATGATTCATACTTCTGTTTTTGCAGGATGGTGTGCTAGTGTTCTTGTAGTATATTGTTTTGAAATTTGTAGTACAAATTTGAGGGATATTTGATGGGTTCACCTGAGCGCGTAAAAGGTCATTCGAAACGGGATGTAGAGGATAGTACTAGAAGTGATAGGAATGATAGGGCCAGAGATGATGAAACATGGGAAGCAGATGAGAGGAGAAAACGGAGGTCAGGTAAGTCGAGGCAGTCTGGGAGTGGAGAGGAAGCAGAAGGATTGGAAAGTAATGGACGAAGGAGAAGTGGCGAGGAGAAAAGTGAGAGTAGAAAGAGGCCTAGTAGCTCGAGTAAGGTTGTTAGCGAGGATGATGATTATGAGTCACGGAAGGAGTCACGAGCTAGACAGATGAAAAAGAAACAGGAGGAGAGTGCTTTGGAGTCGTTGAGCAATTGGTATCAGGATGGAGAGGGTGGTGAGAACAGGCATGATGGGGGAGAAAGAAGTGAGAGAAGAAAATCGAGTTCAAAGGTGTCTGACCGTGAGAATTCCCATAGCAGAAGTAAGGTTAGAGATGAAAGATCGCAAGATGGAGAGCTTGAGAAGGTGTATGAAAAGGATTCACGACACTCTGAGAGAAAGGAAAGTATTCGAGAAAAGGGTCATGGATCTTCTGATCAGGGAAGACATTCAAGAAAAAGGTGGGATGATGCGAATAATGTAAGCAAGGTAGAAGAATATAACCATGGGGAAAAATCTGATCAGAGGGCTGCAAAGTCATCAGATAAGAAGCACGAGGGTTCTAGAGAACGAAGTTTGCCTGGACCTAGTGAAACAAATGAAAGTAGAAACAGGGGTACTGATGCAAGTGGCGATAAAGGTCTTAAATATCATGAAAAGGATGAGAGAAGAGGTGAAAATGAGAAGAATAAGAGTAAAGGGGATGTAGACGTGCACAATGAAGAAGATGCCTTGGTTCGTGAAGATGTGTCAGGCAAGGAGAAAGTGGGTACAGTCGAAAGCCGTGAGAGGTCCTTTCATGCTGATGAAGATGGTAATGCATCGTTAAGGGATAGGGGTAGAAGGGACATTGACCGCTCGACCAGATCCAGGACTCCGGAGAGAAGCGCAAGGCGTCATCATGAGGCGGAATATAGTGAGCTGGATACAGATAAAAGCAGCAGTTATAGAAGGAAGGACCTGGAAAAAGATGGTTACAGAGATGAAAGATCAAAAGGAAGAGATGATAGCTGGAGTGACAAGAACAGGGACCGTGATGGTTCGAAAGATAATTGGAAAAGAAGGCAACCAAATTATCCTGATAAGGAAATGAAAGATGGCGATGCCCCTTATGATTACACCCGAGATTGGGAGACACCATCGCAAAGACGTGGTCGAGATAGGGCTGACACTGAAAGGCACATGGGTCGTGCTGGTGGTAGAAAGGATGGGAACAGGACTGATGCTGTGAAAACTTCATCAAATTACGGTATTTCAAAAGACAATTACGATGTTATAGAAATTGAAACTAAGCCTTTTGGTTATGCCAGAGAGGATTCCAGATCTTCGTTGGGGAAGAACATTGAAGTTAATGACCAAACTGATGTCAAAACAGGACCAAATGATGATCGTGGGAATAGTTCAAGAAATGTTGATGATCAATCTGTTGAAGATTCAAAAGATCGATATGGAGATGATAGAAACGTGGATGACACTGAGGGAGGGAGAGGGAGGGGTCAGCGTAGTGGTCCACCCAGTCGTGCTGGTGGGTGGCAAGGGCAATCTTCAACCAATGATTCACAGCCATCTTTTGGATACCAAGAATCAGGTTCCTTTAACAGAGGTGGTTCTCAAGGTCCTAAAGGTAACAACAGAATGGGGAGAGGAGGAAGGGGTCGGCCTACAGGGAGAGATGGTCAACAAGTCAATATGCAAGTCCCAATGATCGGTTCACCTTTTCCACCACTCGGAATGCCGCCACCTGGTGGATTGCAACCACTTACTCCTAGCATGTCTCCTGGTCCAGGTCCTCCAATGTCTCCTGCTGTCTTTATCCCGCAGTATCCTCCCCCCGTTGTTTGGCCACCTGGTCTCCCAGGCGTTCCTCCTGGTGGGCCATCGGGACCTAGATTTCCCCCAATGGGGACCCCGTCTAATTCGGCTATGTTTTTCAACCAACCTGGACTTCCAAGAGGAATGCCTCCAACTATGCCTGGTGCTGGTTTTAATGCTCTAGTACCCATGGGGCGTGGGCAGCAACAAGATAAGGGACCTGGTGGGTGGACCCCTTCCAGAAATAATGGGCCACCTGGTAAAGCTCCATCTAGAGGAGAACAAAATGATTATTCCCAAAACTTTGTTGACACTGGTATGCGACCCCAAAATTTCATCAGGGAACTAGAGCTCACTAGTGTTGTGGAGGACTATCCAAAGCTTCGGGAGCTCATACAAAAGAAGGATGAAATCGTTGCCAATTCTGCTTCTGCTCCTATGTATTACAAGTGTGACCTGCGTCAGCAAGTTTTATCTCCCGAGTTCTTTGGGACCAAGTTTGATGTTATTCTTGTCGACCCTCCTTGGGAGGAATATGTTCATCGGGCTCCTGGTGTCACTGATCATATGGACTACTGGACATTGCAAGAAATAATGGACCTCAAGATTGAGGTAGTTATGCTTACCTTAGCTCGTTTTTCAACATGCTGTTTTGATAAACTCTCACTTTTATTTTTCTTTTGAGTTAGAGAACATGAAAGCTTCTGATTGTTCATACTTTTTTTATTTCATTTTTCTTCCTTCGGTGAATGCGTACAAATGTTTCAACTTGCATCAAACTACCACACCTTGTATGGAAACTATTCCTGATTAATGATCCATTAATCATTTTTATTTAGGCGTTATTGTTTTAAAAATTTGTCGGGTATCAATGTATCATATCGAGAGATAATATTGATGTTATTAATTTCTAGATTATCAAAAACATACTTAAACTTGTCATGCATGATATGATGAACTACAGTTTTCAAAGCATTTAGATCCTAACAATAGTAAGCCATTTGACTAAGCTAGTATTAATACTTGTTCTAATTCTTTTGTATGCGATAAAGGCAGTATATCCATTTTAGATTTTCTTCTTTATGACACAGTTTCTGAACCTTTGTTATTTCTCCAGGCCATAGCCGACACACCTTCTTTTATTTTCCTCTGGGTTGGTGATGGAGTTGGCCTTGAGCAAGGTCGTCAATGTCTAAAGAAGGTATATATGGTGTCGAGACCAGATTATGCATTATTTTTGCCTTTTTTGAAACTCTTTTGGCAATCCTTTTGGATTGATCATTGATTGAATCTTTTAGTCATATTCTCTTTATTGTACTATTGTAGTGGGGGTTCCGTAGGTGTGAAGATATATGCTGGGTGAAAACGAACAAAACCACTGCAACACCTGGACTTCGTCATGATTCACATACTCTATTTCAACGTTCAAAGGTTGGCTGTTTTTCATTTTCTATCCTTCGATTTATTTTAGGGTGTGTTTGGTTTAAATGTTTGTGAATAAGGGAAATGGGATATGTCAGTGATATGTTGTGTTTATACTTTATATGAAGGATATGGGTTTATACTAAAATACGCAATGAGGGCTTTTCTAAACCATGGGAGGCGGTGGGTTTTGTGATAAATTCAAGCCGGTCCTCTTTCTTTCTACAATTTGGTATATAAAAATTAAACAATACCCAAACCCAGCTTATATACCAAACCGTATTACTGAAATATTTAGAAAATCTTACCTATATCTATTACACCCTCTTTTAAAGTCCACATCCGTTGCGATTCTAGGATTACAAACTAAATTCCACCTAAGTAATCTGGCAACACTATACTTATATTAGAATTTACCGATGGTGAAAAAAGTGATCATAGACGTTGAGGGTGGTTTTGGTAAAAGATGATACGTCCTCTTCTTTATACAAATTCTGAATTTCTCTTATCTGTTATCCTATTGCTTATAATTTGTACAGGAGCACTGCTTGATGGGCATAAAAGGAACTGTTAGGCGCAGCACCGATGGCCATATTATCCATGCAAACATTGATACAGATGTAATTATTGCTGAGGAGCCTCCGTATGGTTAGTATCTGTGGATGTTTTTTGATTTGTTGGTTCACAAATTATCTAATTTATTGCTTTGTTTAGCCTTCTAGTTACATGCAGTTGTGTTCTTTTATGTTTCGAAGATCTTTTTTTTCCTATAATTTTATAGGACTTAGCAGAGTGAATCATTTAGGGTTTTTGCCTCATCCTTAAGAAGAACATGGTATCGGCATTTGACTTTTGCAAGTCAGATGGCTACACTTTTAGTTAGAACTAGAAGTATGAAAAGTATTGTTGGGTCAGTTTAAGGAAAAGTATTCTCGATCTGGAACTTCTCTTTTGTACCTGTTAGTTTATTGAACTTTATGAATATATACATTTGGCTTCTGCTAACCTCAATAAAACTAATCTTATAGTTCAACAGTTTTAGGTCTAGCAAATAGTGTCACGGGGATAATATGTTCTAACCCAGCAACACACAGAGGAGTTGTTAAGGAAGTGTAGTATGCTCTTTGGCCCATAATCATATTCAAGGGTGTAACAAATCCATAAAAACGCACTCCCATTAATTCAATAAATTGAGCAACCAAACAGCCAAAAAGACCCCTATCTATTTTAAAATTAAAACTTGAAGTTTTGAATCTCCAAAGTCAGGGCAATATGTCTGTCATATTAAAAGATAATCCAAGCTTACCTTTCTTCTGTGCATCATCTTTCCATAGAAATCGATGGTATTTTCTGGGTCTAGATGAACCTTATGATTGTCTTTATTAAAGGATGTTCTATACAACTGAGAAATAATTGACCATTTTCCTTAAAAAGTATGTGTCAAATTAAATGTTGCAAGATGGAGTACTTAATGTGGGTGTACATTGTAGACACTGTAATTATCAAGTCCACGCAGTAGCTATACCTGTTTCTTTAACCTGGTACCAATTGAAATGCAGGTTCTACTGCAAAACCGGAAGATATGTACCGAATTATCGAGCATTTTTCACTCGGTCGACGTAGGCTTGAGCTTTTTGGAGAAGACCATAATATACGGTCTGGCTGGCTGACTGTTGGTAAAGACTTGTCCTCATCAAATTTCAATCCCGAGGTACTATCTCTCTCATGCCCTCTTTCTGCTATCACTTTCTTTAAAAAAATTAAGGGTTACTGTGCTACTAAAATGACTAATGAATACAATAATGAAAGATGCTTACCCCTGATGTAATGTTTATGAACGTGATTAGAAGAGTTGAATAACCGTATTGAAAAGGAGATCGATTTATGTTCTATTCAATTGGCATTGACTAATCAAAGATTAGCAAATTGTTTATGGATAGTTTGTTGAGGTAGCTTACTTTGTCATCCACCATGGAAAAGTTCAAAAGAGTGTTAGTTTTGGTCAAACAAGTTGCTAGTAATTTCAGGGTTGATTTCACCAAAAGTTATAGTTTTAGTGGAAAACTTTATGATTATGGGCAACTGTTGCTACTTGCTAGTGTGTTGGCACAACCAAAAAATTGTATTAGGCAGGTGGGTCTCACACTGATCTCGTGTTTGCTTCTATATTTGGGAAATTCTATCTCTTTTATACTCGTTTGGCCGACTGTATAGTCCTGTTTTCAAATTTTTTTATATGTAGTTATGATGCAATTAAAACTAAGACTGGCCACATATAATTCATTTTAGTTATGAATCATATTATTTTTCTTGAAATTTAGGGATATGTTCGGAATTTTGCGGATAAGGATGGGAAAGTGTGGCAAGGAGGCGGAGGAAGGAACCCGCCACCAGAAGCTGGTCATCTTGTGCTAACAACTCCTGACATTGAAGCTCTTCGACCAAAATCACCAATGAAAAACCAACTTCAGATGCAGCAGCAACAACAACAGACTAATACCATAGCCCTTACAGGCGGTGGCGCGAGCAACAAGAGGCCAACTGGCAACTCCCCATCAAACCATAATGGGCCTGGTATGAACCAGGAAGCATCAAGCTCTTCAATGCAGGGTCAAATGCATGGTCAGATGCCGTGGGGTCAACCTCCTATGGGCGGTGGTATGGGTATGGGTATGGTTCCTGATGAAAGGTTTTTTGATAATAATATGTATGGGTATAATGGTCCTTTTGTACCTATGGGTGGAGACTACATGGACTTTGAAACGCATAGAGCCATGAACAATATGATGTAGTTTAAAACAATTTATTAATTGTTTATTTTATTTTATATTCATTCCAATGATTGTAAATCTTACCAACAAAATCACAATTCTCAAGTAAGAATGGTGATGATCTTTAGAAAGATCTTTGACTTTGCTAAAGTCAAATCCACATTATCTGACTAAACTTTTAGGCGTTAGAGCATCGGGTATGGTGGCTGCACCTATGTGCCACCAAGCCATTTTGAGTATGAGTGGTAGGCAATTTTAAACGGTGGTTTTTAGGGCGGATATCTCATTTTACTATTCAAAACCGAGAACAAGGTGTGTACCTGAATTACATGTGGTCATAACAAGATGGTTACACGTGGTTTGGAAAACGTTAGCACGTTAAGAATTAAGATGATTTTCACAAACTCATAGGTATCAAGTATCAACAACTTGAAAGAAAATAGTAGCCCTGGTCACGGGGTACTGGTTGTTAGCTAGAAATAGAAACTCATAAAGTATAGTCCTTGTGATTCTTCTTACGCAAGAGTTGAGATCATTATAGAACTCATATTTGTCATAGAACAAATGAATCAATCATAACCCTCCATTTTTTATCTAAATTAATACAAAATCAATTTTCACCTTTTTTTTTAAAACAACATATCTTACAAACGGTAAATCTTCAAAATATAAAAAATACACCATCGTGACGAGAATTAAATTATCTTTCTATAGATATGCACTTTTACATATTTTTGACAAACATTTTTTTTTTAAATTCCGTCCGAAAAAATCATATATGATTTTTACGAATCATATATGATTTTAAAAAATCATGTATGATTCGATTTTTACGAATCATATATGATTTTACAATCATATATGATTCTCAAAAATCATATGTGATTCGTAAAAATCGAATCATATATGATTTTCACAAATCATATATGATTTTTGTTGACCGAAATTTTGAAAAAAAAATTGTTAAAAATATATAGTAGTGCATATCTATAGAAAGATAATTTAATTCTCGTCACGATGGTATAATTTTTATCGCGTAACGATTAACGGTTTGCGAGATATTTAATTTTTTAAAAAAGGGTGAAAGTTTATCATAATAAAAAAATGAATGGCTATTATTGGTTGATTGGATCTATGGTAAATTTTGGTTCTATATTGAACTTTTGCCGTTACGCAAAGGTCAAAAATAAAATAATGTCGTTCAAATAATTCAGTTTTGCAAATCCTTACAAACAAACTTTGAATGTGATTTAATGTAATTTCATCTTATTAATCTTTCAGCCCACGTAACTGAGCAGTCAGGAAACAAAAAGAATATTGTATAGTTTGGTTATGTTTTATTTACATGCTTATTAATTAAAAGTTATTACTTAGAATATTGTATTGTATTTACTCGGTTCGCTTCAGGTAGCCACAATCATTTACAAGTAAAAACTGTAAACAAAACGGTGTAAACCTGCTATTTGTGTTTTCGACTCCATTAGAAAGTTTCGCTCATGATTTTCATGTTTCTCTAATATGTTTAATCAAGCGTTAGTCAAAGCTTCTCTAGTCTCTAATATGCATTCGTGCTCCTTAAATTAGTTTTATTTTATTAGTTGCGTATGTAGTCGCAACTTCTTCCCCAAATTATCACATTGTTAAAGAGAATCAACTAACAAGTTTTGATTAATTCTTAGAGTATACTTTTTCAATGACTCTTTAGTTTATTAATCTCATTATCTCATTTGTGGATATAAAAAAACAAATATAGTAATGTGTCTATTAGAATATCAGTTGTCATAATTATAAAAAGTAAAAACGATGATGCATTACTTTATTAGTTAATTCTAAGGCCAATGCTAATGGAGGGATGTTTGTTCGGTTGGTTCACCCCCAACCGAGATGTCGACCGCGTTCCGTCTGCTATCCCAACCGAAGCCAATCGGTCACCCATCCAACCTTTTCATTTAATCGGTTTGTCAACCAACCAAGTAAATTAGCAAGCCTCCCATGATTTTTGTGAACGTTGGCTGCTTTGTTCCAACTTTTTTTATTTCAAGAAAAGATCTATGAAAAAGATCTTCATAGATCTTACAAGGTAAAACAAGAAACAAAAACAAAACCTTAATCGAGAGGAAGAAGACGACTAGTACATAGATCTTGAAGCTGATAACTCTTGAGTTTTGTGATGTGTTTATTTTTATTTTACTTTTTTGTGTGTGTTTTGCAGGCGTCAGAGGAAGAAGACGACTAGTACTTTATTTTTACTTTGACACTTTTCAATTAATTTTATATATTGATGCACTGTTTTTAGAAGATAAGATACACTCTTTTTAGTTTTGGGCTTCATGTTAAACTTTTGGGATGCATGTTTTTACTTTTGGGCTGCAAGTTTACTAGAAGAGTAGAAGTTAAGTTTACATTTTGAATTGTTTTATTTACAGAAATGTAAGTAAAAAAATATATATATATATTATGCATCATGACACCAAAAAACTAGTGTTATGAATGAAATTTTAGTTTAAAAAAAAAGAAAAAAAAAGTTACGGTCGACATTGTGGTTACCACTAGCAAGTTATGGTTGGGTGTAGTCTTGGAGAGAGAAAGCTGATGTGACGCTGATTGTTGGGTTTTTGGTTCCTTGGATCAAGAATTATTCTAAGTGTTGGAACCACGGACAGAGTTGATGAAACCACGGACAGAAGAATGGATCCACTGCTGAAGACAAACCGCGGCTAGTAGTATTGTGTAACCACGGATATTGTAATGTAACCACTCCTAGTCTTGTATAGTCGGTTTAATGTTTTGTATTAGATAAATATGGAAAAGATATTTATCTTGTAGGTTACGTATTGTATTATGTAAAAGACTCCTTAGCCTATAAAAGGAGGCCCTAGGTTAGGTTATATATGCATATGTTTTATATCTAAGGTCGATACACTTCAAGGTTGTAAAACCCTAATACTGTTAGAGTATTCGTATTAATAATAATATTGAGGTGTTGAATGTTTATTGTTCTTCTTCTTAAGATTAAGTATTAAATTCCGCGTGATACTTAATAAGTCTTTGTTTAAGTCAGTTTCTATATTAGATCGTTTGCTCAACTGGGATCAACAAGTGGTATCAGAGCTTGTGATCTAGAAACTGAAACCAAGAAGAAGCTTTGTTACGTTATGTTTAAGTAAGTTAAGATGTCTGACGAAACACACATGGTTACTGCTTCTAAGGTGCCCATGCTCAAGCATGGAGAGTACCAAATCTGGAGAATGCGAATAAGGCAATACATTCGCATGATTGATTATGCTCTCTGGGATGTTGTGGAAAAAGGTGATACTCTTCCCAAGAAGGGTGAGGATGGCAAAGATATAGCCATTGTTAGTGAGATCGACAAGGCTAAGAGAAAGATGGAGATTAAAGCTCATAGTATTCTCTCTATGGGAATACCTAATGAATATGCTTTGGACTTTGAACAATATGAGTCTGCTAAGGAGCTCATGGATGCTATTGAAACAAGGTTTGCTGGTAATGAAGCTACCAAGAAATCAAGGAAAAATATGCTCAAGCATCAGCTTGAAAACTTCACTGCTCTGAGTGGAGAAAAACTTGATGGCACCTATAACAGACTTCAAAAGCTCATTAGCCAACTGAAGTCAGTGGACTACAAAGTTGCTCAAGAAGATATTAATTTGAAGTTCATCAGAAGTTTATCACCTGAATGGGCTGTTCACACTGTTGTGTGGAGAAATAAGGATGACTTTGAAAAGATGACTCTGGACAATCTCTACAACAACTTGAAGGTATATGAGTCTGAGAACAACATTGCTAGTGCATCTTCAACTAGCCAAAACATTGCTTTTGTTTTCACTAATTACAAGAGTTCACAAGATGTATCCACTGCTGCCTATGGAATAACCACGGCTATTGCAAACAATACCACTGTTAGTGATAATGTCAGTGATGGTGCAATTTGTGCTTTTCTGGCTGATTTAACTACCAGTGTTACTGTTTTGAATCAAGATCTAGATCAAATTGATCCTGATGATCTTGAAGAGATAAACCTTCAATGGCAAATGGCAATGTTAACACTTCAAGCCAGGAAGTTTTTAAGGAGGACTGGAAGACAGGTTAAGTATAATGGTCAAAGGAGAGCTGGATTTGATAAAAGCAAGATAGAGTGCTTTAACTGCAAAAAGAAGGGGCACTTTGCTAGGGAGTGTAGAGCACCTAAGAGGATTGAAGGCATCAAGAAGACCGCTGAAGAGCCTGCTCCTTCTTCAGCATTGGTGGCTCAAGATGGTATTGGTGATTATGACTGGAGTGATGAAATTGAAGAAGGACCCAATGCAGCTTTTCTTGCTAGTGAAGCTTCAAAAGAGCATAACTTTGCTCTTATGGCCTATGCTTCATCTTCTGGTTCAGATTCTGAGGTATCTAATGATTCTAAAACTTCTACTTGTTCTTTTAAATCATGTCAAGATAACTTAGAATCTCAAAAAGCTATCACTGAGAGTTTAAGGAAAGAAGTAGAAAGACTGTCTCTAGATAACTTAGGTTATAGAGTTGGACTAGAAAGTGTTGAAGAAAAGCTAAATTACTGTATTAAATGTGAGTTTGAGTATGTTGATAAAATTAATATACTTGGTGGTGAAATTGATCTTAAGGATAGAGAGATTAAAATGCTTAAAGAGAAACTAGAAAAGGCAGAGAGTGTAAAGGTAGAAGCCCTAAAAGAAAAAGAAAAACATGTTGTTAGGGTTGCTAAAACACAGTATGCTTCTGATCTAGTAAATAAGCCAATAGGTCAAAAATTGTTCCAGGATGGTACTGGTCTTGGTTACAATGATATGCCTCCACCACCTCTTATGAAACATGCTCCACCTATGAAAGAACTGTCATTTAGCAGTGAATTTAGTTTCAATAAACCTATAGGTGAGACTAGCAAGATTGAATCACCTAAGATAGGTTCTGATAAGTCATCTGATGCTCCCATCATTGAAGATTGGGAATCAGATTATGAGGAAGATAGATCTGAATCAACACAGCCTGAAGGGATAGAACATGTTAAGAAAGTTGATTCTAAGCAAACCAACCTTGTGCCTAGATTTGGAGCTCAAATTGTTAAGAAAGTAGTAGAGTACAAGGAAGTACCTAGGGAACAGATGAAAAGATACATACCTAGGGGAAACCAGAGAAACTTCAATGGACTAATTTCAAAAAAATTAGAGGATGAGTTTCAATGTGTTAAAAAGGCTTGTTTTGCATGTGGTAGTTTTGAGCATTTACAGAGAAACTGTTATAAAAACATACCACAAGTTTGGAATCATTGGAGGAGGGTAAATCACCAAAACTTTTCAAAGAATACAAACCCTCATCCTAACAGAAACATGATTCCTAGAGCAGTGTTAATGAGAAATGGGAATACAAAATCAATAGTCACTGCTGCACCCAAATGGGTTCCAACCACTACTAAGCAAAATGTAAACACGGCTAAGCAAACTGTAAACACTGCTAAGCAAATATCACCACTGATACAAAAGAAGTTTTAAAAATTCCAAAGGTGATAACTGACACAGTGGTTGAAAACCATTTTTATGCTGTTAAGGCCTCAGCTAGTTGGAAATGGAAGCCTAAGACCAAGGTTTTACATCATGTCAACTGTGCATCAATGGACCTAAACAAATTTGATTATGTTGATGCACAGGGCAAACCCAAGTCAGTATTGGCTTGGGTCCACAAAAGGAACTAATTTGTTTAATTTCATGTGCAGGGCAATCTACAAGATGAGCTAAAAGACAAAGGAGTTTTTGATAGTGGTTGCTTTGGGCACATGACTTGGGATGGGAGCAACCTGGAAGATTTTGAAGCTTTTGATGGAGGATATGTGGCATTTGGTAATGATCCAAAGGGAGGAAAGATACTTGGCAGAGGCACAATCAGAACAGGAAATTTAGACTTTGAAAAGGTCTATCTGGTACAGGGACTTAAGTATAATTTATTCAGTGTTTCTCAAATGTGTGATAAGAAAAACTGGATACTTTTTGGTGAAACTGAGTGTGTGGTGTTGTCACCTGATTTTAAGATGCCTGATGAGAAGTATATACAGCTAAGGGTACCTAGGAAGGAAAACATATATTGTTTTGATCTTAAAGATGTAATTCCTAATAGGTCTTTAACCTGTTTGTTTGCTAAAGCATCAGTAGATGAGTCTAAGTTATGGCATAGAAGGCTAGGTCACCTCAATTACAAAACAATCAATAAACTGGTAAAAGGCAACTTAGTGAGAGAGTTACCTTCTAAGGTTTTTGAGTGTAAGGAACTGTGTGTGGCTTGTCAAAAAGGAAAACAACATAGAGCTTCTTGTAAGACCAAAACTGTCAACACCATCACACAACCACTGTTTATGCTTCATATGGACTTATTTGGACCTACCTTTGTTAAAAGTTTGAACCATAAGCAGTATTGTCTAGTTATCACTGATGATTATAGTAGATTTTCTTGGGTATACTTTTTGGCTGCTAAGAGTGAGACTAGTGAGATCCTCAAGAGTTTCATTACTAAGATAGAAAATCTAGTAAATCATAAGGTCAAGGTAATCAGATGTGATAATGGAACTGAGTTTAAGAATGATGTGATGAATCAGTTTGCCTTAACTACCTTACTCCTATTCACTTTGCCTTAACTGTCACACCAACCATCTTTAAAGCCTACATACATCAGTTCTGGGGGAATGCTAAGCTTGAGGAGGTTGATGGAGTAGAGGTGTTTAGTTCTGTTGTGGATGATAATGAAATTTTGGTTGATGAGGAGATCATTAGAAGGGTTTTGAAGTTTGATGATGCTGATGGTGTTGTTAATCTTTCAGATGCTGAGATTTTTGCTGGTTTAGAGAGGTTAGGCTATACACACAGGGGTGATAAGGTAAATTTTTTTAAGAGTATGTTTTCACCTCAATGGAAGTTTTTGATACACACCTTGTTGATGTGTATGAGTAATAAGACCACTGGTTTTGATGACTTTCCTTCCAAGATTGCTACAGCTATTATATGTTTTTCTGAGGGCAGGAAGTTTAATTGGTCTAGGATGATTTATGATGGTCTTGTGCAGAACATTAGGAAGAAAGGAAAATATTATTTATATCCTAGGTTTGTGCAATTGATTGTTGAGAGTCAAATTGAAGAATCTATTGAGCATTCTAGAGAATATGAAGTACATTATCTGCTTCCTAAGGTGTTTGCACATATGAGGAATCAAAAGCCAAATGTTCAAATCAGAGATGTTCCTTTGTTCCCACATATGCTCTCTTTGCCTGCTGTTTCTGGGTTTGATGAAGCTCAACCCTTAATACCTGAACCCACTGATAGTGAATCTCAAACCACTGCTAGTATAACCCAAACCACTGTTTGTACACTTGCAACAACTGTTAACCCCATTGTGTGGACTAGGAGGAGGAAGGGCACTAAGCTACCTCAGTCTAGTGCTAGTGGTGTTGCTCATGAGGCTGTCACAGGTGGTGGAGGTGACATGATTGGAAGGGCTTCCACTACTGATTCATGCTTAGATGCTGGTCAGGCTAGTGGAAACATCATTAAGACCCAACCTTTGGCAACTCCTAATGTGGAGAGTTCCTTGGAACTTAACACAGGTGGAGGAATCCCTAGCCAATTGGCTCATACATGGTGCATAGATGATCAGGCAAGGTCTGATGCTATGTTTCCTATATCCAAGGATTCACCTCTCGGAGCAGTTAACACAGCTCGAAGTGATGAGCATAGTTTGGAACATGAACATGAATTGACGGATCCTAATATGGTACATGATGACTTTTCCAATGAACCACCTCTCGGGCCAGTTAACACAGGTCGAAGTGGGGAGGATATTCTTGAACAGTTAAGTGAATTGACAGCTAAATGTACCAAGATGGAGGTGACAATCTCAAGTCTTCAACAGTTGGCTGTGTTTCAGGGTAAAGAGATAAGGAGACTGAAGCATAAGATGTTTGTTTTGGAGAAGGTAAGAAGACCTGGGGTTGCTATATTGAAGAAAATGAGGAAGTTGAAACGAAAGGTGAACTCCTCTCAAGCTGTGAATATGAAGAATGTATCCAAACAGGGGAGGAGTGAAGGCATGAATTCAGGGGAGGCTGTTGATGAGCATATAGAGACTAATGTAGATTGTGGAGATAAAGGAGATCAATTTGTAGTATTTGATAAAGATGGGAATGAAGCTGTTCTTGAAAGTTTGAAGACTGTGTTAGAAGATGAAGTGATGCAGGACATAACCACTGATAGTGTGTCTGCAACCACGGCTAGTACTTTTGAAACCACTGCTGCAGTTTCAGATATGACAATTGTACCCACTACTATCATAACTACTTCCACAATTGTTACTACCATCTCTGTATCACCACCCAAATCAAAAGAGGTTGAGAAAGAAGCTGCAAGTACACTGATCAATCTAAGTAAAACCTCATCTAATCCTACACCCATCATTGCACCTGTTTTATCTCTTGAATCTGTTGCAACTAAGCCTTTGAAGAAGAAAGTGGCTCAACCAGACATTGGTAAAGGTAAAGGAGTTGCAGAACCAGAATTGAAATTTAAAAGTAGAGAAGAACAGATTGCTTATGATGCAGAGTATATATAACAACTCGTAAATTTCTCTTCCGATTTTCGCTACTATATTTTTTTTCTTCTTCGTTTCGAACTCTAAACACGACAAGTCACGGGATATATTTTTTTTTTCTCGCATCGACCTCGATAATAAATTTTTATAAAATAAATATATAATAAACTTTTATAATTCATCTCGTACCGGGCCTCTAAGCCCAACACTACCCGATCCACTTCACCCTCTATTTATTCTTGGGCCCTCGTGTACTAACCAAACCCAACCCAACTTACCTTAATTAGTCTTGGGCCTAGCCTTTTATTTCTCAAGCCCAGCGCACCTAATAAGATTATGACATAAAAATGGGACAAGTAATATTTCATATGTAGGCTTCCCTTAACTGTGATTGTTAACGAGGCACTTGACACCAAAAACAAAATTCAACATCACAACTTAGTCAATCTTAGTAGGCGTGTGAGACAAAGACACAACAAACAAAGTTCATCTTTGGATGAAACACAAGCATGCAAGTATTTTGGTAATATACAAATTGCACATGTTTCCTTTGTTCCTGAGGACCATCGTACAACACAAGACTAAATCAAATCACATTTTTTATCTTCATACATGTAACGTGCGTGTATAAGAAAGAGGAGACAAGGAACCTAAACTAGCCACCCTACACATAAACTTAATACCCAACATGTAACTAGGCATTTGACTTTTGAGACAAGATGAACCATATTTCCCATGCACACAACACACATCACTCTTTTCCTTGTCCTTGTGGCTGCCGTATACCACCCTAAAACCACAAACCATTTGCTTGTTTCTTAACATACTACCTAGATACAAGTAAAATCAAGTCTCATGTACCCAAGTTCAACAAAGACTCTTGGTCTTTAACCAAAGGCTTCTTCCTCTTTTCTTCTTAAAAACCCACGAGCCTTAGCTCATTCCATATTTCACTCACAAAAATCTCTCCAATCACTCTCTCACTCTCGGCAGTAAGCATCAAGGAGAAGGAAAGAAAAGGTTTTGAGGTTATTAGTAAATTAGGAGTAATCTTGGGTCTTGGAAGCTTGGGAGAAATTGTTGGGTCACATTCGGTTATAGTTCCGGAGTTACTTGGTCCTCTTCTTGATTCCTTCCTTTTCACTCGACACACTTTTTCTTCTCAACCCACTGTAAGCACTCGAAACACCTCTCGACATACACTTATATGCATGCACATATTATCCTTGTGTTTAAGACTTGTGTGGTACTTTGAAACTCGCTTAATACACATAAGCTTGTGCTTATTCAGTTGTAAGTCGACACCCACACATACATTGTATTATTATTCAAAGTTTTGAACTCAAAATGACGTAAAGAAACCATAAAACTAACGTAAACTTGAGTATTGGCTTATAAACGGACAAGATGCTTATTAGTCGTTTTTGCTTATTCCTAATTCGTTATGATTCGTTTTCAAGGTTTGCGAGATTGTTTACTTACAGGACTAGAAAATAAACCCAACTCGAACCACAAACGGGCCATAAGGCCGAGACCCATGAGCTTGGTAAGCTAAACGTGGGTGCTTATTTCGAAACAACTTAAACCGTGCACACATTTGAAAATACTCAAACTCACTGAACATGTTTTGGTAAACAAAATGCAACCACTGAACCCATGCACGTTGGAAAAATATAGCAAAATATAACTCAGACTCGTAAGCGTATATAACCAAGTCGTTAAGTAGCATAAGCCAAAAGGATGGAGTAGCTCATTTGGTTGGGGTGCTAGGCAGTTAAGCGAAGGGTCCCAAGTTCGAATCTAGGTTGAGTCTTTTTGTGATTTTTACTATTTTTGCAAGTTTCACATTTTGACACTTTCAGCCCCTTAAATTCGAACCTATTGGCATTTTTCTTAAAACACTTATAAGACTTGGAAACTTTTATAAATCTTTACAATTGCAACCCTTTAAGTTCAAATACCTTGACATTTCTTTTGACTAATATTTTTATTCTAACAACTATTTTGTACTTGAACTTGTACATGTTTATAACCCCTAATAAAAATGTAAAAACTATTATTGGACGCAATTGTCTATTATTACTTTCGTGAAATGAAAGTATTTAATATTAATAGTAGAAGTATAAGTCGAATAATAAAAACAATAAGAAAACATTTATAACGAAAATTAAAATAAATATTCTCTAACTTAACATCCACTAACTAAATATATAAACACATTTATGTATCATGTAACCATTAATAATATAGATACTTAGCGTAAAGTATATATTATCTTTCATAAAAACTTTACTTGTGAATACTTTCCGTACTTAGTTATCCGGTTACTCCTGAACCAGAAACTTACCCGTCACGACTACTTTTATATATAATTGTACGTTTGTCCAAGAGCCAATACTTACAAAATATTTTGAAACGATTTTGACGTAAACTCTGCCACGCAAGCAACATTAAACACAACCACTTGTAAACATTTAAATTTATTTACGCACTTCGAGTCGTGGGTACACAAAAATGCAAAACTGAGTCTTCCCATCTCATTCTTAGGTTCCGGGTAGGAGCCACTGCTATATCACACTCGATCTCTTTGTGCTTTGTTCATCAAACTGCTAAGGTGAGTTTATAGCCCCACTTTTACTCTTATTTACTTGCTTTATAAAACTTTGGGGTGAGAAACGTGCAAAACTCTTTTCGGACCTGAAACTGAAAACACTATTACGTGAAACAACCTTGAATCCCAACTATGCTACCGTCAGTTCCCTTTGGGGAGGCGCGATTGTTATGAATAGATCTATTGGGGATGACACCCCCGTTCGAGTTTGACCGGATAGGCAAACGTCGGGCGTATATCATATCGTATTGATTGAGTGTACTGGAAATACACTTGCTGGGCTTTTATTTATCATGCTTCTAGATGCATGCACACTGTCGTAGTTTCGGTCGCATGAACTTGGTACTAGCGTAATAGCCTTTTTGCATATAGTGTCATTCACGGAGATGCTATATGTGCAACTGTGGTCCAACTTAATTTCTTAAACTTAAACCTATGAACTCACCAACCTTTGTGTTGACATTTTAGCATGTTTTTCTCAGGTTTACTTATTGGCGTGGGCAATGGCAAAGGCATTCGTTGGAGACTGGCATCCGAAGTGTTTCCAAACATTTTAATACAACTTTTAATGGGACAACAAATATTTTTATGGGCTTTACTTCTGCACTTTGAAACAATGATGTAAAACTATTTCATAAATTAATCTATATTTTGAAAATGGAATAAAATTTCCATTCTTTATTACCTTGTGTTGTGTATATTGATTTAGTAGCACCCCATGACCCGAACGCTTCCGCTGTGAAATTTTGGGGGTGTTACAGATTGGTATCAGAGCCAAGGTTATAGAGAATTAGGTATTTTTCAAAACCTAAACTATAACCACATTTCCTTAAAAACACTTCAACGCCGCCACAACTGCCAATGTCTGCCATGCCTTGCCTACTGTTACACGATGTAGTCGTGCTATGTGTTACTGCTGTATCTTAGGTTCGTATAAGCTCTTATTTGAATTAAATTAGTTATTTCTCAAAATCATTAAGTTTCTTAATTAACTCATATTTAAACTTTAAGGCTGTTCTTGTTTGATTGGGTCGCGAAGTTTAAATGAGAATAATGTTGATGTAACAAACTGAATGAGATTAAGGAATAATTAATTTAAGGAGAATGTAGAGTAGACTATGAATGCTTAGACTTGTTACCCCTCTATGTTAAACTGTATAACATGCCCACTATTGCAATATCGCACTATGATATGCCCCTAATTGCTTCTATGTTATTTCTTTGTGTAACATACAACTACTTGATTTATATCATTTTCACACATATATCTAAACCACCTCTGTCATTGGTCACATCCTCTTATTTCACTCATATGTTCTATCCTTCGTAAACCCCATAGGCCACTACTCTTTCTATTCTAAACTCAATTGTCGTCTTTTCTTGTATCATAGAAGATGGCTAGGAGAAAGTCAACAAGAATCACCCGTGGCCGACCCGCCGCTACTCCCACTCCCACTCCTGCTCCTGCCGGGGCTGCTGCAAACCCACCTGCTATGGATCAAGCCATGATTGACCAACTGGTCAATGAACGCGTGGCAGCAGCGCTAGCTGCGATCAATTCGAACAACTCAACCACTGATGCTGGAACTTCTAGGCCTACGGTAATAAACGCTGGTCTGCACGCAAGGAGTTCCGTAACTGTATGACTGGCGGTTATAATGGAACGGAGGGAGCTGTTGTTTTGACCCGATGGATTGAAAAGCTGGAAACTGTGTTCAGGATCTGCAACTGTGAAGATGAAGATAGGGTGAAGTTTGCCTCGTTCACTTTTCAAGAGGTTGCCTTAACTTGGTGGAATAATTACCTGAAGTCTGCAGGCATCGATGCTGCTTATGCCATGCCTTGGGAAGAATTCAAGGATATGGTGCTCAAGAAATATTGCCCTCGCAATGAGGTCAAGAAGCTAGAGAATGAGTTCTGGAATCTCAAGGTGAAGGGTACTGATATGGCATTCTACAACCAACGTTTCCAAGAGTTGGCCTTGCTATGTCCAGAGATGGTACCAACTGAAACTCGCTTGATAGAGCGATACATCGGAGGGCTACCTCCATCTATTAAAGGAAATGTGACTACCTCCAAGGCTGATGACCTTCACGAGACTATTGAAGTGTCAAACAAGTTAATGGATCAAGTGATTGAGGATGCCGCTGAGGCAGCAGATAACAACAAGCGGAAGTGGAGTGATAACTCCAAGGACAACAACAACAATCAAAACAAGAGGCAAGAAGTAGCTAAGGTCCGCTCTGCTGGAACAGAAGAAAAGAAGGGCTATGAAGGGAAGCACCCTTTGTGCAACCGTTGTAAACTCCACCACAGTGGTCAGTGTAATGTGAAATGTCGCAACGCCGAAGATTGGGCACATGATCAAAGACTGCAAGTCAAAGGATCTTGCTAACATAACTTGCTTCGGGTGTGGAGAACGAGGACACTACAAGAATGAGTGCCCCAATCCAAGGGATCAGAATGGAAAAACCCAGATTGAACCAGCCCGAGGAAGAGCTTATTTCCTTGGAGAAAAAGAAGAGCGTCAAGATCAACTTCAACACTATCTAAACTAACGACAATAAAGAAATTCTTCGCCCTCTTAGATTGTAATCCTTTAAGTTTCCTATCTATTGTACCCTTTTGTGTAACCGTGATGTATTCTGATTATTCCGCTTAATGAATCCTTTATCTTTTGTTTACTTATTGCCTCATGTCATTAAATCTTCCTTAAACGACTAGCCTCTCTTCCACGTCACGTTTTAAGTATATATTCTCACATCTCATCACCGTATTGACCTCGACGATTCTCGCATCGTAAACCACGAGGACGTGGTTTCTTTTAAGGGGTAGGTACTATAACAACTCGTAAATTTCTCTTCCGATTTTCGCTACTATATTTTTTTTCTTCTTCGTTTCGAACTCTAAACACGACAAGTCACGGGATATATTTTTTTTCTCGCATCGACCTCGATAATAAATTTTTATAAAATAAATATATAATAAACTTTTATAATTCATCTCGTACCGGGCCTCTAAGCCCAACACTACCCGATCCACTTCACCCTCTATTTATTCTTGGGCCCTCGTGTACTAACCAAACCCAACCCAACTTACCTTAATTAGTCTTGGGCCTAGCCTTTTATTTCTCAAGCCCAGCGCACCTAATAAGATTATGACATAAAAATGGGACAAGTAATATTTCATATGTAGGCTTCCCTTAACTGTGATTGTTAACGAGGCACTTGACACCAAAAAAAAAACAAAATTCAACATCACAACTTAGTCAATCTTAGTAGGCGTGTGAGACAAAGACACAACAAACAAAGTTCATCTTTGGATGAAACACAAGCATGCAAGTATTTTGGTAATATACAAATTGCACATGTTTCCTTTGTTCCTGAGGACCATCGTACAACACAAGACTAAATCAAATCACATTTTTTATCTTCATACATGTAACGTGCGTGTATAAGAAAGAGGAGACAAGGAACCTAAACTAGCCACCCTACACATAAACTTAATACCCAACATGTAACTAGGCATTTGACTTTTGAGACAAGATGAACCATATTTCCCATGCACACAACACACATCACTCTTTTCCTTGTCCTTGTGGCTGCCGTATACCACCCTAAAACCACAAACCATTTGCTTGTTTCTTAACATACTACCTAGATACAAGTAAAATCAAGTCTCATGTACCCAAGTTCAACAAAGACTCTTGGTCTTTAACCAAAGGCTTCTTCCTCTTTTCTTCTTAAAAACCCACGAGCCTTAGCTCATTCCATATTTCACTCACAAAAATCTCTCCAATCACTCTCTCACTTTCGGCAGTAAGCATCAAGGAGAAGGAAAGAAAAGGTTTTGAGGTTATTAGTAAATTAGGAGTAATCTTGGGTCTTGGAAGCTTGGGAGAAATTGTTGGGTCACATTCAGTTATAGTTCCGGAGTTACTTGGTCCTCTTCTTGATTCCTTCCTTTTCACTCGACACACTTTTTCTTCTCAACCCACTGTAAGCACTCGAAACACCTCTCGACATACACTTATATGCATGCACATATTATCCTTGTGTTTAAGACTTGTGTGGTACTTTGAAACTCGCTTAATACACATAAGCTTGTGCTTATTCAGTTGTAAGTCGACACCCACACATACATTGTGTTATTATTCAAAGTTTTGAACTCAAAATGACGTAAAGAAACCATAAAACTAACGTAAACTTGAGTATTGGCTTATAAACGGACAAGATGCTTATTAGTCGTTTTTGCTTATTCCTAATTCGTTATGATTCGTTTTCAAAGTTTGCGAGATTGTTTACTTATAGGACTAGAAAATAAACCCAACTCGAACCACAAACGGGCCATAAGGCCGAGACCCATGAGCTTGGTAAGCTAAACGTGGGTGCTTATTTCGAAACAACTTAAACCATGCACACATTTGAAAATACTCAAACTCACTGAACATGTTTTGGTAAACAAAATGCAACCACTGAACCCATGCACGTTGGAAAAATATAGCAAAATATAACTCAGACTCGTAAGCGTATATAACCAAGTCGTTAAGTAGCATAAGCCAAAAGGATGGAGTAGCTCATTTGGTTGGGGTGTTAGGCAGTTAAGCGGAGGGTCCCAAGTTCGAATCTAGGTTGAGTCTTTTTGTGATTTTTACTATTTTTGCAAGTTTCACATTTTGACACTTTCAGCCCCTTAAATTCGAACCTATTGGCACTTTTCTTAAAACACTTATAAGACTTGGAAACTTTTATAAATCTTTACAATTGCAACCCTTTAAGTTCAAATACCTTGACATTTCTTTTTACTAATATTTTTATTCTAACAACTATTTTGTACTTGAACTTGTACATGTTTATAACCCCTAATAAAAATGTAAAAACTATTATTGGACGCAATTGTCTATTATTACTTTCGTGAAATGAAAGTATTTAATATTAATAGTAGAAGTATAAGTCGAATAATAAAAACAATAAGAAAACATTTATAACGAAAATTAAAATAAATATTCTCTAACTTAACATCCACTAACTAAATATATAAACACATTTATATATCATGTAACCATTAATAATATAGATACTTAGCGTAAAGTATATATTATCTTTCATAAAAACTTTACTTGTGAATACTTTCCGTACTTAGTTATCCGGTTACTCCTGAACCAGAAACTTACCCGTCACGACTACTTTTATATATAATTGTACGTTTGTCCAAGAGCCAATACTTACAAAATATTTTGAAACGATTTTGACGTAAACTCTGCCACGCAAGCAACATTAAACACAACCACTTGTAAACATTTAAATTTATTTACGCACTTCGAGTCGTGGGTACACAAAACTGCAAAACTGAGTCTTCCCATCTCATTCTTAGGTTCCGGGTAGGAGCCACTGCTATATCACACTCGATCTCTTTGTGCTTTGTTCATCAAACTGCTAAGGTGAGTTTATAGCCCCACTTTTACTCTTATTTACTTGCTTTATAAAACTTTGGGGTGAGAAACGTGCAAAACTCTTTTCGGACCTGAAACTGAAAACACTATTACGTGAAACAACCTTGAATCCCAACTATGCTACCGTCAGTTCCCTTTGGGGAGGCGCGATTGTTATGAATAGATCTATTGGGGATGACACCCCCGTTCGAGTTTGACCGGATAGGCAAACGTCGGGCGTATATCATATCGTATTGATTGAGTGTACTGGAAATACACTTGCTGGGCTTTTATTTATCATGCTTCTAGATGCATGCACACTGTCGTAGTTTCGGTCGCATGAACTTGGTACTAGCGTAATAGCCTTTTTGCATATAGTGTCATTCACGGAGATGCTATATGTGCAACTGTGGTCCAACTTAATTTCTTAAACTTAAACCTATGAACTCACCAACCTTTGTGTTGACATTTTAGCATGTTTTTCTCAGGTTTACTTCTTGGCGTGGGCAATGGCAAAGGCATTCGTTGAGACTGGCATCCAAGTGTTTCCAAACATTTTAATACAACTTTTAATGGGACAACAAATATTTTTATGGGCTTTACTTCTGCACTTTGAAACAATGATGTAAAACTATTTCATAAATTAATCTATACTTTGAAAATGGAATAAAATTTCCATTCTTTATTACCTTGTGTTGTGTATATTGATTTGGTAGCACCCCATGACCCGAACGCTTCCGCTGTGAAATTTTGGGGGTGTTACAGTATACAAGAAGCATACAAGCTGAAGAGGAAGAAGCTGCAATGAAACAAAAGCAAGAAGAGGAGGAGGCTAGTCAGAAATGGTTAGCTAAATGGTATGAATCACAAAATTATCTTCAAGCTTCTAATCAAATACATGATGAGTATACTCCACAAGAATGGGCATTTTTAGATGATGAGGAAAGAGCTAGACTCTTGGGTGAATGGGCAAGGAGGATCAGTAAAGAAAGGAAGCAAGTTATAAGAAAGAAACCTCCTACAATTGCACAGATGAGGAATGTACTGATGAAGATTATTAAGAATTCAGGCATACATATTCCTGATAATCTTAATAAATGTTCATTTGAAAGAATTCAAGAGCTTTATTTGATGTGTATGAGGATTAATAATGATAGTTTCTGTCCAATAAATTCTGAAAAAGAAGAAGAGTGGATTAAAGGTAATCTAAAGAGAAAATCTGAGCTTCAGGATGCATCTGGTTCTAAAAGACTGAAAGTGAATGAAGATGGTAATCAAATTATCTTCTATGAGTATGAGCTTAAATGGAGTGAAGGATGTTGGAAAATTCAAAGACTCAATAATGAAGTTTCTGAGTATAATAAATTTTCACAAATGCTTCAGTATTTTGATAGAGATGATTTGCTGAATCTTTGGGAGCTTTATATGAATAAGTTTGGTGATGTGCAACCAGATGATTATCATGAGAGAATGATTTATCATCACTTGAAGATTCTGTTTGAACCTACTCATGATGAACCTGAATGGAAAGGACTCTACAATGGACAAGTTACATAATGGTTTATATATCAAACTTGTGGAGTTCATGTTTTAACTGTATCTGGAGAAGTTATTCATATGCTTGTAGAAGGTGATTATCCTCAATTGAATAAGTTTCCAGAAGTTATTGCTCAGATGGTGAAGCCTGGTGGTATAAAGATGTTGATGCCCTATGATGGTCCAGCTTACAATTTGTTACTGAAGTATGAGAAAATTCTTAAATCTAGTAAGTGTTTAGCTACACCCTCCAATTCAGATGTTTTGAGTCTAAAGGAAACTTGAGAATTCTGTTTGAATGTATCAAGTTTAGGGGAGGATTGTTGGGTTTTTGGTTCCTTGGATCAAGAATTATTCTAAGTGTTGGAACCACGGACAGAGTTGATGAAACCACGGACAGAAGAATGGATCCACTGCTGAAGACAAACCGCGGCTAGTAGTATTGTGTAACCACGGATATTGTAATGTAACCACTGCTAGTCTTGTATATTCGGTTTAATGTTTTGTATTAGATAAATATGAAAAAGATATTTATCTTGTAGGTTACGTATTGTATTATGTAAAGGACTCCTTAGCCTATAAAAAGAGGTCCTAGGTTAGGTTAGATATACGTATGTTTTATATCTAAGGTCGATACACTTCAAGGTTGTAAAACCCTAATACTGTTAGAGTATTCGTATTAATAATAATATTGAGGTGTTGAATGTTTATTGTTCTTCTTCTTAAGATTAAGTATTAAATTCCGCGTCATACTTAATAAGTCTTTGTTTAAGTCAGTTTTTATATTAGATCGTTTGCTCAACTGGGATCAACACTGATGTGGCAGGGAGTGACCACAATATTTGTGGTTGCCATTAGCATTGGCCTAATGATGTTAGTAGCAAGTTCTCCGTGATAACGTATTGTCTATATATTAAAAACATGTTCAATTAACCATGAGGTTTTGGAAGTAGTTTGTTATAACTTATAATATCTACTCTGGGAGACTGAATCAATTAATTTTATATGTTGATAGCTTGTGAATATATCTATATATTTCTGATTCGACAGAAAATCTGATTCAAAGTGAAGGAATATTTCAAACATTGTGTTCCTAAAGAATGGTTTTTTATGGTTTTATATATATATATTTTTTACTATTGTAGGTTTTACAAATTCTTGTAATAGTGATCCTAATCTACATTTTTAAGTTTTAATTCCATTTTAAATTTTAATTCTACTTAAGGTGAATTTGTTAAGCAACACATTTTTATAAGAATTTTTCCTTAAGAGCATATGATAATTAGAAGGCAAAAAGAACACAAAAAAGACCCGAAGACTCATGAAAAGGACTCAAAGACCTGTGGAAAATGTATTTTTTGTGTCATTTTTTTTTTTGTGTCATTTTTTTTTTTTTTTTTTTTTTTTTTTGACTCTAGGGCACAAGATAGAAAAACCATTTTTACAAATTTAGTTTTATCACAAGTCTTTTAGAATAGTGCATTGTTAGTACCTAGTGTTTTATCGAGGATGATGTTTTTTTTTGGGATTAATTTCATATATCACCTTATTTTCATTATTAATTTTATATATATCCAAAAGTGCAAGTATTGAATGTATAATATTTTTAATGCATGTTTAGATATATATGAAATTTCCAACTAAAAGAAGATGAGATATGAAATTGCCACCTTATTTGTGTAAACAAATAATTTGTTGAGAAAGCAGATAAGATTTAGTCCCCCTTCTAAGAAGTCGGTGATTTGAGACTCTATAGTTTCGCAATCTTTTTTATAAATTTCATCTAGAAATCCTAATTTTTTGTGTGGTTAGGTTAGTTGGTTACAAAATCCATTAGCAAGTATATCTTCTTTGTAATCTTTTTTTCCTAGCTTGTGCTAGTCTTTAATAAATGCCACCGTTCAAAAAAGAAAAATAAAACTCTACGAGTAGTGATATATAAGCCTAACAATAGATCTACTTCATTTATTTTTTGACAAATGTGATACACTTTTTATTTTTTATCATTTATTATCAATCAATTTTTTAAATGCACCAATCACATCTGTAGATGTAAGTTTTAGGCATTCAAACAATTTTTTTTATAACTCTATATTTATTTGCATAACGAATCATATCTCGTTTTTGTTTGGATAAAATAAAATGTGAAAGCATTATTCACATAGTGTAGAGTTATTTTCAGAACCAAGAAAAGGTCGAGTACTGCGAGAACCAATCTCAACCATCTATTTTTTAATCAACGATTGTAAGAAGTTGTGGCATAGTAGTAATTAAATGAAAGATGAGGGGACATATTATAAAAGAAATAAGGATAACAAAGTAATTTTAGATTTAGAATTTCTTAAGAATTTTGATAGAATCACAAAAAAAAATTCACACAAACCATCCACTCGGTGATACCCCACTGATTAAACCAGTCACTCGCTGACACGTCAGCGAATGGAAGGTCTGTGTGGATGTATCACACCTCATTTCCTAAATGGTTTTTCACATTGTACGTGATTTTCAAGATTCAATCAATTCAGTTATCATATCTCTCTCTCCCTTCTTATCCCTATCCCTAATTATCTCAAATAACCTAGCCGGCACTCCCCAATCCACCATTGATTTCTTGATTGCAAAAATACAAATCAAAATCGTCTCACAAAAACATTACCGGTTTATTTTTCGAATCACTGGAAAAGTATAAGCATCCAATAATCTATTTATCGATTGTTGTCATAGTCTTCGAATAAATGAACAACCACCATGTTGGAACACTGACCGCTCTATTGTTCTTGTTTATGGATTTTTACTGTAATCGTTTTAGTTTATTTGTTAGATCGTGTTAATTGTAAACCCTGATTGTTGCTATAATATGGTTTTGTGTTTTTTAAGGTTAGGTTGTTATACTATTTAGAGAGTTTTGTAATTTGACAGGTGTGATTATTGGAGTGTCACTTGTTTATGTTGGTAATTTGGATCCTAGAGTTCACGATCGCGAAATTGAGGACGAGTTTCACTTTTTTGGCGTTATTCACAGGTTATTAATTGTCTTCTTTTAGTTTAAACTCTTTATTGTTTAATTAGTTTATTAACAATGTTGTTGAATGAATTACTCCCTCCGTCTCAAATTAATAGTCCATATTTCCTTTTTGGGTTGTCTCAAAAAAATTGTCCACTTTCCATTTTTAGTAATAAATAGGGAATTTAGTGGGGGAATATTCCTTATGAGTGGTAGAAAATTGCCATGGTCCCACTTTTATTAAACTTGATGAATTTTGTCCCATGACAATAATTTTGAGACGGAGGGAGTATAATTTTTTTCCCTAAAAAATGGCGCTTGGTTGGTGGCAAAACATGGGCTGTTTGGTTTGCTATTTTTAATCGAAAACAGAAGTTTGCGAAAACGGGAGTTTGCTTTGTGCCAAAACATGGTTGTTTATTTGTTGTTTTTTCTGTCCAAACAAGTTTGTCTTGTTGTCAAAACAGGGTTGTTTAGTTGTTGGTAATATGAAAGTTTCTTGGTTTGCACATGTGTTATGATTGAATTATTACAACATCTAGCACAAACTTATTGCTTGCATGGCACTAGAACAAGGGCTATCACTGAATTGTTATTTTGCTACTGAACATTAGTATTTGTTGCCTATTGTTATAGCGTACGTCTAAATAATGATAATAGTATTGTAAGTAACTTTTAAAGTTATTTTGGTAAGAATTGATGGTCTTTTCTATGTGCAAAGAATTCCAACTACTTAAAAATGATTCCTAAAACTATAGGCATGGGTGAAACTTTTGTTCCTTTGTAAAACTAACATTAATGTTTTGGAGTATAGGTTTGTAATGTGCGTGTTTGTTAAACTTTTCTGATTTACTTTTCCAATTCTTTTTTATGGGACTAACTTGATTACCATAGGCTTTGTTAGGATTGTGCATATTTTCTTAGTTTGCACATGTGTTATGATTAAATTCGTTTGCATCACTTGATATAAGAGATAATTGTGCATATGTGTTTTGTTGGTTTTTATTATTAAATAATCCGTTTATTAATTTTTTGTGGTTACAGGTACGAGTATTAAGCAATATGAAGAGTGCACATGTGTTTTGTATATACTATATAGCGTGAAGATAGTTATGATAAAGATATAAAGAGTAAAGATACAAGTGCATGCAGTAGATACAAGACACATGAACTAACTTGAGGACGTATATATAAGGGCAAACGGATGAACTTAAATGCACTTATACATACAAAGAAATCGAGAGTGGCTAATGAGGGAAAATACATGTGCATTAATCGAGAGTGGCTAATGAGGAAAAATACATGTGCATTATACATCAATGAAACTTTTATTTATTCTTTTCTTTAAGAATTTTGTATTTGAATTGCATATCACCTGAGTTTAGATTTTGTGTATAATGTTTTTGTTTTGAAATGTATACGATATATGTAAAATAATTTTGTTTGGCATTTCATGCACTTGTGTAAATATTTGTGGCTAAAAGCAGAGGTTTAAGCAAATGAATACTAAAACATATGTAAGTTTACATTATATGAAGAAAAAAAATACATATGCACAACTCTAAAAAAACACCTATGCACAACTTCTAAAATCATGCATGCTGGGAAAAAATATATATATAAAAAAAAAACCTAAAATTCAGGAATTAAAAACGTTTTTTATTAAAAAAAAATGTAACTTTACTATTTTACCCTTTTTAATTAAATAATAAAAATAAATATCTAAAAAATTTTGATTGGTTAATGTTAGAGCTGGCAATTTCGACACGAAACACGAAAACACGACACGACACGAAGTTAACAGGTTTCGTGTTTGGGCTTATCGTGTTTCGTGTCGTGTTCGTGTTCGTGTAAGATGACACGATAAGATAACGTGTCGTGTTCGTGTCAAGACCTGTTAAAACACGATAAGACACGATAAGACCTGCTAAGACCTGTTAAGACCCGTTCAGACCTGTTAAGACCTGTTAAAACCTGTTAAAGACCTGTTAAGATTTCGTGTTTTAGTGTGTCAAGAGCTGTTAAGACTTCTTATCGTGTCTTATCGTGTTCGTGTTCGTGTTCGTGTAACCTGTTAATTTTCGTGTTCGTGTTTTAAGATCTGACACGATTAGCTTATCGTGTCGTGTTCATGTTAGGTCTTAACAGCTCCGTGTCTTATCATGTTCGTGTCGTGTCGGACCTGTTATGCCAGCTCTAGTTAATGTCAATTCTCGCAGTTCTCGATTATTTTTAGTTCTGAAAAAAACCCTCCCCTATTCACATAATTATTGAATAATCAACGCTCTTGACAACTTGCATGTATTATATTATCACATAATCATTGAATAATCAACACTCTAGACAACTTGCATGTATTATATTATTGTACGTGACCTGTGTTTCTAGACAGCATATTCTTAAAGTTTGATTTAGTATCACGCTTGTATTTGACCACTATCTTCTATCGATTTCCCGACACCAAATACTAATATCTTTCTACCACACACAAGGTTAAATAATTAAATATTGCTTTTGCATATTGTAACCAACAAGAGTACACATTATTCTTTTACCAATCAAATCCAGCACATTCCCATTACCAAATAGGCAAATACACATCACATCCAGTGACTAAACTACAGTGGATCTCAGTCCCGAGTCGCCTATGAATTTTTTTGCATAACGTCAATTCTTGTAAAAAAATTTAAATTTTTAGAAATGCATTTGGTCCCCAAAAATGTGTTTATAGTCTTATCTAATTTTTCGTAAATAGCACCTGATATTTGTATTTATGCATGGTTTCGTCCCTGTTTACATCTCCATTACCAAAAGTCCAAAATACACAAAAGATTTTAAAATGTGTTAGAAACTCTGTATTAGATTCTTCTCGTTTCTCTTTATTTTCTCTCATTTCGAAATTCTTTACAACACATCTACTCTCTAACAATTAGTCTTTTGTATTTTCTAAAATAAACAAAAATGTACATCACACAACGCGCACACTTCCAATCTAAAACACATGCGTTTGCACACACACTCTCTCTTCTTTTCTCTCGAGAATAATACATCGAGAAAGAGTTTGGTCTTGCATAAAGAAGGGTGAGGAACTGAGGATGATGTTCCGTTCCCTTGACGTTAAATCATTAACATGACATGACATAGATGTCAATGGTTTGCTTTGCCAAAGATCATGCCATTAAATTCAAAAGTTATGACTTACTGCCATAAAATCAAAAGTTATTGACTTATTGCCATTCGAGAAAATGTTTATTTTTTAGATCACTATAAATTGTTATTGTTATTCGGTTAGTCACTAAACTTTTAAAAGAGTAAATTGCAAAAATCGTCCTTGTGGTTTGGCCAAATTGCACGTTTCGTCCTTGTGGTTCATCAAGTGCAAAAATCGTTCGGATTTGGCACTGTTACGTTCACTTTTGGTCCTCCATCGTTGCAAAAACCGTCCTTATGGTTTGCCAAATTTCACTGTTGAAGGACCAAAAGTGCACGTAATAGTGCAAAATAAAGACGATTTTTGCACTTATTGATTTACAAAGACAAAACATACAATTTGACCAAACCACAAAGACGATTTTTGCAATTTACTCCTTTTAAAATTATATGTCCAAGTTACGATCTTATTTTTACTTTTTCTCGTCAAATTATCCATATTCATAATTTGACATGCTAACTTTAGTATTCTGTTCCACAAAATTCAATTCAAAACTGAACCTTAAAGGTATAACAAAAGTATATCTTACAGTAACAAAAATAATTAACCTTTCTCTAAGTATAAAAAACCAAACCACCAAATGAACACAAGTTAGTCTAAAAAGTACTTCTACAATGTACATCAATAACACAAGCTATACACCAAATCATCATCTACCACCAACAGAAACAGTAAAATCATCAGGAAATTTACCCATTTTTTCTACCCAACTTACTGACTCCAAATACATCTTCGAAACCCGACCCGCAACCCATCTCATATCCGGTCTCTTATCCGGATCCTCATCCAAACACTCCACCGCCAACCGCACCAACTTCTCAACCACTTCCTCGGGATACGAGTCTCTTAACCGTCTATCGATCCACGTCCTCAAATATCCCCCCTTGACCGCCTCGGTAACCGTTTCAATTACCGACACTCGAACATAATTACCACTGCTATCTCTCACGTACTTTAATGCCTCTTCACCCGACAAAAGCTCGAGTATCACTACTCCAAAGGCGTACACGTCAGACTTTTGTGACGGTACGCCTGTTGTCTGATACTCGGGCGACATGTAACCTCTAGTACCTTCAAATTTTGTCTCGGATAAATTATCTGTCTCACCACATAACTCCGCGGTGCCAAAATGACATATTTTCACGTTAAATGACCCCGGTTTCGAATCTGATTCTGTTACTATTATACTAGTGGACTTTATATGATTATGAACAAATTTTTTCTCAAGACCTGTTGAATTATGGATGTAGTCGATACCATGTGCCAAATCAGCCGCAACTTGTATACGCGACATCCACGTGGAAAGTATCGTAAAACTAGGGTTTCTAGGGTTTGTAAGACACTCAGATAAAGTTAAGCCTTTGATATAATCGTAAACTAGGTATATATAACTACCAGACATAGAGGCGCCTTTAAGTTTGATTAAACTCGAGTGGTGACTCCTACAAATAACAAGAAGGCGTTCACGGAGCTCGTTTTCGCTTATTATTCTTCGAAATTTACGTTGGAACACGATGACGTCTTCGCCACGTATGACGCATCGCCATGCGGTCGAAGACGAAGATGATGAATGTCTTTTGTTGAGGAATTTGTTTGTGGCTATGAATATTTCTTTGAAGTCGTATACGTGTGGGTTCTCGGGCAAGGAATCGCGAAGGCTCGAGAGGGAGCTGTGGCTCGAAACGGATGATTTCCATGAGTCTTTGTTGTAGCTATTGTTGTTATAGTTCTCGGTCGAAGTAGAGGGGTGTAGAACCGAAGATACGAAGGACGAAGAGCGAGGAGATTGGTTGGTTTGATTTGATTTAGATGATCTCCGTGAGGAGGATGAGGGTTGTTGAGTTGCGGAGACTGATTTTTCTGATTTTGTAGTCGAGGAAATTACATCCGAGGTCATGTTTTTTGATCCACATCTACAACAAAACATCGTATTTTGGGAAAGAAATCATGTGGAATTTGTTGGAAAATGATCTATGGATCATGGATTTGTTGGATTGAAATGAAATGGAATTGTGAAAGGTTAGGATATTGGGGGGTTTGAATATGAGTTTTGTAGTTTTCTAGTGAAGTCACTATCTATATAAAAATAAGGACATTATTTTCCAATAGACAATAGTTGAACAAAAAAGAGGTGAGTAGGTGGGTCTTCGGTCTTGTAGGTCGACGACAACATGTTAAAACGGTTCTCTTGGTTCATCATTATTGGTTTTGTTTTCATTCAAGACATTTCAGTTTTTATTTTATTTTTTTCTTGCTTTATATCTCAAATTTGATTGTAATTTTTTTGGAATGCATTTTAGACTGGTAATAATAAAGCCCTCACCTACGCGTCGATTGGGCCAATTAGATGCGTCGTCCTTATAAACTTGACCCCATAACAACACGTTGATGATGCCTTTTTGGAGATATCGGTCATTGCCAAGACCGAGTTGTCAGAGTTGTGGAAAAAACTGTTGAGTTTAAGAAACATGATGTATAATAATAACATGTATGACACTATAGAGTACACAACGAAAAACTTACATATAACAGCAATAAATTAACTGAAAATAAAACATAACATACCTTTTGCAATTGGTTTGATCTCTTCAACAAAGATGACAAACGTGGTTTAACGAGTTGTCCCTTACCTTTTTACAACTCAAACCAATATGGTGTAAGAATAGTGTCTTACCACCACGTTCTTGTACACATGAATTAACCACAAATCAAGTGATTGCTAGATCAAACACAAACCAAAACACCCTTGTGAAAGGGGCAGCCAAATAAAATCCAAGAGAGGGAGAATGAAAGATCTAGGGTTACTTAGGTGCACAAAAGTTATGAAAACATTAACCCTAGCCTTTGTATATATAGTGTAGAGATAGCTTAAAGGAAAAGCTAAGAATATATCCCTAGGATATACCATATGGCCGGCCACCTATAGTGCAAAAGGGGGCACCCGAATCTTTTCGTTATTTAAGCGTTTTTTTTCTATATATTCTCCTCTTTTTACATTTAACGGTCGTTAGTCATTTCAGTTAAATGCTTAACGATCGTTAGTCGGGGTTTGTGTAATAATTAATCGTAAATATTATACATTAATTATTTAACTTGATTCTCATTCGCTAATGTGTGCAATCCCGTGGTCATGAGTTCGCATCCGGACATGCACGATTTTATAAATATATGCATATTCCAACAGCTCCCACTTAGATATGTTTACAAAACTTGTAATGACATTGGTTAGCGTCTAGCAACACGCCAATGCCCCTGGTACACCTCGTGTAATGGTTTTCTAGAGAAAAACCGTTTTGATAATTTATCATCATATTCATCCTTTTGTTTCTAATACCATGTTAATAAGAATATGGATCTCACTCATTTCTTATTAACTATTCTGTTTCTCATTTTATATGATTGATCAAGATTACCAATTCTTCTGAACATATTCCAGAAGACCTTGGGCATGGCCATGCAAACATCTTGACAACCCTACGAGGGGCACAACAATATTATACTTCAAAATAAATTTGAAGGAAACAAATCCCATTTTGACTACGAGCAAAATTCATAAACTTCACAACACTTCTGAAAACAACCCTTATAACTACCAGTTACGTATAGCGTTAGATTGCTTCACATAAATGCACTACATCCATGACATTTCTCTGGTATCTCAAGTCAGAGGATAAATATTCATGATGTACTTAATGACTAAGATCCATGAAGTACCATCATGTGGTTGGGATAAGTCCTATACTCAATACATTGAATATCATCTGAAACTAGTCATGCTACGCATCAATATACTTTCAAGTATATTTTAACTAATACTCAGATTTGTCTTAATTAAATATCATTCCCATGTTATTGATCGACAACGGACTATTTAGAATAACTTAAGTTATTCAAGGATTTAAACATGCAAATACATGACACAATATTATAAATGAAATTAAACGTATAAAGTACTTTAATTCATTATAAATAATAATTGTTTAACATCTTTTATCCAAATACTAAATAGATCAATGCATGATAATTCTTAGTTAATGAATTTTGGCCTCAAGTCATGATAATCATACTTATTGACAGGGCATAATTTCAACTAACTTTGATCTATAGGAATTTTGAGAATACATTTTCCAAGAATTCAATAAGTGAACTTCTTGTATGTGTTTACACATATCTTGATATTGTCATAACATTCCACAAGGTGCGTGACAACCTGAACCACCCTTTTATGATAATCATCTTTCAAAACTTTAAAGTTTAAAGTATTCTTTATTTTTTTTATGTACAATGCAACTATTCTCTTAGTTGAGCATAACTAGTCAACATGGTCATCACAAGGATACCATGACTAGAATTGAGTGTCATATCAATTATACCAACATCATTGTGTACAACAATATGCTCTTTAAACATCTGTAAACTTTGAATATTATTTGTTTGGTGCCATTCAAACTTTAAGTTTGTTGACTATGACAATTACACAAAAATTGTTGTATAGAATCTGGGAGCAACTCCAAGCTGAGGAATCCAATTCTAAATCCAAACATAAATATCACAATGTTGTTAAATCATCTTGTAATCAAGTATGATACAACAACCTTATATACAACATGATGTTCATGATGAATCTTCAAGTTAGACTTTAAGATCTCATTCATATTCTATCTTGTCAAATATATGTATTCATCATGTTCTATTAGACTCATTTATTTACCGCATATGTTTGTATGTCTTATTTCCAAATCTTACAAACGAAGTTTCATTCCCAACTAAAACTTAATTTAGGTGGAATGTAGTTGCCCATACAACATATAAGATTTAAAAAAATAAAAAACAAAAAATAACACTCCCACTAGCTTTCAGGAATATTTATGAGCTATCTTATTTTAATTATTGAATCAAACATGGATTTAATATTAAACATAAGAATCATCTCCTAGATGCATGCATATATCCTTTTATGGATTCTTGCAGTTTGTACATAATCCAAGATTATTTGAATTTATAAAACTCCTTTGTATTACTGATCGTCCTCGCAAAAGTAATTCCACAAAAAGAGTTTTGATATTCATTGTCAAAATTTCATATCAATGAAACTAAGTATGACAATTATAATCTTTATACTTCTATTTAATGTATCTAGAAAAGAATATTCAATCATGGTTAAATGTTTAAGTATGATTAATATTATTATCACTAGACATGCATTAAATACGTGTACAATATTGTCCACATGATTTCTACACAAAGATTTAAACTAATAGGGTTTCCATTCTTTGAGAAAACTCATTAAGATAAACCAAGTATCTAAAGTTAATTATCTTTATGGACAAAATCTCTACATTCATAGTATGATTGATTTACCACAATTCAACATTTGGTAAATTTATCATTATGATTAACAGGCTTATCATGATCCTGTAACTCATATTCTTCAGCATATTAAATATCTGAGATATCCTTACGGATCTATGAATGATAATTCCATCATATTAAGGTCTATCATTTACATGTTTATCCTTATCATGATATTTGCTAGTGCATTTTAGAAGATTATGTATTTTGTAATTTAATCTTTCAAGATCTAAACAAAACTCCCACTTGCCTTTTATAATTTAAAGGTCATCTTTAAATAGTTTAGTAAGTAGATCAACAATTTATTGTTCTCTTTTGGGATATTACCAAAAACATTGACAGTTCCTGACATTAGTTTGTTACAACCCACTTTACAAGTAGTTTAACAAATTCAGAACTTCATTATAAGATTAATGTGATTCATCACATTCCATAAACAAATGGTGTCTTATTAATCTTCTAGGTTGGAGTCTTATTGAGTATATTCAATCTATACTCAATCTACTAACCTTGATAACTTTTAGAAGAAACTATAGTTATCTTGAATCAAACAATGCCAATAAATTTTGATTCTTCTAACTGAACATACCATAAAACTATGGTATTTCATTAGAATTAATATTGTAAGATAATCTAACAATATTTAAGATAACCATCTACTCTTTGGTTTACGTATTTACCAACAAAGTGAAACTTAATGGTACAATAGAATTACCAAGTCAATTGCATGCATTATAACACAAGTATTATTGACCAAGTCAAAAGACATAACAGTTATAATCCCACTATACGTTATAAGTCATTGATCAACTAATTGACTTCATGCATATGTCTTAAAACATAGCAAGTTAACGTCTTACTTTATATTGTAAGTCTTGTATTAAAAGGCTTCATATTTGTGACTTTACAAAGAAATCATAAACATGTATAATTAAAGTAATTATGAACGCCACCTTGGGTTTCAATTAATAATTTCAAGTTAATATTTACTACATATATTTAAGTCATTCAACGAATACATAAATACTTAAAAATCAAAGTAGTATTAGATTACTTCATTTAATTATGTCATTCCATGAAATGTTCAATGTAAGAAACTGCAAAATCATCCACGACACGTGGATATTTTAACTTGGGCTAAGATCTAGTTTACGTTCTCACGTAACGTAAATTGTAATTACAAGTGTTTCTTAAATATTGAATGACATAAATATTTAAAGTAGTCTTTGTTATCATCTTGACACATGTTCTTAATAGGGCAATCTTACATATTAAATATATAAATCCTATTAGAACGTTAAATCTTCCCCTATTTGATGATGACAAAACAAACATGGTTCTTGTACGAACTTCCTTAGACGAAGTAGAGAAATTGAGATAATTAAATCTCACCATGAATGAAACACTCTTGTCTTCCCCTTAATCCATGCCATGCCACTCCAACATCTCTTCCCCTTTTTGTTATCAACAAATAGGGAATGTAAGCAGTAGAAACTTCCCCTTGAGTGGTGCATGAACATCAAATGATTCTTCAAATCTGTAAGCTCCTTGTAATGATCACTTGTGAAGAAAACCAAATATAACAAACTTGATGAAGAAGTAAAATAACCCAAACTTGTGTCTTATGTCTTGTACTATCCACGTGACGTTGAACTTATACCGCTAACAAAAATATAAGTAGATTGTAACCTCTTGACAAAATCCTCATCTTCAATGAGACACTGAGCACTACAATGTAACTCCTTTAAGTGATAGTTAACTAGGTCTTCATCCATCCACCCCTTGACCTATGAAAACTAGATTTTGCAAGTCTTCATCACAATCATTGAAGCACGAACAAGTTATCTCCAAAGTGTACGCCCCACTTTGAGACATGATAAGAACACAAACCTGTGAAACTCAACTACAACATCAAATAAATGATATTTAACCTTCTTCGTAATCAATTCTTCAAATAATTCAAAAATGAGCTTTTTAAAACCTTTAAGAACAAATACCAATCTTCTTGTGTGTGTCTCCAATAACTTCCAAACTCCAAACTTTATCCGAGAACCAAAAACCTTGTACTATCCGATATCGACCAAAGCTAGCAGTAGAAACAACGTATATCGGGTAATACTAGCATTGGTAATATCCATTTAAAAGAACTCAAACTACTAATTTAATCAACGATTCATAAGCAATCCCTTATAACACATCCATCGATCAAGATTATGCATGAAAATACAATGGTCTATGTAAGATTGTATAACAATGAAGTAAACAATACCGTCCCATGTGAGTTTTCAACCAATGATAATGAATTCACCAATTACCAACCCACCGTCCAATGTATATACGTCCATGTTACAAAATCTCATAGATCACTGACCCATGTGATAAAAACATCACCGACCCATTATCAAATCATAATATAAACAATCTGTGGCCAATAATATCTTGCGTATAATCTGGCCTCCAAGCAATCCATAATAAATATCATCAACTTGAAAACTTCGTACAACTTCCAATGAACAAAATCAATATAAACCTGTTGCACTCATGTCAACCAGTAGTTAAACGATAACTAGCAGCAGCTGAATATGCTATCAGTGGTAATAAGCTTGGCAGTTGTAACAAAGAAGTAGCAGTAACCGTTGAGCTAGCCGTGGAAACAATCGTTCGAGCAGTGGTAACAAAATAGGCTAGCAGTGGAACGAGACATGACCAGTAGTAACCTGATAACGTAGCAACATTAAAACTGAAATAATATTTTCACCATAACGAGCAACAGTTAGATTCATTAGCATCAGATTGTACAGATTTTACAGATACGATACTCAACAGATTGTACAGATAGCAGTAGATATTGGAACAACAATAAGCATACAATCAAGCAGCAAATTCATTAAAAAGTAGCAGTAGATACTCGAGATAGCAGCAGATCGTGTAAGGAGCAGCATGTAGGAAACGTAGCAACAGATTCTTTTAATAGCAGATATGTATCGAGTAGCAGTAGTTAACCTTGGATAGCAGTAGTATGCGTAGACAGCAGTAGAGACAACCAAAGTTCCATTCTTATTAACTACTACAACTTCTAATTTCATCTGCTCTTTATACAGTAACCTGATTCATCCCAACACAAATATCAAATTTAGTAACATACCCTGCTGTGGTTCTTGTGTGCAATCAGAATTATCGCTTGCCCTAGAATCAGGAGTCGCAACTTCTTGAACCTTGACAAACGACAAATGCTAGGGTTTTCAGAAACCCTAACTTCCAACATCACATGCTTTGCACAACTTTGTGAAGTCCATGAACGAATCAGAATGAGCAGCTTCTTGTAACGAACATCCAAGCTACGGTTACATAAAGTTCTAACAGCTTTACATGTTAGATGAATCACCAAAATCCTAGTTTTTTAACCTTTCAAACCACAATACTTTGATATCACAGCATGCTTAGGGTTTATGTCGCCAAGATGAGAGAAAATATCTATGGTTTAGAATAAATACGCTATTCAAACAAATTACTTTAAAAACCATAAAAACCAACAATCCAAAGCTGCTTTCATCCAGGGTTAGTAGACTCCAAACAAGTATAACCAACTTCCATTATGAATTTAGAACAAGTATGCACGAAATCAAAGAAGTTGAGATCATAAAAACCCTAAAACTCGACTTTGAAAACCTCATTCTGCAGCTATATTCGACACTGAATAACTTTTACATAAAAGATTAAATCGACAATCCCTCTGGTAAAAAGTTAGATGGGTATATAGAGAAGCTCTAGTAAAAATTGTAGCCCGATCCAACGGTTCACGAAAAAGTTATGGTCGTTAGAAAACAGTGCTGCAGAAGCTTTTACGAAAATTTCCAGATTCGAGTTTTTTCCATCTTACGCCATTCTTTGACCAATAAAACCTTGTGAATCCCTAGGTAACGAGCTCCCCGAGCTCTGATACCAATTGTGGAGTTTTTTAGACTCCTTAAGATCGTTTTGAGCTTTACGGTTAAACAATAACATAGACAATAATATACATACGCAGCGGAATAACAAAGAACAATTATGTTATTGACATAAGGTTTTTCCACATCTCCCTAATTATTATTTGATCAGAATAACAACGTGTTACCTAAACTATAACAATGTTTTAAAACCAGGTTCGAACCGGGAACCGGAGAGGTGGTCGGTCCGTTGCATACCGGGTTTATGCTGTAATTTAGACCGGATTGAACCGCCCGGTATTGGTTGACCCGGGTCGAACCGCCGGACCGGTAACCGTCCGGTTCAACTTATATGAAAGGAAAAGAGCTAGAATGATTCACAGTAGATGAGGCCTTCATTTAGTTCTCCAACAGACAACCTAGGGCACCCGTTGACTTGATCCTTGACTCTGATTCGATCATCTATCAAGTTTAGTTCACTAGCCAGATTTTTAGTTGCTACCAATTTATTAGTGATCAACCGATTTTGCTTCCGGATTCTTGTGCGTTCGTATACACTAGTAACATGTTTTCAGTGGTGATGATAAAAATAGGGATCTATGTACCTGATGAGTGCGTATTCACTCATCATTTTTGGTCAAATCTGAGCTGCAAAACATTTAAAAACACTCCGAAATGCATCAAAATACTGAAAATATCTCAAAATTGTGTTTTATATGTTTCAGATGCAAAACAAATGAAAAACGAACAAAGTTTGCATAATTGGCAGTTTCAGTCCCCCGACTTTCAAAAATTGACAGAAATAGTCCCTGAGCACGTAATTTAAAAAGAAAAGTCACCAAAGGTCCTTTTGAAATCATAAGTTGTCATAATTAGTCCTTTGGTGAAAAATTTCAAAAGTTTGAGAAATTACAGTTTTGATCCTTGGATTTTTAAATTGTCAAATTTAATCCTTGGAATTTCAGTTTTGGCAAAAATGACCCTTGGTTTATTTAAGATTCACAAGATTGGTCCTTGGATTACATTGTCAGAATTACAGGAAGGGTCCTTGGATTTTCAGATTTTACATCTTTGGTTCCTTAAGTGTTAAATGGATTCCATTATCTAGTCCTAAGTTCCAAACCAAGCTTAGGCCCAAAATAAACACACAGGTCCAATAATCCCAACCCACGACCCAAACCTAGACCCGGTCAAAGATATAACAAACCAACCCACCCACTCTGTCTTTCTTCTTCCATTTCCCGCCCAAGGAGACCACCAAACCCAGAACCCTAGAAAACCAAGACCTCCCTTTCTCTGCTTCCCAGATAATCCCACCTCCCCAAACACTCCATCCCCCACCTCTCTCTATTACCCAGTTTCATCAAATCCCAAACACACTTTCAACCTTTTACCCAGTTTCCCACAAATCCCTAACCCACTACTATTTTTCCCCCCCATGTCCAGCTCATCAATCCTGGTAAAAAAGAGCAGTGGATGGTCAAGATTGGGCTCAAAGTGGTACCTACCTGATCAAGGGCCATGATTAACTCAAGAAAGCACAAAGGATGGATTTAACTTAGCTGCTCACACAAAAGAAACACAAGAAGAGATGAAGACATTGAAGACCCTAGTTTAGTAGTATAAATAGGAGCAGTTGTAAGCCATGAGAGGCACCCCTAGTTTTTAGAAAAAAATTTAGTTTTAAATGTTTTTAAGATTCTGTTGTAATTTTTCTTTGAGTTAATGAAAAGTTTCTTTAAATGTTATTTTAAGCTTAATCTCAGTTAAGAGTTGTTTATATTTTAAGTTCAAAGCTCAAGAAAAAATGGGGTCAAAACAGTTGGTACAGGAGTGTTTGGGTCAGGCTCTAAACTAGTCAAAGGTTTCATTTTAACCCGTTTGACTTTTATAGTCAAACTCATTTTGAGTTCACAAGTCCTTTTTACAAGCTTGCAAGTTGATTGAAAAGTTGTACAAGTATTGAGTAAAAAAAAAGGTGTTTCCTGTTTTTTTTCTAAACTGCACAGGTCAGTAACATGAGTTGCTGATCTTGTGAAATCTGTAGTCTCAGTTGAGAGTCGAAATGTATTAAGTTGAATGTCATGAAGTCCTTGTATGGTAAATTCACTTAGGAGTCAATCTTGCACCTTTAAATTGCTTCTAGCACCTTTCAAATCAAATCCAAAGTAGTCCTTGGTACAAATTGCTAGAACCAGCAGTCAAAATGTCAGAAGCAAATGCTGATCTCAGCTTATTTTCAAGCTTCAAACAGCTTATCCTTGGGTCTAACTTTGCTTTTATGTAATCTATCTTTGGGCTAACTTAGTTGTTGTAACTTTTGTTTGCTGTGCAAGGCTTTATTTCAGCTTATTAATAAGCTCAAAACAGGTCCCCAGGGCTGTTGCAGGCTGCAGTTATGCAGCACCAGGTTTCCATATTTTTTTTGGCTTATCAAGTGTTGTAATCTGCTTATTAGATAAACTTTAGTTAGTTTAGGCTTAGTGTAATTCTGCTTGAAACATATCACTTAGGTCTAGCTTATCTTGCTTTCCATATTGCTTATCTTGTTGTATCCTTAGCTTAGGAATCCCCTAGTTTGCCAACTGATTTGCCTTCTCCCTTTCATTAGTTTAGATTAATTGCTTATTTCATAATTAGCTTAAGTAGTTATTCACTTGATGCAAATTTGTTCTTTATTTTTAGCTTATCTTGTGACAGTAAGTGCTTAAGGAGTGTGTGGGTGTTTGCTTAAAAAGGGTGTTTGGTTGATTCTCCCCACTGTTGGAAATAAGCAGTTGTAAAACTGCTTATTCCAAGGTTTTACCTAAAGTGTTTTTACAAAAAAGTATTGTTCTTGTCTCATAAACAAAGTGCAAAAAGAAAAATTCAAGAAAAGTTGAAAAAAGAAATGTTTTGCAAAAATGGCATGGCTGGGACTCGAACCCACGCCATCCATCTCAACACCACACTCATTACCATTGCGCCCTTGGGACTTGTCTCATTAATTTTGCACAAACAAACCTCTTAACCCTTGAACACAGTTTTGCTCATAAGCCCTTTCTAGCTTATTTCCAGCTTATTTTCTATAGCACCACTCACTTTTTTCATTTTTCTCAGATCGTATTGCTTAAAGTAGTTTTTGAGAAATTTTCAGATTTTTTCTATATTAGTTTAGTATTTTTAATCATTTAATTAGTGTTAAATAGATTTTAATTCGTAGAAATTATTTTAAAAGTCAAAAAAATATTCCGCTTTTTTCTAAAATTATTTTTAGTCGAATAGATCGTAGGAAAATTGGTTTCACACCCGTAGCCCTTAAATTGCAAAATTTTTACGTTTATGGCTCGGGTTGTTTTCCGGTTTTTACGTTTTTACGTTTTTGCACCCTAGGACTTAGTGTGATTTAGTTTTATCATTCCTTAGGCTTAGTGTTAGTTTAATTTTAGTTTATTAGGGTTCCCTTGCCTTAATTACCTTCCCGTTCATTAAATTGTAGAATACGTAATCAATTCCAAAATCATTAAAATCCAATTCAAGTTCAAATCGCGAAACTCAACGAATCATTCCATTCACACCTCGTTGGGACACGACCCGGGAAATCACTTTTCCGGTATCACTTTTATCACACCCGTGAGGTTTGGCACGTTGACCTTTTTCCTAAAGGGTTGATTTGTCGAATTTTACGGTTATTTTGATATACGTTGATATTGTGTTTTTCACCACTCACTTCACAACGAATCAAATTTTGGCGCCGCTGCCGGGGAGGTGTGTTGCGACAATATCGTGAAGTTTTTGCGATTAGTGACTTGAAGAACCTTCCTCGTGAAGTTATTGTTTTTATAAAAATACAAAAATACAAAAATATTTTTCTTTTCTTTGTATATATATGTAAAAGATTAAAAATACAAAAAGATTTTCCTTGTTGTTTTAAATAAATAGAAGACACAATCAATATAACATTCTCAACTGAGGTGTTATCATTATAAGTTCCCGAACAAAAGATTTAAAACTTGCCTTTGTGTCGCTCGTGTTTTGGTTTACTTTTATCGGTTTAACAAACTGTGTGAGGGGTATAAGGACGGCCTGAAATTAAATTGCGGCTGAAAAGAGACGGGTTTTTAATAAGCTTCGCGCTGACCTACAAAGTCTCTCCGCTCCTTTGTGCGTTTTACTTATAGAAGTGATCATTTCACGTGGGATTATTGGTTTAAGTTCACTGTTGTTTTGCCTCGGTCTTGTTTTAATTGAAAGTGTTGTTTTTGGAAGTGCATGCGCACTCGCTCGCAAGCTCGTAGACGTAACCGTAACCAAGCAAACGTATAACCCAAAAAGATTCTTCGTTCCTCATTTTCATAATTCTCTTGTTTCCTCGAGTTTCGTCTAGTGCATGCGCACTCGTTCTTCTAGATCATTGAGCCCTTTTCGTGATCTAGTAGAAATTCCTAGAAGACGTTCTCATCGACGTGCTGCCCGAATAGTCGAACCCGAGATTCGTACTATTCCAAACAACAATATGGCAGACGAACGAACTATGGCGGAGATGCTCCAGGCACCCACCGAGGGTTATGGAGATGCCATCGTTTTACCACCAATCAATTCTGATCACTTTGAATTGAAGACGCATTTGATCCAACTTGTGTCTACAAATCAATTCCACGGGTTTGATCGAGAAGACCCGTATGCACACATCCGTTGGTTTAACAAATTAACCTCAACTATCAATTACAAGGATGTGCCACAAAAAGTGATCAAATTGATGCTCTTTCCGTTCTCACTTGAGGGGGCAGCCCGGATTTGGCTGGAAAAAGAACCCCCTCGATCCATCGAAACTTGGGAGGATCTTGTTCAAAAGTTTGTCAATTATTTCTTTCCTCCATCAAAGACGACTAATCTTAAAATTGAAATTTCTGGATTTCGTCAAAACTTCGATGAAAACTTTGGAGAGGCATGGGAGAGATTCAAAGATCTCCTCAGGAAATGCCCCCATCATGAATTCACGGAGCTGCAACAAGTTAATATCTTTTATAATGGGTTGAACGGTAACGATCAAGATTCTTTGAACGCAGCCGCCGGTGGCAATATCTTGAATCGTAAGCCTAAAGATGTGATTGAGATTTGCGAAATAAAATCAAAAGTTCCTATTTCTCGCAACAAAGCAAATATTCCGAACACTCCTGCTTCTTCATCCGGCAACTCTTCCGAGTTAGCCGCTCCGTTAGCCGCTCTAACGGACGTCATCCGTTGTATGATGAAAGAAGTAAAGGAAATCAAAAGCGAAATTCATAAACCGGAACCAATCAAAGCCGTGAACAAGGTGTGTGAAACTTGTAGTGGTCCACATGCGTATTATGATTGTCCAGCAACCGATGCTTCTTTTTACCAAGCTCCCGTAGCTTCTGTAAACCACAATCAATACCGACCACAAGCTGATCCTCAACACCGTGCACCTAGCGGTATGACACCACCTGGTTTTCCCCCTGTGCAAAACCATGGCAATCAGAATCGTTTTGTTCCAAATCAAGGACAAAACTTCAATAACTCTCAAAATTTCAATCAAAACCGGAACAATTTCAACCAACCATATCAAGCTCCTAATCATCAAAGTTATCAACAACCTCCTCAAGCTCCCATGCCAAATGACTTCATGAAAATGACTGAGTCAAACATGCTTTCAATGCAAACTCAGATCAATAACATGAGAGGTGAGCTAAAAAGGGAAATTGATACCACATTATCTCGGCAGACAAATGAGTTAAAGAATATGATGAGCAGTTTCATGAACATGAATATGAACAAAGCTTCGCCATCTTCTGGAGGACTCCCAAGCAATACAGTTCCTAATCCAAATGCCGAGTTGAAAGCCGTCACCACTCGTAGTGGTAAGACGCACAATGGACCTTCGACTCCAATGCCCCCTCCTCCTGTGGCATTGAGTCAAGTTACCAAGGAGACAACGGACAAGGTGCATTATTCAAGCCCACGAAGTACCGCACACGTCCCACCTTCGGTAGTCCAAGCCTCAAGTCCGGAACCCGAAGTTCCAAAGACAAATTCTGAGCCAGAAAACACTTCCATCCCGGCTCAAAAGTCTAGTCAGCTTCCTTACCCATCAAGAATGAATGATGAGAAGCTCAAAGACAAAAACAAAGACCAAATGGAAAAATTTTTCCAAATCTTCAATGAGCTTCACTTTGATATAAGCTTCGTTGATGCTCTCGTTCTAATGCCTAAATTTGCATCCACGCTTAAAGGCTTACTGACCAACAAAGATAAGTTATCTGAGATGGCTAAAACCCCTCTAAATGAGCAATGCTCAGCAGCCATTCTTAATAAGCTTCCCGAAAAGCTTGAAGACCCGGCCGGTTTTAATCCGTGTGATTTCTTGGGGATGTTTCAATGCTCCGCCTTGGACGATCTTGGCGCTAGCATTAACCTCATGCCACTCTCAGTATGGAAGAAACTGTCTCTTCCTAAACTTTCACCCACTTGTATGACACTCGAGCTAGCGGACCGTACCCAAACTCGTCCACTTGGGATAGCCGAGGATGTCGTGGTGAAAGTAGGGAAGTTTCACTTTCCTACTGACTTTGTTGTGGTAGACTTTGATGCAGATCCTAGAGTTCCCCTCATCTTAGGGAGAGCTTTCTTGAGAACGAGCCGTGCTCTAATCGATGTATTTGCTGAAGAGTTGACCATACGGGTTGACAGCGAAGAACTCACGTTTAATATCAACCAGAACTCCAAACCTCTATACAAACATAGTGTTGCCACAATTGATCAAAAATCTGAAAGAATCAATGCAACACTCTCAAATTTCATGGTCAAGAGGAGTCACCAAAAACGTGCTGAGCTAAAAGCTTTGAAAATCAACCCTAGCTCAAACAAATGGTTTGAATGTTGTACCAAGGAAGTCCAGAGTGTTCTGGATGATGATGATCTAGAATCGGAGACTTTATCGGAAGTGGTGGAAACTGCTAGCTCTAAGAGCACACCACTTGTCCCACCTCCGGAATCAGTTTATCGCATCGAGTTTGTTAACTCTGTGGATGAAACCAAACTCTCTTCGGTTTCATCTGGATTGGATGGTGATGTTTGTGATCCAATGGGAGACATCCTCCCCATTGAAGAATTACTCAAAAATGATCCATCATCTCCTAGTCTTATCATTTCCGACTCTTCCATTCCTTCTCTCACTCTGGATGAGGAAGATGACAACTTTTGGAATGAAGTCGATGCCTTTCTTAGTGATGAGTCAATTCCAACAGGAATTGATAACACTTACCTTGATCCGGAGGGAGACATCCTTTTTCTGGAAAATCTGTTGAATGAAGAACCATTTCCCATCCTCCCTCCCGGACATCTTCTTGACAATCACCATCTAAGCTTCAAGTTTAAGCTTAAAGATGTCAAAACTGGTGATTTACTTCTCTCTACTGAGGAATGGACATGCATTCTCATGTACGTCTTTATTCCATTCTTCACAGATGGTGTGGTTGCTCTTTCCCTTTTCTCTTTCGGGAATGAGGACACCATCTTTGACCCCGGTATCATCCTTTATAGTTTCTACTATTAACAATACCGCGGTTGTATCTCATCGGTGTGGAACTTTCTGATGTTCATATGTTTATCAACACTGTGAACGAAAGTCCGATCGAGATTGGTTTTCCACGTTGCTTCCCCAAGAACAAATGAATACGGGTCGAGTCAAGCTAGCGACTCGGGAATCAAAAACAGTAGCACATGCAATATGGGTTTTCACCCATATTTCTGATTTCTTTCTCCTTTCTACCACCTTAGTGTGGGGGGGTTGCCCCACATGTTATTAAAAAAAAAAAATCTTCGAATAATGGCCGTAGTATTTCCCTTTTACGTTCTCAGTTTCGGCATAACCGCCGGTACTTTGAATATTGAGGGCAATATTCATTTCTAGTGTGGGGGAATTCTCACGAATTTTATCATATGTATTACCACCCAATTCCCCCGTTTTTGGCCAAAATTTTTTTGGAGTAAGTGTTTTACACTTTCTCATTTGGTTATCATCCGCCATGTCGTAAGACTAAAGGATTGGCTAATCCAAGAGCAAACGGCTCTTGGTAAAGATTTATCAAATCCGTTGACGGCTTGCAATTTGCCCAAAATTGTATGGTGTTCAACTCACCATATCTTTAATTAGTGAAGAGTTGGCTAGCCCGCAAGTTTATGGCTTGTGGTAAAGGCGGTTGGAAATCCATAATTGGTAATCGACTCACCAAAGATAATAGTGATAATTTATCTAAGAGTTGGCTAGTCCGAAGGGTGCGGCTTCGGTAAAGACAAGTCAAAACCGTTGAAAGTTTGGTGGTTTGCTCAAAAGCACATGGTTATCAGTGTACCATAGTTCTCACTTGAACTAAAACATTTGGCTACTCCAGAAGTAATGGCTTTTGGTAAAGAGACTCAAATCCATTATGTTTTCTCAAAAGATTGCTAGGGACTAGCAATGCTTTAGTGTGGGGGATTTGATGAGTGCGTATTCACTCATCATTTTTGGTCAAATCTGAGCTGCAAAACATTTAAAAACACTCCGAAATGCATCAAAATACTGAAAATATCTCAAAATTGTGTTTTATATGTTTGGATGCAAAACAAATGAAAACGAACAAAGTTTGCATAATTGGCGTTTAGGTCCCCGACTTTCAAAAATTGACAGAAATAGTCCCTGAGCACTTAATTTAAAAGAAAAGTCACCAAAGGTCCTTTTGAAATCATAAGTTGTCATAATTAGTCCTTTGGTGAAAAATTTCAAAAGTTTGAGAAATTACAGTTTTGATCCCTGGATTTTTAAAATTGTCAAATTTAATCCTTGGAATTTCAGTTTTGGCAAAAATGACCCTTGGTTTATTTAAGATTCACAAGATTGGTCCTTGGATTACATTGTCAGAATTACAGGAAGGGTCCTTGGATTTTCAGATTTTACATCTTTGGTTCCTTAAGTGTTAAATGGATTCCATTATCTAGTCCTAAGTTCCAAACCAAGCTTAGGCCCAAAATAAACACACAGGTCCAATAATCCCAACCCACGACCCAAACCTAGACCCGGTCAAAGATATAACAAACCAACCCACCCACTCTGTCTTTCTTCTTCCATTTCCCGCCCAAGGAGACCACCAAACCCAGAACCCTAGAAAACCAAGACCTCCCTTTCTCTGCTTCCCAGATAATCCCACCTCCCCAAACACTCCATCCCCCACCTCTCTCTATTACCCAGTTTCATCAAATCCCAAACACACTTTCAACCTTTTACCCAGTTTCCCACAAATCCCTAACCCACTACTATTTTTCCCCCCCATGTCCAGCTCATCAATCCTGGTAAAAAAGAGCAGTGGATGGTCAAGATTGGGCTCAAAGTGGTACCTACCTGATCAAGGGCCATGATTAACTCAAGAAAGCACAAAGGATGGATTTAACTTAGCTGCTCACACAAAAGAAACACAAGAAGAGATGAAGACATTGAAGACCCTAGTTTAGTAGTATAAATAGGAGCAGTTGTAAGCCATGAGAGGCACCCCTAGTTTTTAGAAAAAAATTTAGTTTTAAATGTTTTTAAGATTCATTTGTAATTTTTTCTTTGAGTTAATGAAAAGTTTCTTTAAATGTTATTTTAAGCTTAATCTCAGTTAAGAGTTGTTTATATTTTAAGTTCAAAGCTCAAGAAAAAAAATGGGGTCAAAACAGTTGGTACAGGAGTGTTTGGGTCAGGCTCTAAACTAGTCAAAGGTTTCATTTTAACCCGTTTGACTTTTATAGTCAAACTCATTTTGAGTTCACAAGTCCTTTTTACAAGCTTGCAAGTTGATTGAAAAGTTGTACAAGTATTGAGTAAAAAAAAAGGTGTTTCCTGTTTTTTTCTAAACTGCACAGTCATAACATGAGTTCTGATCTTGTGAAATCTGTAGTCTCAGTTGAGAGTCGAAATGTATTAAGTTGAATGTCATGAAGTCCTTGTATGGTAAATTCACTTAGGAGTCAATCTTGCACCTTTAAATTGCTTCTAGCACCTTTCAAATCAAATCCAAAGTAGTCCTTGGTACAAATTGCTAGAACCGGCAGTCAAAATGTCGGAAGCAAATCTGATCTCAGCTTATTTTCAAGCTTCAAACAGCTTATCCTTGGGTCTAACTTTGCTTTTATGTAATCTATGCTGGGCTAACTTAGTTGTTGTAACTTTTGTTTCTTTGTGCAAGGCTTTATTTCAGCTTATTAATAAGCTCAAAACAGGTCCCAGGGCATTTGCAGTGCGATTATGCAGACACCAGGTTTCCATATTTTTTTTGGCTTATCAAGTGTTGTAATCTGCTTATTAGATAAACTTTAGTTAGTTTAGGCTTAGTGTAATTCTGCTTGAAACATATCACTTAGGTCTAGCTTATCTTGCTTTCCATATTGCTTATCTTGTTGTATCCTTAGCTTAGGAATCCCCTAGTTTGCCAACTGATTTGCCTTCTCCCTTTCATTAGTTTAGATTAATTGCTTATTTCATAATTAGCTTAAGTAGTTATTCACTTGATGCAAATTTGTTCTTTATTTTTAGCTTATCTTGTGACAGTAAGTGCTTAAGGAGTGTGTGGGTGTTTGCTTAAAAAGGGTGTTTGGTTGATTCTCCCCATGTTGGAAATAAGCGGTTGTAAAAGCTGCTTATTCAAGGTTTTACCTAAAGTGTTTTACAAAAAGTATTGTTCTTGTCTCATAAACAAAGTGCAAAAGAAAAATTCAAGAAAAGTTGAAAAAAGAAATGTTTTGCAAAAATGGCATGGCTGGGACTCGAACCCACGCCATCCATCTCAACACCACACTCATTACCATTGCGCCCTTGGGACTTGTCTCATTAATTTTGCACAAACAAACCTCTTAACCCTTGAACACAGTTTTGCTCATAAGCCCTTTCTAGCTTATTTCCAGCTTATTTTCTATAGCACCACTCACTTTTTTCATTTTTCTCAGTATCAGTATTGCTTAAAGTAGTTTTTGAGAAATTTTCAGATTTTTTCTATATTAGTTTAGTATTTTTAATCATTTAATTAGTGTTAAATAGATTTTAATTCGTAGAAATTATTTTAAAAGTCAAAAAAATATTCCGCTTTTTTCTAAAATTATTTTTAGTCGAATAGATCGTAGGAAAATTGGTTTCACACCCGTAGCCCTTAAATTGCAAAATTTTTACGTTTATGGCTCGGGTTGTTTTCCCGTTTTTACGTTTTTACGTTTTTGCACCCTAGGACTTAGTGTGATTTAGTTTTATCATTCCTTAGGCTTAGTGTTAGTTTAATTTTAGTTTATTAGGGTTCCCTTGCCTTAATTACCTTCCCGTTCATTAAATTGTAGAATACGTAATCAATTCCAAAATCATTAAAATCCAATTCAAGTTCAAATCGCGAAACTCAACGAATCATTCCATTCACACCTCGTTGGGACACGACCCGGGAAATCACTTTTCCGGTATCACTTTTATCACACCCGTGAGGTTTGGCACGTTGACCTTTTTCCTAAAGGGTTGATTTGTCGAATTTTACGGTTATTTTGATATACGTTGATATTGTGTTTTTCACCACTCACTTCACAACGAATCAGTACCTGTGTGTGAGAGGGTTGAATTTTGTTAGTTTTTATTTTGTTAGTAAAGCAATGGAGGAGATGGGAAAAAAAATAAAGATTATCTTGGAAGTGATGATCAAAAAGTGTTGAGCTAACTGATGACATCTGTAGCAAATACATTCTCTTTGGTCATGTGCTCAAAGAAATGAATATTTTTTAAAACTATATAAGTTATTTACTACATCACAACCTTGTTAGTGTTAGACTTAGATGTAAACAAGTAATCCGTAGTACAGTAGAATATTAAGCATAGGTTATCTTAAAGAGTGAAAGTAGTCATCTAATTCTACGTACACTTAAAATAAAGGTACTTCATTTTTTGGCGTAGAACCGGTTTGAACCGGCGGTTCAACCGGTAACCCAGTAACCCGGTCATTTGGCCAGGTCGATTATAAACCCGGGTTTTAAAACATTGAACTATAATAGGGATCAAAGCCTTCTTCGATCTTGGAGATAACTAAACTACTTACCTAGCTGTTTACACGACTATACGCCTAGGACATACACACACCTTTAATTGTCTACATTATGGAAGACTTGTATATTAAAACCTACATCCATGTCCTCTTTATATACTAGAGGATTAGGGTTTACAAATCTCTACGAAGGACTAATAAATAAAACTTCTTTTGCAAGTAAGTCCTTCCATCTTTTTGTAGATTTTTCTTTGTCACTTTAAGTCCTTGATGTTTCATTCTTTATTGTTTTGTATCATCAAATCAATAAACCCAATAGTTACTCCCTTACTTTACGGTCAAGAGAATCCATTAAATCATATTAATATGTGTTGTACCTTGCACACAATAAAGATCTCTCCCACTTTTGCATGTAACAACATCATGTAGCAGATAAACAACACGACAAATGTTTGTTTATTTGATTAATATGATTTGTGTCATAGATATAACAAGTAGATGTATGACTATATTGATTAGTAAGGAAACGTACATGACTATCCTTAAAAACATAAGTGCCTACAATTGGAAAGTAATTATCTTTGAAGATAATCTAGGTTACTACACATGAAATAAGGCTTGTAGCTCTCACTGAATTAGAAATCATTATAACAACTTCTTATTCAGTAATGCAACACAATGCTCCCACTGAATTTGACAACTTAAGTGTTTCATAACCAGTGAAAACAACTTGCCTGTTTTTTTACTTTCCTACACCTTTGAAGAACCATACGTAATCATTACTAAGGTATTAAAATGTGTATTCTACTCTATGAATGATGGGTTATCCACCAATGCTATTAACTTGAAAAATTGGGTATGCAATTTCTTCCTTAACAAGCCTACCATCCCCATACTGGTATGTATCACCTTTAAAGGCTAAATCAAAACAACTAGATAAATTATGCTATTTTTCCTTTTACCAATTTTCGCGGTAATTAGTCTAGCTTCTAATTTAGTAACTCATATACATGTTTTCCAGTTAACCAAAAATCATGTTTGTTACAAAAGAATTCATTCACCAAATGAAGGTAATGAAATCTTTATGGAAAGTAAGATGTGCAATTCTTTGCCATGAGTTACATTAGAATTTAGACAATTCAAATGTTCCTATTATACATTTCTCATTCATGAAAATGAATAGGATTGAGTCTCATTCTTCTCCCATGGAAAAGAGACTTTGATTGTCTTTTCGGTAAATTATTCTCGATCAAACATTTGTTTGAAAGCAGAATGGATCAATTTAATAATAAAAGACTAAACCACGTTTACGGTTAAATGTTGCATTAATGCATTCAAAAGAATTACAAAATTTAATTTTAGTATATTCGATAATTAACCTTTTCAATAAAATTAAATACCCATGGTTTATAAACATATAACCATTTAATTTTCACTGAAAACTAGGATCCAAATTGACATAGTTTCATCACATCAGTTAATCTGCTAGTAATGAAATTATTTAAAATGGTACGAGTCGAACCTCAATTGCTGATTCGCTCCAAACCGTCAAGTTTAATCACTCAAGCCTGCCACTTGTGAATGGCAAACCGTAACAAACTTAAAACAGCTCAGAAGCAAATGCAATGAAATCCAGGAGAGTATGGTGTTTCCCCGGGTCGTTATGTCCCAACGAGCCGTGCGAGAATAGTCAAACGTAAAGTGATCGAGAAGATTTGAACATATAAGGAGATATGATTGATTATTCTAAAAGAGAAAATACATAAACTACAGGGGCTTAAATGTAAATTAAAGGAAATTAAAAAGATAAAAAATATTAAATAAACGCTATCACTATTTAAAATCTAATGTTTTTGATTTTTTTCTTTTATAAAACTTAAATTAAAAACTACGCGACGTACTAAAGAAAATGTAAAACTTACACAATATAAATCCTAAAAATATGAAAATGACATTTTTACAATCCTAATGATAAAAGAAAATTTATAGAAAAAGAAAATTATTTTTATAACTAATTATCTAATTATTATTGATTAAAAACTATTTTTAACTATTTAATTATAGCCTAAAATACAAGAAAATAGGAAATAAAGCTAGAAAAATAAAATTTTAACTTGGAAAAATCTAAAATAACAAAATAGAATTTTCAAAACTATTTTTATATTTTTCTGATTATTTTTGTATTTTCTATGAATTTTAAACTATTTAAAACTACTTAAATTACTTAAAAATACAAATTTAACTAAGAAAAATATGGAAAAATATTTTTTGTCTTTTTATATTTATCTTAACTTAATAAAAATGAAAAATTATTTTTTTGAAGCTTTTCTGAATTATTTGTATTAAATGCTCTTTAAAAAGACTTAAAAACTAATTTAAATTAAGAAAAATAGCAAACTGATTTGAAAAAATCTGAAAAATTCAAGATAAGCCTAAAATAATATTAGGAATCTAAGAAAAATATAAAAACAGGGTGTTGTGTGAAGGATTATGAAACTGATGTGCAAAGTGCTTAGAAATAAGCACTTATAATAAGCAAATGAAAAGCAAAGACCACCACACTGTAACAGAAGCTATAATATGCTATAAGTACCCAAATGCAACTTAAAACAATAAGCCTTAACCTCTATATTGCAAGCTTAACAGATTTGGGGTTTTGGGCTAAATACTAAAAACAGATTTTGGGGCCTGCTTTGAAGCTTAAGCACAAGCCACCAAATAAGCTAAGACTCAAATCCAAAAGTTGGATCCTACAGAAGACCTGGCTAGGTGTTTATAAACCAAAAACCAGACCTAGGTGAGCTCAAATGAGCTTTGTGCAAGGGCTGCACAATCCCTGTGCAGACTCAGTATATACTGAGTCAGTTGCACAGGGCTTTTGTAGCCATCTTGACAAGCTAATTTGGGGCATCTAAAAATTTGATAAAAATCTGCAAAAACGCTAATAAGAAATAAGACCAGCTGAAGTTATTGAATCCACAATTTCACTTAGATTGGCTCAGAAATGAGTCCAAGAAAATTCTCCCTAGTTGAGCCAAAAACTGAGTTTTCAAGTTTTTGACTTTTTAGCAGTTTTGGAGTTTTGACTTTTTCCAACTTTGAGATTAATTTATGGACTGATGTTGATATAATATGATGAAATGGGACTGAATTAAGCTACTCTAATGATTTTTGAATACAAATCAAACTTTTGATGCATGAAAATTCTAAAGAGACATGAAAATGAAGACAGATTGAGAGGATTTTGACTTTCACTTATCTAGGGTGCACTTGAATGACCAAAATGACTCAAGTGGAACTTATTGAGATTGGATAGACAGATCTTAAACATAAACCAAAGCTAAAACCTCATGATGCTCACTGACCCAAACACCATTTTTCAACTGTTTTGCAAATTTTAACTACCAACTTCAGATTTAAACAATGATTTCCACATATTTAGATCCTAATATCATTAAAACACATAACTTATGCAAGTACATAAACTATCACTATGATTTAGACAGCACACTAATTATGCAGATTCAAGAAAAAATATAAAATGCTAAGAGATTTGAGACTCACAACTTGTCCAGCCAAAATGCATCTTATTAGAACCCAACTATCCTAAACTTATTCAAATCCAATCCCAAATCAAGCTGCATCAACCCCATTTCTTTTCCAAACCTGGTTGAACCCAAAATCTCTTGCACAGTTGACTTTTGTTGACCATACATCAATATTGCTTAAAACTGAATTGTGAGCATATCAAAGCTATAATAAGCTTGAATAAGCTTATTTGGATGAGAAAATAAGCTATTGAAAGCTTGAACATAGGAAATGGAAACTGAATTTTGTAACAGTAAAGACAAGAATGTGAATTTTAGCTAAACCATGAAATTGAAACTTAAAAGCAGAGTACAATGATAAAATCACTTGAGTTTAGATCAAAGAAGCAAAAGATTACATTTTAACACTTAAACTAAAACATTTATCTTAAAAACGACATACAAGAATTTATAAAACTAAACTACTGTCTTCTCTCTTCTCCTCTTTCTCTTTTTATACTTCAAATGGCTTTCCACGTGTCCTCTGATCAAATCCCACCACCCTTGTGAGCCAATAGATGAGTTTTGTGGGTTTTGGTCCTTTTCTCAATTTTGGCGGGAAAGTCTATTTGACCTCTGTGGACTCTGAACTAGCACTAGGGGGGGTGGACTAGGTGTGATGATGAGGGGGGTTGAGGGGATAAGGGATAAGGTGAGGAAAGGTGATGGGAGAGGTTGCAGGGTTTAGAAGTCAAGTGGAGGGGATAAACAGTGGTGAGAGGGAAAGTTGTGGGTTTGATTGGGGTGGTTTGACCAGGAATATTGGAAGGGGTCAAAAAGGTTATTGGCTGGGGGTCAAAACATATGGCAGGGGTCCAAGGTTCATAAAGGGTCAAAATTAGGTTTAGTAATACAAGGACCAAAACTGAAATTCTTGATATTTGAGGGACCAATTCTGCCATTTTTCCAAAGTTCTCACAAGGGTCACTTTTGACAAGTTTCAATAGTACAAGTACCATTTTTGACATTTTCAAATTCTCAAAGGACCATTTTTTGCCAAATTTCAAAGTTAAGGGACTTAAGTTGAAATTTTGCAATTTTAAATCTCAAGGACCAATTTTGACAACTTAAGAATCCCTAAGGACTTAAAATGATATTTTTCTTTATTTTGTTTTACCAGGGACTGTTTTTGACAACTTTTGAAACTTGGGGGACTAAAACTGCCAATTATGCAAACTTGATACGTTTTTCACCAGATTTTGATATTTTTGCATTTAAAACACATAAAATACTTATTTGTGATATTTTTATCATTTTGATGCATTTCTGAGTGTTTTCAGATGTTTTTGCAGTTTAAATGGTACAAAAATGATGAGTATTTAGACACTCATCAATCCCCCACACTAAGATATTGCTAGTCCCTAGCAATGTTTTGAGAAAAATTTAATGGATTTCATCTCTTTACCAAAAGCCATTACTTCTGGAGTAGCCAAATGTTTCAGTTCAAGTAAGAACCTTGGTACACCGATAACCAAATAATTTTGAGCAAATCACCGACTTTCAACGGATTTGATTTGTCTTTACCAGAAGCCGTTTGCTTCAGGACTAGCCAACTCTTAGATAAATTATCAATATTATCTTTGGTGAGCTGATTACCAATTATGGTTTTTCCACGGCCTTTACCACAAGCCATAAACTTGCGGGCTAGCCAACTCTTCACTTTTAAGGATATGGTGAGTCGAATATCATACAATTTTGGGCAAATTGCAAGCCGTCAACGGATTTGAGATATCTTTACCAAGAGCCGTTTGCTCTGGATTAGCCAGTCCATATGTGGGTTAGACATGGTGGACTGATTACCATTTGTTGTGTTTAGTACATAGTACTTCCACTAATTTTTTTTTTTAAATTTGGCCATTTTGGGGAAAAAGGGACTAAAATGGTACATTTATGAACAAATTCGCCAAATTTCCCCACACTTAGAAATGAATATTGTCCTCAATATTCAAAGTACCGCTGTTATGCCTTAGAACGTAAAAAGATATCATTACTAGCTAAGTGTAGAAACACAACAATTATTTTCTTTTTTAATATTTACAATTTTCATTCATTTTTAAGATCTATATACAACATGTGGGGTATCTTCCCACACTAGAGTGGTACACACGGGTGAAAACCCATGTTCAACTACTGTTTTTGATTACCGAGTCGCTAGCTTGACTCGACCCCGAATTAATTTGTTCATGGGGAAGTAAGTGGAAGAGACAATCTCCATCGGACTTTCATTCAAGATGTTTGGATAAACATTGAAGTACGTGAAAGTTCCACACCGATGAGATATACATAGAACCGGCTCACAAATGGTACATGGAAATGCCGGGATCAAAGATAATGTCTTCATTCCCGAAGGAGTGAAGAACAGGAGAAGTGACAGAATATATGAAGAAAAGAAAGAAAATCATGATAAAAATCATGACTAACTCTTCATCTTCAATAGGAGAATTCATAGTTTCATGAATGTCATCAGTTAAGCTTACTTGATCAAGACATATTAAGGGTGTGTCCAGATCAAAATGGAAGTTATCATACTCCGGCGGAGATATGATATGAGTAAGTTCACAGGAGAACTCCTCGAAGGTAAATGAATCATATTCAGAATTGGTATCAGTGGGTTCACTGGTGAACTCATCCAATGTAAATGATTCATAATCGGGAAGAGAATTATGAGAATGAAAAGTGGTACTGCCACTAATCTTCTCTCCCATATTATCAAAACAGAAGGCTTTCATTTTCGGAATAGAATCATCGTAAAGAATGTCACTATCCTTAATGGGGATAGGAGATGAAATAGGTTTTTCATTGAAAGCCTCGATTTTAGAAATGAGAAGACTGACATTCAGTAATGTTGCACGAAGTGCTTCATCTTTGATTTCAATGTCAGTAACTTTATCATTCTCTTCTTCTAAGCTAACAGGCTCAGAAGGTAAATCTTCCACATAAACGATGTCTCCACAAGACAATGAATCATTATCATTAGAATCGGAGAACATCTCAATATGATCATTTTGGAAGACAAGAGGAGGAGGGATATCACACACATGATCAAGAATTCCCTGTGACTCCCTTGGGATTGGGACAAGGTTCTCAACACTAGACTTTATGAATTCGTCCGATTCCTTTTCAGGAACAGTGTCAAGATGCTCGTCCCCCATGTTCAGAGAGTGAGTGGGAGCTTCGGGTGTGATAGCAGTTGTTTGAGAATGAATCTCAACTGCTGGGATATCAACTGATGAACTCGATGAATCTTTATAAGATTGCAAGATACCAAGTGCATCCTCATCATCACTGTCATCAGGAATAAAACGAAATTGAGAGCTAGATCTGGCTGCTTTTTCTTTTGCAATTGATTCCCTAATAGATTTTTCAAAGGCAATTTGGGAATTTATTTTAGCAACCGCTCTTCACTAGCAATTCTTCCATGGATTTCTCATGTGAATTTTTAATGACGGGGCATTGTGGGAGTGGAGACTTGTCAAAACCGGAAGGTTGACATTGATAATCATCATGAGGACCCCCACAATATACACAAGAAAAACCGGGAACATTATGAAATGCTGTTTTTCTCAATTCCTCAGTTCTTTTCACGACTCCGAAGCTCTAGATAAGTATCTTGTTGGGTTTGCTGAGGAGTTTGAGTCATTTGGCACTGTGGAGGTTGGTCGTGATATGGATAGTCGTAATTGTTACAAGGAAATGGATTCCTGTTTGACAATCGAGTGAAATGGGGACCTCAACAGTTCTCACAACAAAATGATTGTTGTGGCTGGTCATGTGAATAATATGGAATTTGGTCATTTCCAAAGTCACGAGTGTTACCGAAAACGTTCGTAGACAAACGCGTGTTTCAGTTGACACTCAAATCCTTGGTGAGGACTTCCACAAAATTCACAGCAGTGATGTTGATTATATGAAGATAAGTCGGGCTGTGGTGGGTAATTGGAAAGGTTTGAGGGGTCGTTAAATGAGTTCTGATTGGGATCATAATCAAATGAATTCCTCGAACCACAAAATAAACAACTCCCGTTACGAATATCATTACCACATTGTACACACGTACACCAACGACAGGGTGAACCAAAGAGAGGCTCACCACAACCGACACAAGGAATAAACGATTTCATTTGAGAATTATGAGAAGGAATCGGTTTATTCACAGAATCAACAAAACCAACATGGTGATCAGAATGACTATCAAGTCTCGAAGAACATTTTGAAAAATCCGGAGGTGGGACAAGTGGTGTGCTCGGAGAGCTAGCAATTTCCACCACTTCCGTTATGGTCTCTGGTTCTGGTTCTTGAGAAGCGTGAAGATTAGGCAAGTCATTCTTGCTAGTCACCGGTCTACATTCTGCATGTTTGCTTTTAACCGTAAATCGTGAAAGTTAAGGATCAATTCTAGACGGCTTAGGAGCAATAGAGGGATTAGATCTTTGGATAACCGTAGGTTGGACGTATTTAGCACTTCCATTATTAGAGGGAAGTACCTGGTCCTTTGTCACCCCGGTTTCTCGTTCTATTTCCCTACGCAGAATTAATGGATCATCACGAACGACACGAATTCTTGACATTTGTGATAAAGTCTGAAGTTTTTCAGCTTCGTCCCAGAATTCGTCGCAGTCGAGAGATTCCATGAGAATTAGAATCAAATGGATAGAGGGTAAAGAGATAAAGAATCAAAAAGGGTAAGAGGGTAAAGATGAATATTTTTGGGTTTCTGGATAAACATTTTGTAAAAACAAGAAAGAAAATATTTTTGGGTTTTTGATTTTTATAAGAAGATATAAATATATAGATGGTATAAACAAGGAGTGAATATTCAAATCACTAATCTGCTAAACGTAAGACTATTAGCATTTGCTCCCGGCGTAAAATTTGATTCGCTCTAAACCGTCAAGTTTAATCACTCAAGCCTGCCACTTGTGAATGGCAAACCGTAACAAACTTAAAACATTCGAAGCAAATGCAATGAAATCCAGGAGAGTATGGTGTTTCCCCGGGTCGTTATGTCCCAACGAGCCGTGCGAGAATAGTCAAACGTAAAGTGATCGAGAAGATTTGAACATATAAGGAGATATGATTGATTATTCTAAAAGAGAAAATACATAAACTACAGGGGCTTAAATGTAAATTAAAGGAAATTAAAAAGATAAAAAATATTAAATAAACGCTATCACTATTTAAAATCTAATGTTTTTGATTTTTCTTTTTATAAAACTTAAATTAAAAACTACGCGACGTACTAAAGAAAATGTAAAACTTACACAATATAAATCCTAAAAATATGAAAATGACATTTTTACAATCCTAATGATAAAAGAAAATTTATAGAAAAAGAAAATTATTTTTATAACTAATTATCTAATTATTATTGATTAAAAACTATTTTTAACTATTTAATTATAGTCTAAAATACAAGAAAATAGGAAATAAAGCTAGAAAAATAAAATTTTAACTTGGAAAAATCTAAAATAACAAAAGAGAATTTTCAAAACTATTTTTATATTTTTCTGATTATTTTTGTATTTTCTATGAATTTTAAACTATTTAAAACTACTTAAATTACTTAAAAATACAAATTTAACTAAGAAAAATCTGGAAAAATATTTTTTTGTCTTTTTATATTTATCTTAACTTAATAAAAGTGAAAAATTATTTTTTTGAAGCTTTTCTGAATTATTTGTATTAAATGCTCTTTAAAAAGACTTAAAAACTAATTTAAATTAAGAAAAATAGCAAACTGATTTGGAAAAATCTGAAAAATTCAAGATAAGCCTAAAATAATATTAGGAATCTAAGAAAAATATAAAAACAGGGTGTTGTGTGAAGGATTATGAAACTGATGTGCAAAGTGCTTAGAAATAAGCACTTATAATAAGCAAATGAAAAGCAAAGACCACCACACTGTAACAGAAGCTATAATATGCTATAAGTACCCAAATGCAACTTAAAACAATAAGCCTTAACCTCTATATTGCAAGCTTAATGATTTGGGGTTTTGGGCTAAATACTAAAAACAGATTTTGGGGCCTGCTTTGAAGCTTAAGCACAAGCCACCAAATAAGCTAAGACTCAAATCCAAAAGTTGGATCCTACAGAAGACCTGGCTAGGTGTTTATAAACCAAAAACCAGACCTAGGTGAGCTCAAATGAGCTTTGTGCAAGGGCTGCACAATCCCTGTGCAGACTCAGTATATACTGAGTCAGTTGCACAGGGCATTTGTAGCCATCTTGACAAGCTAATTTGGGGCATCTAAAAATTTGATAAAAATCTGCAAAAATGCTAATAAGAAATAAGACCAGCTGAAGTTATTGAATCCACAATTTCACTTAGATTGGCTCAGAAATGAGTCCAAGAAAATTCTCCCTAGTTGAGCCAAAAACTGAGTTTTCAAGTTTTTGACTTTTTAGCAGTTTTGGAGTTTTGACTTTTTCCAACTTTGAGATTAATTTATGGACTGATGTTGATATAATATGATGAAATGGGACTGAATTAAGCTACTCTAATGATTTTTGAATACAAATCAAACTTTTGATTCATGAAAATTCTAACAGACATGAAAATGAAGACAGATTGAGAGGATTTTGACTTTCACTTATCTAGGGTGCACTTGAATGACCAAAATGACTCAAGTGGAACTTATTGAGATTGGATAGACAGATCTTAAACATAAACCAAAGCTAAAACCTCATGATGCTCACTGACCCAAACACCATTTTTCAACTATTTTGCAAATTTTAACTACCAACTTCAGATTTAAACAATGATTTCCACATATTTAGATCCTAATATCATTAAAACACATAACTTATGCAAGTACATAAACTATCACTATGATTTAGACAGCACACTAATTATGCAGATTCAAGAAAAAATATAAAATGCTAAGAGATTTGAGACTCACAACTTGTCCAGCCAAAATGCATCTTATTCAGAACCCAACTATCCTAAACTTATTCAAATCCAATCCCAAATCAAGCTGCATCAACCCCATTTCTTTTCCAAACCTGGTTGAACCCAAAATCTCTTGCACAGTTGACTTTTGTTGACCATACATCAATATTGCTTAAAACTGAATTGTGAGCTTATCAAAGCTATAATAAGCTTGAATAAGCTTATTTGGATGAGAAAATAAGCTATTGAAAGCTTGAACATTGGAAATGGAAACTGAATTTTGCAACAGTAAAGACAAGAATGTGAATTTTAGCTAAACCATGAAATTGAAATTTAAAAGCAGAGTACAATGATAAAATCACTTGAGTTTAGATCAAAGAAGCAAAAGATTACATTTTAACACTTAAACTAAAACATTTATCTTAAAAACGACATACAAGAATTTATAAAACTAAACTACTGTCTTCTCTCTTCTCCTCTTTCTCTTTTTATACTTCAAATGGCTTTCCACGTGTCCTCTGATCAAATCCCACCACCCTTGTGAGCCAATAGATGAGTTTTGTGGGTTTTGGTCCTTTTCTAAATTTTGGCGGGAAAGTCTGTTTGACCTCTGTGGACTCTGAACTAGCACTAGGGGGGGTGGATAGGTGTGATGATGAGGGGGGTTGAGGGGATAAGGGATAAGGTGAGGAAAGGTGATGGGAGAGGTTGCAGGGTTTAGCAGTCAAGTGGAGGGGATAAACAGTGGTGAGAGGGAAAGTTGTGGGTTTGATTGGGGTGGTTTGACCAGGAATATTGGAAGGGGTCAAAAAGGTTATTGGCTGGGGGTCAAAACATATGGCAGGGGTCCAAGGTTCATAAAGGGTCAAAATTAGGTTTAGTAATACAAGGACCAAAACTGAAATTCTTGATATTTGAGGGACCAATTCTGCCATTTTTCCAAAGTTCTCACAAGGGTCACTTTTGACAAGTTTCAATAGTACAAGTACCATTTTTGACATTTTCAAATTCTCAAAGGACCATTTTTTGCCAAATTTCAAAGTTAAGGGACTTAAGTTGTAAATTTTGCAATTTTAAATCTCAAGGACCAATTTTGACAACTTAAGAATCCCTAAGGACTTAAAATGATATTTTTCTTTATTTTGTTTTACCAGGGACTGTTTTTGACAACTTTTGAAACTTGGGGGACTAAAACTGCCAATTATGCAAACTTGATACGTTTTCACCAGATTTTGATATTTTTGCATTTAAAACACATAAAACACTTATTTGTGATATTTTTATCATTTTGATGCATTTCTGAGTGTTTTCAGATGTTTTTGCAGTTTAATTGGTACAAAAATGATGAGTATTTAGACACTCATCAATTGCCAATTTTCAAATTGCAACTCCTAGATTTATGGGATTTACATATTGCCAACAGCAGTTGCAATGTAAGCATATTTTATCCCCATCTTATGCCTTGAGTTGCCAGTTCTTACTACAAAACTCAATTAAGTTGTCCAACTTAAGAAACTGCAAAATCATCCATGCCCGTTCTCACGACACGTGGATATTTTACCCTTTGATTACGATCTAAATCACGTTCTTACGCAAATAAAAAGTAATCTCAGGTGTTTCCGTTTCATTAGATGGCATATAACTTAAATTAAGGGTAATAAATTTGATTTTGGTGTCAAATCAAATATGTACAAAGATGTCATGCATTCATCTTTGTAGCATAAGGTTTTTATTAAAACAGTTATATCCTTGTTTTAATGTTTAAGCTTTTAATCATCAAACTTTAATCGAGGTATTAATTGGTTACACCAATTAAAAAATTACCTTTAGTTACCACTATATCCTACTGCTGCATGAGTCATAAGACCCAAGTTATTCGGATAATTACCACAAAAGTGGCGCGTAGAATTTTAGGTCAATTTACCCTTAAGATTTTGTGCACATTATATAGGAATACTTGGTAACTCCATTAAGATGCACAAACGAGCGGGGAATTAGGTCAGCGCGAAGCATATTATATACCCTCTTCTTTAAGGTCACAATTTAATGCGTACCAACCTTATACCCATCTTATAGTTTGTCATTAATGGGTGCGCCGTTCTGACTATTTTGTGCATAAATATCAATCAATTAAACGTTTATGACTATTATGCTTAAAAACACATGTTTCACCATTGTTTAGATCAGTTTACTTGTCTTTAAAAAATACTATTGTAAACAACTTGTCACACAATTACAAACAAGCAAGTATTTTCACAATATAAAATAAATATATAAACAATGAATACATAACTTAACAATTAATCATGCATATCAAATAGCCACATGCAAACGTTTTTGATAGATCCTATTAATAATCAATTCTAGATCTGTCAATATGTATATGTCTAATTAAGACTTTCACCCGTTTTCATCTATGTACAAGGTGAGCCCCATGCATCGATTCATCGATTGCGTAAGTCAAAATTGAACACATAGCACATAGCACATAATTGATTTATTAATAATTATAACTGAGGTCTTCCCCAATTTTGGATCTATCAAAAATTAGTGTATAACACTTAACTAATTGAAGCATACAATAAAAGCAGATCCATGACAAAATATGCATGTTTTTATCATGGACATAAATTACACTTAACAATTAATGCAATTAAACAAGAGTTACGCAATTTAATACACGCAAAATTGCATGCAATATAGGGTTTTCTAATCCAATTAAAAACAGTGTTTACAAAACCCTAATTAGGGTATAAAAAACGGCCCCCTCATAAAATTAGGGTTTAGGTTTTGCAAACAATAGATCTATGAATACAATAATAACACAATACAATTTATTTATTTTTATACGTTTCAGTAATTAATTACTCATTATAACGGCTCATGATGCCACTTTTGAGGTTCAGAAACATGATATGCAATAATAACATGTATGACACCACAGAGTACACAGCGGAAGACTTACATATAACAACAATTAATTAACTGAAAATATAAAAGCATAACATACCTCTTGCAATTGGTTTGATCTCTTCAACAAAGATGACAAAAGTAGTTTAACGAGTTGTCCCTTACCTTTTTACAACTCAAACAGATATGGTGTAAGAATAGTGTCTTATCACCACGTTCTTATACACACGAATTAATCACAAATCAAGTGATTGCTAGATCAAACACAAACCAAAACACCATTGTGAAAGGGGCGGCCAAATAAAATGCAAGAGAGGGAGAATGAAAGATCTAGGGTTAATTAGGTGCACAAAAGTTATGAAAACATTAACCCTAGCCTTTGTATATATAGTGTAGAGATAGATTAGAGAAAAAGCCAAGAATATATCCCTAGGAGATACCCTATGGCCGACCACCTATAGTGTAAAAAGGGGCACCCGAATCTTTTCCTTATTTAAGTGATTCTCCATATATTCTCCTCTTTTTACATTTAACGGTCGTTAGTCATTTCTGTTAAATACTTAACGATCGTTAGTCGGGGTTTGTGTAATAATTAATCGTAAACATTATACATCAATTATTTAACTTGATTCTCATTCGCTAATGTGTGAAATCCCGTGGTAACGAGTTCGAATCCAACAAAAACCAACGGCCATATTTAATAAAAAAATTATTTTAAAACTTATGTAATTTTTTTTGAAAGGCTAGATTTTGTAAACGGAGAGCCCGAAAATCGGGACCTCACAAACCAAAGGGGAAGCTGTATAAGAGAACTACAAGGCCATAAACGCCGCAAACCAAGAAGCTAAACAAAACAAAAACTATAAATACAAATAGGAAAATAAATCAATAGAATTGGCCATCCATCATTTCCAATCTGTCTTAACATTCGATCTTGTTGGAATCACTCCTAACTTGTATTTCAAGTGTTAGTATTTAATATGTAATAGGTTGCTTACACTAGGCTTTTATGTTAGTTATGAAAGGCTAGGCTCATGTAGAAAGCCCATGAGCCTATGCCAAAGCCCAATAATGTAGGAAGGGACTAGATGTGTTGCCCTAGCTCCCTTCCCCTATATATACTCTTGTAAACTCCCATTTGGGAGTCGGTTGTTCAGTCATAATCATATCCTACGCATAACCTTTGATAACATTCATACGTGTATATTATTGTGTGTGTTCATCCGATCACTTTCTTTCCCATTTCTTACATATTGATTCTTGTGTTATATTATGGTGACCTAATAGTGGTATCAAATGTTTTTAAAATTTTTATCATTTCTAAAGTCGAGGGGGAGTATCGTCAAGTTTCTTTCCAAGAATGTTGTTTTGCTAAACCAAAGTGGAAGTCATGGGTCTTTGTTGAAAATTGTCATGGTGGAAGGGCCAAACTTGTCAAAATTATAAACTCATTTGAATAAAACTCTTCCACCTAAACACATTTATTACTACATTTAATTTTTCTACCAAACTCATCCACGCCTAAGATTCAAAGATCAAATCCGTGCTTCAAACTTGAAATTTGTAAGTGGAAAACGTTTCTAACAGTGATTTCTAACATTGGTTTTTTAATATTTTACAAATCTAACGGTTAGATTTCTCAAAATGGGTGATTTGAGGGTTTACACGTATGCGTATAAACATGATCTTGAAAATTTGTGTTTTTGTGTAATGGGTTGTGTTATAATGTTTTAATATCAATACTAAACCTATTCAAATCAACAAAACTCACCCAGAAAACTATTTTAATCACTTTCGAAATTTAGGGTTTATGTTAGGATTTGGGCGTTTCTTCGTTTGGATGTTTTAGCTTAATTGGATGCTTAGGTTATGTTAGTTACATGTTTAATTAATCTTTTACACCATTGAATCATGCCCAGAAACAACAAAATTGGTTAATCAAGTTTTAGGGTTTATATATGCGTACAATTTGGTACTCTTTGATTCAGTGTGTGTTTGATGTTAAAACCTATTGGAACTATCTCCTTTAGCATCTAAGATAACTCAGAATTTGTTTGGATGATTTACCATGGTTGAATCTCTTACTCGTAAGATTTGAATTTAGGGTTTAAGCTTACGCCTAAGATATCATACGCGTAACTGATTAGAACTTGATATGCCATGTGATCTTGAAAGTGATTGGAATACATGTTAAGATGTTTGTTATGTTTAATTATTACAGGCTTTTACGCGTAAAGGAATTAGAATCATGGTGTTCTTGGCTTACGCTTAAGGATCACCTTATGCGTAGATGTCACGCATAAGAGCAATCTTACGCGTAAGGGTCTACAATGGGACTACGCGTATCCTGTGAAGGATATGCGTAAAATTGGATTCCTACGCCTAAGGGCTACTCTTACGAGTAAACCTTACGCGTAGGTCCTTAACCAAAGCCTACGCGTAAGCTATTAAGCTAAGAGTATACTCCTACGCGTAAGTCAATCTTACACCTAAGGGTTACTCCTACGCCTAAGTTTACGTCTACGCTTGAGGTTGTCATGTTTACGCATAAGCTTACTTGCTTACGCCTAAGCCAATTTGTAAATTTATTTTGAAATGTTACGCGTACAAACTTGTAATAAGTTACTCATAATGTCACAAAACCAAAATGTCACTAATAAGCTACAAAAAGTTAAAATGTTGTGTGATTACGTGAAATTTTGGTCTTTAACATTCAAAATTAACATACTCACGTAACTTATCACATCAACTTTGGACTATTGGACTAAATGTGACTTTGGACTCGTAACATTCATAATCATAACAACTTCAACAATTGGACAATAAAAATCAACTTTTGACTAACATAATGTCTTTCGATATGTTGGTTCTTTTGTCTCAATATCTTTCAGATCACGAAATGGACGTTGTCATGGAAAACATCAACGCACCAAATGAACTCACAATGGAAGATATCTTCCCAACGGGTTACAGCAAATCGATTGGAAAGAACAATCTCAGGGTCGATTTTGATAACTTCACCTACTCGGAATCATCATGCAGAGTTGCTGTGGATATCCTAAAAGTTCATCCCTACAGTAATATGCTTACCAACTTAGCAACAATACCTGAAATCTATATCCATCAATTCTGGCACACGATGGAAAAGATTGATGGTCAAGATGCTGTCAAAGTGACTCTCAACAACAAGGAAGTCACTGTCACGGTAGCAGATCTTTGTACTATTCTTCTTCTACCTGCCATACAACTTGCTGATTACGTGGCAACTCCAAATGAAGAGGTCATAATGTAATTCATGGTCGACACTGGTTACGATGAAGCAGCCGGAGTCATCACCAGACTCTCCACTGTCGATCTGAAGAACATCCCTCAACCTTGGAGGACATTGTACATCATGATCGCTAAGTCATGTGCGGAAGAGACAACGATCATGAGCATCCTAAACTCATGCACTGCAAACTTTCGGGGAATGGTCAACAAGCAACACATTGATTATGCAAGCCTGATATGGGAAGATATGATGCAGCATCTCAAAAAGCCTGGGTCAAAGGTTCCATTTATCAGATACACAAAGTTGTTGATTCAGAACATTCTCAGGAAAAATCGGGACATCCCCATGAGAATTAATGACCCCAAGAATCATTCCGTGTTATATGAGCCTACATTGAACGTTGTCAGATTTAAGGACTCATCAAAACGCAAGCAAGGTGCAGTATTACTTGACTGCCTTCTCAGTGACACAATCAAGAGTCTTCCTACGTATCTTCGTTACCAAGAAGCGGTGAGTGCAGGCAAACTCGGGTTTATGGATGAGAAGACTTCTGCTGTTCCAACCAAAAGGACTAGAAGGTCGGGCAGTACTGGAAGTCTTTGGAAGCATGGGGAGTATCACTAAGTACAAGAAAAGACACCCACCCAACAAGAGGAAAGTCCCGGCACAGATCGTTCGTCATCAAGTGAAACCGGAACCTATTCCTGAAGACGACGACTCTGAAACTGAGTCTGATGATGTGGTGTACTACTCAGAAATGGCAACAGAGGATACATCCTCACCAATATCAGAAGATAAACCACCAAGTCCTCAATCAGACAAAGGGAAGAAGCCGGTGATTGAAGAAGAGAAAGAAGATTCGGATGAAGAGGATATTCCGAAAGATGAAGACAGGGATTACCAGAAAACCCTAAAACATCTGAGGTTACAACAAGCTGCAAAAGAGTTTGAAGAACAACAGTTGAAAGGCCCTGGAGGTTCCAGTGGTGGAGCTCTTTTCACACCAGTTCTTGATACGGTTAATCAACCCGTTAATGGAACTGGTGCCGCCACAAAGGAATCAACGGAGCAGCAGCAGCAGGATTATGAGGTTAAATTCGATTTTGAGGTAGAGGAACAAGAAAAGACTGAGATGATAATTGATGAAGATGTGGAAAAAGCTAGAAAGGAAAAGGAAGATGAAGAGGCTCGAGCTAAAGAGGAAGCAGATAGCTATCTTCAAGATAACCCTGAACACAATCCTGATCCATCCTCTGAGCAACCTCAAGACCCCTCCACAACTGAATCACCATCCCACTCATCTCCACCACCTTCAAAAGATACAACCACCAGATCATATCCAAGTCGGTCATGAAACCAACTGATACATGGGTATCTCGTGCCAAGACCAAGATCCAAAAGGCTGTTAAGCAAGCAAGAAGACGAAACACGATTGAAAAAAAGTTGAATCAGCTAGCTGACAGGGTGAATCTACTTGGTCAAGAGATGAACAACATCATTGAAGAGAGAGACCAGATCAAGCAATTCCTCAACAGAGACATACAAGGAGAAATGTACGAGAAGATCAAAGACTACACTCATCATTTCCTTCTCCAAACTGTCCCTGGAGTTACTAGAGAAATGTTCGCAAGACAACTCTACCCATATCTGAAAATATTGGTGAGGCAAATGATTACAACTACACCGGTGGTTATGCAAACCCGACCAGTTCCGCCTCCTAATATCACTGAAGCTGATTTGATTTCACAGCTGATAATGCAGATGTCTCCTCGATATCCAACTTTCACATATGATGAATCAAAACTTTTTTAGGCATTGCTTGCATATCAACTAAATACAACATGCAAGGAAGCAACTGGTCAGGAAAAGCGACCAAGAGATGATGATGACACGGACAAAGACCCAAATGCAAAACATCCAAAGAAAACTGGCGAGTCATCATCATCAATGCCACCGCCACCACCAAAGACCACCACCACTACTGGAGCAACTCAACAAACTCCTACATCTGATAGACCTCGGGATTCTGAGACACCACTACCATTGGAGAAAACAGGTGATCACTTTCAATACATCGGTGGTGATGACGAAGAAATTCCCGAGCCCCAGCAACGGCCATCATCCCCACCATCAACTAAGCAACAACCAGGATCATCCTCCAAGCCTAAGAAGAAGAAACCTACTTCAGTTGTCTCCGGGTTGGATGAAGATAACACTACTGAATATGACTGATTTAGTAAATTAGTTGATGCTACTCCTCGATTATCGGAAGGTCAAGAACCGGTAGATGGTCGAACTATGGAGCATGTAAAGATTATCCAGGACAAGTTCAAGGTTAAGAAGATGAAGAAAGGCGAGTTACGCCGAATCAAGAACGAGGCATTCCAGTTGCTAAAAGACAGTTCCAGCAGTGCTGCTGAAGTTGAATACCATCTCGACAACATCGCACGAGCCATGTCTAACAACATTGACTGGCTCAACCCCGAATCGAACATCGACTTCACAAGAAAGGATAACACTCTATACTATACTGACTGGACCAAACCGCTACCAACCATTGGCCGACCGGAGCAACCCAAGATTCCTTACCAATACTTCTTCAACAATGACTTAGAATTTCTTCAGCATGGTAGCGACATCATCAAGAAATACGCTACATCACTTACCTTCAACATCCCAGCAGCAGTCTTCTCCAACAATATTGCCATCGAAGAAGAAGCCACCCGAATGTTCGTTGACAAAGTGGTGGACTACGATATTGATGCTAAGTATGGAATTCACCATTGGCCACCAAGGAGAAGTCTGTACTACAAAAGCTGCCAAGTTCTAAAGTCAAACAAGGAGGTGTTTAGTGATAAAAGGATCGTTGCTATCATGAATATCACTTTGGCTACAAAATGGGATTACTTGTTCCTGAAGGAAATCAAAGTCAAACTCCAAGATGAACAGGAATATGATTTCACTGAGGCTGACTTTCTGAGATTGTCGCTCAACAACATCAAAGACATGTACCTTGCCAAGATACAAGGTCAGATGAGACATTTCTCCACCAACATTCAGCTTCAGTACATCATAGCATTGTTGATATTCATTCGAAGCAAAGTGATCCAGGAACGTGTTGAAGATCTTTAACTTGCTGTCGAATCTTATCAGAAACAAGTCAACCTTACACAACCTTTGCTACACTTTCCTGACATAAACCAACTATCTCAGTACACCATTTTTAAGAAACCGAAGTTTGGAGTTGTTTACCGTAGTGATCTTCACCACAACTGCTTCATGGCGTACAACGAGGTTCATAAGTTCGGCGATCACACATTGAAGTTGGTTCGTGATGGGTTAGCGTATAGGTTGAAGGACACACAGCAAGGAATTGGGTCAAAGAAGAGGTGGAATTCTGAGGAAAGGAGGGATGCTAAGAAGATAATCAAGAAGCTGGATGAAAGATTGTTTCATCGGGATCAGATGCGGAGGTTAGAAAGCTTTGTGGGTGGAAGACAGAGTTTCTCGCTTTCGGGATATCAACGTCATGAGAGAACTCCTGGTCTAATTGAGTGATTGTCTGGTACTCTTCATAACTATTTTGATTGACATTTGGATTGTATGATTTGTTTATTCATAATGGCTTGTGCACACATAACAGTGTACAACCCGTACTTGTAATGAAAGGACCTTGTGGTACGCTTCAGTGCCACAATCCTTATAAAAGGAGCAAAAGCTTCTTACTTTTGAGTAAAACTTATCAAAACTTTAATCGTTTTTCAAAGTTTTACTCAAAAGAACAAGTACTTCCCTTATGTTTTCAAAACCTCAAAAGTTAACATTACTTGTTGAGGGGGAGTATTTGTTAGAAATCTTTGTTCACAAAATTGTTCTTCGTGGAAATCTTCCCACAAAACTCGAATGGTCATATTCGATATCAAAAATTTCATCAAAAATAACAGTTATATGCCATTTTTGAGGGGGAGAAAAATTGTGTGATACAAATATGTTGTAAATGTGATTGAATCATCGTGTGCTAAGACTTAACCCATGAATTGACGAGATCTGAACTGACATACATCGAAAAGATTTGTCTTCCAAGACTTATCCGAGTAGATTTTACCTATTCGAGAAACTCTTGATAGACATGAACTTTGACGGGTTTGACAATCTCTTCAAGGTTTGTCCACAACTTCAAGGTAGTTATTAGAGCTAGTTGTCACGTAAAAGCTGACAATGCATCTCTTTAACTATGCAACGTAACCGTATCTCGCGGGGAATTGTCTATCTTGAGTTGATCAATTCAAAAGTGCGAGCTCTACCCTCACCGTGCATATTTCTGTCAAAAAACTTAAGCACATGTGGAGGGGGAGTATTTCTGAAAATGCAAAAATCTCGAAGTGCTACAAACATGTTTTAATTCATAAACACTTTGAGAGATTTTCGTGAAAATGGTTTTATGGCAACGTAGGATAGTCATGGAGTTATAAGGTGACTAAGGTTAGGAATAACTGTCCTATGATCCGCCAGAGCCGGAGGGATCTACCCAAGGACACCACCAATAGTTAGTACTTAGAAGTCCTTAGGAATGATTATAAAAAGGAGAAAATGAGAATCAGAGAAAGAAGGAGTTGAAGAATTAAAAAGAAAAGTAAAGAAAAGGGTGAAAATAAATAGCCCTCCAAATTATTCAACTTAGGGCAGACACCGAGTTCAATTCATATGCTACTGGCTGTCACTAGATGACACCGGTATTAAAGATTAAAAGTCGTCATGGACCCAGTGACGCATGCACTATACCTTCTTCGCCACTCAAGTTTCTCTCAACAAAAGCTTCTTTCATTCTCACAGGGAACCCTACGTAAACTATCGACTTTCTCTTAGAGATCGTTAGTATTGAAGAAGGAGACCCTCTCCCTAGTATCCGATCAGGAAAACCAAAGCGAACTTATCGAGTCTAGAGCCACGAGATTCATCAAAATATCTCTTAGGAACACTTGAACTTTCATCACTTGACGTTCAACATTAAGGAGGCAAGTGATACATTCTAGACTCCTTCGCAGATCCTAGCAATCTGCCGAGAACATTTATGAGGGGATTCACACATGTGATCCTCAGTGAGTGAATGGAAACTCCTGCCAGGGTCAACATCTAACGACCCTGATAGCAGGTCGCTTCGGTAGTCCCTTGTGGGTTACGCTTAGTGTTGTCTCAAATAGTCTACAATCCTGAGGTGATGCTTCAGTGTACGTCAGCGACTCACCTGAACTGTAGGTGTACTTCGGTACATCTTGTTATCCTACTTGAGGGACTCCAGTTCAGGAACAACCTTTGCTAGAATTAGAGACGTGTTTTCACACTATGCTGTTTACACCCTCGAAGTTCGAACTCGTAAGCGCTGGAAATCCTGCTAAGGATATTCCTTTCAAGAATCGAGTCCTGAAGATGTGGGTCATTACTTGAACTTGTTCAATGTAATGCCAACTGTCCCTCCATGGGATTCGGATGGCTGATTCGCCTGACCAAGGTGAATGGAATCAAGACATTCATCAGGAGAACAATCATAGTGATCAATTCTCTAAGAAAAGATTACAATGATCGATTGGTGTTTTTCACTAACCAATTCTTATGTTTTCTTCTTATGGATGCTCATGGGAGATGATCGTGCCGATTCTCCACATGCTCATAGCAACAACAACACAAATTGAAGTTCTCTCAAAAGGCAACACAAAAGTCAGAATGATTCTTCTTCAAAACCAAAGAATCTACAAAGTTTAAAGACTAAGAGAACTACATCAAAGATGAAATCCAACGTGAAAGAGCGTGTGAGCATGTTGGAGAAATACTTGGAGACACCTGAGCAATGAAGCAGACCTGATGCAGACAACAACAACATAACATCACCATATCCACACCAGAACAAAGAACAAATAACAAAGATTACGAAGACGTCAAAGCTGAAAACTTCAAAGAAACAAGATCCTCACACCGGGGAGATTGTTGGAATCAAAGCACTTCTTCTCACAAGAAAGAGGAATGTCAGAAGACGTCAAAGCAACTGCTATTACATCAACACCAACAACTTATCCAAGATTGCTGGAGTCATCATTTAATATCTAACACTTAGGGGGAGATTGTTGGAATCACTCCCAACTTTTATTTCAAGTGTTAGTATTTAATATGTAATAGGTTGCTTAAACTAGGCATTTATGTTAGTTATTAAAGGCTAGGCTCATGTAGAAAGCCCATGAGCCTATGCCAAAGCCCAATAATGTAGGAAGGGACTAGATGTGTTGCCCTAGCTCCCTTCCCCTATAAATACTCTTGTAAACTCCCATTTGGGAGTTGGTTGTTCACTCATAATCATATCCTACGCATAACCTTTGATAACATTCATACATGTATATTATTGTGTGTGTTCATCCGATAACTTTCTTTCCCATTTCTTACATATTAATTCTTGTGTTATATTATGGTGACCTAATAGATCTAATACGACCAGACATGCATAACTTAGCCATACTTTGTATCCCGAGAAAATGTCTTCGTTCTTGATTTTGATGATGTCTTCACCTGCCGTATGAATCGGTCGGTTCCTTTCAACTCCAAACATCACATAAAGTAATTTGAAAGACCCTGATCATAGCCTTGACAGTCTTTGGACAACCATGAACATTAGGATTCCCTAAGGCAACATCAGGTATAGAAAATGAAGGGTATGAGGTCGGAGAAGGTGGTTCCACCAACTTCACACCTTTCTCTAAACCATACTTACGCTATGACATTTAACTAAAATATGCTCAATATCCTCAGCTATAAGATTAGGATGAGTAGCAAGTCTATTCAGAGAGGCCTTCCACACCATAATATTAACTTTTCTAGGGATCTAAGAATTCCACTTATGATGGAAGCCCAAACAATGCCCGCCACGCATAGAGTTTTTCAAAACCTTCGACAGGACATTTACCTTAAAGCACCCTGAAGCATCGTAAGTCCAAAACCATTTGTCGCAACCATTGCTAGAAAATACAATAACTTTTAATAAAGAGGAAAGGGAAACCAAAGTCATTTTAAGCACGCCCTCTAGGAGGGATACGCTAAGACCACTCGCCAATCCAATTCTCTTTGACCACTTGCCCTCTATCCTTAACCTTACAATCTTTGTCCAACTCAAGAGTGTAAAGTCTGGGAAATTTGTCCTTTAGCAATGACCCCTCACCACACCAATGCTCATGCCAAAAGAAAGTGGTTTCCCCATCTACGACTTTACGAACAAAATATTTTTTGAAGTTTATGTCAACAACCTCGATGCTCTTAATAGCTTTGATAATATCTAACCAAACACCACTGTTACCATGCGTGCAGCTAGACGACCCAAAACCACCATCATTCCCGTGAAACTCTTTAATGACAACACGCCACATAGAATGTTCTTTATTGAGGAAATGCCACTTCCAGTTTCTTAAAAGACTAAGGTTCTTAGCCCGAAGACATCCAATTCCTAAACCACCATAATTCTAATGAAGGAGAATGGAGTTCCATTTCACCCAATTTATTCCTCTAATGTTCTTTTAGGGCCCAAAAAAAACGGCATCTAATAGATTCAATAGCCTTGATAACTTTCATGGGAGCTTTATAAAGGGAAAGGAAATAAATGGGAAGACTACCAAGGACGGATTTAATCAAAGTAAGTCCCCTGCCAACCGAAAGGAATTTTTCCTTCCAAGAAGAAAGACGGTCCCGAAACCGATCGATTATCCTTTGCCAACCACCACTAAGATGCATTTGACTACCAACCGGAAGACCGAGATAAGTAAATGGAAGGGAACCATGAGCACATCCAAGCAAGGAGGCAACCAAAATCACCTCTTTATTAGGAACCCCAACCCCAAAGAACCTACTTTTATCCAAATTAACTTTTAGCCCTGACTCAAGCTTGAAACAACGAAGAATGTTAATAAGATTAGATGCGTCTAACCTACTCAATTCCCCAAAGAAAAGAGCATCATCCACAAATTGCAGAAGTGAGATATTGTTCCCACTATTCGCAAGACTGACACCTTGCAAGCGTTTAGGATAGTAACCTGAAGAGCTTCGACCACGATGAAGAAGAGGAAAGAAGACAAAGGGTCTCCTTGTCTAAGACCACGTTCCATAAAAAATTCCTTGAAAGGGGAGCCATTAATAAGGACCGAGATAGAATCCGATTAAAGGTACGAGGCAATCCAATTTCTCCATTTGAGGTCTCGATGCGAGTTTTCTGACTGGGTTTTAATATTTATATATTCTCGTTATACCTATGGTCTACCCTAATGCACTAACGGGCAGTGTACCCGGTCGTGTGTAGTGTAGTATTCGGTAAAACCGAGGTCGTCCCAAGAGCTACGTGGATTGGAAATTAACTTAAGTCTATGTCACGATTTTAATGGCTATTAAGATTGAAATAAAATTAACTAATAAAACAAGGAAATAAAATAAAGCAGATAATGGCAAAAGGTGTGATTAATGAAGGAGAATGGTGCTAACCTAGTTACTCATCCTAGCTAGTTATGTCTACATCTACTTACTTCCAATTACTTCAGGTGGGGTCAAAGTCGAGAGGACAACATTTGGTCAATTCGCCCTAACCTATCAGCAAAGATGCCACCACAGAGAAATCAAAGACCGTCATAAGTCCTATTGTTCCTGGTCCCCTAAGCCGAGTCATTAAGTACCGATACATGCTAGATTTATAATAGTGAGTGCCCGGCCGTTAGGAACTTAGACACTCACCCCTAATTCTTAAGTTCATCCAAACGATAGGTGATCAGTTGGTCAAATCGCACAAGTAGAAAGGGTCGTCTTTGTTGGTCATATCTTACCCATCCCGTCTCACCGCTCACCTAGGATCAGTTGTTCATATCTTCTAGGCAATTGGCCTCTACCGCCATTCAAAACTACCAAGCAAGGGTGGCTACCAATAAACTATGCATGCATACACTTAGAAATAATTGTATGGAAATAAAGTAAACGTAAACAAAACAATTAAGGAATCATAACAAGGCCAAGACCAGGTGCTTAGCCAAACTTATAGTAAATCATACCAACAAAAATGAATAAATCATAAATTGAATTGAACATAATGTTTGATACAAATTACTTGATGTAGAGCTAATAATGATGATGATTGCGTGAATTCTTCCTTCAAAACGGCTTCGGATCTGGAAAATACCCAGGAGTGGTGCCCTAATCGACCCCTAGGAGAGGGGTGAAGAGAGATACTAAAAATGCAGATTTAGGGCTGTATTTATAGGTTCCTACATAGTTACGCGTAATTAAATAAATTAATTACGTCGTAACTAAATTTACGTCGTAACTAAAATAAATAGTTACGTCGTAACTAAGTTACGCCGTAACTATTACAGTAAATCTTAATTTCGTACTTTTCTCATCCATTGATTTACTTGAAACTATATTGCACTTGGTTGACACTTTAGGCCCCTCATCGTACTTCTTCATTTATATTGTAGTCCTTGAAGTAAATAAACTTCATATAAGTTGTCACCTTTAGTCCCTGATTGCACTTGTTATTTTTACTTTTCATCCTCGGAGTAAATATTATCTTCATTTAGCCACGGGACTTCAACTCCTTAGCGCCCAAGTAATAATTACGGTGTAATTAAATTACCGAATTACACCGTAACTCTTCAACCGTATATTTTTATCCGCTCCGTAATTATCTCTACGGCGTAACTAAATTGCCATGTTACGCCGTAACCTTCAAGATAATAATTACGACGTAACCATAATAATTGGTTACGCCATATCCTTCAAAGCTCATATTTACGCCGTAACCTTATTAGCTAGTTACGGCGTAATCTTCACATAAAATCCAAAGGCCCCCGTAAATCAATCTACAGAACATAAACTTGGCCTTTAATCACTTCTTTTCCGCTCCAACGCCTCATTTATCCTGAAATGCAAATATAAACGAATTTGAAAGAATTAAGTACGATATTAATGCAAATGAGGCCATAAACACGAGAATTTGATATATAAAAGATCAGGCTAATTTGATGTTATCAAGGTCGAACCCCATTTGTTTCATAACATCGAGGAGAAAGTTCCAATTAACACTACCAAAAGCTTTCTCAAAATCCACTTTACAGCAGGAATTGGTCTTCCAACTTGGCCATGCGAATAATTTCATTAGCAACACGGCAACCATCGAGGATTTGTTTTCCTTTAATGAAAGCTGGTTGATTGGGTCCAATAATGGAGTCAATAACTCTCACAAGACGAGAGTAGAAACTTCGAGATCACTTTATATACACAACCAATGAGGCTAATAGGCCTATAATCCAAGAAGCCTATCGGGTCCAGTTCTTTAGGGATCAACACAAGAAACAAAGGGTTACACCCTTTTTACAGATTACCTATTGTTTCAAAGTGTCTAATGCAGTTCCAAAAATCAAACTTGACCACGTCCCAAAAGGTTTTGATGAAACTATAGTTAAACCCGTCAGGCCCAGGGGCCTTATAGCCCGCATAATCCCAAACTGCAACCCTGACCTCTTCAAAAGAAAAACAAGATTCCAAAAAAGCGGCATCTGAATTCGATAGTTTGCGAAAGAGTTGCGACTCTAATAGGGGTTGATGAATAATCGTCTCCTAGAGCCTGGATGTAAAATGTTCTAAGGCAGCATGTTTGATATCACTTGGAGAGTCAACCCATATCCCATTTAAATGGATACCTTTAATGAAGCCTTTGGCGTATATATGTTTAAGAATAGAGTTAAAGAACCATGAGTTCTCATCCCCTTCCACCACCCATCTAATCCTGCACTTTTGTTTCAAATCCTCGTTACGAAGCTAGTCAAGTTGAAGCAAATCCAACACCCATTCCACCCTTTTTGGGTTGTCGTGTTGGTTAATAAGACCTTCTTCAGCTTTTTCATCCGAATCCATAAGATTTTTTTTCAGCTCTTCTCTACGACGATTTTCAACAACCAACCGATCCACAACCCACTTCTTAATATCCAATCGCATTGATCTAATCTTATTTTTTAGAATGATATCGTGAGGGGAAGATGTGTAAGGAAAATCCCAAGAGGAGGAGACCAACTCACGAACTTCATCCACCTTTAGCCATTTATCAAAAACCTTAAATGGCTTTGGCCCAAAGTTTGGCGAACCCACTTTTAATGGGAATGGGTTTTGATTTTGCCAAATCACTTGCTCGCCTCTCAAAAAGAACGATTAACAAAAGCATTTCTCGGGTTGGCTCTAGGAAAACCCTTTGGAATAACAAGGGGAAGTCATAAAAAGATACTTTCTTCTCGCCGATTTTGAAAAACTTTGCACAGTGAATGATTAAATTCGAGTCGCCATTGAGAATCCCTTCGAGTCTCCATTCATAACTTTCCAAATCGTTTATATGAATGAATCTTACAAATCCTAACCTAGTGTTCTTCTTTTTACGTTTAAATGCGATGTAAACATCAACAACCTTGCCATACCGTTCAAACATCTTTCATATCGCCTTCATGTCCCAGTTTTCGGAAAGTTAGTGAAAAAGAAGGAGGTGGAATTTTCCTTCATTACTTTGTCAAAGTCCGAGGTTTGATGTTTTGCCCCTGCCCTATGGAGATTGTCTTTGCTATAGAAACCATCTTTGTTTGATCCTCAATGCTTCCTTGTTGCCGTTTTCCATTCACCATCGTTGTATTGCAAGGGGGCGTTAGGTTTCCACATTTTCTCTCTTTTCAATACCACTATAAAAAATTTATCAAATTTATCACTATAAATACTATAAGAATCTTTCATTTTAATTTATCATTATAATTTATACACTCCAAAATCCATTGGATATTTTCATATTTTTTTTAGAAAAAGGCCAAAACATAAATTTTGAATACACTTCTCATCTAAAACAATGTCTCAAAAAACTCCTAAAACCAAAACAACAGAAAAAATGTCGCTAACATAGCGTTTCAACACCCAATTCTAATTTTCGTTTGGGCCAATTAACCGTTTATTTTCAACCCACAAATTTTATATACAAACCACAACAAAATCAACAACAACCAATCTACCCAAACAATCCATCCGTACCTCCGTTTAACCAATAAATGTACCAACAAAAACAATAACAACAACAACAAAATTTTGTTGTCAACAAATATATAATTCGTCATCACGACCTTTGTTCCGCGATTCATCGTCACCATCAACGTACGAGTCTCAAACTTATTCCCTGATTGCACATTTTAATGTTGATGGCATAGAAGATTTGGGTCCGTTTTTTGGTTCTGAACATTATTCTCTGACTCAAGCTTCAGGTGGTCCACCGAACCTTTTCCCGAAGAAAGAGATAACATTGTAGAGCATGAGTCAACACGTCTGAAAATAATACCAAAGGGGGAATGCTCAAAAAGTTGTGTGTTTTGGACGGACGTACTAACATACATTGAGAAGGAAATAAGGGAATCGAAAAGAGGCTACAATGCCCTCAACTGCAAATGGGAATCGTAGATTCGTCCTAAAGTTGGTCAATTTAGTACGGCTAATGATAATGTTTATAGGAACCAAAGTTAATCAAATGACCAAGGGGTGTTTGATAAGGCAATATCTAAATATCGTATGATGTATGAACAAAACATCACACTTGTTGAGCCATGGAAATTTTTGAAAGAACATTAAAATTGGCAAGAGTTAGAAATGCCAAAATTTTACAAAGCCACAGGTGCAAACAAAATTTCAAAGACATCAGATTCAGCCTCATTCAACACATCAGACTCATCACAACACATGGTGATTTTAATCTCAACGAAGAAGCGTATGATTCAAGGAGGAAGAGGTTCGGGAATATCGACCAATGGGCAGGGACAAAGTTAAGAAGAAAACGTCATCCTCGTCCCATTCCATCGAATCTTCGCCGCTCCCGTACCATCTGTTGATTTGTTAGTGGATAAATGGAGAAACATTCACTCGGGTATCTCTTCTCAAAAGAAGGAAGATCGAGGTCATTTTCGAGATAAAAAGCAGGAAATGGAAATGCAATAAAGAAGTTCACACAAAGGTAAGAAGAACTTGAACTACAACGTCAAATATTTAACTTTGAACAAGAAAAACAACACAAAAAAGAAATCTTGTTCTATACAAGTCCCGATGAGCGTTTGACCAGAAAATGATGGAGATGAAGCAACATATTAAGGCGAAATATAGTTTAGATTATTAGTATAAATTTTTAATTCTTATTATAATGTTTTTATTTTATTGAAATTATTAGTGTAATATTTTTTAATTATTAATAAATTTTAATTTTAGTGTTTAAAACAAAAGAAAATGAAAAAAAAGAAGTTGGTGGTGATGTTGGTTGATGATAGAGAAGTTAACGTGACGCTGAATTGTAAGGCTCGCTCAAGTTGTAAACGAAATACAATCCGTAGAAAACGAACTCTAGTGATAAAAGTCACTATTACCACTAGTTTAAAAAGAGAGTTTGAGTGCATTTAATTAGAAAATGTTTTTAACTTTAGTAATTTAAATATTTAGTTAACGTTTATTTAATGCATTTTTGAATATAAAAAGAAATTGTGTTTGTTAGCATAAAAGAAGTGTTAGTCATTCACGGTTAGTAACTTTGTAATATGTAATAGAATATGTAATAATGGCCGGGTTTTGGACTTGGTAGAGTAATCGTCATTTTATATATCAATTATAATTATTAGACATTGTTTTTTATTAAAATAATCATTTAGATATATATGACAATTTTAAGGCTTGAAAGGATATATATGCAATTATGAGTTTTGGTTGGATATATATGACAATTTTAAGGCTTTGAAAGGATATATATGCAGTTATGAGTTTTGGTTGGATATATATGCAATTATGAGGCTTTGGAGGGATATATATGCAATTCCCCCTAAGTTCATTATTGCAAATGTAAACCAAGTCCAATCCACTAAAGCCCGAAGTTCATTATAAGGCCCGTTAGGCGCCATATGTTGAAGTACATAAAGCACACAAAGCCTCATTTGTGAGGTGTGCATGAGAGTGTAAGTGTGTGTTCTCATAAAGATTCAAATTTTCTTTCTCTCTTGTTCTCTCCTCCATCCTCACCTCATCACCACCTTAGTTATGTGTATAGTTGATCAAACCTAGGGAGACTACAATATTATTAAATGCATCCTAACATATTTTCCAAAACCTTTTATTTTAAATGTTGTTCGACCAGATTTTCTTAGCTATATTTTTCGATTATTTAATTTTTATTATGTGTTCATTTCTTATATAGTCAAAAAGCTGTGACACTGATATTGATTTAAGATGAACAATGATACATCCTCCTACTATGATCCGATATATTGTAGTAATACTGCAAGTAGAGGTGCACAAAAAAACCGGTTAACCGAACCGTAGCAAAAAAGAAACCGAAAAACCCAACCGGTCAAAACCGGTTTTGACCCAAACCGTCCGTTTTTATCCAAACCGCCGGTTTGGAACCGGTTTGGTGTTTTGAAAAAACCACCGGTTTGGAGACCGGTTTTTATTAACCGAATAACCAAACCGTCGGTTAACCGTTTTTGGTCTAGGCGGTTTTTGTGATTTTTTGAATTTTAAACTTTTGAATTTGAAATTTTGAAAGAGGGAGGGGGGATATTATTAAATATTTTTTCAAAATTACCATTTTGCCATACAAATGTTAGTATAAATAGATGTGTTATGTATTTGGTTAATTACCACTTTCAAGCAATCAAAAACACTCCCAAAAATCAAAACCGAAAGTATTTCACTAAACACTAATGGAAAGTTTAAACACCAACAACACCACCAACACCGGCTAGTTCAACAAGTGCAACGGTTTTGAAAGTTTTACAATGCGACGTGTAAAAGATCCATGGGAGCACTACAACCTACGCCCTAATGTCGACGGTAAGAAAAGGCTCAATGTAAATATTGCTTGAGTTTATTGTCTAGCGGTTCCAACTCGACGTTGAGGGCTCACATCAAACAAAAGTATTGCAAGGCACTCAAATCGGTTCCGAAGCCGTCAATCGTCCATGGCTCGAGATGGGACTATTTTTGCATACGATCATGATTTACTCCGTGAAAAATTGGCCGGTTTGGTGATTCAACGTGGTTTGCCGTTCAACCACTATGACAACGAGCTGACGACGGAGGTGTACAAGAATTATATGCAACCGCAGTACCATCATGTAAGTCGTATGACTCTTAAACGCGATGCTATGAAAATATGGAAAACGGCTAAGCAAGATTTAAAAAAATACTTTTTTAAATATGGATGCTTGTGTTAATTTAACAACCGATGTTTGGGCCGCTCCTCATAATTTGCCATTTTCGTACCTTTGTGTTACCGCACATTGGGTTGATCCCGAAAGTTGGCAAATGATGAAGCGAGTCGTAGCATTTGAAAACTTTTCGGTTCCTCACTCCGGAGAAGCTTTATACAATTTGTTGAGAAAAGTGTTTCATAAGTTTAACATGACAGAATTTTTTTTTTCAATAACGTTGGATAATGCTAGTAACAACACAAATGCAATGGGTCGACTAAAAATGGAATATGAGCCACCTTGTAATGGCGAATTTTTTCATAGTCGATGTGTTGCACACATCATTAACTTGGACGTGCAAGCGGGATTAAAAGATCCGCATTTGAGTGAAGTGAAAGAAGATTTTAAAAGAATGTTAGTCGATGTTTTTAAAAAGGGTAATGAAAGATATAATGCATACATTCGGATGTGTGAAACTAAACATTGGTTACAACCTTGTTGGGATATTGAAATACGATGGAACTCCACTTATCTTATGTTCATAAGTGGTTTAAGACAAAAGGTGACCTTGCAATATTTTCATGATGAGAAATTGTCGGGAAGGGGTAGGTGTGCTCCATTTAGTCAAGATAATTGGGATACTATTGAAAAATAACCCGACTACTTGAAGTTTTTTACAACGCAACAAAAAAATTGTCGGGGTTTATTATCCAACGGCTCATTTGGTACTCGAGCAACTATTCTTGATGTCTTCACAAATCGCCGCATTTGAATTTAATGGTGGTGTTTATACTAGCATGGTTTCCGGGATGAAAGAAAAGTTGTTGAAATATTTTGAAACTTTGCCACCGTTAATTACTTATGCGGCCGCATTAAATCCATGTTATAATGTAAACGGGGTGGAGGTTCTTATTGACTCGACAGACTGATTTGGGTTGTTTCGCGTCAAACCCGAACTATGCTAACGATGCAAAAGAGTCCTTTGGCCATTCTTTTAAAAGTTTGTGGCAATATTATTTTGAAAAATATGGCAACCCACCTCCTACACGTGACGAGTCTTCTTCATCATCATCAAGGGCTTTTAGAAGGAATCCGATACTTGCTTTGCATAAAAAGATAAGAGAAAATCCCAACAAACGGTTAAGAAATGATGGTTTAGCGAACAGTGAATATGAAAGATATATCACAACCGATTTTATCTCACATATTCCTGCTGAACAAGTTGAAAACTTTGATGTGTTGGCGTTTTGGAAAGCAAAGGAAACAATGTTTCCCGTTCTATCCCGAATGGCTCGTGATGTACTAAGTGTTCAAGCTACTTCGTAGCTTCGAACCGCTTTTCAACAAGTGGAAAGGTTTTATCAAATCTGAGAAACAGACTCACACCGGCTTCTTTGGAGATGTGTATGGGTTTGAAAGATCACTTGGACGCAATGAAGCGAGTGCAAGATAAGACTGATCTTGAAAATGCCGCAGACTTCGAAGGGGAGGTCTACGTGGAAGAGGCACAAGCGGGTGAAATCGAGATGCTTTCCGATGAAGAACTAAGACAAGATGCAGCTGCTCAAGAAGCTAGGGGATCCGATGACGACTATTAGGACTTTTATGCTTACGTATTATGCTTACAAGAAAGAGGAATGTCAGAAGACGTCAAAGCAACTGCTATTACATCAACACCAACAACTTATCCAAGATTGCTGGAGTCATCATTTAATATCTAACACTTAGGGGGAGATTGTTGGAATCACTCCCAACTTTTATTTCAAGTGTTAGTATTTAATATGTAATAGGTTGCTTAAACTAGGCATTTATGTTAGTTATTAAAGGCTAGGCTCATGTAGAAAGCCCATGAGCCTATGCCAAAGCCCAATAATGTAGGAAGGGACTAGATGTGTTGCCCTAGCTCCCTTCCCCTATAAATACTCTTGTAAACTCCCATTTGGGAGTTGGTTGTTCACTCATAATCATATCCTACGCATAACCTTTGATAACATTCATACATGTATATTATTGTGTGTGTTCATCCGATAACTTTCTTTCCCATTTCTTACATATTAATTCTTGTGTTATATTATGGTGACCTAATAGATCTAATACGACCAGACATGCATAACTTAGCCATACTTTGTATCCCGAGAAAATGTCTTCGTTCTTGATTTTGATGATGTCTTCACCTGCCGTATGAATCGGTCGGTTCCTTTCAACTCCAAACATCACATAAAGTAATTTGAAAGACCCTGATCATAGCCTTGACAGTCTTTGGACAACCATGAACATTAGGATTCCCTAAGGCAACATCAGGTATAGAAAATGAAGGGTATGAGGTCGGAGAAGGTGGTTCCACCAACTTCACACCTTTCTCTAAACCATACTTACGCTATGACATTTAACTAAAATATGCTCAATATCCTCAGCTATAAGATTAGGATGAGTAGCAAGTCTATTCAGAGAGGCCTTCCACACCATAATATTAACTTTTCTAGGGATCTAAGAATTCCACTTATGATGGAAGCCCAAACAATGCCCGCCACGCATAGAGTTTTTCAAAACCTTCGACAGGACATTTACCTTAAAGCACCCTGAAGCATCGTAAGTCCAAAACCATTTGTCGCAACCATTGCTAGAAAATACAATAACTTTTAATAAAGAGGAAAGGGAAACCAAAGTCATTTTAAGCACGCCCTCTAGGAGGGATACGCTAAGACCACTCGCCAATCCAATTCTCTTTGACCACTTGCCCTCTATCCTTAACCTTACAATCTTTGTCCAACTCAAGAGTGTAAAGTCTGGGAAATTTGTCCTTTAGCAATGACCCCTCACCACACCAATGCTCATGCCAAAAGAAAGTGGTTTCCCATCTACGACTTTTACTTAACAAAATATTTTTGAAGTTTATGTCAACAACCTCGATGCTCTTAATAGCTTTGATAATATCTAACCAAACACCACTGTTACCATGCGTGCAGCTAGACGACCCAAAACCACCATCATTCCCGTGAAACTCTTTAATGACAACACGCCACATAGAATGTTCTTTATTGAGGAAATGCCACTTCCAGTTTCTTAAAAGACTAAGGTTCTAGTCCAAGACATCCAATTCCTAAACCACCATAATTCTAATGAAGGAGAATGGAGTTCCATTTCACCCAATTTATTCCTCTAATGTTCTTTTAGGGCCCAAAAAAAACGGCATCTAATAGATTCAATAGCCTTGATAACTTTCATGGGAGCTTTATAAAGGGAAAGGAAATAAATGGGAAGACTACCAAGGACGGATTTAATCAAAGTAAGTCCCCTGCCAACCGAAAGGAATTTTTCCTTCCAAGAAGAAAGACGGTCCCGAAACCGATCGATTATCCTTTGCCAACCACCACTAAGATGCATTTGACTACCAACCGGAAGACCGAGATAAGTAAATGGAAGGGAACCATGAGCACATCCAAGCAAGGAGGCAACCAAAATCACCTCTTTATTAGGAACCCCAACCCCAAAGAACCTACTTTTATCCAAATTAACTTTTAGCCCTGACTCAAGCTTGAAACAACGAAGAATGTTAATAAGATTAGATGCGTCTAACCTACTCAATTCCCCAAAGAAAAGAGCATCATCCACAAATTGCAGAAGTGAGATATTGTTCCCACTATTCGCAAGACTGACACCTTGCAAGCGTTTAGGATAGTAACCTGAAGAGCTTCGACCACGATGAAGAAGAGGAAAGAAGACAAAGGGTCTCCTTGTCTAAGACCACGTTCCATAAAAAATTCCTTGAAAGGGGAGCCATTAATAAGGACCGAGATAGAATCCGATTAAAGGTACGAGGCAATCCAATTTCTCCATTTGAGGTCTGATGCAGGTTTTACTGACCAGGTTTTAATATTTATTAAGTCTCGTTATACCTATGGTCTACCCTAATGCACTAACGGGCAGTGTACCCGGTCGTGTGTAGTGTAGTATTCGGTAAAACCGAGGTCGTCCCAAGAGCTACGTGGATTGGAAATTAACTTAAGTCTATGTCACGATTTTAATGGCTATTAAGATTGAAATAAAATTAACTAATAAAACAAGGAAATAAAATAAAGCAGATAATGGCAAAAGGTGTGATTAATGAAGGAGAATGGTGCTAACCTAGTTACTCATCCTAGCTAGTTATGTCTACATCTACTTACTTCCAATTACTTCAGGTGGGGTCAAAGTCGAGAGGACAACATTTGGTCAATTCGCCCTAACCTATCAGCAAAGATGCCACCACAGGAGAAATCAGGCGCACCGTCATAAGTCCTGTTGTTCCTGGTCCCCTAAGCCGAGTCATTAAGTACCGATACATGCTAGATTTATAATAGTGAGTGCCCGGCCGTTAGGAACTTAGACACTCACCCCCTAATTCTTAAGTTCATCCAAACGATAGGTGATCAGTTGGTCAAATCGCACAAGTAGAAAGGGTCGTCAGTTGGTCATATCTTACCCATCCCGTCTCAGTCCGCTCACCTAGGATCAGTTGGTCATATCTCCTAGGCAATTGGCCTCTACCGCCATTCAAAACTACCGAAGCAAGGGTGGCTACCAATAAACTATGCATGCATACACTTAGAAATAATTGTATGGAAATAAAGTAAACGTAAACAAAACAATTAAGGAATCATAACAAGGCCAAGACTGTGGTGCTTAGCCAAACATATAGTAAATCATACCAACAAAATGAATAAATCATAAATTGAATTGAACATAATGTTTGATACAAATTACTTGATGTAGAGCTAATAATGATGATGATTGCGAGTGAATTCTTCCTTCAAAACCGGCTTCGGACTGCTGAAAATACCCCGAGTGGTGCCCTAATCGACCCTAGAGAGGGTGAAGAGAGATACTAAAAAATGCAGATTTAGGGCTGTATTTATAGGCCCCGACATAGTTACGGCGTAATTAAATAAATTAATTACGTCGTAACTAAGGTTACGTCGTAACTAAAATAAATAGTTACGTCGTAACTAAGTTACGCCGTAACTATTACAGTAAATCTTAATTTCGTACTTTTCTCATCCATTGATTTACTTGAAACTATATTGCACTTGGTTGACACTTTAGGCCCCTCATCGTACTTCTTCATTTATATTGTAGTCCTTGAAGTAAATAAACTTCATATAAGTTGTCACCTTTAGTCCCTGATTGCACTTGTTATTTTTACTTTTCATCCTCGGAGTAAATATTATCTTCATTTAGCCACGGGACTTCAACTCCTTAGCTTCAAGTAATAATTACGGTGTAATTAAATTACCGAATTACACCGTAACTCTTCAACCGTATATTTTTATCCGCTCCGTAATTATCTCTACGGCGTAACTAAATTGCCATGTTACGCCGTAACCTTCAAGATAATAATTACGACGTAACCATAATAATTGGTTACGCCATATCCTTCAAAGCTCATATTTACGCCGTAACCTTATTAGCTAGTTACGGCGTAATCTTCACATAAAATCCAAAGGCCCCCGTAAATCAATCTACAGAACATAAACTTGGCCTTTAATCACTTCTTTTCCGCTCCAACGCCTCATTTATCCTGAAATGCAAATATAAACGAATTTGAAAGAATTAAGTACGATATTAATGCAAATGAGGCCATAAACACGAGAATTTGATATATAAAAGATCAGGCTAATTTGATGTTATCAAGGTCGAACCCCATTTGTTTCATAACATCGAGGAGAAAGTTCCAATTAACACTACCAAAAGCTTTCTCAAAATCCACTTTACAGCAGGAATTGGTCTTCCAACTTGGCCATGCGAATAATTTCATTAGCAACACGGCAACCATCGAGGATTTGTTTTCCTTTAATGAAAGCTGGTTGATTGGGTCCAATAATGGAGTCAATAACTCTCACAAGACGAGAGGCGAGAAACTTCGAGATCACTTTATATACACAACCAATGAGGCTAATAGGCCTATAATCCAAGAAGCCTATCGGGTCCAGTTCTTTAGGGATCAACACAGTAAACAAAGGGTTACACCCTTTTTACAGATTACCTATTGTTTCAAAGTGTCTAATGCAGTTCCAAAAATCAAACTTGACCACGTCCCAAAAGGTTTTGATGAAACTATAGTTAAACCCGTCAGGCCCAGGGGCCTTATAGCCCGCATAATCCCAAACTGCAACCCTGACCTCTTCAAAAGAAAAACAAGATTCCAAAAAAGCGGCATCTGAATTCGATAGTTTGCGAAAGAGTTGCGACTCTAATAGGGGTTGATGAATAATCGTCTCCTAGAGCCTGGATGTAAAATGTTCTAAGGCAGCATGTTTGATATCACTTGGAGAGTCAACCCATATCCCATTTAAATGGATACCTTTAATGAAGCCTTTGGCGTATATATGTTTAAGAATAGAGTTAAAGAACCATGAGTTCTCATCCCCTTCCACCACCCATCTAATCCTGCACTTTTGTTTCAAATCCTCGTTACGAAGCTAGTCAAGTTGAAGCAAATCCAACACCCATTCCACCCTTTTTGGGTTGTCGTGTTGGTTAATAAGACCTTCTTCAGCTTTTTCATCCGAATCCATAAGATTTTTTTTCAGCTCTTCTCTACGACGATTTTCAACAACCAACCGATCCACAACCCACTTCTTAATATCCAATCGCATTGATCTAATCTTATTTTTTAGAATGATATCGTGAGGGGAAGATGTGTAAGGAAAATCCCAAGAGGAGGAGACCAACTCACGAACTTCATCCACCTTTAGCCATTTATCAAAAACCTTAAATGGCTTTGGCCCAAAGTTTGGCGAACCCACTTTTAATGGGAATGGGTTTTGATTTTGCCAAATCACTTGCTACTGCCTCTCAAAAAGAACGATTAACAAAAGCATTTCTCGGGTTGGCTCTAGGAAAACCCTTTGGAATAACAAGGGGAAGTCATAAAAAGATACTTTCTTCTCGCCGATTTTGAAAAACTTTGCACAGTGAATGATTAAATTCGAGTCGCCATTGAGAATCCCTTCGAGTCTCCATTCATAACTTTCCAAATCGTTTATATGAATGAATCTTACAAATCCTAACCTAGTGTTCTTCTTTTTACGTTTAAATGCGATGTAAACATCAACAACCTTGCCATACCGTTCAAACATCTTTCATATCGCCTTCATGTCCCAGTTTTCGGAAAGTTAGTGAAAAAGAAGGAGGTGGAATTTTCCTTCATTACTTTGTCAAAGTCCGAGGTTTGATGTTTTGCCCCTGCCCTATGGAGATTGTCTTTGCTATAGAAACCATCTTTGTTTGATCCTCAATGCTTCCTTGTTGCCGTTTTCCATTCACCATCGTTGTATTGCAAGGGGGCGTTAGGTTTCCACATTTTCTCTCTTTTCAATACCACTATAAAAAATTTATCAAATTTATCACTATAAATACTATAAGAATCTTTCATTTTAATTTATCATTATAATTTATACACTCCAAAATCCATTGGATATTTTCATATTTTTTTTAGAAAAAGGCCAAAACATAAATTTTGAATACACTTCTCATCTAAAACAATGTCTCAAAAAACTCCTAAAACCAAAACAACAGAAAAAATGTCGCTAACATAGCGTTTCAACACCCAATTCTAATTTTCGTTTGGGCCAATTAACCGTTTATTTTCAACCCACAAATTTTATATACAAACCACAACAAAATCAACAACAACCAATCTACCCAAACAATCCATCCGTACCTCCGTTTAACCAATAAATGTACCAACAAAAACAATAACAACAACAACAAAATTTTGTTGTCAACAAATATATAATTTGTCATCACGACCTTTGTTCCGCGATTCATCGTCACCATCAACGTACGAGTCTCAAACTTATTCCCTGATTGCACATTTTAATGTTGATGGCATAGAAGATTTGGGTCCGTTTTTTGGTTCTGAACATTATTCTCTGACTCAAGCTTCAGGTGGTCCACCGAACCTTTTCCCGAAGAAAGAGATAACATTGTAGAGCATGAGTCAACACGTCTGAAAATAATACCAAAGGGGGAATGCTCAAAAAGTTGTGTGTTTTGGACGGACGTACTAACATACATTGAGAAGGAAATAAGGGAATCGAAAAGAGGCTACAATGCCCTCAACTGCAAATGGGAATCGTAGATTCGTCCTAAAGTTGGTCAATTTAGTACGGCTAATGATAATGTTTATAGGAACCAAAGTTAATCAAATGACCAAGGGGTGTTTGATAAGGCAATATCTAAATATCGTATGATGTATGAACAAAACATCACACTTGTTGAGCCATGGAAATTTTTGAAAGAACATTAAAATTGGCAAGAGTTAGAAATGCCAAAATTTTACAAAGCCACAGGTGCAAACAAAATTTCAAAGACATCAGATTCAGCCTCATTCAACACATCAGACTCATCACAACACATGGTGATTTTAATCTCAACGAAGAAGCGTATGATTCAAGGAGGAAGAGGTTCGGGAATATCGACCAATGGGCAGGGACAAAGTTAAGAAGAAAACGTCATCCTCGTCCATTCCATCAGAATCTTCAGTTTCTGCTCCCGTACCATCTGTTGATTTGTTAGTGGATAAATGGAGAAACATTCACTTGGGTATCTCTTCTCAAAAGAAGGAAGATCGTAGGTCATTTTCGGAGATAAAAAAGCAGGAAATGGAAATGCAATAAAGAAGTTCACACAAAGGTAAGAAGAACTTGAACTACAACGTCAAATATTTAACTTTGAACAAGAAAAACAACACAAAAAAGAAATCTTGTTCTATACAAGTCCCGATGAGCGTTTGACCAGAAAATGATGGAGATGAAGCAACATATTAAGGCGAAATATAGTTTAGATTATTAGTATAAATTTTTAATTCTTATTATAATGTTTTTATTTTATTGAAATTATTAGTGTAATATTTTTTAATTATTAATAAATTTTAATTTTAGTGTTTAAAACAAAAGAAAATGAAAAAAAAGAAGTTGGTGGTGATGTTGGTTGATGATAGAGAAGTTAACGTGACGCTGAATTGTAAGGCTCGCTCAAGTTGTAAACGAAATACAATCCGTAGAAAACGAACTCTAGTGATAAAAGTCACTATTACCACTAGTTTAAAAAGAGAGTTTGAGTGCATTTAATTAGAAAATGTTTTTAACTTTAGTAATTTAAATATTTAGTTAACGTTTATTTAATGCATTTTTGAATATAAAAAGAAATTGTGTTTGTTAGCATAAAAGAAGTGTTAGTCATTCACGGTTAGTAACTTTGTAATATGTAATAGAATATGTAATAATGGCCGGGTTTTGGACTTGGTAGAGTAATCGTCATTTTATATATCAATTATAATTATTAGACATTGTTTTTTATTAAAATAATCATTTAGATATATATGACAATTTTAAGGCTTGAAAGGATATATATGCAATTATGAGTTTTGGTTGGATATATATGACAATTTTAAGGCTTTGAAAGGATATATATGCAGTTATGAGTTTTGGTTGGATATATATGCAATTATGAGGCTTTGGAGGGATATATATGCAATTCCCCCTAAGTTCATTATTGCAAATGTAAACCAAGTCCAATCCACTAAAGCCCGAAGTTCATTATAAGGCCCGTTAGGCGCCATATGTTGAAGTACATAAAGCACACAAAGCCTCATTTGTGAGGTGTGCATGAGAGTGTAAGTGTGTGTTCTCATAAAGATTCAAATTTTCTTTCTCTCTTGTTCTCTCCTCCATCCTCACCTCATCACCACCTTAGTTATGTGTATAGTTGATCAAACCTAGGGAGACTACAATATTATTAAATGCATCCTAACATATTTTCCAAAACCTTTTATTTTAAATGTTGTTCGACCAGATTTTCTTAGCTATATTTTTCGATTATTTAATTTTTATTATGTGTTCATTTCTTATATAGTCAAAAAGCTGTGACACTGATATTGATTTAAGATGAACAATGATACATCCTCCTACTATGATCCGATATATTGTAGTAATACTGCAAGTAGAGGTGCACAAAAAAACCGGTTAACCGAACCGTAGCAAAAAAGAAACCGAAAAACCCAACCGGTCAAAACCGGTTTTGACCCAAACCGGTCCGGTTTTTATCCAAACCGCCGGTTTGGAACCGGTCCGGTTTTTATCCAAACCGCCGGTTTGGAACCGGTTTGGTGTTTTGAAAAAACCACCGGTTTGGAGACCGGTTTTTATTAACCGAATAACCAAACCGGTTCGGTTAACCGGTTTTTTTGGTCTAGGCGGGTTTTTGTGATTTTTTTGAATTTTAAACTTTTGAATTTGAAATTTTGAAAGAGGGAGGCGGATATTATTAAATATTTTTTCAAAATTACCATTTTGCCATACAAATGTTAGTATAAATAGATGTGTTATGTATTTGGTTAATTACCACTTTCAAGCAATCAAAAAACACTCCCAAAAAATCAAAACCGAAAGTATTTCACTAAACACTAATGGAAAGTTAAAACACCAACAACACCACCAACACCGAAGCTGGTTCAACAAGTGCAGCGACGGTTTTGAAAGTTTTACAATGCGACCGTGTAAAAGATCCATGGGAGCACTACAACTACGTCCTAATGTCGGACGGTAAGAAAAAGGCTCAATGTAAATATTGCTTGAGTATATTGTCTGCCGGTTCCAACTCGACGTTGAGGGCTCACATCAAACAAAAGTATTGCAAGGCACTCAAATCGGTTCCGGAAGCCGGTCAATCGTCCATGGCTCGAGATGGGACTATTTTTGCATACGATCATGATTTACTCCGTGAAAAATTGGCCGGTTTGGTGATTCAACGTGGTTTGCCGTTCAACCACTATGACAACGAGCTGACGACGGAGGTGTACAAGAATTATATGCAACCGCAGTACCATCATGTAAGTCGTATGACTCTTAAACGCGATGCTATGAAAATATGGAAAACGGCTAAGCAAGATTTAAAAAAATACTTTTTTAAATATGGATGCTTGTGTTAATTTAACAACCGATGTTTGGGCCGCTCCTCATAATTTGCCATTTTCGTACCTTTGTGTTACCGCACATTGGGTTGATCCCGAAAGTTGGCAAATGATGAAGCGAGTCGTAGCATTTGAAAACTTTTCGGTTCCTCACTCCGGAGAAGCTTTATACAATTTGTTGAGAAAAGTGTTTCATAAGTTTAACATGACAGAATTTTTTTTTCAATAACGTTGGATAATGCTAGTAACAACACAAATGCAATGGGTCGACTAAAAATGGAATATGAGCCACCTTGTAATGGCGAATTTTTTCATAGTCGATGTGTTGCACACATCATTAACTTGGCTGTGCAAGCGGGATTAAAAGATCCGCATTTGAGTGAAGTGAAAGAAGATTTTAAAAGAATGTTAGTCGATGTTTTTAAAAAGGGTAATAAAATATATAATGCATACATTCGGATGTGTGAAACTGCGGGGAAACATTGGTTACAACCTTGTTGGGATATTGAAACACGATGGAACTCCACTTATCTTATGTTCATAAGTGGTTTAAGACAAAAGGTGACCTTGCAATATTTTCATGATGAGAAATTGTCGGGGAGGGTAGGTGTGCTCCATTTAGTCAAGATAATTGGGATACTATTGAAAAATAACCCGACTACTTGAAGTTTTTTACAACGCAACAAAAAAATTGTCGGGGTTTATTATCCAACGGCTCATTTGGTACTCGAGCAACTATTCTTGATGTCTTCACAAATCGCCGCATTTGAATTTAATGGTGGTGTTTATACTAGCATGGTTTCCGGGATGAAAGAAAAGTTGTTGAAATATTTTGAAACTTTGCCACCGTTAATTACTTGTGCGGCCGCATTAAATCCATGTTATAATGTAAACGGGGTGGAGGTTCTTATTGACTCGATTGTGACTGATTTGGGTTGTTTCGCGTCAAACCCGAACTATGCTAACGATGCAAAAGAGTCCTTTGGCCATTCTTTTAAAAGTTTGTGGCAATATTATTTTGAAAAATATGGCAACCCACCTCCTACTGTGACGGAGTCTTCTTCATCATCATCAAGGGCTTTTAGAGGGAATCCGATACTTGCTTTGCATAAAAAGATAAGAGAAAATCCCAACAAACGGTTAAGAAATGATGGTTTAGCGAACAGTGAATATGAAAGATATATCACAACCGATTTTATCTCACATATTCCGGATGAACAAGTTGAAAACTTTGATGTGTTGGCGTTTTGGAAAGCAAAGGAAACAATGTTTCCGGTTCTATCCCGAATGGCTCGTGATGTACTAAGTGTACAAGCTACTTCGGTAGCTTCGAATCCGCTTTTCAACAAGTGGAAGAGTTTTATCAAATCTGAGAAGCAGACTCACACCGGCTTCTTTGGAGATGTGTATGGGTTTGAAAGATCACTTGGACGCAATGAAGCGAGTGCAAGATAAGACTGATCTTGAAAATGCCGCAGACTTCGAAGGGGAGGTCTACGTGGAAGAGGCACAAGCGGGTGAAATCGAGATGCTTTCCGATGAAGAACTAAGACAAGATGCAGCTGCTCAAGAAGCTAGGGGATCCGATGACGACTATTAGGACTTTTATGCTTACGTATTATGTTTTAAGTTTATGTATTTCCTTTGATGTATTTCCTTTAAGGTTATGTATTTCCTTTCAGTTTATGTATTTCCGACGTTATAAATAAAAGTTGAAGTTTATTCAGTATAAGTTTGTTAAATGTTGAAAAACGAAAAAAAAAAAAAAAAATCCGGTTAACCGGTTAAAAACGGTTAAATATTTTTAAAATTTGAATTTTCGACTAGGCGGCAAAAATATTTTCAAAATAAAACCGGTTAACCGGGTACCAAACCGGTTAAACCGGTTACTATTTTTTAAAAATTCGAATTTTTGAAACCGGCGGCAACTTTTTAAATTCAAAATTTTGAAATCACAACCGGTTAACCGGTTAAAAACCGGTTATGAACCGGTCCGAAAACCGGTTAAAACCGGTCAAACCGGTCCGAAATATTAAAATTTTAAAATTTCAAAATTTGATTTTTTTTTGAGCGGGAAGGTGGGTAAACTTTCAAAATTTGAATTTTTTTTATATTTACATGTTTGCCATTGTAAGACTAGTATAAATAGATAAAATGTGTTTATATTTCTTTGAAACTTTTACTATGGCTGATGCTGATCCTGCACCACCTCCGCCACCCCCGCCACCGGTGATTGTTCGTATTTTACCGGTAAACCGTGTACCAAATGTTTGGGCTCACTACTTGTACGTCGAAATGTCGGATGGCACGCGAAAGGCTCAATGTAAGCATTGTTTATGTTTATTCAAACCCACTTCCAACGCGGCTTTGAGGGCTCACACAATGAAGTATTGCCGCTGATGCGCTCCCAAACAGTCAAGTTTTATCACTCAAGTCTGCCACTTGTGAATGGCAGACCGTAACAAACTTAAAACGGCTCAGGAACGAACTCAATGAAGATCAGGGGAGTATAGTGTTTCCCCGGGTCGTTATGTCCCAGCGAGCTATGCAATGGATTACCAAACGAATAGTGATCGAGGAATTTGAACGGAAAAGAGGGATATGATTTATTATAACTACAGAAAAAGCCAACAAATTACAACGGCTTAAATGCAAATTAAAGGAAATTAAAAAGATAAAAACTATTAAATAAACGCTATCACTATTTTTAAAATTGATGAGCGTTTAAAACTTAAAACTTAAAACTTACGTTTAAATAAAATTACGTAAACGTATGAAATAAAAAGTGAGATCTAAGAAATAAAAGTCCTAAAAATATGAAAATGAAATTTTTACAAACCTAATAATAAAAGAAAATATTTAGAAAAAGAAAATTATTTTTATAACTATTTATCTAATTATTATTAATTAAAAACTATTTTAACTATTAAATAATAACCTAAATTACAAGAAAATAGGAAACAAAGCTAGAAAAATAAAATTTTAACTTGGAAAAATCTAAAATGACAAAAAAGAATTTTCAAAACTATTTTTTTGTAATTTTCTGATTATTTTTCTATTTTTTTATGAATTAAAAACTATTAAAAACTAATTAAATGGCTTAAAAATACAAATTTAACTAAGAAAAATCTAGAAAAATACTTTTTTGTCTTTTTGTATTTATCTTAACTTAAGAAAAATGAAAAATTATTTTTTTGAAACTTTTCTTATTTTTTTGTATTAAATGCTATTTAAAAAGTGCTAAAAAATGATTTAAATGCAGAAAAATATCAAACAAGCTTGGAAAAATATGAAAATTTCAGGAAAACTCTAAAATAATATTAGGAAGCTAGGAAAATTGGAAAAACAGGTACTTATGTGGAGGAATTTGAAACTGATGTGTCAAGTGCTTATAAATAAGCACTTTAATAAGCTAAATGAAGACCAACAAGCACCAACTGTTTACAGAAGCCAAACTATGCTACAATAACTCAAATGCAACTAAAAACAACAAACCATAGCTACTGAATTGCAAGATTAACAGATTTGGTGTTTTTGAATTTATAAGCTAAAACAGATTTGGGTACCTACTTTAAGCCCAAGAATAAGCAATCAAATAAGCTAGCAACTAAAAACCAAAACTTAGAACTTACACTAGACCTAGGTGAGACCTTGTAAACCAAAATACAGACCAAGGTGAGCTAAGATTAGCTCTGTGCAAGGTCTGCAAGAACTGCACAAGTCCTGTGCAATTCAAGCACCTGTGCACAGGGCACTTAACACCTTCGTGACAAGCATTTTTGAACCTTATAAAAAATTCACAAAAATGTATAAAAATGCTAATAACAAAATAGACCAGTTGGAGATTTTAAATCAACAAGTTTCACTGAATTAGGCTCAGAAATGAATCTAAGAAAAATCACTCTCAGTTGGCTAAAAACCACTTTTTTAGTTTTTGACTTTTGAAGTGAAAATGAAACTTTGACTTTTTTGAACTTTGGATTCAATTTAAGGACTGATCATGATGTATAATGATGAAATGAAGATATCACAAGCTATGTTTATGAATTTGAAACACAAAACAAATGATTGATTTTCACAAATCGCAACAGATAGGAATTTTGAGACAGTTGAGATGAAATGTTGACTTTGACAGGTTACATGCACAAAATTAAGACAGCTATGGGTTTATCAGAACTAAGCAAGCTTAAAACAACATGAGTTAAACACAGAACAAGCCTCTAGGACAGATTTTACAGCAATCCCAAACACACCTTACATCAACTGTTTGCAATAAAAACTTACCTAAACATTGATTAAGCCATGATTAATGATCCAAATGAGTTCACCTAACCTAATTACAACTTATTCAACATATTTTAACTACTTAAAATTACTAAAACAGATTAAGCTATGAAACTAAGAAAATCACTTACAAATAGGTCCTTAGCCACTATGGCTTGAAACATGTGAAACAGAGAACCTCTATCCTAAATATCAACCCACTGGATTCCAAATCAACCCAAATTAAGCATTGCTTCACCCATTGACCATATCTGCATCATTTTGCCCATTTTGACTTTTATTGTCCAATATCCAAAATAACTAGAAACTTGAGTGCAAGCTTTCAAAAAGTTACGAAAAGCTTGTATAAGCTTATTGAAACTGATGAACAAGCTATATGAAGCTTGGGTTTATGAAATGGAAACTTAAATTTTTAACAGTAAGCATACGAACATGAAACTGAATGAAACTTGGAATTAATGATTAAAACTTGATGAAACTGAAAATGTAACTTGAGTTTAATACTCAGGAACAAAATATTACAACTTTTGAGTTAAACTAAGACATTACTAAGAAAAACGACATAAGAGTAATTTAAAACTAAAATTCTACCCCTTTCTTCTCTTTTCTTGCTTCCTTTTAATACCCAAATTTCTTTTCTCTCTCTTCTGAATAGTTCCCATCAAAATCCTCAGCCATTGGATGCTTTAGAGTGATCTTGGCCATTTGATCTAATTTTGGCGCCAAAACTCTTATCTGCCAATTGGGGTTGAGTGAGGAGGGGGGAGGTGCATTAAATGCGTCTTTGGAGGGTAGTTGCAGTGGGGGAACAAGGAAAATGGGTTTTGAGCTGGGGGGATGGGAGCTTGCTTGTTGCAGAGAAGCAGGTGGAGGGGGTGAGACTTTGGCGGGTTGGGTTGTTTTTAATATTGCAAGGGGGGGTCAAAATGGGTTAAGTGGCAGGGGTCCAAAGGGAAAGGCAGGGTCACAATTGGGTATAAAGGGTTTAATAACATAGGGACCTTTGTGTAAATTCTGAAAATTGAGGGACCATATCTGCCAATTCTGAAAAGTTGCTTCAAGGGCTAAAAGTGACAATCTCACAAAGTATAAGGACCAAACTTGCCATTCTCCAGTTTTCCAGGGGCCATTTTTGCCAATTTTCAAACTTGAAGGACTAATTTTGTAATTTTCTCAAACTTTTGATATTTTTCACCAAAGGACTAATTTTGACAAGTTATGATTTAAAAAGGACCTTTGGTGATTTTACTTTTGAAATTAAGTGCTCAGGGACTGTTTTTGACAACTTTTGAAACTTGGGGGACTGAAACTGCCAATTATGCAAACTTTGCTCATTTTTCATCTGATTTTGAACATTTTGCATCTGAAACATATAAAATGCAATTTTGGAATATTTTCAGTATTTTGATGCATTTGTGAGCATTTTTAAACGTTTTGCAGTTCAGATTTGACTAAAAATGATGAGTATTTACACACTCATCAGCCGCCAAGCACCTGCAGTTGATGCCTGATTCGAGACCGCGAGTCGACATTGAGTAGCTTATCAAGTTATCGATGTTTTATGTTTATGTTATTATGTGTTATGTTTTAAGTTTATGTGTAATGTGTGATGTATCATGTATTCTCCGTTTTATTAAATAAAAGTTCTAGTTTATTAATACACGAAACAAGAAAACGATGAAAAACGACGCCCGAAAAAAAAAAAAAAAAAACTAGAACCGGTCAAAATCGGTTAACAGGTCTAGACCGGTCCCAAACCGAACCCAAACGGTTTGGACCGGTTGGGTTTTTCAGCCTCCACATCCGGTTCGGGACCGAACCGGTTAACCGGCCCGACCGGTTTTTTTTCTCGTTGACCCAAACCGGTTCGGTTTTGAACGGCCGTCAAACCGAACCGGTTAACCGGAATGTGCACCACTAACTGCAAGAATAATCCGTATCAAGTAGCAATAGTTGAGCAATATACATTTGAATGCCAGTTTTTCAAATTGAATAATTATTTAAAGTATAAATTATGCAAAGAATCAATCATGAAAAGAAATGTAAAAATTGATATAAGATTTTTTGCCACTCCATGAATGCCGCCTTTCATAATGATTCATTAGTGACTTATTTCCTTTACACAAATTATGTTACCACAATTTTAACCCTGTAAATTACACAATTACATAATGTGGTGTACCCCAACTACCGCCAAGCCTAGCCTCCGAGTAGTCCATAAATAGCGCTCGATGTGATCATTGGCGTAAAGCCTACTAAGGCTATCTTAAGGTAATCCGCCAATACACAAGAAGGCTATCACATGGAGCCTTAGCTTCCGAGGAGCTTGAGCCTCCGAAAAGCTCTAGGCTCCCAACTATACTAGAAAGACAAAATATTGCGTGGGCCCTACCTCAGATGACGGGTTTCCAATATTTCCGCAACCAACAAGAGCTGCATATATGTTTCCGACAAACAAGAAAATTATATCACAGCCTGCGCTCGAAATCTTCTTATTGGCCAACGGGAATATGCTCATTTCAAACCTATCCGACTAAGACATGTGACATTTCCTAAAACTCTCTTAGGACTTGCCTATAAATACCAACATCATCTTCATTCTCACGCCAGAACCGGTTCGCAGGCTCTATCCCTACGCTCCAACTAACGTAATGTTTTTTTTGTCTTATTTGAGGCCATAGCAAGCTTTTAGAAGTATCCAATTTACCATCTACGTAGGTTCTGATCAAGAGTGCATATCATTGTACGATCACATACCACTTAAAATGGACCCAAATGTATGAAAACATAGTTACAAAGAGTAGAACTTTGCCTTGTCACAACCACTTTTTTTTGCTTGCCAACCAATCTATACTACATACTAATGCATTTAGGACTTCCTATAAAATGAAGTCTTAAAAATGTAAGCCTACACATCTTACTATAATTAATAATCCATATAATTAAATTCTACACTATAATAATTACATTATAATGTACACTAATTACACATTAAATTTTAGTATTAAAATGGATGTTACAAACTTACAATAATACAAATTTATAGTTGTAATTTGTAACATAAACATTCAAGTTTTACATAGTTCAAATGAGTATAAGTATGGATATCTATATTTGTATTAATATACTTTACGAAAATTTAAACACGCATCTACTCTTTTCGAACTATCAAACGGGTAAACATTCAAATACTGACTCTCATTACATACCGCTTAAAGATGAAGGTACGAGAAAAACTGACATGTTGGGTATCGCCGCTACTTTGCGCGGGTACTATGCTAGTATCTACAATATATATATATGGCCCAATACGTATGTCTGGACCTCGTCTTTGAATGCAAGAGGGAATTAGACGACCTTTAGAAAATAAACTTAGTTTGTTATGTATAGAGGGTGATATTGTGTTACCCTTATGTTAATATCAAACAGAGATAAAACTTGAGGGTGTTTTGGAGCTTTTTTCTCCGGGTGGATTCACAATTTCACGAACTATCTGATAACATAATGTTGGTCAGCTGTCAACTACACAATAACCAGTTTGAACTTGGCTTCAATATCTTACTCAACACATATCCAATATTCTCCCAGAAAAAAAGGGCGTGGACCCCTAAAACCATGTTACAAAGACAAAATATTGCGTGGGCCCTTCCTCAGATGACGGGTTTCCAATATTTCCGCAACCAACAAATGCTGCATATATGTTTCCGACAAACAAGAAAATGACATCACAGCCTGCGCTCGAAGTCTTCCTATTGGCCAACGGGAATATGCTCATTTCAAACCTATCCGAATAAGACATGTGACATGTCCTAAAACTCTCTTAGGACTTGCCTATAAATACCAACATCATCTTCATTCTCACGCTAGAACCGGTTCGCAGGCTCTATCCCTGCGCTCCAACTAACGTAATGTGTTTTTTTGTCTTATTTGAGGCCATAGCAAGCTTTTAGAAGTATCCAATTTACCATCTACGTAGGTTCTGATCAAGAGTGCATATCATTGTACGATCACATACCACTTAAAATGGACCCAAATGTATGAAAACATAATTTTTTTTGAACGGCGGATTTTATTAACTAAAACTAGCAAGAAGCTAGAAGTTACAAAGAAATAACATGCGGTCTTTTAAGCCAATCTATCCAACTAAAAGATTTTTTACATCTATGCCTACACCAAACGAATGCTCGAGAGACAATCTCTTCGAAAATAATCGCCTTCGAAAGAAAAACCGATCCAAAAATGCTCTTATTGCGACAATTCCAAATGTACCATCACATTACATAACAAATGCCTTCCAACAACTCTTTATGATTCGATTGAAGACGGATATTCAACAACCATTCTAACCATTCATCATAAGATGAAACCATAACGTCATCCAACTCCCACCAAGACAAAATCTTGCGGAAAATCTCTCTAGAAGTAGTACAAGCAAAGAAAATATGGCTAGACGATTCCACACACATATCACATAAAGGACATAAAATCGATTGTATATCCTTACCTCTTTTAGAGATGTTTAAACGAGTAGGTAAGATATCCAACTTAACTTTCCAAGCGTGAATGTTGACTTTGATAGGTACGGCTTTAATCCAACGAGTTTTGGAAGATACCATAGGTAATGATTTTGAGGCAAGAAGTTTTCTTACCGAAGCAACACTAAACTCGCCGCTACCTTCTAAAGACCATCTCCATCTATCCTTCAAGTCGACGAGATTAACACCTTCCAAAGCCTTAATGCGATGCGACAGTTGGAGATCTTCTGTTCCAGGCCTTGGAATTCTACGAAATGAGTGAGTAATATCATTAAGGGAAAGCTTCCAAGCCACGGAACAGTCTTTATGATTCTCCAAGGCATACAACCTGGGAAAAGCGTTCTTGAAGGGAATGTCGCCCCTCCATATATCCTCCCAAAACCGAATGCCAGCCCCATTACCAATCTTTATATGCATGAAACTCATTAAATCAGTCTCTTTCCTTTGAATATGTTGAAACTCCTTGACAATATCCAACCATAAAGATGGATGGTGATTCCGAATATTTTTACCAATCTTTCCGTCTTCTCCATGAATCCCTTTAATGATTTTAGTCCACAAAGAAGATTGTTGTGAGTAGAAATGCCAAATCCATTTGAAGAGAAGAGCTCTATTAAGAGCGTAATAACTCGAAATTCCAAGACCTCCCATTTCTTTAGACGCCAAAACTTTATTCCATTTAACCCATATTGGCTTCTTTCCGTTATGCTCGATACCATTAAAAAATGACATCTAATGGACTCCATTTTGCAAAGGATCTTCGAAGGAACCTTGAATAAAGACATATGGTAGATAGGTAACGAACCAAGGACGGATTTCAGAAGTGTTAACCTTCCCCCGATAGATAAAGTCTTCAACTTCCATGTAGATAACCGAGATAAAATCTTATGAAGAACCTCTCCCCATGAATTAATCCGGGACATAGAACATCCAACTATGGATCCTAGATACGAAAAAGGAATTTGAAGAGTGGTACAACCGATTTTCTTTGCAGACCTCTCTACCTTTTCACCAGAAACTGTTATACCCAGAAGTTTACTTTTGAGTTTGTTAATGTGCAATCCCGATGCATGATAAAAATAGTCCAACACACGAAGAATAGTGTCAACATTAGTGTCGCTCCAATGTCCCATAAAAATCACGTCATCCGCGTAAAAAAGATGGGAAACTTGAAGCGAAGATCCAATCTTAATACCTCTAAACAAGTCGGCTTCCACAACTCTTTGCATCGATATATGTAGACTCTCCATGATCAAAAGAAACAAGAACGGAGATAGAGGATCACCTTGTTTAAGGCCTCTATAGAATTGAAATTCCTTGGTAGGACTGCCGTTAACCAAAACCGAACCTTTAGAAGAAATTAAAGAATTTTGAATCCAGCCACACCACTTATCACCAAAACCAAATCGTTTTAAAACGTCGTCCAAGTAATCCCGACGTACCGAATCATAAGCTTTTACGAAATCCACTTTAAAAACCATAGTCAGCTTCTTTTTCGTCTTGCACCATTGAAGTAGCTCGTTTAAAATAAATGGCCCATCTAAAATCTGTCTGTTTGCTACAAAAGCTGATTAAACATCAAAAAATTAATCTTCCTAAACGACCACCAAACGGTTTGCCAAAATCTTGGCAATAATCTTATATAAGCTTCCAATTAACGTGATTGGTCTGAAATCTTTCGTTGTTTTAGCATCTTGAGTCTTTGGGATTAGAGTGATAAATGAAGAATTACTACCTTTAGGAAATTTACCGTGATTGAAGCAATAATACACCGCCTCTACCACGTCATTTTCCAAACACTCCCAATATCTACGATAAAAGCCAAAAGAAAAACCATCAGGACGAGGCGATTTATCAACCCCGCAATCCCACACCGCTTTCTTGATCTCCTCCCGAGTTACCTCCATCTCCAAATCCATTTTTTGCTCAAGGCTTAGCTTTTTTGGGAAGTCCAATTCGATGTGCAGACGGTAATCAGAAGGCTTATTAAACTGGTCAGCAAAATATGATAGAAACTCATCTTTCACTTGATAAGGAGAGTCCATCCATCTACCTTCCAACAATATACCACGAATAGCGAGATGGTTTTGTTTTTTATTAAGAACCCCGTGATAATACTTTGAATTTTCATCGCCTTCTATCGCCCATTTTATCTTTGCTTTTTGAGCCAACTCCATATTGTCTAGCTTGGTAAATTCTTGAATAGCATTAAAAGTTTCCATACGTTTAGAGGAGAGTGTCGGAGTACCTTCCCCCTTATCCAGAATTGAGTCGATTTTGGCTAACTCCTCTAGTAAGTATTGCTTCTGATTCTTGGATTTATCTTTGTTGCTTTTAACCCATAATCGAATCTTCTCCTTGAGATACTTCAATTTTCTCATAAAGATAGACATGGTATTATGACCAGTCACTTGAGCATCCTTCCATGTTTGTTTCACAAAATTATCAAACCCTTCCAATTCACACCAATAGTGAAAAAAACGAAACGGGAATAGGCCATAGTCATGATGAGACTCTCGCATTAAGATATGTCTATGGTCAGAAAGATAACGATCCAATGTAATAGATGAAATGTCGGGACAAGAATCAAGTAAACCTTCAGAAATAAGGAATCGGTCAAGTTTACTCATCTTCGCTCCCGACTTATGAAACCATGTGAATTTGCAGCCGTCTAATGGAATTTCCTCCAAACCAGCGGATGATATAAATAAGTTGAACGCATCCGCACCATGAACATTGAAAATAGATCCATGTCTTTCATCTTGATTACGAACTTCATTAAAATCACCCATTATGATTACATCACCATTCCATCTATTGATAACTGAACTTAGATAGTCCCATAAAGTCTTCTTTTCACGTAAGTCTTGAGGAGCGTATATAGCAATAATGAATACTTTCTTACCATAAGGAACCCATTCCCCTTGAATAATCACAAAGTAATAAGAGATTGTGGAGTTAATCTTACGAAACAATCTAGGATCCCATATACAAAGAATACCTCCCGAATTACCAACTGATGGACTATGAACAAAATCAAATCCGAAGTTGCCCCAACAAAGTTTGATATTGAAAAGATCAATATCCTCCAATTTAGTTTCTTGTAAAGCACAAAGTTCACCCTATATTTATCACATAACTCCCGCACCTAATCTTTTTAGGCCTTTTGAGCGAGGCCTTGAATGTTTAAAGATAAAAAATTCATCGATGACCATCGTTCACTCCTTGAGAATTAATGATGTCGCAGATATTGCTTATGCATCCCTCCATATTAAAGCCCATAGTTTGTCCCACTTTAACTAGTTCCTCCATAAGTTGAAGGATTGATCCTCCAAAACGTGGTATTTCACACTTTTTAAAATTATCTGAACATGTTGGTCTTACCGTATCGTTCTTATAGCTGTTGTGGGGTGCGTGAATATTCATTACTGATTCCTGCTCCATTTCTTGACCCTTATGACCAAAAGATCCGCCTTCCACATCCTGAGCCTCTGTGTCAACTTCCGGAGTAAAGCCCGGAGGATATTTCAAAGATTCATCAGACTTTGGAATTTCACAGTTTACATTTTTTTTTCTTATCAAGTATATCATAGAGATTGAAAGGGTCTTCCGAATGAACCTCCTTATGCACGCTATTACAATCGACGTCACCCTCATCAGACTTTTGTTCTTTTTCAAAGATCGTTTCAGCGGTCTCTTCAATATCACTCTCTCCTTCCACATTAGGAATATCATGAAAATCCCCATTATCATCCGAAGGATTCTCCTTATTGGATTCATCATCTGGCATACTATCTTGATCAGTGTCTGTTTCCAAATCAGGCATCCATCCAGACACTTCTTTAGCACGTATCCAAAAAGTTATCCCTTGATAAATGACTTTGAGTGATTCAAAAATCTTCTCAGTTAGAGTCGTTTTAATACACTTTTTTTTGGCTTGCCAACCAATCTATGCTACATATTAATACATTTAGGACTTCCTATAAAAGGAAGTCTTAAAAATGTAAGCCTACACATCTTACTATAATTAGTAATTCATATAATTAAATTCTACACTATAATAATTGCATTATAATGTACACTAATTACATATTAAATTTTAGTATTAAAATGGATGTTACAAACTTACAATAATACAAATTTATAGTTGTAATTTGTAACATAAACATTCAAGTTTTACATTGTTCAAATGAGCATAAGTATGGATATCTATATTTGTATTAATATACTTTACGGAAATTTAAACACGCATCTACTCTTTTCGAACTATCAAACGGGTAAACATTCAAATACTGACTCTCATTACATACCGCTTAAAGATCAAGGTACGAGAAAAACTGACATGTTGGGTACCGCCGCTGCTTTGCGCGGGTACTATGCTAGTATCTACAATATATATATGGCCCAATACGTATGTCTGGACCTCGGCTTTGAATGCAAGAGGGAATTAGGCGACCTTTAGAAAATAAACTTAGTTTGTTATGTATACCGGGTGATATTGTGTTACCCTTATGTTAATATCAAACAGAGATAAAACTTGAGGGGGTTTTGGAGCTTTTTTCTCCGGGTGGATTCACAATTTCACGAACTATCTGATAACATAATGTTGGTCAGCTGTCAACTACACAATAACCAGTTTGAACTTGGCTTCAATTTCTTACTCAACACATATCCAATATTCTCCTAGATGACGGGTTTCCAATATTTCCGCAACCAACAAGAGCTGCATATATGTTTCCGACAAACAAGAAAATGACATCACAGCCTGCGCTCGAAGTCTTCCTATTGGCCAACGGGAATATGCTCATTTCAAACCTATCCGACTAAGACATGTGAGATGTCCTAAAAGGCTAAAACCATATTCAGCAACATGCAATTCTTAGGCATATTTCTTTGGTATATCCAGTAGAATAAAATCTTGTTGCAGTACTAATCTGGAATAAGGGAATTCCAAAACAGATGCACTTGTTCAAGATTGTAGTATCAGGAACACCGCTTAGAGAACATCATATCAAGTGTTATGACTACACAGAGTTTTAAAATACTATGTATTTTAGAAAAAACTCTAATTTACTCTCTTTTGATGACTAGTTGACAGAAAGTCATACAATTAAATTAGATACAAGTGTCCAAACATGATTATAGAAGCTGTTGAATGATTTCAGATAAGGCTGTGTAGGTTCCAAATACTGCTGAGACACTGGCGATTGTCACGATTAGTACACAAAGTGACCCCTACCAAGCAACAAGTAAACAAAAACATATGAGATAAATATAAACACCCTTGCAATGGATTAACTCCTTGCAATATCTGGTTGCAAATATAACATTTAGCAACACATGATCATATAATAAAAATTTATTTAATTTTAACTTAACCATCATTATCTGTTTATCGTTTTTTCTTGGTTTGTCATCTTAATTTTGCAGGTCCTCATTTTGAGAGTCCCAAAAATGAAATTGAAGACTGAAAGAGAATGACTATAATATTGGTGGATAACTAATGAATGACAACATGATCACAACTTAGTTTTATGAAGTTCTTTTTGGCGAGGAGAGTTATATATGATACCTGAAAGCGAGTTATGTTTCCACTTTGGAGACGTGAAAAACAAGCACAAGGAAATATCATTGACTGAAATAGAAGACCTCGCATTAGGTTGTGTAAGCCAATGCATAAAGACCAAGTATACTATAGAGTTGATCTTGTATGGTTAGGACTTGGTCATGTAATAAAATTAAATACACTCTCACAATAAGTAACTTGGGTGGAACAATACACGGATAATAACAATTTCACCCTCTTCAATGTGAGTTAATTATCGAAACTCTTTAAAAAAGGAAATGAATTCTGACGCATGTATATGTTATGAGAAATCTTTTGTAGACTTAAAATTAAATGTGCCTAATTTTATGCCTAAAGTTGCATGGAAGCATCATTTTGGGTGTAGCTAAGGCGGCTACTTCTTCACAAACCAACAAAACACTGACACTTAGATTTAGGTTCAAAATTAGTCATATTTACAGGCCTCTCGATCGGTTCTCATATTTTATATGGCCTTTTATTGCTTGATAAACTGGAAGGACAAAAACATAAATTTGATGTTTTGACATAATTAAGAACTTACCACTAGCATCGTTAAGAGGGATCCGATCAGTGACATAACCAGGCCTGCAAAAAACTCAAAATTTTACAAATGGTCCACCTAACGTGTTCCAACATGGTGATTAAGGAAAGCAAATATTGAGTTACATTAAAATACTGTAATGATAGGCAAAGATTGTAGGGAAACTTTTTCCAACAAAAATAACCCCGGAACAGTTCTAGAATGGGTTTTACTTTTTGTCAATTGTTTACCAGATCACCATTTATAGCTAAAGATCAATTGTTTACCAGATCACCATATTTTAAAAATGGTGTTCCAGATTCATGAAGTAGGATTAATCATTAATTAGAATATATGCACACAAATAGGAACAAAATTGAGAAGTTGTGTAAACATATATAGTGATTAGTACTGAGAACTTACCAAAGAACGGGAAGGTGAGGGCCACAACCATAGTTGAGACCACCAATGTCGTTCTAATAAGGACGGAGTAAAAACGAGACCTCAAGTCGTTTGATGGTATGAGTTCCTCCAGACTCATAGCCACTGGGGATATAGTTAAAGCATACGTGATTCTTGTTAAGAAAACACAATTGCTCAATGCTAAACTGTGAAATATCATAAGGTTCTAGGATCATGCTTCTAATTCACATTAGGTTGGTGCAAAGACATAATATGTGTTTTGGCCTAGTTTAAACTTATTAAATTCATTTTTTAGTAAATTATTAAATGTTTGTTTCAAATAATTTTTAAATCAACTTATAATTAACTATGTATGAGTTTTTGTATTTTTTTTAACATATGCATATGAAGAAATAAATAGTTAAATTGTAATGGTCTCAAAATTAGTTGAAACAAACACTTAAATGGATATTTATATATCAAAAGTAGTGCGGTAAATTCACCTTATATAAAGTATTACTTCAAATATATATTTATTCTCAATAACTAAATATAACACTGTATTAATTAAAAGAAAGATAAAATTAACTAAATTTAAAAAAAAAATGATTGATTATCCTAAATTATATATAAATCATTTATGTTACATTAGGCTTTAGTAAATTCATTTTTTTTAGCATAAATTTAAAAATAATAAATTATTGAGTTAATTTAGTATAGAGTAGCAGTAATTCTAATTTGTCAAGTTTGGAGTACTATTCTGCATATTTAAAAGTTTAGGATACTAAATGATCCAGTTTGCCAAATTCGGAGTACTAATATGTGTTTTGGCCTTTAAATTATAAATAGTAATTGAAAGGTTTTAAGAGGCTTAGAGGCTTGATCCTCACACCTCACTTTAACTAAAAGGATATTTGGTAAATGGATTGATTACCTGCATAAGAACAAATGACACACATGAGTACAATACAAGTTCAGAAAATTATTGTGCACGCAATCTTTAGTCCTAAAAAGAAATTAGATCACGTGCATGAAATATGATAAGTTTACCACATATAGTAAATACAAAAATTATTTATTTCAAAACCACATAAACCTCAACTAAATGAGTATATACTTATCATATCATCATTAAATGACATAACTACCAATTGCTTAATGAATATTTGCACGCAGACGGATGTTTTGCAATGATCTATTTCACGACACAAGTAGAAATACTTATTAACTAAACTCAAGATAAAAAGATCCTGTAATTTATAAGCAAACCTAGATTAAGAATTCATTCACTCTCATCTTTAAAATCCAAACACTCCATTTAGATAACATACCGTAGCCCAGACAGCAATTTTCGAGGCAGCAAAATTTGCAGGCAGGTTGAGAGTGAATTGTGATTCTGTTGCTTCACCAAACATCATGTATCCCATTATGGCGACTCCAGCGTAAAGAAAGGTACATATTGCAAAGCTTCAAAAACAATGAAGTTCATATACATATAATTATATAAATATACAAACTATACCCACAATCCAAGAATACGATTATCGAATTTCACAACTCACATAAAGTGTTTAGAGTTAGATATACGTCATTACAAAATAATCCCTTTTCAGTAAGAAATATTTATTGGCTTTGAGCATCGAAATGTGTTAATCACAAAAGTGTTCATATGTACCTGGCTAAAAGGACTAGTGGAAATTGACTTCGATTTTCCATGGAAGTATAGATGTTAGGAAGAACAGCATGCCCTGCATAACAAAAACCATAGAGCCCTACAGCCACAGGCAGCGTTGCGAAGTTCACTGTCTTTGTACTTTCAGTCTGAAAGCCAATATCATCCACCAAACCAACCCAAAATAAACAAATGACCAAAAGAATGGATACAAAAACTCCACCCGCTGGATACCAAGTCAATTACAAAGTTAAAACTCGTTAAGCTCACAAGCTTTGAAAAATATCACTATAATGTTCACTAACCGGATATGTAACTGAGAACGCTCATGTCACTAAGCCAAACTGTAGGAAGCACAACAAGAGTGACCATAATAGCAAATAAATAATGTGAGCTTAGTTGATGTCCTCCAATACTTAAATATGCAGTTGGAAACAAAGAGGATAGGTTGTCACTCTCCAAAATTATATATTCAACGCATGCTGCCTGCAGTAGTGAAGACAGGGGTAATCTATTTAAAATCAGTGACGAGGTAAAGTGGTAACAACACTGCGAAAAACATGAAATATGATTGCTCAACATTTAAACCTACATATGTTTAATAAAGGTGAAAGATCAATTTCTGAACCACACTCAAATTGTTCTGTCTTGAAAAACAAATTTGAGCATGTAAGCTAAATATGACCTATATTAAGCTATGGAAAGTAATCAGTAGTGTCAGATATACTTACATACAACTCCACATATAAAATTATCTGCAGCAAGAAGAAAGAAGAAAGAAGAAATCAAGGTTAGCTTACAATCATATAAATAAACTAGTTTACGAGGTATACTTTATATATTCTAGTTAAGGAATATAAACTACTACACTTTGGCATCGATCAACTTACAGAGATGATAAGACGTCCGGATCTACCAAAGGCAGCCTCGCCAATATCAGGGTAACTCTTAAGACCGGGACGACTATCCAAGCAACGACTGAGAAGGATACCAGTATAGAGTGAAAGAGCGCAAAAGATGAACAATATAGACAGACCAACCCATCCTCCTAGTTTTGCTGCATAAGGAGTAGAAAGAAGTCCTACTCCACAAAGAAGATTCACCCCTACAAGATAGCAAAATCACTAAGTTAATACTACAAATTTAGCCATAATAACTATGAAAATATATAACATGTGATTTATGTTTTAAGAAGGTGATATGCTTACTATTCAGTATGTTATGTTAAAAGTGAACAACTTATATATTAAGTTAGAAAAACGTAATCTATATACCATTAATCACAGCTTGGCTGAAAGAACTTTTTTTCATCTTAAAAGACTTCTGATGCGACAAGTTTTTCATAGAAGACGTCCGTTGAGGACTGAGTGAAGGATCAGAACTATGATGTTCTTGTAGTTGTTTTTCTGCTTCCGTTGGCAGTAAAGGTTTCTCCAAACTTGTGATTGTATTGGGAGTGTATCTCCGTTTGGGTGACGAGGAAAGGAATGAACCACCTAACGAAGAGAAAGTAGGAGAACCGAGAAAGTTCAGACTCTGAGATGCTAAAAGATCCATTGACTTCCTGAAACATCATAGCTATGACATTAGCTATAAAAAAGTCTTTCTGGTGGAATATATACCACTTATGTCGATTTCTAATGTGTTTAACTTCATCCGAATCATACGTCAACTACTGTTTTCAACTTTTTTTAGTCGATTGGTATAAAAAATGGTTCGACTAACATGGCATGGACCACATGACTAGCTTTAGTCTGGCGGTATCAAGGTGCTCCACCATTCAAGAGGTTGTGGGTTCAAATCCCAACAAATCTAAGTATGTGCTGGTATTTCCAATATAGTTGGGGTGTACCTGTAACTTTGAGGCCACGAAGGGTCCAAAGTATCGGGTTTGCTTGGGTGGTGAGGATCTTCATCAGCATATTTTGAAGGATCGCTATCCTTCCCAACATCTTCATCAGCATCGAAATACTTGTCTTCATTTTCATCTCCCTCGACGTCCTTATCTTCATTGTCATTTTCACTGTCAACAATAAATATGCAATCTGCAGATTCCTCCTGATTCTTCATTGCCTCTGAAACTTTGAGCTGCAGAACCTAAAATATCACAAAATATTCAACTCTTACGATAATCTTCAAAATGAATTTCATTAATTTGTATTTTTTTTGAGCAAATATATTTTTTTCTTGAACGACGGCCCTTAAGTATATCACATCGTCATCAAGCCATGCCCTTATCATCCCACCAACCTACGGGCCGGTTCAAGTTATAGGAACAAGTGTGTGTTCGAGTACGTATTTGCAGTTAAAAATATAGAAACACAAACTACATGTAAAAGACATAGAGAAACATGTTTTGATTGCAAAAGACTGATCAGCAGAAAAGTTTCACAGGGTTTTAACGCGAAAACTAAACACAAATGAATAATTCAAATAGGAAACGCACCCATTTGATTATGCTTTTGAGCATTTACACATACCAAAATACAAACCTAGTTAAGACAATGTATTGAAATTGGTACTATATATTACCGTGCAATATATTAAACACTAACAGCTTCACAGAATTTAAGACTGAATATCTTTTGTTAGATCTGAATTCTAGTGTGGTGGTGTTGATGCAAAGAATTCGGAAGAGGGAGGAATATATATACGGTTAAGTCTAGTGAAATTATGGGCCCTAAAATTATGAGAACATAAATAACTTAAACGTGATAAATGTTACCATTATAATTTTAAAGAATTGATACATCCACAAAGGATTCACAAAAACAAATTTTAAAAAGGATGTGTTAATGTATGATTGGTTGTAGTCAAGATAAGAGAGAGAAAATATATTCAAACACACCAATCACACATAAATCTTTTTTGTGGATTTATTTTTGTGAATTCTTCGTAGATGTATCAATTCTCTAAAATTATAATGGTAACGTTTATCATGTTTGAGTTATTTATGAGTGGCTTTAATTTTTTAGATTGACAGATTTTCGTTTGAGCTATTGATTCGTATTTTTTGATTTAATCCACAAGTATATATCACTTAATAGTTAATTGAATCTATACATCATAAATTTGATTCACAAATCTTTCTAAAAATCGAGTTATGGTAACGATTCATTAAATTTGTAGAGATGATTCACGATGGTACTTATGTCACAAAATCATGAAATTTTTAGCATTGATTACTAGGCGAGTACCCACGCCTAGCGGCAGCGGTTTCTAGCGTTAGATAATTAATGATTTGTGATATTGTGGTGAGTGTTTTGAGTAGCGTTAAAAATAGAACGTGAACCGATGAAAATGCAATTGCAAACGGTTGTACTATACGATAACTAAAGTCTATGACAAAATTCTTAACATCTATCAAACAACATATAAAAACATTTAATGAAAATGAAAGTAAACATTACATCAGTTATAAGATAAAACTAACAACACACGTTACTTGTCGCGTAAAAACTAACAAGAATGATATTAATGGTGTTGTTGTTAAGAAGAACGCAAGTACCCAAATTAGCATGAATGTGATTAGCCTAAAATAAAAAAAAAGGCTAATTTTGGCTATTTTGTAAAAAATTTGGGCACATTTAGCTTCATTTTTTTTTAAATGGGCTTATTTAGCCTATTGAAAAGTTAAATGTGCACTAACGGGCACAAATTTTTTCTTAATTGTAAAACATTATAATCGTTTTTGAAGAAAAAATTATATATATAATATATTTATATAACGACAGATCGTTTTGTGTATTAGCCTCATTTATCGTAATTATCTTTAGAACTCTCTCCATTTTATAAGTCTATACAATAATAAAAAAATAGAATTGGTGACCATTTTTCTAAAAGTTGATTGGGGTTCTTACTGTGTGTTTCTCGTGATACAATACGGGTGTTGCTATTTACACTATCCAATCAAAAGTCATTTCATGTTCACTAGTTATATATATATATATATATATATATATATATATAATATTTTGTGTGAATTAAATTAATATTTGTCGACTTGTTACAGTTTCTTCTTGCGTGTTTTGTCTACAAAGCAAATACATTTAGTCATATTTGTAAAACTATCTCAATAGACGTAATATGTTTTCCGGTCTACGAAGCAAACACACACACACACACACACACACACACACACACACACACACATATATACATACATATATATATATATATATATATATATATATATATATATATATATATATATATATATATATATATATATATATTAGATATTTTTTTGGGTAATTAAGTAATTTGGTACCAACAAGACTTATACAAATTTTAGCCTCATTTTTTAGATTGGGGTTGAGGCTTAGCCTTATAATTTTAAAAGTCCTCTTATAAGCCTCCACGCCACTTTCATTAATGGCTTCATTTTCGCCTTGTTGAAAAAAGTCTTGAAAATACTCAGACCAACTCATTTTTACTTAAGTAATGTTTGTGTGTTTTTTATTTATGACTAATACTAATATGATTACATATTTATAACTTGTAAAAGAAAAATTCTTATAATTGAAAGTTTCTTATGATTGAATTGCCCATTTTGTTTTATGATTGAATTGTACATTTTAATGTAAAAAGATAAAAAGTGTAGAAGTGCCCATTTTATTTCTTGATTGCATTTTACATTTCAATGTAAAAGGATAAAAAGTATAGAATGCCCATTTTTTTTCATGATTGCATTGTACATTTTAATGTAACAAGATAAAAAGTATTATACATGATGGCTATTGCATTTGTCAATTAATACAAGTTGGAAAAAAAAAAGTTACAAGATTGCGTTATTATGTTACTGTATAGGCGTTGTACATTTAATTATTATGATTTACTCGCTTTTATACATCATGTGCCATTCCCTATCAATCAAATCCATCAACGTCAGTAGTGCATATAGAAGATTTATGTGTCGTTTGTTTTTTCAGAGTTTTTACCTCTTCATCTGCAAACCATGTCTGCAGAAGAAGAGGTACATTTAAGCTCTTCATCTGCAAGAAGAAGACCGTTTGTTTTTTGTGCTATTGAAGTACTTCTCTCATTTTTCCCATTATGTCTGCATTGGTGTAGAGGAAAGAAGTGAAAAAAAGACCTAAATTATGTCTACATAGGTGAAGAGGAAAGAAGTGATTCTAACCTCTTATGTCTGAAAAAAAACAAACGGTCTTCAAGCCTAACGTCTGCGCGCCTGCAGACAAAAGAGGAAAGAAGAGCTTATTTGAAAAAAACAAACGAAGCCTTAGAGTGTAAATAGAACATCCTACAATACGATTCTTTCCACTGTAAACGATATATACACATTACAGAGTATTTATTTGATTCATGAAAATAAACCTAATGACAAGACGACCCCATTAAACTGAAACATCGGACCAAAAATATATGAAGTATACAAAATAGATCTGAGTAATTCAACCACAAGTTAACCAGACTTGTAAGCAAAAAGAAAAGAAAATACATTGTTGACACTAAAATCTTAGCGATATCGACTCCTTTAGCAAAACTACTTTTGCGAGTTTGACATTGCAAATATTATCGAATTATCACCTTATCATAAAGTAAAGGTTATGAATATATGATCATTGCATGATCCTTATCGCGAGAAACCTTTGAATCCAAGTGTATATATCACAGACCATCAACATGTAATAGCATTTGTTATAGTTGAAAGAATAATAAAATGGAAAATAAAAAATGTATCTTAGCGACTACAAATCTAACTAGAAGATTTTCATGGTGTGACCTGCTGCTGACTTCTCTTTCAAAAGCAGCACTCCCGTTGCCTTGATTTGTTTTTTGTCTGCGACTAAAATTCTACTACTTTTACTTTTACATATTTTTATTTGAGGCAATTCCCAAAATGCTAAAGTAAATTAAAACATGGTCTGATGTTCAAAAAAATAATTAAAACATGGTCTCATAGATGTGCCATCTCAAAATAGACTTGGCGATTGGACGAATGATCGACTCATCTAAATGTCGGCACGTGACACACTTGTTATTAATAAAATGCATGGACAACTGAATGACTACTAGAATTTTGACACGTTCACATATTTTATTAATAAATTACAAAGCGTTCAGTCACTCAAGTCGTACACGCTGAGTCGTCCAAGTTCATTTTGGAAAATGATTTTTTTAGTCATGTATTGGACTAAACATTACTTTGGAAAATGATTTTGCTCTTAACTATACGTTCTTGGTTTAACTGAATTTTTTTTTTAACAGAATTAAATGCAATGCTGAATAATTAACCAATGGTTTTGTTCTAACAGAATACTAATCAATGGTCACATTAAGTCAATTTCGTTTGGCCAATTTAAATCATGCTTTGATGATAAAAGATCCAACATCAATTTAGCTACAAAATGTATTAATTCCTAACAAGATTCAATACAATCTATATCTATATCTATATCTATATTAACTAATAAACTAAGGTTTTTTACAAGTTTTTTAAGCACGAGCATTAAAATCATAATTTTTCGCTGATATGTAAATTCCTTATTTAGCTACTTTGTACAAGCAACCCAATGCATTATTTACCTACAAAAACACATACATAATGTCAACACTAACATTCACACTGCGTTCCTGAGTTATATTTTCGAAAGAAGAGAAAAGAAGTGAGAAGAAATCAAAATAAATTCATGTTTCCGAGTTTTTCAAGAGAGAAGAGAAAAGAGATGGAGAGGAAATTTGCTTCACTTTCTCTCCAAAATCTTCTTCCCAAAAGTGAGATGACTTAAAGAGAAAATAAATAAGGAAACTTATAATTAATAAAATGACTTAAATGCCCTAAAATATAATATAACTTTTTATACAACAATGGTTATATTTGTAAAATCAGTAGTTTTTCTTTCTTTTCTCTCAAACTTAGGACTAACTCGGGAACACGAATAATAAGTTATATTTCATTCCTTTCCTCTTCTTTGCTGCCCATTTTTATCACTTCTCTTATTTTCTTTTATTTCAAAACTCGAGAACAGAGCGTCAGTTCATTCACTCATCTTATTCAATCATCTCTGCTATTTTTGTACAGCAATTATTATCATAAATTTTTTTCAATCAGTAACTCTTGATTTAAAGCAATCAATAATACGCTAAAATAATTACACCGATTATTTGTGACTCAAACCACCGAATGACTTCTTTAAGCTCGAATTTGATATATATTTTGAATTGATCTTCAAGAATTCCCATATAAGTTGGTTGTTTCATTTGTCGATTTAATGACATCATTGTGGTTCCAATCATGATTGCATCATTTTTCTATGCCATACCGATCCAAATCAGTCAAGAAAAATTTTTGGTTGCATCATTAGCATCAACCTTAAGAATTCGATCTGGCACCGGGTTTCTGCTCGCCAAACCTTCAAATCGGTAATTATCTCTTAATTTTGAGCATATTCAATTTAATAGTTTAAAATTTATTTTATTTGATATAGATTGTTCGTATGTTTGATAGTTAATTTTGGTAAGACATTTGATCTATTACAGTTTTTAGTTTAATTGTTGTTGATTGTATGTTTGATAAGATTTAGTTTTATATGGATTTTGATTGTTTGTTGGATTATAACTGAACGTTGGTTGATGATCGGTTAAATTTTGGGTTTTCTTTAGTATTGCGTTGAATTTTTTACTTCTAGATATCTAGATGATCGTTTTTGTATTTTTGTGCATTTGCTTGGTTTCTAAGTAGGTCGACCTTTGAAGCTTTCAAGAAGAGGAATGCTGCTAACACGGAGTTGATTTTCAACAAGGGCTAAGCAGTACACTAAGGAGTATCAAGGCAAGGTCTCATTGGTTCTAGACATTTTGGCATATGGCGTATGGGTTTGAGTTTGGACTAATGCGGGTTGTTTTTCTTATGCAGCAAAAGGAATTAATTAAGTTAAAATGCAAGGCGAGGTTGCAAGTGTAGTAATTTTACATAATTTTTAGCTCTTTAATACGACCATAATGTGAAATTCAATTTTTAGTGACTTTCAGGTTTTTGGTGTTTTTGTTGAAAAGTTTTTGGTGATCAGTTTGCAACAATAAAATTATGTAGCTGACAATGGAGAAAAAATGGGAAAATCGGCTGATTTTGGTCAAACTTTAATAAATTTGGTGGAGAAATTTGGTTGATTAAAAAAAACATATAAAAATATAGGTGTCAAATTTGTGAAAATAAAAACTTAAAAAAAGAGGAGGTAATTAATAAAATTTTAGTGGTTGAATTTTTAAAAATTATGTAGAGTTAAATGTAATATTATAAGTATCCATGTTTTTTAATAACTTTGGATTATAAACAAATACCCCATTATACTTTAAACTCTTTATACTTTATATTTTAAAAAATACAATGTATATGGTGTTTTAAAATAACAACATATAAATTTGCATAAGATTATAAGTATCAAATTTTTTTACTATATACGTTCAATAAGGAATCATTTATTTTATTTTTAAAAGTTTAACCTATGTAGACACGAGTTTACATTTTAAATACGGCTAAATTACTGAAAACGGAAATATAATTATCAAATTGTAAGCACGGGTTAATTTAATATAAAAATAAATATACGCGATTGTACTTATAACAATGACTCATGTAATTCTTATTTATTAATATAAGGATATCTAGAAAAACATTTTTTTAAAAACTTTAAGGAGTATACTTTAACTTTATCAATGTTCATTATGTGCTATTAAACTTGCATCATGTGTACAACATAATATCAGTAGTGAAAGTTAAATAACAATATCAACATCTTTGTCAGCTAAATAAAATTAAATCTTGAATTACCTAAAAGAGATTTTTACAAATATTTTCTCAAATTCGAATGGATATTAATGCATAATGAAAAACTCGTGCATAAGTATTAGTTGTACTTATATCACAATTTTCATGGGCAAATTCTTATATGTGTATATACTGAACTAAAATGTTAAAATAAATTTGATTTATGTGTAAACTTCGTTCGTGCACGAAACTTATAACTATATAATTATATGCAATTACCATTAAAGACAAAAAAAAAAAAAAAAAAAAAAAAAGTTTATGGATTCTAAACGAAAAATAATAAATGGTTGAAGATTTGGGGATTAAACATAATGTTTTGAAACCCGGTTCGACCCGGGTTGTTCAACCGGTTGAACCGTTCCAGTCGAAAAACGGGTCAATTTAAACCGAGTCAACCCGACAGGTTGGGCCAAAACGGGTCAAATTAAATAGGGTCAACCCACCGGGTTTGAAGCGTCCCGGGTCAAGCCGGTTTTCGATATGTATTAATAGTTTCAACTTTTCACTTTTTAAACCTTGGTTTTTCCTTTATATATAGTATAGCAGGGTACCAACGCGTTGCGGCGACGAGTACCCTGTGATGATTAGCCGGAGAAATAGATCTCGATGAGACCTGATTCACCAGTTTGTATCGGTTTCAACGGGTCATCTCTAGTTCGTTTTCGGATGGCTGTTATTGGTTAGCCGAACCGGTGGCGACACCGGTTCCCATTTGAACCCGTTGGTCTGGTCTGATTTTAAAAACTATATGTACCATCAACTTGTTAGCTTGTATGAAGCTTTGTGTGTTTTATTAATTTGTATAATGTGTATAATAACATGTACTTTTCATATTAGGGTGTTTTAAAAATAAGATTAATTAGTGTGTTTAATTATTTTATATTTAGAATTATGTTGTAGCTTGTTTATATTGTCCATTGTGAAAATTTTATTGTACTTTTTAGTAGGGGATGTTTTAATTAGTTGTTTTTAATTTGGTAGATATGCTTTTAATTGGTTGTCCAATGTGAATAAATTATTGTACTTTTAAGTAATGGAGTGTTTTAATAAGAGTATTAATTACACAATATATTTCTCTCACCTTTGACTTTCAACTTTTCCCTTTTCAAGGTTTGACCGTTTTTCTATTATATGTAGTATAGATAATCACATTAAAATGAGTTTTACACTTGAAAAACGTGAATCAAAGTTAAAAATCTATGATTTTTGAAAATCTTTCTCAGCAGATCCAGATTCATTTATTAGTTATAATAAAATGTTATGACTTATAATAAATAGAAAAATATAGCTCTTTAACATGTTTTAAGATATTAGAGATATAGATGCATTCATTAAAGAGATTTGCTAATAACAACCCACTGAGTATTGTACTGGGTGTTGTTTAAGCATTGCATGTTTTAAAAATTAACATTTAAGGATCTCTAAATATTCTATATTTAACATCACATATCATGTTTAAAATGATTAAAAGTGTATAATTATGAAATACATTAATTCATTAAATGTGTTTTTTATATATATGAAATGCTTAAAAAACACCCAGTGGGTTGTTGTTAACAAATACCTTAATTAAATATTAAACGCATATCTATACTACATATAAAGCATGTATCTCATTTCTTAAATATTGGATTCCTTACACTTAATGTTGACTTTATTGCCTTTTGAGCCGAATATTTCATATTAATGAGCCACAAAAATTTTCATATCTGTTAATAGTTTTCATGATTTGACGAATGACTTTTGCTTTTAGTCTAATATATATGGTGAGATGAAAATAATTTTTATATTTGAAACTTTTGAATTTATTGATTTATAGATGCATATTTCAAACTTGCCGTTAAAAACTTTGCCGCTAAAATTCTTTTGCTATGCATGTGTATTCGTCTAGTTCATTAATAACCACTTATCCCTCTCAAAATCAACAATCAACTTGCTAATAGACATGATATATTTTGGATTAATGAGTGATTTTTTTTTATGCTTGTTTCATGAAAAATGATTTGTACCGTTAAGTACACCACTAAGGCCCTATTTAGTTTTTTTTTTTTTTTTAATAATATAAGATAATCCAATGTCATTTTATAAAGTAAATTTTATTGCAACCAAACTGATTCATCAAGAAACTTTATTTTGACACGTAGCAAAGTAGAACAATCTTATTAGCTGATAAAATCCAAAACTGGGCTCAATTTTGTAACACCTCAAAGCCGAAAGCAATATACAATTATTGCCCTTGTTCCTAAGGTAACTACTCCTTCTCGAATGAATCAATATAGGTATATTTCTTATTGCAATGTTATCTATAAATGAATTAGCAAAATTATTACTAATCGCATTAAAGAGGGGCTTGAGGATATTGTTAGTATGAACCAATCAGCCTTATTCCGGGTCGTCGTATATCAGAAAATATCCTTCTTACTCAGGAGCATATGCATAATTATCTTCATGCTAAGGTTCCTTCTCGTTGTGCTTTGAAAGTTGATATTCAGAAAGCATATGATACGGTTGATTGGAGGTTTTTAGAAAGTATTTATGCAGGTTTTGGTTTTCATTAGTAAATGGTGATGTGGGTTATGGCATGTGTGACTAGTGCTTCATTCTTTCTTTGTATTAACAGTGAATTGCATGCATGATTAAATGGAAAGAGGGGTGGCAACGCGATCTTACCCTTATCTTTTTACCTTGGTATGGAAGTACTAACCTTAATTCTACAACGTAGGGTGCATGAGGCGGGTGACTTTCAATACCATAATCGTTGTCAAAAACAAAAGATTGATAACCTTCATTTTGTAGATGTTTTGTTCCTTTTTGCTAGGGGTGATTATGACTCGGCTATGGTTATTATGGACGCTTTGGAGGAGTTCGAGGATGTTTCGAGGCTGATTCCAAGCATCCCCAAGAGCATAGCCTATTATTGTAATGTTCTTGATCATGTTAAGGCCTCAATTATGAACTTAATGCCAATTGAAGAAGGTACCTTGCCTGTTAAGTATCTTGGTGTCCCTCTTATCTCATATAAGTTATTATATAGAGACTACAAGTTATTATATAGAGACTACAAGGTTCTTGATGAAAACTTTCTGAATCGAATAGGTGTCCCTCTTATCTCATATAAGTTATTAGATAATTATTCCTAGGTGCTTACGCCAAAGCGGTGGAGGTTTGATCTATTCTCAAGCTTATGGTAATCTATGTATTATGCCAGGTAATGAGTGTTTATCTTCTATTTCCATTCATATTATATTTCATATAAACCCGAGAGAGGAGAGAATCCAAACACCAATTGTCAGGTGCTAGTGCATAATTTACGTGCTTGTTATGATTATTGTGGTGCTTGTACTTGTTGTATAATATCTTAAACCAATGCTTCATGCCCCCTGGCTTATAAACTGATTGGCCAAAAGCACATTTGCTTGAGGACAAGCAAATTTCAAGTGTAGGGATATTTGATAAGGATTTAAAACATACGTTTTTAGGGGGTCATTTAAGCCCTAAATCAACACATTTTATATCCGTTACTGCTTAAAATCATTCCTTTTTCACTTTTTAGGTCTTTTGGAAGCAAAATGCTGGAATGAAGCATATTTGGACGAAAAGAAGCGAAAACATGAAGAAAATGGCAAAGTCAAGATCAAAGGCCATTCAGCACACCTGACGGCGTCCCATCCAAAGGGCGACGCCGTCCCTATATAGAAGACTTGATCAAAAGTGCACACGACGGCTCAGCGGAATTTCTGGTCCTAGAGCCTGACGGCGTCACACCTTAATTCTGGAAGGCGTCACTCACAAAATCTACACCAGACGCCCAAGATCCAAGATTCAGACGACGCCGCTACTGAAGACTGACGGCGTCACACATCTCAACTGACGCCGTCCCAACGATGACTTAGCCCAAACAAAACCCTAATGACGGTGACCTGACGGCGTCACTAGCAAAAGGTGACGCCGTCGCGATTGTAAATCTATATATAGAATTCTATTTTTCTGTATTTTGGGAGGTAGAATTTTGGAGAGCAAACCTTAACTTAGTTGTAGTCCGACTTGGACAGTATTCTAAGGTCTCATACCCTATTTTACATCACAAGATAAGTTTGTTTATCCAATTTATCATTATGTCTACCCCATGTTCAATTGATTGTGTGTATGTTTGCTTGTTTAACATGTCTAGCTAAATTATTCTTGTGTTTGCTTAGATCTATGAAACCTAGTAATTAATTGTTGTTAGATTGTTTCTTGTCTTAATTGGTAGACGCTAGATTAAGGAAAACTGGCTTCTTCTTTCATTGTTGCGAGCTTGAACGTCCTAAATAGCAAAAAGCCTTTGAGTGCATATTAGGCCATTCGTTGTGTTTATTGCGTGAATTGTAGTTTTAGGATAGTAGTGTATTCGGAGGAGATGCTATTGCACTTGCCGATCCCGGGTATTCTAGAGGAGAGTTGCAATTCATAGAACTAAGGAATTAGGCACCACCCTACGACCAACCGGAATACAACGCACCAATTAAGATAAAGGAAGTGACAATTCAACCGACCAATAAAAGATAACTAGGGAGCAATAGCATCTAAGTGAACACATCTTTAATCATCATACGAGCACATCTCAATTAGCATAATCAATCCATAGTTAATTAGATAATTAGATAAGTAGTTAAGTAGTAAAATCGGTAGAAGTACCACCCCCCAATCATATACCCCGAGATTTTTACCCTTGCTTTCTAAAAAACATAAAAAAAGACTAAAAAGAATCTTCCTCAACCCCACCTTCTCGTCATATATCTCTTTCTAGCATTCCTATTCCCCTAGAGAATGAAATCAAACCCCGAGGCTTACCCCATACTACACTACAACAATTAGGTTCACTACCTAGAGGGTTGAAAAGCTTGCTCGTAGAAAAGGAGGTTTTCTCTACCCCGAAACCTGCACATCACATATTCATTTTAGTGAACTTCTTATATAACAAGAAGATCAAAGCATTATTGAAGACTTACAAGCTTCGACAAGTGTTGCAAGTCTTGTGTATTCATCACAGTGTGTATTGTAATTGTTCATACATCATTGTTTGTACCAAACCATCATAAAACCCCTGTAGTGATTGGTTAGTATTTTAGTCCTCAAAATACGTAGTGTGACGAGAGTGGTTGTACCCTTGTAAAAGAACAGGACATCTATCTTTGTGTCGGAAATAGTGTATAAGCGACGTGTAAAGGTTTTTCTCTGCCGTTTAAAGGAGCTTGTTGACTAGTGAAAGGATACTCTCGAGTTGGATACTCGGGGAGTGGAGTAGGGCAAGGAAAAAGAGTTCTTGTAGACTGAACCACTATAAATCCTTGTGTTGTGGTTTAATCATTTCTATCTTTACTCATTTTCTTGTTATTATTTACATCTCGAACTCACATAAAGTTTTTGTTAATACAAATAAGCCGTAAAAACGTTTATTTATATTTTACGATCTTCTAAATGTTTTGTCGATAACAAATGTAAAATCATTTCAACGAAAAAAATAGAGTACGTAAATAGTTTGAGTTAATAGTTTTTTAACACACTTAAGTTGTCACATAAAACACTAAAACAAGTATAAGTGATTTTATGATTTAGATACATATGTACAACAACTAGTGTTTACATATTGGGTTAAACATATACTTAAACTAAGTATACTAAAATGGGTAAAAACTAAGTGTATGCTAAAATGAGTAAATACAAGTATATACTAAAAGGGTAAATACTAGCAAATGGTTTTGACCCATAACCCATGGTTTTATATATACCACTTAACCAAGTTCATTGTATCTAGAAAGAAAACCATGGATCAACCCATAACCCATGACCCATGACCCATAACCAAAAATACCCATGGGCAAAGAGGAGCGGACCACGGATCCCTAGCTTTGTGCTAGCCGGATCTCTTGTGGTAGGGATCCGTGGGATCCGGGGAACAGTAGAGGTTTTTCCTCTATAAATAGTGAGCCATTTCTTCATTGTTTCTCACCCCCTTTCAATATACTTTCTCCCCTGAGTTAAATCTCACTAACCTTAGATCCAAGAGATCTATGTTTGTAGTTTTGTTTTTGTGTGATCTTTTAGGTTCCTCTTAAAGGCAAGATCACCACCTTTGAAGTCAAGCAAGCTCAAGTCCATGAGTTGCCATGCTTCCTCATCATCAAGGCTACTGAAGTCTTATTGTTGATGATTCCTTTCTTTCTTCAAAGAAGTGTAGTGTTGAAGAAATTAGTGAAAGATGTCTCAAGAGTCAAGACGAAGATATTAGTGAAGGGTATCTATCGTCTATAGGATAAAGCACTTGTGGTAGGTGCTTAGAAGTCAAGACAAAGAAGCATTAGTGAAAGGTGCTTAGAAGTCAAGACAAAGAAGCATTAGTGAAAGATGCTTAGAAGTGAAGACACAAGACATTAGTGAAAGGTGTCTTGTAGATCTAGTCAAAGGCATTAGTGAAAGGTGCCTTAGATGTACATTCAATTTGGTGTGTTTCGATGTACAAGATAGACTAGTATTAGATCCAAGGATATTGATATCCTTGTTGATGTTGTAAAGGAGTAGATCTCCTTTGGGATTAGTCGTTGGTGTAGTGTGGTAGTAGTTCCTCCATTGCAATGGAACTAGGTGCTTAGCCTAGTACCTAATAAAGGGTAGGCGACGTTGTGAAGGTGTAGTTCACCTAAGGTGTGAAAGAACTAGGTACTTAGCCTAGTACCTTATAAAGGGTAGGCGACGTTGTGTAGGTGTGGTTCACCTTGGAGTGAAAGAACCCGGTGGTTAGCCTAGTACCGGAAAAAGAGTAGGCGACGTTGTGAAGGCTTCTCCGCCAGAAGGAGATTGGTGTAGTGATTACGAACTCTCGAGTAGGTGACTCGGGGAGTGGAGTAGGGCAAGGAAGGTGACCTTGTAGCCGAACCACTATAAATACTTGCGTTGTGGTTTTGTGCTTCTTACTCTTATCTTTTCATTACTTACCTCTACATGCTTGTTTATCAACATCCAACACACACATTCAAATAGATTGACATAAGTCTATCTAAATAGATTAAAAAGAAGTTTTAATTGGTAAAACTATTCAACCCCCCCTTCTAGTTTTCCACAATTAGTATCAGAGCTTCGTTACCAAGTTTGTTAAAGTATATTGTACTTTAAAAACTTGATACGATTCACGGTTAATTGAAAACTACAAAGAAGGTCTTTCATAAAAACAAACACCATGTCTTTAAAACTATATGTTTGGATGTTGATTTGATAACAACATTTTTCTTATTTATTTTTAATTGCACTAATCTTCTTTGTCATGTTGATTAGTCAAAGATCATACCCACCAAGCTTTAGGAGTCGCTTGGTAACAAGAATACCTTCCTTAAGAAGGTATCTTAAAGGAGCGGGAATCGTCTAAGTGACATTTGTTGTGTCATTTGTAAAGACATTCCTAAGTACGCTAGAGGTATGATTTTCTTTTTACTTTGCTTGATAATTAAGTATACCTATTTAGGTATTTATATGATTATCTTTTATGCTTATACATGTTTGACATGAAGCTTTATTAGGAAGCCTTTTTCTCACATACGTGTTTTATTTCTCGTCTAAAAATCATGGTATATAAAACTTATGTTTTGTTTCTTTTAAATCCAATAATAAAACATAACACGAATTTCAAAAATTCCTCCTTCCCTATAAAAACTCCCACCGTCGACCTATCTATCAAATTCTCACATTTTTCAAATCATCCAATTTCAAAAAAATTCCCTCTCACTTAAAAACCTCATCTTCCTCCTCATTCCATGTCAACCGAAACCAAGAAGATCCGTCATCAACATGGTTTACATCGCTCTCGTGCTCATCGTCATAACACTCATCGCACTTGTGTTCCCTATGATGAAGTTCACATACGGAGACATTTACTTTGTGTTGTTAATCTATATTGGGGTCATTTACCCAATCCTTTGTATCATCCTTAGCATTGAAATGCAATATTATTAATGATCTAGATTATCTAGGTTGTTTTTTTTTGTATAGTGTGTTTATCATTTCTTTTAATTTATATGTTTCATTTCTTTCGTGATACATTAGAAGTCATGTATGCATGCTAAAGGAAAATGTAGGATAAAACATATTTTCGTGGTATAAAAACTATAAAATCTCTTTCTGTTACTACAGATCCACGGATCCCGGAAGTTATACTAGCCGGATCCTTTTTGAAAAGGAACCGTGGGATCCGTCCTACTGGAAAACAGCCTTTCATGAAAATCAAAAACCTCTTTTCTTCTAAGAGTAATACTCTACATGTATGTCAAAACCATAAGTGAGTTAAGTGTATTTCTTGTTAAAACCATTGTTAATAAAAATCTAGTAAAAACATTAGATTATCATAAGTTGACCACAAACATCTCCTTTTATTAACTTGTCATTTCTATAGGTTCAACTATGACGCATGAATATGAGTTTGATTTTTCACTCACTAGCGTCTACACTCCGAACATCTCTCTCGAACCCAACACGCCTAGCAATCATATCTGTGGGTTCAATAATCTCGAAAACCGTCACTTCCATGAAGGATGTATTGTAGACACCTCTCTACAATTCGAAGAAGGTATCAATACCTCCTTCCGAGCCATAGGACTAGAATGCCTTCTTGAAATCAACGAGAAGATATGTCCAAGGTTCATAATGGAATTCTTCCGTCAAGTCGAACTCGTTCGTAACAAGGATCGCTCTCTATCTCTTTGGTTTTATATAAAAAACCAAAAGTTCACTCTAACCCTTGGGCATTTTGCTCACATCCTCCGGATTCCAAATCATGGACAATGTGACTTCACCGAAGATTGGTCTCTTGATTCTCTCTTCAACTTTCGTGAAGAAAATAGTCCATATTGTTCACACATACCCTCTCCGGAAGATTTAAATAGCATAATATGCAAACCTCGACCATATTACTCCGATCCAAACATTATCTTTACAAGGGATATCCGAGAAGAGTACAAGCCTCTTGCACTCATCCTACGTGAAAATGTTTGGAGTCTTAGGGGAAATCGAGAAATCCTTCCCGCTTGTTGTGCTCACATGTTGTACTGTTTGCTAACACAACAACCATACAATCTCGCCTACTTCTTCGCAAGGCGAATTGCAAATCTTCAAGGCTCCAAGAATAAACTCATCCCTTATGGAATGTTCTTGACACGCCTCTATCATAATGTTATGCACTTCCATCCTCAATTTCAAAGTCCGTTGTACGTACTTGTGAACAAGATGATGGAACCGCTAAACATATCTCTCATGAAGACTTTCTTCATTCTTGATTCCACCAACACTCATCAATCACATAATGATCATCCTAGTGAAAACACTCAAGGAAACCAATAGTATTCCAAAATAGGATCAAATCTCTTGTACTCGTGCTTTATCAATGTAATCCAATTTCCTTCATGAAATAAAACATTTGATATCTTAGTATTTAGAACCTTCTTTAGACTATCCTTGAGATATAATGCATTGTCAAGATCATTGCATACCTTTAGTAATGGTCCTGCTGAGCAGATGAGCGGATCCCAAAAATTACACTAGACGGATCCTTACTCTTAGGGAACCGTGGGATCCGTCGAACAGAAAATGCAATTACAAGCATTGTATTTCAAACACATTCTTAGAACAACTCACACTAAGCTAAACATAGTGTCTTAAGGAAAATTAAGTCCTTATCAAGATAGGTTAATCTTTCCCATTCATACATAACTCACCAAGGTCACACTCTAAAAACGCTTGTAGATCTACCGTTTCGTTTTAATCCATTACTCTTCCGCTCTTAAACTCACACCTCATTTTCTACTTGATCCCTCACATCTAGTCTTAGAAATATTTCAATTATGGCAAAATTGATCATAAATCATCCTCACCTCCAAGTTGATCAAAGTTGATCAAAATCTAGTTTTCTCATCTCAAAGCTTCTAGGATATTTTCCAATACACTATCCTAAGACACAACCTGATCTCTAGGATCATTTAGCTTCAACTGACACTCTAAATCTTTAGTGGGGGATTGATGAGTGTCTAAATACTCATCATTTTTGTACAATCTAAACTGCAAAATCATCTGAAAACACTCAGAAACACATCAAAATGATCAAAATATCACAAATCAGTGTTTTATGTGTTTTAAATGCAAAAGATCAAAATCAGATGAAAAATGTATCAAGTTTGCAAAATTGGCAGTTTTAGTCCCCCAAGTTTTAAAAGTTGTCAAATCTAATCCCTGGAATTCAAAAATGTGAAGTTTTATCATTCAAGGTCCCTGAAATCTTCTAAGTTGTTAAAAATGATCCTTGAATGATTCTTTGGTCAATTGGCAAGAAAGGTCCCTAAACTTTGAAATTTTGCAAAATTAATCCTTGGACTTTTAAAAAATGGATTTTATGCAAAAAGGGTCCTTGTACTATCAAAGTTTGTCAAATTTGGTCCTTGTGATAAGTTTGGAAAGTTGTCAAGATTAGTCCTTCATCTTTGGAGAAGTTGCATTTTTGGTCCTTATAATATCACTTAACCAAACGGATCCTTTTTAATATCATGCCCAAAGTCCAAAGCCCAAATCCAGCCCACCCTCGTTATTATTATACCCGGTCAACAAAAGTCAAAAACACCCCATACGCCTAAAACCACGTTCACTGTAGCTCTCCCTCTCCACCTCTGATATCCCAAAACCAGTCATGGTTTTCCCACTTTTCTCCACCCCTCACCTTACCTTGTCCCCTCCACCTCCACTAACACCAAAAACCTTTAATTGATTGAAACCCACTCTAATTAATATCAAAACCTGCTCTTGACAATTTTGGCGCCAAAATCCACTTGGACGGTTTCGATGATATTTGATGATCCAATGGCTAGAAAATGGTGGGAAAGATTCAGAGGTCAAGATTTAGTCATAAAAGTCTATAAAATGGAGCTGAGAAGCAATGTATGGAGATATCTAGTGTAACTTTAATTTCTTAATGTCGTTTTTATCATTTTAAGAATTCTAGTGTAATTTTAAAGCTTTCAAGTACTGTTCCAGCTATTTCAGTGTATTGTAAAACTTTTTCAATTATCAGTTTCAAGTTTTAATCATATCTCAAGTTTATGCAAAATTTCATGTTTATGCAAAATCTCATGATAGTTCAAATGTTGTTTTTAGTTGTTTGTATGGACTAAAATAGATCATATAGGTTCCTAGAAAGCTTATTCAAGCTTTTAGATACCTTAAAATTCAGTTTAGAATCAAAAACAGAAAAATCATAAAAATACCAATTAAATAGTTTATAATTCAAAAATCATATAGAAAAGATGTTCACAGCTGGAGCAGGGTGAATTGTGGATGGCCTTGGGTTAGAAGCTTTGTGGAAAGCTATTAGGATTGGTCTTGGTCATTGGTTCTTGGTTTTCACTTGGATAAGCATTTGTAAGCATTTTTGATTATCTTGGCATTTTACTGTTGTAATTGTTCATAAGCTTAAATTTCTGTTTCTTTGTGTTAATTAGTTATAGTTAAGTCTAGTTGATCATTAAAATAAGTAGGTTGTTCTTTTAAATTTGTATTTTGTAAAAATCTCATTTGGACAGTTAAATCAATATAATCATAATTGTTGTGTTTCATGTTGTTAGTCCTGTTAGTTCATGCTTATTTAGTCTCATGTAATGATATCATAAGGGTTTGAATCAGTTTCATGGACTTGATCTGTGATTTGCTTTGAAAATCTTCCAAACAGGCTTAAAAAGGGGTGTTTGCTTTAGCTTGTTTATCTGTGATCAAGAGTGTTTAAGACAGTACCATTCTTTGTTATGTGTCACTTTAGTACCTATTATCTCAAACAAGTCAAGAAAACTAGTTCTCATTTGGTGAAAAGTCAAAATTGCATTTGATTTTAACTAGTGTGTCCACTGTTGAGTTTTTATGAATCATGATCAAGGTTTTGTGTTCATAAGTTGTTAGTGTTGATTAATTCAGTCTTTATATACCTTAAAACATCACATTCAGTGCTTAAAATCAATTCAAAGTTCATCTTGGTCAAACCTTTAGTTCTTCTTAAAAAGTCAAATTTTCATTAGGTCGTTTTTGAATAAACTTTGGAATTTCATTGTGTGTTCAATAATAAGTTTTAGCTTAAAAGCTCTTAGGGTATTAAAGTATAGTTGCTAAACAAAAATATAAAAATGTTAGTTCACTTCTGTCTAGCTTATTAAGTGCTTATTCTCAAGCTTCTTTTGGGTACCTAGTCTGAAAAGTGCCCTGTGCACAGTGAATGGTACAATCTTGATAAGCTTGCACAGAGCTTAATTGTTGTTCAAATCTTGTGATCCTTGGTTCTTTGGAAAGCCAACCTGGTCATCTTTGAGTCCCAAGCTTAAGTTTTCCTTTTCTAGCTTGTTTGCTAGGGCTGCAATAAGCCCTAATCTTGTCCCATTTCTGTGTTTAAGCCAAGTGCTTATTGCTTGTTTCTAGCTTATCAGTGTGCTTATCTGTCTCTTTTAGCTTCATTTCAGTTCATCTAGCTTTTTTGCATCTATTTTAAGCTTTTGTTTCAACTTGTGAGCTTGTTTGAGCTTATTTCACCAAATAAGCTCAAAAGCACAACTGTTTGGATCATAAGCCCTCAAACAGCTTATTTTAAGTTTGCAAAATTTTTGTGTTTGTTAAAGTTTCATAAAATCAGTAGTAAAGTAGTTTTCAAAAAGAAAATCCAGAAAAAGATCAATTTAAAATCAGTGATAGTGTTTATTTAATATTTCTTAGCTTTTTGAATTTTCTTTTTAGCTTATTAATAAGCAAATCTTGTTTTTTCTATTTTTCTTAGTTTTCTGTCATCATATAGTATTTTTAGAAAAAGTTTCATAATTTTCCTAATCTTTTTAGTATTTATTATAATTTTAAATAGTTAAAAATAGTAATTAATTAGTAATAAATAATTAAAAAGCATAAAAAATATATTTTCAGTTTTAAAAGTATTTTTATCATATTTTAGATTTTTCCAAGTTGAAATTTCATTTTTCCAGGTTTATTTTATATTTTCTAGTATTTAAGTGTATTTTAAATAGTAATTAATTAGTAATAATTAGATAAATAGTGTGAAAAATATATTTTTAATTTTAAAATTAGTTTTATAATATTTTAGATTTTTATCAATCATAATTTTATTTTTCTAGCCTTATTTTGTATTTTCTTCTATTTTAGAGTATTTATTAAATAGTTAAAAGAAGTTTTTAATTAATAATAATTAAATAAATAGTTATAAAAATAATTGTCTTTTTCTAATAATTTTCTTTTATTTTTAGGATTTCAAAAATGTCATTTTCATATTTTTAGATCTTTTATTTCTTAGATTTCACTTTTTATTTTGTGCGTTTGCGTAGTTTTTAAAACGTAAGTTTTGCGTTTCTTTTATCTGATTGTTGTGCTTTCCAATTCTGTATTCCATTCCATCCCAATCAATCAGTAGTGTAATTTCTCATCCAAAACCTTTACTGATCACTATCCTTAGTGATCACTCTATCATCTGAGTTTGTTTTAACACACCATTGAGTCTCCGTGGGACTTAACGACCCGGGAATTCATTCTATTCTCCAGGACTTCATTGTATTTGTGTTTTAAGCAGTTTTAAGCTTCTTACGGTTAGCCATTCACAAGTGGCTAGCTTGTGTGAGGTAGCTTGACGGTTTTCAGCACAGATCAAATTTTGGCGCCGCTGCCGGGGAGGCTTTAGCGTGTGTTTAGCCTTTTTCAGACCCATTCTTGCACATATTCCATCTTTTGTAAAAAAAAAAGTTTTTTGTAAAGTTTTCAAAAATCCAAAAGTTCATTAACACTTTTCCTGAAGTGTTATCAACACCAAAAATATTTTCATTCTTTGTTTTTATAGCCTGTTTTTCAAAAAAAATCCAAAAATATCCATCTTTACCCTCTCGCATCTTTTGATTCTACATTTCCCTTACCCTCTAATCTGTTTAATTCTCCATTCCTTATCCTCTATAACCGTTTAATTCTTCATCTCTTATCCCTCTTATCTGTTTAATTCTTCATGTCATGGTTTTCAACATGTTCCTGGTGTGGAGGTCCATTTAACGGTGGAAATTGTCGGCGATGTACCAATGTGAGTTTCGGAGACAAGTTTGTCGGTAATCCCGATCCCATTTCAAATGAAACACCCGATTTTTCCTACCTACCTCCACAGCCCCAATACGAATCCTACTCATGCGAGTTTTGTGGGAATGATTCTCATTACGGTTTTGATTGTCCACCACGGGTCCCGCTTGTCTATGAGCCGGAACCATGTTACAATCAGAACTTTGGTGAAAGTTATTTTCCCAATTATCTCTGTTGTGAGAATTGCGGGGGTCCTCATGCGACTTTTGAATGTCAACCGATGAATCAAAATTTTCAAAATTCCAATTCTCCCGGTTTTGACAATTTCCAACCCCCACATATTCCATCATTCATCAATATCCTTCACAGCATTTCAATGATTACGAGGAGTGTAATCTTCCACAAAGTTCTGAAGAAATACGCATTCGAAAGAAACTACAAATGAAAAGAATGGTGTGTAAGCTTCAGCAGATGAATATAAGAATCAGATATGATGACGATGATGATGAGGATACTATTCAAATGAAGGAATATTATGAGAGCTTGTCAACTGAAATCACTCCCGAAGCTCCCATTGACTCTCTCATAATGGGGGACGAGCCTCTTAGCACTATTCCAGAAATGGAATCGTCTAGTGTTGAGAGCCTTGTCCCAATCCAAAGTGAGTCCGAGGTTATCTCCGGTAATATGTGTGATGAGCCCCTTAATGGTGATCCTTCTCCTCCTCGTGACATTCCAAATGATCATGTTGATATGTTCTCCGATTCTGACAACGATTGTACTTCGTTTGACGATTCTTTATCCTATGGAGACATCGATTATGTAGAGGAGCTGCCTTCTGAGCTAGTTAGCTTAGAAGATGTGAGAGATTCTGATGATCTTGAAATTGAGGATGAGATACTTCGTGAAAAATTGTTCAATATAAATCTCCTCGTTTCTAAGATCGAATCATTCTGTGCTAAGTCAGCTTCATCTCCTATCCCCGTTGTGGATAGTGACTCTACATTGGACAAGCCCGAAACATCTCTTGAGCTTAAGGCTTTTTCCAATGATTCTCTTCATGAAGAGTTCTCCGGTGAACTCTCTCATGACATATCTCCTCCGGAATATGATCATTTCTATTTTGATCTTGAGGATGATATTGGCTCGGAGGAAGGTGTACTCTATCATAAGAGTTTGCTTATTGATGATACTGCCTTCACCCTTCCTCCCAATATGTCTACATTTGAGAATGAAGAATGGATCTTGATTGTTATCAACATCTTCCTTCCATTCCTCACTTATGATGTGACTTCCTTTCTTCTTCACTCCTTCGGGAGTGAGGACACTATCTTTGACCCCGGCATTTTCATTTATCATCTGTGAGCCGGGTCTTTCTCTGTATATCTCGTCGGTGTGGAACTTTCGCGTGCTTCAATATTTATCCAAACCATCTTGAATGAAAGTCCGATGGAGATTGTTTCTTCCACTTTGCTTCCCCATGAACAAATTAATACGGGGTCGAGTCAAGCTAGCGACTCGGAAATCAAAAACAGTAGCACACACCATATGGGTTTTCACCCATATTGCTGACTTCTTACCCCTTTCTACCACCTAAGTGTGGGGGTGATGCCCCACATGTTATATATATATATCCTAAAAAAAAAAAAAAAAAAAAAAAAAAAAATTTTTTAAAATAATGGCCGTAGTATTTCCCTTTTACGTTCTATGTTTCGGCATAACCGTCGGTACTTTGAATATTGAGGGCAATATTCATTTCTAAGTGTGGGGGGGAATTCTCACGAATTTTATCATATAATTATACCACCCAATTCCCCCGTTTTTGGCCAAAATTTTTTTTCGAGTAAGTGTTCTGCACTTACTCATTTGGTTATCAGTCCGCCTTGTCTAATAGACAAAAGGATTGGCTAATCCAGGAGCAAACGGCTCTTGGTAAAGATTTCTCAAATCCGTGTATATGGCTTGCAATTTGCCCAAAATTGTATGGTTCTCAACTCACCATATCCTAAAAAGTGAAGAGTTGGCTAGCCCGCAAGGTTATGGCTTGTGGTAAAGGCAGTGGAAAATCCATAATTGGTATTCAGCTCACCAAAGATAATTCTGATAATTTATCTAAGAGTTGGCTAGTCCGGAGCAAACGGCTTCTGGTAAAGACACATCAAATCCGTTATATGGTTTATGATTTGCCAATAAATCATTTGGTTATCGATGTACCAAGGTTCTTACTTGAATCAAAACAATTGGCTACTCCAGAAGTGATGGCTTTTGGTAAAGAGTTTTTAAAATCCATTAAAAGATCTAAATCATTGCTAGGGACTAGCAATATCTCAGTGTGGGGGATTGATGAGTGTCTAAATACTCATCATTTTTGTACAATCTAAACTGCAAAATCATCTGAAAACACTCAGAAACACATCAAAATGATCAAAATATCACAAATCAGTGTTTTATGTGTTTTAAATGCAAAAAGATCAAAATCGGATGAAAAATGTATCAAGTTTGCAAAATTGGCAGTTTTAGTCCCCCAAGTTTTAAAAGTTGTCAAATCTAATCCCTGGAATTCAAAAAATGTGAAGTTTTATCATTCAAGGTCCCTGAAATCTTCTAAGTTGTTAAAAATGATCCTTGAATGATTCTTTGGTCAATTGGCAAGAAAGGTCCCTAAACTTTGAAATTTTGCAAAATTAATCCTTGGACTTTTAAAAAATGGATTTTATGCAAAAAGGGTCCTTGTACTATCAAAGTTTGTCAAATTTGGTCCTTGTGATAAGTTTGGAAAGTTGTCAAGATTAGTCCTTCATCTTTGGAGAAGTTGCATTTTTGGTCCTTATAATATCACTTAACCAAACGGATCCTTTTTAATATCATGCCCAAAGTCCAAAGCCCAAATCCAGCCCACCCTCGTTATTATTATACCCGGTCAACAAAAGTCAAAAACACCCCATACGCGCCTAAAAACCACGTTCACTGTAGCTCTCCCTCTCCACCTCTGATATCCCAAAACCAGTCATGGTTTTCCCACTTTTTCTCCACCCCTCACCTTACCTTGTCCCCTCCGCCTCCACTAACACCAAAAACCTTTAATTGATTGAAACCCACTCCAATTAATATCAAAACCACTCTTGACAATTTTGGCGCCAAAATCCACTTGGACGGTTTCGATGATATTTGATGATCCAATGGCTAGAAAATGGTGGGAAAGATTCAGAGGTCAAGATTTAGTCATAAAAGTCTATAAAATGGAGCTGAGAAGCAATGTATGGAGATATCTAGTGTAACTTTAATTTCTTCATGTCGTTTTTATCATTTTTAAGAATTCTAGTGTAATTTTAAAGCTTTCAAGTACTGTTCCAGCTATTTCAGTGTATTGTAAAACTTTTTCAATTATCAGTTTCAAGTTTTAATCATATCTCAAGTTTATGCAAAATTTCATGTTTATGCAAAATCTCATGATAGTTCAAATGTTGTTTTTAGTTGTTTGTATGGACTAAAATAGATCATATAGGTTCCTAGAAAGCTTATTCAAGCTTTTAGATACCTTAAAATTCAGTTTAGAATCAAAAACAGAAAAATCATAAAAATACCAATTAAATAGTTTAAAATTCAAAAATCATATGGAAAAGATGTTCACAGCTGGAGCAGGGTGAATTGTGGATGGCCTTGGGTTAGAAGCTTTGTGGAAAGCTATTAGGATTGGTCTTGGTCATTGGTTCTTGGTTTTCACTTGGATAAGCATTTGTAAGCATTTTTGATTATCTTGGCATTTTACTGTTGTAATTGTTCATAAGCTTAAATTTCTGTTTCTTTGTGTTAATTAGTTATAGTTAAGTCTAGTTGATCATTAAAATCAGTAGGTTGTTCTTTTAAATTTGTATTTTGTAAAAATCTCATTTGGACAGTTAAATCAGTATAATCATAATTGTTGTGTTTCATGTTGTTAGTCCTGTTAGTTCATGCTTATTTAGTCTCATGTAATGATATCATAAGGGTTTGAATCAGTTTCATGGACTTGATCTGTGATTTGCTTTGAAAATCTTCCAAACAGGCTTAAAAAGGGGTGTTTGCTTTAGCTTGTTTATCTGTGATCAAGAGTGTTTAAGACAGTACCATTCTTTGTTATGTGTCACTTTAGTACCTATTATCTCAAACAAGTCAAGAAAACTAGTTCTCATTTGGTGAAAAGTCAAAATTGCATTTGATTTTAACTAGTGTGTCCACTGTTGAGTTTTTATGAATCATGATCAAGGTTTTGTGTTCATAAGTTGTTAGTGTTGATTAATTCAGTCTTTATATACCTTAAAACATCACATTCAGTGCTTAAAATCAATTCAAAGTTCATCTTGGTCAAACCTTTAGTTCTTCTTAAAAAGTCAAATTTTCATTAGGTCGTTTTTGAATAAACTTTGGAATTTCATTGTGTGTTCAATAATAAGTTTTAGCTTAAAAGCTCTTAGGGTATTAAAGTCTAGTTGCTAAACAAAAATATAAAAATGTTAGTTCACTTCTGTCTAGCTTATTAAGTGCTTATTCTCAAGCTTCTTTTGGGTACCTAGTCTGAAAAGTGCCTGTGCACGTGAATGGTACAATCTTGATAAGCTTGCACAGAGCTTAATTGTTGTTCAAATCTTGTGATCCTTGGTTCTTTGGAAAGCCAACCTGGTCATCTTTGAGTCCCAAGCTTAAGTTTTCCTTTTCTAGCTTGTTTGCTAGGGCTGCAATAAGCCCTAATCTTGTCCCATTTCTGTGTTTAAGCCAAGTGCTTATTGCTTGTTTCTAGCTTATCAGTGTGCTTATCTGTCTCTTTTAGCTTCATTTCAGTTCATCTAGCTTTTTTGCATCTATTTTAAGCTTTTGTTTCAACTTGTGAGCTTGTTTGAGCTTATTTCACCAAATAAGCTCAAAAGCACAACTGTTTGGATCATAAGCCCTCAAACAGCTTATTTTAAGTTTGCAAAATTTTTGTGTTTGTTAAAGTTTCATAAAATCAGTAGTAAAGTAGTTTTCAAAAAGAAAATCCAGAAAAATATTAATTTAAAATCAGTGATAGTGTTTATTTAATATTTCTTAGCTTTTTGAATTTTCTTTTTAGCTTATTAATAAGCAAATCTTGTTTTTTCTATTTTTCTTAGTTTTCTGTCATCATATAGTATTTTTAGAAAAAGTTTCATAATTTTCCTAATCTTTTTAGTATTTATTATAATTTTAAATAGTTAAAAATAGTAATTAATTAGTAATAAATAATTAAAAAGCATAAAAAATATATTTTCAGTTTTAAAAGTATTTTTATCATATTTTAGATTTTTCCAAGTTGAAATTTCATTTTTCCAGGTTTATTTTATATTTTCTAGTATTTAAGTGTATTTTAAATAGTAATTAATTAGTAATAATTAGATAAAAAGTGTGAAAAATATATTTTTAATTTTAAAATTAGTTTTATAATATTTTAGATTTTTATCAATCATAATTTTATTTTTCTAGCCTTATTTTGTATTTTCTTCTATTTTAGAGTATTTATTAAATAGTTAAAAGAAGTTTTTAATTAATAATAATTAAATAAATAGTTATAAAAATAATTGTCTTTTTCTAATAATTTTCTTTTATTTTTAGGATTTCAAAAATGTCATTTTCATATTTTTAGATCTTTTATTTCTTAGATTTCACTTTTTATTTTGTGCGTTTGCGTAGTTTTTAAAACGTAAGTTTTGCGTTTCTTTTATCTGATTGTTGTGCTTTCCAATTCTGTATTCCATTCCATCCCAATCAATCAGTAGTGTAATTTCTCATCCAAAACCTTTACTGATCACTATCCTTAGTGATCACTCTATCATCTGAGTTTGTTTTAACACACCATTGAGTCTCCGTGGGACTTAACGACCCGGGAATTCATTCTATTCTCCAGGACTTCATTGTATTTGTGTTTTAAGCAGTTTTAAGCTTCTTACGGTTAGCCATTCACAAGTGGCTAGCTTGTGTGAGGTAGCTTGACGGTTTTCAGCACAGATCAGTCATTCTTGCTCATCCATTGGTACTCTTGAAAGTTCCAAATCCTTCCATAAATGACAATCATTAGCTACATCACCCATTACTTTCAAGTACTCAAGCATCCCTTCATTTAAAACACTTAGGAGGACTGAAACACTCAAGATGATATAGGTCTTAGATCTTAGAAACATCATTTCCACTCTTTCATAGCTGCTGAGAGACGGATCCCTAGGATTAGCCTAGACGGATCCCTCTGAGGAGGGAACCGTGGGATCCGGATGACAGTATAGGTCAAATCTTGCTAAAACAATCATTTCAACTCATCTTCCTAACTCAAACACTCCATCTCATCTTAAATGAGTTCCTAGATCAGAGCAACCTCTGAAGTTGACTCTTGTGCATGCCAATCATCACATTCCAATGAATCCTAGTGGCTTAAAGCTTAAATGCACTTGCCAAATCTCTTAGTTTATAAACCACCTTGTTAGGACCTCCATAGTCATCACTCTCATCTTAAACTTCAGGTCTTGCAACCTCTTGAAATCATCCCATCATGAGGAAAACCCCAAGTAGTAACTTATCCACCAAAGAACCACCCATTAAAAGAGCTCGCGTTATACACGAAATTTCTTCAACCGAATCATCTCCCATCAAACCAACAAATGATAGAATTCTTCATCATCCAATCAAACCAATTCCTAAAAGGATAGTACCCACAAAACTACCTATGCCAAACACCACCATACCTCTTAGGCCAAACAATATCATCTCCACCAAACCATCACCATTGGTTCCTAGAGCTATTTCATTTACATCCCCACTATCATCACCACACCTCTACAATTTAGAGGACTTGCCTCCTAGGCCGTCTCATCCTCTTCCGCCGACAACATTCTCCTCATTAGGAGGAATAATGGTTCAAAATCAAGGTGTTGAGTAAACACTTGCTCCGGCTTCCTTCTCGTCGTTTCCATCATATAATCCCATCTGGATTATGACAAATCATCAAAGTCAACCACCCGACCATATGGAAGTTGACACTTCTCTACCACCACCATCATTCTTGGTTGAGTCATTCTCAAATGCACATCCACCAATTCCTCCATCGTTCGAAGCTTAAGGCCGCTTCACTTGATCCATCGCATCAAGCCATCTCATTTCTTCCACCACCACTACCTAGCCATGACAAAGATTGCCATCATTATCAACATGTTGAAAGTTTGATACATGAAGTACGAGAAGACCAACGTTTCATGTTCTATCATCTCCTCGAACGTTTCGACGAGATCAAACCTAAACAAAACTTGAGCTAGAAGATTTTTAGTGGTGTCCTAGCATCAAGCGATAGTTGGTCTAGAAATTTCTAGTAATGTATTTTCTTATCTTCTTAGTTTTTAGAGTCATGTATATCATAACTCTAGCTTTATTAAATGGAAATTACATGCTACTTGTTATTTTTCTGAGAATATGATTACCTTGTATTCATATCTCATTTTTGTGATAACATTACTTGTTATATCACCTTTCTTTGAAATTTAACAGCTATAAACGGATCCCTCAGAATTGCCTAGACGGATCCCTACTAGGAGGGAACCGCGGGATCCGTGAGACAGAAAGCTTTCTTTCTACTAACTTGAAACACATTTGCAGGAAATTGTGAATTATTCTTGATTTTTAACCTTTGTTTTGTAGTTATTCAATTTACATATGAAGACTTTGACACCCTAAAGCTAGGGGGAGCTTTATGTCAAAGCAATATATTGCAAATTACTTGCAATACTAGGTTTACATTTCGTGACATCCCTTTGCAAAAATTGCAATCATCAAGGGGAAGCACATTCGTCTCGTAGACGATATCTTTTGCAAACTTATTTGCAAACAAACTGGATTAGTATTACTTTCTTGACGCCCTTACTTAGGGATGGACTCGTCAAGGGGGAGTAAAGACGAGATCCTTTCCCGTTATTTGCTCTCTATCTCTTTTTTATTTTTTCTTTCACATGTTTTTCTTGAAAACAATATGTTGCCTTCCTTCAAACACTTTTTGTTTCGACAAAAAGGGGGAGAAGAAAGTAAAAACTACAAATTCAAACTTTTACGAATTTTAACTTTTCCTTAAAATAATTTTATGTTTTGTCATCAACAAAAAGGGGGAGATTGTTAATACAAATAAGCCGTAAAAACGTTTATTTATATTTTACGATCTTCTAAATGTTTTGTCGATAACAAATGTAAAATCATTTTAACGAAACAAATAGAGTACGTAAATAGTTTGAGTTAATAGTTTTCTAACACACTTAAGTTGTCACATAAAACACTAAAACAAGTATAAGTGATTTTATGATTTAGATACATATGTACAATAACTAGTGTTTACATATTGGGTTAAACATATACTTAAACTAAGTATACTAAAATGGGTAAAAACTAAGTGTATGCTAAAATGAGTAAATACAAGTATATACTAAAAGGGTAAATACTAGCAAATGGTTTTGACCCATAACCCATGGTTTTATATATACCACTTAACCAAGTTCATTGTATCTAGAAAGAAAACCATGGATCAACCTATATACCATGACCCATGACCCATAACCAAACACACCCATGGGCAAAGAGGAGCGGACCACGGATCCCTAGCTTTGTGCTAGCCGGATCCCTTGTGGTAGGGATCCGTGGGATCCGGGGAACAGAGAGGTTTTCCTCTATAAATAGTGAGCCATTTCTTCATTGTTTCTCAACCCCCCTTTCAATATACTTTCTCCCTAAGTTAAATCTCACTAACCTTAGATCCAAGAGATCTATGTTTGTAGTTTTGTTTTTGTGTGATCTTTTAGGTTCCTCTTAAAGGCAAGATCACCACCTTTGAAGTCAAGCAAGCTCAAGTCCATGAGTTGCCATGCTTCCTCATCATCAAGGCTACTGAAGTCTTCTTGTTGATGATTCCTTTCTTTCTTCAAAGAAGTATAGTGTTGAAGACATTAGTGAAAGATGTCTCAAGAGTCAAGACGAAGATATTAGTGAAGGGTATCTATCGTCTATAGGATAAAGCACTTATGGTAGGTGCTTAGAAGTCAAGACAAAAAAGCATTAGTGAAAGGTGCTTAGAAGTCAAGACAGAGAAGCATTAGTGAAAGGTGCTTAGAAGTCAAGACAAAGAAGCATTAGTGAAAGATGCTTAGAAGTGAAGACACAAGACATTAGTGAAAGGTGTTTTGTAGATCTAGTCAAAGGCATTAGTGAAAGGTGCCTTAGATGTACATTCGATTTGGTGTGTTTCGATGTACAAGATAGACTAGTATTTGATCCAAGGATATTGATATCCTTGTTGATGTTGTAAAGGAGTAGATCTCCTTTGGGATTAGTCGTTGGTGTAGTGTGGTAGTAGTTCCTCCATTGCAATGAAACTAGGTGCTTAGCCTAGTACCTAATAAAGGGTGGGCGACGTTGTGAAGGTGTAGTTCACCTAAGGTGTGAAAGAACTAGGTACTTAGCCTAGTACCTTATAAAGGGTTGGCGACGTTGTTTAGGTGTGGTTCACCTTGGAGTGAAAGAACCCGGTGGTTAGCCTAGTACCGGAAAAAGAGTAGGCGACATTGTAAAGGCTTCTCCGCCATAAGGAGATTGGTGTAGTGATTATGAAATCTCGAGTAGGTGACTCGGGGAGTGGAGTAGGGCAAGGAAGGTGACCTTGTAGCCGAACCACTATAAATACTTGCGTTGTGGTTTTGTGCTTCTTACTCTTATCTTTTCATTACTTACCTCTACATGCTTGTTTATCAACATCCAACACACACATTCAAATAGATTGACATAAGTCTATCTAAATAGATTAAAAAGAAGTTTTAATTGGTAAAACTATTCAACCCCCCCTTCTAGTTTTCCACAGTTTTCAAAGAAAAGAAATTTAAAACAGTAAAACTATTCAACCCCCTTCTAGTTTTCCACAAGAGTGTAAAATAATTGAAGTGGAAACAAAAAATCAAGACCCTGATGAAGGACTTTTTGTAGAAAGTATTTGAAACGAGTCCATGCATTGGGAAAAGATTCACCTTGATGTTGTCGGAACATTAAAATGTTATTTTGAAGTGGAAAGGGTAGATTTTGTAGCGGATTTGGTCGATTGGGTGAAACATATTCGCGTTCTCCATAATGGCTAACGAAATAGTAAATGGGGAATTTTACGAAACAAAAATACAAAAAAAAGATAGACTAAAAGAAAGATACAAAATAAAAATAAAAATCTCACTTGATAGGAATCTAGTGAGTAGACCTAAACGAGATAGAAATCGAAACCTAAACTATTCCCTGGCAATGACGTCAAAAACTTGATGGGGGTTTTGTAACTCTTACAAGTTTTACAATCCTGCAAGGCAGTGTACCTAATCGTTGTAGTGTAGTATAGGTAGGACTTGGAGGATTGATCATTCTCTAGGGGAATAGTGTTGTGAAGGCCGAAGTGTACGTCAAGATGGTCTAAAGGTGAGGGATGAGTCTTTTTGTATTTTATATTTTTCAGAAAGCAAATTAAAATTTCGGGGTTTAGAATAGTGGGCGTTTTAACTACTAAATAGCTAAAAAAAACTAAATAACAAATTAAATGCAAGAAAAATAAATTGGTGGTAACTTGATAGGAAAATGTGTTTACTTAGATTTCTTTACTCCCTTGTTATCTCTTATTGATTAGTTTAATTGTCACACCCTTATTTTAATTGGAGCGTTGTATTCCTTTTTATTAGTCGTAAGGAGGTGCCAAATGCCCTAACTCTATGAACATATAAGTCTCCCCTAAGAAGCTTAAAGTCTATTAAGTATCCTAGGATCTACAAGCCGTAATTCAAGCAATAAATACAACGAGAAAAACCACCAGTGCACTCTAGGGTTGCGTTTAATAAGATGGACAAGCTAGTTGCATATAATAATTAAGCTAGTTTTCTTACCCTAACGCGAAGCAACCAATTCAACAAGAGACGACAATCAATAATTAATAACAAGGTTTCACTAGATCTAAGCAAACACTAATAAATCTAGCCTAGCATGTTAAAGTGAAGAAAAGAAAAGCATATAATCAAACAACACATAGACATATTGAATGATTAAAGAGAGATAACTTATCTTCAGTTAAACATAAGTCAAAGTGGGTGAAAAACCTTCACAAAAATTGTGAAATTTGTCTAGGGTTTGCCTCTCCAAAGTGTTACACAAATAATGGAAATTATGCGAAAATATATATAGTATTACACTTGTGACGGTGTTACCTTATAGGTTGTGACGCCATCATCTCGCCGTCATTAGGGTTTCGTCTTGTGCAAGTCGCCATTATGACGTCGCCGCTTTAGATCTCTGACGCCGTCGTGTGATGTCTGACGTTGTCCACATGTAAATGATCTAGTCCGTCACTTGTTAGCTTTGTAGGTGTGACTCTCAATTTCAAATTACACCTGACGCCGTCTGGTTGTAGTGTCTTCAGATTTTTCTTAGGCGTCACTTGTTAATTTTCCACCAAAAATCCATCTTCAGTAACAAGTGACGGCGTCACGTTGTGATGTGTGATGCCGTCAAACTCCCTTATGTGACAGAGTTTTGCGACTTCGTCGTTTTCTTCACTTATTCGTCCAAATATGCCATAAATGTGCAGATTTCTAGAATTTTCGTCCCAAGCTAAAATGCAAAAAGAAACGATTTGGGGAAATATTTGATCATATTCATACGATTTTGGGCTTAAATGACCTATTAAAAAGGTACCAAATAAATCTTATCACCGATTTCCTGACTCGCTAACCTTCGTGTAGGATGTTGTTACGTTTCTTGCAGAACGCCTTCTACGACTTCTTCATACACATCCCCACTTGAGTAATACAAATGATTCGTAATGTCTCTTAACCTTAAATCCCTTGCATGCCTTCTCATGAGGGGCTCGAACCGTCTACAATTTGTTTGTGACGAAGTCCTCGCTAATTATCTGCGTGTTAGTTTTTAACGGTGTTTCAAGGGTAGTATCAGGCTGAAGGCGGCTAGTAGATGTCACGTTCGACATTGGATCTGCCGGCTTAAGACTTACGTCTCGCTGGCCCCTCTGTATTTCTTCACTTCGCTCTCCCTGAGGGACAACGGATGACATAATCATTGTCGAAGACGATGGCTGAGCACCACTCTCCATTGTTATGATGATATAGAAGCACATAAAGTTGAATGGAGATGAACCTTACAAAAATTTTCAAATTTCAATGGTCCCACTAGGTATGCCACTGATCATTCAAATAACTACACATTTTGGATCAGAGCTTGCGGGAGACGCAAGCTAACTACTTCTATACGCTACTTGGTATCTGCAATAAGACAAATAACATGCTTGGGTTAGACGGAGCATAGGGGTAGACCCTTTGAACAAACTCCGGCGTGAGAGTAAGTCGACCGTGTGTTGTGAGTATGTTTTTAAAGTGAGAAAGTAGAAAGGTGATAAATGATACCTCAAATGGATGAGTGATTCGGCTATTTATAGGCAAACCCTAGGAAGGATCTAGGTCTGCTACACGTCTCGACTTGATTAGCCGAGAGGGAGCATATTCGCTGCAGCCAATGAGAAGGCTCCGAGAACAGGCTCTGGGATCGTATCCACGTGTGGTTGTCTGCCATCATGCAGGTAATGGGCAACCCTTACGTGGGTGGGTAGGGTCCATGAGATATTTTGTTTGTCTTCTAGTGTCGAAGCATTCATTTCTTCTGAGGTTAGGACTTCTCGGAGGATCAGGCTCCGTGACTTGGTCTCTTGTGTATTGGCGGTTCCCTTACGGTAGCCCAATGGGCTTTACGCCAATGGGTACGTTTCGAGTGCCAAGTATCTGTCGTGGGAGGCTAGGCTTTGAGATGTGAAATGGGGTATACCATCAATATGTATGTCCTTTCTTCGATGTTGATCTATTAGGTGTCTGTTTTCATCCTCCATGGTCGAATTGTCCATGATATTGAACAATTGATTAGGGGTTTCTTTTGGTGTCAAGGTGAAATGAATAAAGGTAAATCCAAGGTTTCATGGGACTCTTTTGTGTTCCAAAGGCTGAGGGTGATCTAGGTATACATACACATGCTAATTTATATGTTGCTTTAATGACTACACATATTTGGAGTATCTTTACGCATAAAGAGTCTTTGTAGGTTAGGTAGATTCTTGTCTATAATCTTGATGGTCGTAATTTGTAGGATATTCCTCCCAATGCTGATATGAGTTGAGTTTGGAGGAAGATACTTGCAGTTAGAGATGTCGTAAGTCTTTTTATGTAAGCTCAATTTCTGTTTGGTTTGACTTGTAGTGTGATCAAAGTCCTATTATAAGAATCATGATGGTACGTGATATTACAAGGGCTGATTTTGATACGAGTGATAAACTTGTTGATTTGGTTCGTGATGGTGTGTAGATGGTCTACAGAATGGTATGTTAAGTTTCCATCTATTACCATGCGCTTGTCCCTACTTTTCATGCTGATAGGGTTGATGAGCCGGTGTGGTGTGATAGAAATGGCCATTTTCAAAAGTTTTCAGTTACATTGGTTTGGGATACTATACGTCAAAAGGGTGTTGAAGGAAGCTGGTTTCATATGGTTTGGTTTGCTCAATGTATTCGTGTCATGCGTTTCACATGTGGTTAGTTATGCGAGAAATTGAAGACACAAGACCTATTGAGGCAATGGGATGTTAGTCCCACGACTAACTTGAACCTTCTTCTATGTCCCTTGTGAAAGCTGCAACCGGACACATACAGTCACTTTTTCTTTGAATGTCCATTTTTTATGCAGGTTTTGGTACTTGGTGAGGCCTATAGCGGGTACGCTTGATGTTACGCCTTGTTGGGAGGATATTATTGCATGGATTCAACCTATTAACAAAAACGTACAACCAAGAGTGTTATTTCTCGTCTTCTCATTGGTGCAACGTCATACTTTATTTGGCAAGAAAGAAACAACATTTTATTCAAGAATAAGAGTAAACAATAAGCTCAAGGTTCGTGATGCTATAATTACTACGGTTAGCCTCGAACTTATTACTATAAGATTCAAGAATACCCCAAGTTAGGAAGAGGCTGGAAGATGCCAAGGAATTTTGTGCTCTATGACTCACATGGGCATACCTCGTCTTGATTTTGTTATGGCTGTTTATTACTAGTTTCTGTAATGCCTTTTGGACTTGTTTCCGTGATGTTATCTGTTAAATTCCATTGGTAGTCACTTGTGTACGTCTTGTCATATGCAAGATGATATTATGTCATAGATAGATTCAAGTTTCTAGCTTGAGGTTAATGTGGTACTCATCCACATTCCAATGTACTTAACATGTTAAAGTTTTTAATATATTTTAATGGGATAACCCTTTATTCAAAAAAAGGAAATAAAAAATAAAATAATGGTGGAATAATATTAGCAGCCTACTACCGCACAACAAAACTAGGATCCACGCTCTGAGAGTTTAGGGCTCAGACACCATCTCAACACTCTTGAAAGCTGAAAGCAATTGGATTACTTGGATATCCTCTTGGTTCCACTAGATACCACAGTGGAAGGATATTAGTAACCTAGATGTGGGACGAGTTGTTACAAATTTGGTTACAACTGAGTATACCTGAATAATATTAGTTTTATAAAATAAAATAAACAAGGAAGCAAAATTACACACGTGCTTGAGAGTTTTCTTTTTCGTTTTGGTCATATATATAAATAAAATCATATTCTTAGAAGTTAAAAGAGTTTACAATTAGGGGAAATGATGCGCATGCAACACATGCATTTTCTTAAAAAAAGTGATTCACAATAACACCTCTGCACTTCAAATATATACTACGTATTACCCTGCCCCTGCATTTTACATGTTACCCCATGAATAGTTTTGCATTTTTTTTTGCTATACCTAAGATATGTACAGCCTGTTGTACGGATCATATATCCTTACAATTAAGTTCAAACTTTAAAAAGCGAGCAAATCTACGAATGTGATTATAAAGTAGTGAATAACATTCAGCAAAAACAATAAGATGTTTTTATTGTATTATATGAAAATGATTTATTAATTAAGCATACGGTAGTATGCTTGTATGATGCGATGACATGACATCATATGATTAAGGAGTAGGCAACGTCAATGGTGATAGAGGGTAACATTGATGATATGTTGATAGCAGTACGTTGATTATGTCGTGAAGGCATAATGGATGTCACTTTTAGTATTGCAAAATAGTAGATGTAATCACCTCGACCCAACACATATAGTGTCAACACATTAAGAAATTGTACATCTATCATATTCAAATGAATATGTTACTTCTATATGATCCTTTCTATTCTAAGAAAAATTTAACCAACAATTTAGCTTTATGAATCAAAAGTTGAATAATCGAAACACGATCATATTTTATATACTTACTTGCATATCGGTAGTTTTAGGTTACATTAATTACTTTTATTGTTAATGTTCTTGCATAAGTTATTTTCCATTTGGAACAACATATGTGCTATTCAATTTATACTTTTGACCATCTTAATAGCATAAAAGGTTACATTACTTAAATGTGAGATGTGTTTAAACTATGTGCATAATTTTTTGGGTTTGAGAAATGTTCTTTCGATATCAGGAAAACTTCACTCAAGCCTCCTTTGGGGAGATGGCCAGTAGATTAAAACTATGTGCATAATGTTATGGGTTTGAGAAATGTTCTTTTGATATCAGGGAAACTTCACTCAAGCCTCCTCTGGGGCGATGGCCAGTAGATTAATTTTAGACTCTGAAAACCACTTTGAAGCCCTAGAAGTGTGGCACGTCAACTCTAAGACCGTGGATTGCCTCGTAAGGGTGAGTGACCTAAAATGCTGCAACTTATGAGATTAAACTTTGAGAACTTTTTTGTTGAGACCTTAGGCATGTAGTTACCATCTTACCGATATATATACCACCCCGTCTGAGTACAAAAAGACACATATGTATGACAAAGCTAAAAGTTAATAACACCTTTTAGTTAATTTTATGTAGGTTTATGACTAATGAAAATTGCTAATCTTCGAAATAAATTATGACTACTGAAAACCGCCTTTAATGACTTTTTAACTTTCTTTAAGAGTCAACAACTACGTTCTTCCCAAGTGTATACCAAGAGTTTGTGATGGTATTTGCATGGATATCGTTTTGTTATTTGTATGGACATATTAGTACAAGCTTGTATCGTTATTTTTAAAAACTATGACTCCGTATGATTGTTTTTGAATGAATAAATGGGCTGGCGAATTTGAATAATTTTGTATCATTACTTTGGGTAATTTCCGGGTTAAGATTTGGAAAAAAATACAGAAATTTTTTTGGAAAATATCTGGAAATTCTACACTTTTTGCATTTTTTTACATGAAGATCGATACTTTTAGCGACAACATGTATCGTCGTTAAAAGTCACTTAAACTACATGGCTGGGAGTCGTCGTTAAAACTATAGAACTCAGCATATCGTTCAATATTTTAATAATTTATATTTTATATATTTATATAATTAATTATATTCTCTCCGTCCTAATTTATAAGTCCACTTTCATAATACATGTATTTTAAGAAATTATGAGAAAGTACGCATTTTACAAATCAAATTATACCTCTCCCCACTAAAGTGACTTTTGATTGATTCAAATATGAAAGCGGACAAGTATTTTTGGACAACCTAAAATAAAAATATAGACATATAAATTGGGACGGAGGGAGTAATTTAAATATTTATATATCTGATTTATTCAAGTAATTACTTTTAGCGACGACACGTGTCTAAAAGTGTATGTGACCCACTCCTTTGATCTTTGAATGAGAATTTCCGTAGGACCTACCAGTCGTTGTAAAACCTTTTCACTCTCTTCGCCAAAAAATTTCACGATGGCTCTACACCGATGACTTTTTGGCGACTACAATGTCGTCGTTAAAACCTTTAGCGATGAAAAATTGAGCCTTTGGCGATGACTTGGGTCATAGCCAAATAGGGGTGGCAATCAAGTCGTGTTCGTGTTGATCTATTCAGGTTCGCGTGTTGGCGGGTTGGTATAACCTCTACCCAAACACGACCCATTTATTAATCGTGTCAAGAAACTCAACCCTTACCCAGACCTGCATAACACGTATAACCCGTTTATGACCCGTTTAACATATTTAACTAAATAGGTCAAGCAGTGAATAAGGTTTGTGGTTTGTTATTTTAACTAGTTTAAATGCGAAAATAATATAAGGATCTAAAATAAAATAAAATAACATATAAATAACTATGCGACAATTTTGAAAGTTATAAATGTCAATTTCAATGATATTTGAGGTATAATTGTAATTCACTCATATTAAGTACAAAAAAAAAAAATACATTTAATCCACATCCAACATAAAAAACTAGGTTATATTTTTTATGTTTTAAGTCTTGGATACTTAAACGGGTTCACGGGTTGACCTGTTTAATATTTACTCAACCCAAACACAACCCGTTTATTAAACGGGTTAGATAGGTTGACCTGTTTTTTACCCAAACCTATTTATCCTCAACCCAAACCCCGTTTAACTTCGTGTCGTATTCGTGTCATTTATCGTGTCGTGTCAAGAATTGCCGCACCTATAGCCAAATGCCACGAACGCTGAAGTGCACAAAGCAATTAATATTTTTATGCACTAATGGGTTATCTTTGCTCACTATACCGACACAGGGGTTATCTTTGCTCACTATGCCGACACAGCAGTTGATAGTAAAATGAGTATGTGGTTTGTCAATTACAAATATGGTGCCAAAACTTGCCACGTAAACCCAAAACACCTAATTAGTTTGATATCGTAATGATATGATAGTACTTTCACATGCGTCTTTATCTCTTTCAATTTCGATTGCTAATTGATTCGACGTATGATAATTTCAGCAAAATAAATGAATGTATTTTCTACACTTATATGCGCACAAGCTTCTATTCATCTTTGTGGTTTTAGATAATAATTGACCCTAAATGATATCACATGTTTCTACATGTTTGATCATAAATGAAGTACCAAAAAATCATGACTTTGATGTTTCTTAAGGTTCATCGATTTATCATTCATCTACTACATGCAATCGTCGCTTTTCAAACCAATATGCAATTGTCATTTACACATTATAATTTGTATTTAATTATGTATAATAACATATTGTTTCATTATTCGACCGTTACACTATTATTACAAATGCAAAGTAAAGAATTATTACTGATGTGTTGAGGAGACATAAGGTTGACATTGCGTGCTTGCACGAGACTAAATGGAAGGGCTCAAGCTCGAGGGAGGGTAACGGTTTCAAGCTTTGGTACTCGGGTTCTAAGACAGCAAAAAATGGAGTTGGAGTTATTTTGGCGGCGGGTCTCAAGGATAATGTAGTACAAGTGATCCGGAGGAGCGATAGGATCATGGCGATTATGTTGGTCATTGATGGGGAGACCGTTAACGTAATTAGCGCATATGCACCACAGGTGGGCCGGAGTGAAGGAGAGAAAAAGACCTTCTGGGACTCCCTCGACGAGCTTGTTAGGGAGTGCCCCTCGGACCAACGTGTGTTTATAGGTGGTGAATTGAATGGCCACGTAGGAGCGGCTTCAGATGGATACGCCGGGGTTCATGGTGGTTTTGGCTTTGGAGTGAGGAATGACGAAGGACGATCGATTTTAGAGTTTGCTTTGGCTCACGACTTGGTAGTAGTGAACTCTTTCTTCAAGAAGAGAGATGTGCACTTGATCACCTTCCAGAGTGGGGGTCACAACACCCAGATTGACTATTTAATGGTGCGAAGAGGCGACCTTAGAGCATGTAGGGACTGCAGAGTTTTCTCGGGCGAGACATGCTCATCCTAACACAGATTGTTAGCTTTGGACTCACTTTTCGTGAGGCAACAACCTAGGAGAGCAGCTACCAGGTTGGCGAGGATTCTTTGGAAGAATTTGAACGGTGGGACGGCAGAGTCTTTTAGAATGAAAGTCTTTGAGGGACTTTCTACTCGGTCGGAGGACTTGACTGCTAGATATGCGGATCAGTTGTGGACCGTTCTTGCTGGCATCATTAAAGAAGCGGCAAAAGAGTCCCTAGGCGTGACTAGCGAGACAACTAGGTCCCAGCCACCAAACAGGGAATCTTGGTGGTTTAGTGAGGAAGTGCAATCCAAAGTTGCCGTGAAACAATCAAGGTTCAGAGAACTTCTTCGGTGTAGAGAGGGTCACCAAACAGAAATTACTGCCGCAAAGGAGAGGTACAAAGTAGCTAAAAGAGAAGCGAAAAAGGCAGTGGCACAGGCGAAGGAGAAGGCGTACGAAGATTTGTACAAGAAATTGGACTCCAAAGAGGGGCCAAACGATATATTCAGGATCGCTAAAGCCCGAGAGAGAAGGAGGAGGGATTTAGGAAACATCAAATATATCAAAGACGTAGGCGGACGGACCATTGTGCACGAAGAAGATATTAGGAAAAGATGGGGAGAGTATTTCTCCTCCCTTTTCAACGAAGGACGCACCGAAGGAAGCGGGGATGTAGAGAACTATAACCAAAGACCTGAATGTTACTATTTGAGGATTAGCCAACCAGAAGTGAAGGTTGCACTACAGAAGATGGGAACAAACAAAGCGGTAGGGCCGGACCAAATCCCCATAGAAGCTTGGAGGTGCCTGGGGAAGGAAGGGGTAGAATGGCTGACTTGCCTCTTCAACAAGATCTTCTCTAGTGCTAGTATGCCGGAAGAATGGAGACTCAGTGAAGTCATCCCCATCTACAAGAACAAGGGGGATGTGCAAGTGTGTAGCAATTATAGGGGCATAAAGCTCCTTAGCCACACCATGAAGCTTTGGGAGAGAGTTATTGAGAGGAGGCTGAGAAGGGAGACGAGGGTGTTTGAGATCCAATTTGGTTTTATGCCAGGAAGGTCTTCGATGGAGGCTATCCACCTTCTCAGAAGTCTCATGGAGAAGTATAGGAGAGACAAAAGGACCTGCATATAGCGTTCCTTGACCTTGAAAGGCCTATGATAGTGTCCCTAGAGAGTTGATTTGGAGAACTCTCATTGACAAGGGAACACCAAGGAGATACGTGAGAGTCATTAAGGATATGTACGAGAGGGTTAAGACCCGTGTACGGTCCACCGTGGGGGTCTAAGAGTTTTTCCCTATGAAAGTTATGCTACACCAGGGATCTGCTTTAAGCCCCTACCTTTTCGCCTTAATTCTAGATAAATTATCTCGAGGGATACAAGAGGGCATCCCGTGGAGCATGATATTTACTGACGACATTGTGTTGGTGGCAGAATCAGCGAAAGGTTTAAACATCAGGCTGGAGCTCTGGAGGGAGGCTCTTGAAGTCAACGGGCTTCGGGTGAGTAGAGAGAAGATTGAATACCTGAGATGTGCTTTTGGGACGAGCGAGTCAGGCCACCACGAGGATATTCATATCGGCGACCAGATCCTGACACCCAAAGAGTCCTTTAGATATTTGGGATCGATGATTCACAAATCAGGGATGATAGATGAGGACGTAACCCACTGGATCAGAGCTGGTTGGGCGAAATGGAGGGCGGCGTCGGGGGTCCTCTGTGACAGGAACGTCCCCTTAAAGTTAAAGGGGAAATTTTATAGGGTGGCGATTAGACCGACTATGTTGTATGGGTCCGAGTGTTGGCCCATCTCCAAGGCCCATGCTAACAGGGTAGAGGTGGCAGAACTGAGAATGCTAAGATGGACTTGTGGGAAAACCTTGCTGGATATGATCCCGAACGGAGTTTTCAGAGCAAAACTGGAAGTCGGAAATATTATTGCAAAGATGAGAGAAGGAAGGTTGAGGTGGTTCGGCTATGTCAGGAGGAGGCCTCAAACGGCGCCGATTAGAAGGGTCGAGGCGCTAGTAGTAGATGGCGTGAGAAGAAGGGGCAGACCCAAACTCAGGTGGGAGGATAAACTTAAGCTTGACATGTCGGAGCTTCGCTTGTCGGAGGACATGACCTCAGATAGGAAAGGGCGGAGAGATAGGATTAGGATCTGCGGTTAGTTTTTGGCTTGGTGCTTTGTGGGTCTAGGTGGGTTGAGTGGGATAGGCTTTTAGGCGTCTCGTTGTTTTGCCTTGCCCCGGTGGTTTCGGTTTTTGGTGCCTCCCCTTTTGCTTTGCCATAGTTTTAGGCCCCTTGCGTTGCTTTGTTTTGCTCTGTGTGCTTAGGCTTGCATGCTTTTCGTGCCCTGCTTTGCTTTGGTGCCTTGTTTTTACTCTGCCTTAGCTTTAGGCTCGTGCGTTGTTTTTGCTTTGCTCTTTGTTGCTCCTTTAGGTCTGCCTGCTTTTCTTTGTGCCTTGCATTGTTTTGCTTGCTTTCCTCTTGCCTGTGCTTTGTTGTTTCCTGTCTTTTTCTTCTTTTTTTTCTCTCACCCGCACACTTGCACTTGCTGGAGGTCTTGTTGGAAGCAGTCTCTCTTCTCCCGAGTTTACCCTGGGGCAGGGGTAGGATCTGTCTACATTTTACCTCCCCCATACCCCGCCTCGGCGGGATTGGGTATGTTGTTGTTGTTGTTGTTGTAATCTTGCATCTACCTTGTGTAAAGGATTGGCATATATTATTCTAGTTGTTAAATGGGAGAAAATACGCTTCCAAGTTCCGCAAGGTTAATCTTCAACTTGGACAAATACCTTTATTGTGCTAATAACAACTTTTGGATGAGATGAGATTCAGTGAGAAGAATAATTAAAATGAGAACTGCGAGAATTAATTCTAGTCATACATTTCAAATAAAGAAAAATAAATTGAAGAAAAATGCATTTATTTTTATAGATGAATCTGAAAAAGGTGATTATTGTTATTTTTCATTATTTTTATTTTAACTATTCTTTTCATTTGATCCTAACTATCAATATTCTCCAGGCAAAGATCGTTACTTCATGACAAATGAGCTAGTTTCTTATATTTGGGTTTGGAAAAGGTGAGTTAGAAATGGGCTCAAATTTGTTTGCATAATGGGCCGGTCTAACATCTCCATAAGACTATACTGAGGGATGACTGGTTGTTGACTTGTTTTTCTTTGAATGATTCCAATGACAACGAGTATACTGTCTCATTTTTTGAGAAATTACATCGGCAGTTCCATCTTAACCTCTTGTTAGTTTATGCACATGCATATCCTCTACCTCAAGTATGTCTGTCACTGCCTTGGACTTTTTTGCTACGCGGTGCAATTATTTAGATACATGTGGTATAGACCTTCATTCGTCGAGATGACATATCGGTAGGTGATGATCATTTTGAATCGGCTCAACACTTGTTTTTAGAATGCTCTAATGTGTCTGATCTTTGGCGTATGATCACTTCATGGTGGGTCTTGTGGATTACCCTAAAGACCTTTCCAGCATAATTACATAGAATCATTCAAAAATTTTCGACACAATGGAAAATAAGTGTTTTGACGCTTTTCAAACTACCACTTGGGTCTTATGGGGATACCGGAATAATGCTTGCTTCAACAAAAAGTGTCCCAGGAAAGACACTAAGGTGCATTTTTACTCTTGGATCCATCATAGTATTAAAAAGTTAAATCCTAACTAAATTGATTGGTATTGTAATCCTAGGAACTTACGTGGTTGGTTAATTTCTTGTTTTCTTGTATTGTTTCCCCTTCTCTCTAGCTTCTTGCCGGAGGTTTTAATAAAATTTGCCGTTCAATAAACAAAACAACTTTAAATAATGTTTTATTACATCATCACTTCAATGTAGTAACATGCATGTTTTTTTTCCCTCAACATTCATATATATGCTATAGAATCTCATAGGTGTCTGCAATATTTATGCATATGTATCTATTCTTTAATTGATGTACATAGTATAGATAAATCTCGTTGACAAAACTCATTTATGAAAAGGACTCCAAAAAATAATTCATTCATTCAAGATTCTAAAAAAAAACATCATTAAATGAGGTCTGATCATAATATACACATCAAGAGGTTTGACAGTGTTGGGCTAATCCCGATCATACCTCATAGATTCTATAGTTATATAAGGTCAAAGGACCAATTACGCAATACATAGAAAATGTAATTATAGGGACCAGTTAGTAATTATGTAAAACTGAAAAGTTGTGACTTTTCAGACATCGCATAACTGCCATCGTTACCCAACCATCACAATGGTTATTGAACTCGGTTGGATTAGTATATATAGGATACACTTGTAATCATTTGACAGTATCATTCCTACAGATTTCTCATATAGCAAATATACTATTTGTGTTTGTTTTCAAATGATCCTGAGTCATATACCTATGTATATAACCCATCAATTGGCATCAGAGCTTTGGTTTAAAACCAATTATCATTTTCCGGTTCGAAACCAAACGGAGAAACGACAACAAGTGTCACCAGAATTGTAACCGAATTAGCCACCATCACCGAGAGTCGACAAGGGGCTAATTGATTATATCAGATACACATGGTGGCCAAACCTAAGTAGTTTTACCTCCACCGGTATCCGATCTTTAAGTCAAGAGGATTTACCTGAGGAGAGATTCACTCGAAGAAAAAAAAACTCGATTATTTTTTTTTCCGAATCCAATAGGCCTCAGATATCACCGGAGAAGACGAACTTCACCGGAATCACCATCACCGGCGCTCAAATTAGGATTAGGGAAGAACCCTAATCGGAGCCCTCAACCCAGAAGTAGTATCAGAAGTGGGAAAGTGCACCCATATCACCGGAGAAGACGAGCTTCACCGGAACCACAAGTAACCGGCGCTCAAATTAGGATTAGGTGAAAACCTAATCGGAGCCCCATCCCACAGTTAGATCCCAAAAAGGGGAAAGTCAAAAGGAACATATAAACCAAACGTATTATAGCAAACATTTTATATAAAAAAATGTTATATACCTTTTATATATATAAACTTTTTATTTAAATCCCTTCTAATATAACTTGTATATTTAAAAAATGGGAGGATATTATACCTTTAAAAAAAAGAGGTTTTTTATAAAAGGTAAAATAAAATAAACATATTGGTAAAACAAAAAAACAATTAAAAGTTGTTTTAAAACTTTTTCAAAATGAGTTGGAAAAAGAATAGGGAAATCGGTTCAGCGACCAGTTTCCAATGTCCTATGTTGACCAACTCAAACTTCAACTTTTGGGCAATCCGGATGTAAATAATCTTAGAAGCAAACGATTTATGGAAAGCGGTAGAACCACAACCGAATGTAGAAATTGACAATAAAACAGATAAAACTGCGATAGCTTTTATTTTTCCAGCATTACCGGAAGATCAAATCCTCCAAGTTGCAAAACATAAATCTGCAAGAACAGTTTGGGACGCTTTGAAGACAAGACACATAGGAGAAAATCGTGTGCAACAAGCAAAGCAACAAACATTAAAGACAGAATTTGAGGCATTACAAATGAAAGAAAATGAATCTCAAAATTTTCAAGTATCACGAGCAAGGAAACAAATGTCGGTTTAACCTTCGAAGACTCTAATCTAGTACGAAAATTGCTAACCGCAGTACCAGACAGATTCTTACACATAGTTGCATCAATTGAACAATACTCGGACTTGGATAAAATGTCTTTAGACGAAGCAATTGGAAGATTGAAGACGTTTGAGGAGAGAATAAAATGCAAAAGGGAAAAACAACCAGAAAGTCAAGTAAGACTTATGTTTTCCCAGCACGACAGTCAAGGGAAATCTTTTAGAGAAAATTACAAGGGCAAAAACAACCAGGGAAATAAGTACAGGTCAGATAAGAAGAACATGGAATCTTCTCAGAATAACTTCAAGAAAGAAAAAAAGAAATCTGTACGCAATCTAAGCAAGGTAACATGCTACAAATGCAAGAAACCTGGTCACTATGACAAAGATTGTACTCGAAAGAATCCCGAAGAAGATCAGTCAAATCTCATTGAAGAAGACTTGGAGCCAACACTGCTAATGGCTACAATCGAAAAGCATCATGAAGTATTCTTAAATGAAAGAAACTTCGAACCACCAAAGACAACATTGAATGAAGAAAGTCTGTGGTACCTAGATAACGGTGCAAGCAATCACATGACAAGTGTGAAGGAACATTTCAAGGAGATTGACGAGAAGATCACAGGAAACGTACGATTTGGAGACGGATCATACGTAGAGATTAAAGGGAAAGGTTCTATCCTATTGGAATGCAAGAATAAAGAACATCGTGCTATATCACAAGTTTATTACATTCCAAATTTAAGAAGTAATATGTTGCGTTTGGGTCAGTTAACAGAGAACGGTTGCAAAGTAGTAATGGAAAAGAATATACTACTCTTATATGATTCAAGCGACAACATACTACTTAGAGTTACGTGATCGAAGAATAGACTATACAAAGCGAACTTGAGAATAGGAGAACCAACATGCTTACTAGCAAATCTACATGATGAAGCATGGCTATGACACGCAAGATTGTGTCATTTAAACTTTAGATCTCTAATGTCTATGACCACGAAGAACTTGATTCAAGGAATACCTTCTATCAAACACTCAACATATATCTGCGATATTTGTTTGATAGGAAAACATGCTAGAGCTCCATTTCCACAAGAAGCGAAATACAGATCCAAAACAGCATTGGAACTGATTTATGGAGATCTATGCGGACCAATTTCACCACCAACACCTTCGGATAAAAGATACATATTTCTATTAGTAGATGACTACTATAGATATATGTGGGAATACTTTTTGAGTTCAAAGGATCAAGCATTCGGTGTATTCAAAGAATTCAAGGCAAGGGTGGAGAAAGTGCATGGAACCAAGATTAAGACGTTTAGAACAGATAGAGGAGGGGAATTCACATCAAATGAATTTCACAAGTACTCTAAGAACGGTATAGTCAGACAATTAACTACATCATATTCACCTCAACAAAATGGCGTCGTAGAAAGGAAGAACATGACAATACTTTCTACTACAAGATGTATGATGAAAGCAACAGGGATGCCACAAAATTTTTGGGATGAAGCAGTTAGACATGCAATTTTACTATTAAATTGCACACCGACAAAATCATTAGAAGATGTTACTCCTTACGAAGCATTGAAGGGCAGAAAACCAAATCTTCAAGCATATTAGAATATTTGGATGCATAGCATACGCAAAAGTACCTTCACAACATCTTACTAAACTAGATGATAGAAGTATACAAATGGTATACTTGGGTAGTGAACCCGGATCAAAAGCATATCGCTTATTTGATCCAATATTGAAGAAAGTTGGTGTCAGTCGTGACGTAAAATTCAAAGAAGACAAGACATGGAATTGGGAGGAATATGTCAAAGATGTCGATCCAAATGAACCAGAATGGAGTGGTTTCATTATACAAAATATGGAAACACAAGAAACATAGGAGGTTCAAGATTATCAAGAAAGTGAAACAGAAGACGATGACACTGAAAATGAAGAAACACCTTTACCTACCAATTCACCACCAAATACGCCATCAAAAATACCCCATTCAGACACTTCTGAATATAGTCCGATACAATCCATAAACTTCTCACCAAATTCCCAAACATCCACACCTTCAACTATTGACAAAAATGTTGATCACATACCCGTTAGAGAATACAAAGCCCTAAATAAGATATATGATAACACAGAAAGACTTCTACTAGTGGAAGATGAACCGAGGAATTTCAAAGAAGCATCCAAGGATGAAAAATGGATTGAAGCAATGCGAGTAGAGATCGACTCCATCAACAAAAAAAAACAGTTGGAAATTGACTACCTTACCAAAGGATCATAAAGCCATTGGTTTAAAATGGGTATTCAAGAAAAAGAGAGATGCTAATGGAGAGATATTAAAGCATAAAACAAGGTTAGTAGCGAAAGGATATATTCAAGAACATGGAATAGACTTTGATGAAGTTTTCGCCCCAGTTGCAAGAATTGAAACTATAAGATTGATTCTAGCATTGGTACGCTTACAACAAATGGGAAGTACATCACTTGGATGTAAAATCAGCATTTCTACATGGTGATTTAAACGAAGAAGTATATGTCGTACAACCTGATGGATTTGTAAAGACATAAGATAAAGGAAAAGTATACAGATTGAAGAAAGCACTATATGGACTCATACAAGCTCCACGTGCGTGGTATACTAAACTAGATAAAACCTTAAAGTTACTCAACTTTAAGAAATGTGCATTAGAACAGGTGGTCTACACAAGAACAGACAAGACATCAACTCTTCTAATCGGAGTCTACGTTGACGACTTAATAGTTACTGGAACATCTAAAAAGGAAATTGAATCCTTCAAGTATCAAATGCAAGAATAGTTCGAAATGAGTGATCTAGGACTACTTTCCTATTACTTAGGCATAGAGGTTACACAAAAGTGTGGTGAAATCTCAATAAAGCAAACAGGCTACGCGACTAAGATACTCAAAGACACAGGGATGTTGGACTGTAATGATCCAAAGATACCTATGGAATCAGGACTAAAGCTAACAAAGTTATCCTATGGAATATCGAAGCATAATAAGATGCTTACGATACTGTTACATACAAGACTAGACTTAAGTTTTCTAGTAGGATTACTTAGTCGATTCATGCAGGAACCTCAAGAACAACACATGAAAAAAATAAAATAGGTTCTACTTTATATCAAAGGAACCAAAGACTATGGTATAACCTACAGGCATGATGGAAACAAGATTCAAGGCTACAATGACAGTAGTTATGGTGTCAACACTCAAGAAGGTAAAGGGACTACATGAATAGTTTTCTACTTTGGAAACTCACCTATAACCTGGAGCACTCAGAAGCAAGGAACAGTAGCCTTATCATCTTGCGAATCAGAGTTCATTGCAGCAAATACAACAGCAACTCAAGCACTCTGGTTAAAAAGACTTCTAAGCAAGATAACAGACTCTAATGAAGAAATGATTACAATCTATGTGGACAACAAGTCAGCAATAGCACTCATGAAGAACCCAGTACTTCATGGAAGAAGCAAGCACATAAATACAAAATATCACTTCATCCGAGAATGCATCGAGAAGGAAGATTTAACAGTCGAGCATATCAACAGAGAAGAACAAAGGGCTGACATACTCACAAAGGCACTACCAAGAATACGTTTCGTCACAATGCGACAAATACTTGGTGTGAAGAATCTTCTTCAGAATGATCAAGATTAGGGGGGTGAATGTTGGGCTAATCCCGATCATACCTCATAGATTCTATAGTTATATAAGGTCAAAGGACCAATTACGCAATACATAGAAACTGTAATTATAAGAACCAGTTAGTAATTATGTAAAACTGAAAAGTTGTGACTTTTCAGACATGGCATAACTACCATCGTTACCCAACCATCACCACCAACCATCACAATGGTTATTGAACTCGGTTGGATTAGTATATATAGGATACACTTGTAATCATTTGACAATATCAATTCCTACAGATTTCTCATATAGAAAATATACTATTTGTGTTTGTTTTCAAACGATCCTGAGTCATATACCTGTGTATATAACCCATCAGACAGAAAGAAAAGGTTACTATACTAAACAATCTTAGAGGTAACTAACATTATTCCGATAATTTGTCAGCAAAATGTCTTAAAACATATGAGTATGTATCAAAACTGATCATAGAAACTGTTGAATGATTTCAAATAACGTCGTGTAGGTTCCAAATGATAATGAGACAATGCCAATTGCAATGATTAATATGCAGACTGATCCCTATCAACCAAACCAATAAACAGAAGAGTCAGTTCTTTTCATCTTTAGCCGATTAAAATGAGCAATAAATACTAAAATATTTATATTAAAATCCTGCACACTATGATTAAAGATCTTTTAAAAAACAGATCATATTGCATACACAAATTAAGCAATGATGCTTCGAGTACCTGAAAGCGAGTAACTTTTCCCTTTAGGATACAAATATCCAGAAAGAACATATAACAGAGGAGGAAAAAGCACATAACACATTGATGACATATACATAAGCACATCTAAATAACCAGGCATACAATAAATCAGGAAATCAGAGTACATATAAGCCAAACAGAAGTCCAAAAGCTAGCGGAAGCAACTAACTAGAAAGTGAGCATGGAAATCATACAAGTCAAGTAACCCACAGTTAATAACGTCACCAGTATCACAACACCAGAAATACTATCAGCAGTCAAAACATGGTAGCCACACGTATCAAGTAGGAATACAACATGAACGTTATAATGAATGAGTTAAGGACATAGCAGGGCAACTAAACAAGTTAACAAGCCAGACAACATAAGTTGAACCATTTACCCAATCAAGCAGTAGCATAAACAGAAATGTAAACATGGCAGATCAACAATAAGCAAATAAGGATGCTAACGGATAGTCATAGACCACGAGATTAACAGAACAAAGTTTACATGATAAACAGTCAAAACAATCGATTACACACTAGGATGGTCACCAGACAACTCAAAGGATCACATAACAGTAAGATAACCTTTAGTCAGATGACAACAGGTGAATCATATAATCGCATATTAATCATATCGTAGCATGGTAAACCGTAGCCACATAAAACATGAATAGCATAATCAAATTCAATAATCATATAATAACTCGGTACGTGAATGGAATGATACTCTGAAGTAACAGAACAAGAGTATGACAGATCAATGCAATGGAATATATATCATGGTAGTAGAGAGAGTCACATAAGGGTACAGAGTAATGGACAATTAATACATAATATGGTGCATTGGGGAATACAAAGGTACAATATAGGTATGTCAAAAGTGTAAGGGTTGTCAGAAATCTATCCTGAGCCAACAATACAATACAATACAATCAATAGTGGCATTAGCAGTCCAGTATCCAATAGTAGCCATCTATTGTTCCTTTTCTAATCGTTTTTTCTTAAAATCTCTCTAAACGCTTGTGTTCTTTGCATCTATCTGGTTTGTAATTAATTAACATTCATTGTTAATTGTTCCTTAATTCGATTTTTGTTCTGATTCATAACATTTAGTGGTTTTTTTTGAAAAAATGATTTAGGGTTTCTAGCCGACTTTAGGGTTCTCCTAATCGGCTAATTGGTTAGGGTTGCTGTTCGTATTATATAGTAAATCGATTGTCCTCATCTATTGTTCACTTTTTGATCGATTACATGGCCTGGGGTTAGTTTTTTGGTGCGCACGGATTAAAACCCTAACTTTTTAGTTAGGGTTTTCTTTTAGATTGGTTCAACTATTTATGTTTGCTGCTGTTTTTTTCTGTTTTGTGTTCGATTGGTCTGTGGTGTGAGAGAGATAGAGAACACCATTAATAAAGGCGAGGAGAACATTTCATCGATCTTAAATAATTTTAAGGATTCTATGGATATGTTGGGTGGCAATGTTAATGCTGCTGCAAGTGAGGTTTGTAATGCTTCCAAAGTTGATACGAATGTTGATTCTGCTACGGGATTGGGTAAATCTACTCCTAAGGTTGGCATCGTTGTTAATGGTGATGGTAGTGTTAATGGTGATGGTCCTAGTAATCAGCCTGCAAGTGAATCGTCAGGTCCTATTATTTCTGATTGGAGTGTGGATGATGGTGATACTAACTTGTCTACGTTAGTGGACAAGAATGTGTCTTCTGGTCCTAAAACATCTTATTCAGCCCTAACAACTTGTGGTACTAGTGAGGGCAAAGGTAATGTTAGTGGAAAGGAGCAATCATTTTCTTCTTTGCTTGGTGCCAATAGTACTTCTCGTAAGGTGAATTTTAGGCAGATGGTTAATGATGATCGGGTTCCTAACCATGATACTAAACTCCCTAAGGAGGCGATGGAACCCGTTTTAGGTCGGTATGAGAACACTCTTGTTGGGTACTTCTTAGGAAAAGCTATAGCTTTTCCAATTGTGCAGAACTATGCTACTAATACGTGGAAGAAATTTGGCGTGCAAAGGATTATGAAGAATGAAGCGGGTGTTTTCTTATTTAAGTTCTCTTCTAAGGACGGATTGGAGCAGGTGCTACAACAAGGCCCGTGGTTAATCCGCCATTCACCTCTTATTCTTAGAAAATGGTCTCTTAATGTTACCCTAACCAAGAATGAGGTAACTACGATTCCTGTTTGGGTTAAATTACATAATGTGCCTATAGTTGCTTATTCGGAGGTTGGTTTAAGCTTGATTGCTACTCAAGTGGGGAAACCGGTTATGTTGGAATCATTTACATCTTCTATGTGTGTTGACTCGTGGGGTCGGATTAGTTATGCTCGTGCGTTGGTCGAAGTGTGTTCAAATTCTGAATTGAAAAAGGAAGTTAGTATGGCTATTCCATTGGATGATGATAGTGGCTATTCGACGGAAATCATTCGTGTTGAATATGAATGGACACCTCCTCATTGCGGCGTTTGTAAGATATTTGGTCACACACTTAGTGAGTTTCCAAAACTAGTGAAAGAGGTGGTTCATAAGGTTTCTAGTGGGGTGACTAATGCATTGACTCAGGTGGTTAATAATGATGATGGGTTCACTGAGGCAAGGAATCGTAAGAATAAAGGTAAGTGTGTGGTTTCTACGTCTCAATCTAAGACAATTGGAGGGGTTAAACTATCCAAGCCTAAGGCTAATTTTTGGAGACCTAAAGTCACGACAACTTCTAATCAAGTTGGTACCAAGAAAGATTCAGATCCTAAGGGTCTTCAGCAGGCTTCTAATTCAAGTGTTAAATCTGGTAAGGACCTACAGTCTTCTAACTCGTTTGGTATCTTGGACTCATTGGTGGATGAGGATGTTCTTGGTTTTGTTAGCAAAGGTAAGGGGTCACAAGATTAGCCTATTAGTAACATGGATTCGCAGTCTAAGTCGTCTACTATCCCATCTTCTAGTACTTCTACAACAAAAAAGGCGTGGGAGCAGTCTACTATCCCTTCTATGAGTTCTGCATCGAAGAGGAGTAACCCATTTTCTAAGGTGGGTGAAGTAGTTGTTTCTCACAGTTATGAGGTCGAGGTGTATGAGCCGAATGATTATGTGGGAGATGATTATTTTTTAGATGAGTATGCGGCTCAAGTAAATGACTTACCGGAACAATTCAAGGAGTTCAAACTTCAAGAACGTGCTGGGAAGTAGTATTTTATTTTGTTTTGTTTTTTCATAAGATTGTCATGTCTTCTTATGTTGTTTATTGATTGTTCTAGTTGTTGGTTGATAATGGTTCATTTATGGCCTTTCATAAATGATCTAGGGTAGTTCAAGCGGTTGCTTGAGGTTAATGTGGTACTTCAGCCACATTCCATTGTACTTTCAACGTTTTATTGGTTAATATATTTTACCAGGGTGAAGGATTACTCCCCTTTACAAAAAAAAAACAAACGCAAGGAAATATTAGTGACGGGAACACAAAAGATGTATTAGTTCTGTCATCCAATATGAAAATAAGAAAAAATATTGTGAAGCTAGGTGTATACGAACTTACCACTAGCATGGTCAATAAAGATCCGATCAGTGACATTACCAGACCTGTAAATAGAATAAAAGATCACTAATAAGATTGGTGTGCGGGCTATGTTCCAATGAGGTGACCGGTTGAATAATGAAATGAACTGCGGATTTATGACAGTAAAAGATGTGATAAGTGATTACATTAGTGACACTCTCCATATTTAAAATCATATATGGCCATTAACTTCTAAAAGTTATTGCACTCCAAAGGCTTTATTTATTGCCAAAAGAACATCTTTCTTACAAGTATCCATTATAGAAATGTTTCTTTAAAATCTGTAACTATTTAAGTACTGTTTTACATTGGAATGACGTCTTCAAATTATATAGAAATGTTTGAGTGGTGGTAATTTGAAAGTGACATTTATTTTGAGACAAACTAGTTTAGTAAAGTGGGCACGTAAATAGAGGGAGTATAATTTTTGCATTTCTACAAATAAATTAGCATGAACTCAAAACCAATAGGAATGAAAATCCAAACTATGTCAATATGCGAGAGCTTACCAAAAAAGGGAACGGAGAGGGCCACTACTAAAGTAGAGATCACTAATGCTGTTCTAATGAGGATGGCATAGATGTGAGACTCTTGATGGTTTGATGGTATCAACTCCTCCAAACTCTTAGCCACCGGGGATATGGTCAATGCATATGTGATTCTTGTTAAGAAATACAACTGTTCTTTATTCATAGTTAAATCACAGGATGATTTTAGAATCATGTTTCAAATCCACTTAAGAGCAGTGTTATAATACATAGAAACACCTCTTTTTATCATTTTTTTTTCATAAATAGCAACTACTGGCTGTAAAATGTTAGCTCATAATTTTCAGAGAAAAAGGATATTTGGTAAGTGGACTGATCACCTGCAATATAAAAAATAATAAAAATGAGTAAAAAGAAATCTCAGACACATGAAATCACCTATGGGTTAGGTTTAGAAAATGAGCTAATTAATTATTTGATATTGAAAATGAAATGTGAAACTCTGCTCGCAAAATGGAGTGCAAGATTTCCTTACTTATTTGTTATCTTCATATGAAGTTTATATATATGCATAATATAAACAAAAACCGGGAGCTACTATCTACTTTCAGAAACTGGAAGTAATACTTCTACACTAAACTGAAACATAAATTATTGTCCTAAAAATAAGGATGTTTAGAATAACAAAAACGATTTCTATGGACACTGAATATCTTGAAGAAAATATTAATTATAATTAATGTACCGTAGCCCAGACAGCAATTTTGGAGCCAAGCAAATTTGCAGGCATGTTAAGAGTAAATTGCGATTCTACTGAATCCGAAAACATCAGGTATCCCATTGTAGCAACTCCAACGTAAAGTAAAGTACATATAGCGAAGCTTCAGACAAAAAGCGAAGTTAATAAAAAACCATAGAACTACACAACTTCCTGTTCATTTACATGCCATTTAGAATAAATATATTGTAGAGTACTCAAAATGATGGGTGAGTCCTATAACAGAAAAATGTTATCAGTTGAGAAAGAAGTCTTTCTTTTGCAGGTATGGAATGATGATCATAGCAAACATGTTATTACCTGGCTAAGAGGACTAGAGGATAGTGACTCTTGTTTTCCATGGACATATAGATATTAGGAAGAACGGCATGTCCTGCATAACAGTAACCATATATCCCAATAGACACAGGTAGAGTGGAAAGGTTTAACATATTTGTATTTTCAGTCTGAAAGCCAATATTATCCACCAAACCAACCCAAAGCAAGCAACTTACTAAAAGAATCGTCACGAAAACTCCACCCGCTGGTTACAAAAGCATAAAAAAGTTAGAGCTACAAGTGCTCAAAGGCTATTAACATATGTATTATCATAATGTGCACTAACCGGAGATATAACTAAGAACACTCTAGTCGCGAAGCCAAACTGTAGGAAGCACAACAACGGTGATCGCAATTGCAAACAAATAATGAGAAGTTAGTTGATATCCTCCAAGACTTAAAAGTGCATTTGGAAACAAAGCAGATAGGTTATCACTCTCCAAGATTATGAATTCAACGCATGATGCCGGCAGCAGAGGAGATGAAATGCATCTAATTAGCTAGACTTTCGCTACATATATATGTGCATAATAAAAGTTGAGATCTGTAATTTACTGAAATGAGAGCCTAATTATCAAAGAGAAGGAACCCTTGGCAATATTAGCACAAAAAAGTTTGTGTTTACTATAATAATTATTTGTATGATGTGCAAAGAAACTTGAGCATGACTGCTTATAAGAAACAATTAGTATAAAATGCATCAGTAAACCCAGATACACTTACATATAACTCCACATAGAATAATGCTATCTGCAACAAAAGAGTAAAAAATAAAAAAGAGCAAATCAGCAACCAGTTATAATGTAGCTCTTTCATATTTCAGCAACATTAGTTGTAGTGCAAAAATATAATAGTTGAAGTTTCAAAGTAATTTGGAAAATCATCAGGCCAAAACTAAAACAGAAAGAGATTAAGAAACTTTAGGGGTTTTTCATGGGTATGTCAGCCGAGCCATTTGGCCCATAATTTTTTTTACCTATTTTGACCGGCACATTTTCCATTTCTAACAATTCTGGAGATGTAGACATCTAAATTAACTGTGTTGTTCCTTTAGCCTTTCCTAAGATGTAGATTTTCCTTAAAAGATAAATTTGTAGATAAAGGTTTAAAGAAACTAGCAAGAAGCTAGAGATTACAATGCAATATGAAACAGCCAGACCTAGCCTAGAAATCTAAAATAATGAGCACTCCTAAATAGAATATAAACACCGTGATATTACCCCAAGACTAAACCCAAAAGAACAACTTTCACACTCTTAAAAAACACCACTAACGCTAAAGAAACTAAAACAAGGCCTCTTAGTTATAGAGCTTGACACACACTTACAAAATCACTTTTTTGTTATGCTAAAGAAAAATATGGATCAGATTTCATGATTACTGTAGAAATTATAACAACTCCAAGATAGAATCAAACCAACCACCCCTTGATTCAAAATAGAGAGTATCAGTTTACAAAACATGTGAGAGATAACTAAGATTGTCACCAGGTGTGAGCAATCAACCAAACTAAAATCTAGGCTTGATCAAGATGATAGATCAGCCTAACTATACAGTGAGTAAGAATCAGAAAAGATAAGAGAGTCGTATGAAGAAGACGACTTGAGTGAGTGAGGATGCAGTGGAGGAGGAGAGTATTTATAGGCAGCAACTATGCTCTTGACCATCTTTAGACCCTGCACAATTATAAAGAGACAAACATAGCACAAACTAAATATGTTAGTGTTAGAAAGGTTTTGTGAATGATAGAACAAGTCCCTGTACATATAGAGGGAAGGTTTGACCAGATTATTCAACACCCTCCCTCAAACCTTCAACCTTAAACATGTCCATCATACCAAGCTTATCACAAAGCCACTTGTGTTGCTTAATATCCAAGGCTTTAGTCAGGATATCACCAATTTGCTGAGAAGTGTGAATTTTCTCAGTTCTAATAACCCCAGCAGAGACTTTTTTCTAACCAAGTGAACATCAATTTCAAAGTGCTTAGTTTTCTCATGGAAAACAGGATTACCAGCAATCTGCAGAGCAGACTTATTGTCACAATGCAAAACCACAGGTAACAGGTTTTTAACACCCATGTCACCAAGCACATTAGCAAGCCAAATAATTTCACAAGTAGCAGAAGCCATGCATCTATACTCAGCTTCAGAGGATGACCTAGAAAAGGTTGATTGTTTTTTACTTTTCCAAGTCACCAAAGAATCACCCAAAAACACACAATAACCAAAAACAGATTTTCTAGTGACTGAACATCTAGCCAAATTAGAATCAGCATAAGCTGTAAGCTTAAGATTCCCATTTGCATTAATCTGAATGCCATTACCAGGAGATCCTTTTAAGTATCTCAAAACTCTAAGAGCAGCATTCAAGTGAGATTGTAAGGGAGCATGCATAAATTGGCTTAAACAGTGAACAGAGTAGGCAATGTCAGGTCTTGTATTAGTTAGATAGATTAATTTCCCAACAAGCTTCTGATAATTACCTATATTAGATAAAGTTTTATCATCATCGGATTCAATATGATTTAGAGTGGTGTTCTCAAGCAAAGGAGAATCAACACGTTTAGCAGCAAGTAAGCCATATTCATGCAAAAGCTCAAGACAGTACTTCCTTTGACTGAGACATACACCATTATCATTTACTAAAACTTCAATTCCAAGAAAGTATTTCATCTTTCCTAGATCTTTGATTTGAAATTTGGTTTTTAAGAACACTTTAAACTTCTCAATTTCACTAACATCATTTCCAGTGATGATAATGTCATCAACATACACAAGCATAATCAAACACACATTTCCAGACCTTTTAGTGAATTGAGAGTAATCAAATTTAGACTGCACAAACCCATTTTCACTAAGAGTTAAAGTAAGTTTGGCATTCCATTGTCTAGGAGCCTGTTTAAGACCATATAGAGATTTATTAAGCTTCACAATTTTAGACTTATGATCATCAAAGCCAGGAGGAAGAGTCATATAAACCTCCTCAGTTAAATCACCATATAGAAATGCATTATTAACATCTAATTGAAAAATACTCCAATTATGACAAACAACAATATTAATCATACATCTCACAGTGGACATTTTAACAACAGGACTGAAAGTTTCTCTATAATCAAAACCCTCCCTCTGGCTAAAGCCTCTGGCAACAACCCTTGCTTTATATTTGTCAATTTCACCTGAGGATTTGTATTTAATTTTCCATAACCACTTACTACTGACAGTTTTCCTTCCTTTAGGAAGTTCACACTCAGTCCAAGTGTTATTTCTTTTTAAAGCAGTTATCTCATTATTCATAGCCTGAACCCAATTAGTATCTTTAGCAGCCTCCTCATAAGAGGAAGGCTCAACAGATTTGTTTAAAGTGGTTGAGAAACAATAATTTGCAGGATTTAGATTAGAGTAACATACATATTTCACAAGCTCATACTTTACATTACTACTCACAACATAATCATTAAACTTAACAGGCATTCTAGAGTCCCTACTAGACCTTCTAAGAATAGGCTGCTCATGACTAGTGTTCTGAGTATGGATAGATTGAGTGGTGTTTTCATTAGTAGGGGCACTTCCCTCAGGTAGATTATTGTCATCTATAGATGTTGCCATACCAGTATTCTCACCATCATTAGAAGTATGTGTACTTCTAGGGCATGAATAGGCACAACCACCATCATTGGATGTATTAGAACCTCTCCTTTCATCATTGGGATTTAGATCCATGTGTTTCTCATTGAAAAAATTTAGATCATTGAGTGTAGTTTCAGAAGCCTTATCAGTTTGTAGTTGAGTGTTCATTTTAAATGGAAAGACAGTTTCATAAAATTGAACATCTCTAGAGTAAGAAATCAGTTTAGACTCAAGACTGTAAACCTTATAAGCCTTTTTTGTTGTATAAAAACCAATGAGGATACATTTTACAGATTTAGAAGCAAATTTATCAGAATTATTAAGAATAGAAGAGAAACACAGACAACCAAAACATCTCAGATGAGAAAGTTTTGGTTTTTGGCCATATACCAGCTCAAAAGGAGACTTTCCACTTAGAACAGAAGATGGTAACCTGTTAATTAGATAGGCAACAGTTAAAATGCATTCAGGCCACATACTTAAAGGAATACCACTTTGAAACAACAAGCTTCTAGCAACATTTAATAAGTGCATGTGCTTTCTCTCAGCAATCCCATTTTGCTGAGGAGTATAAGCACAAGTAGTTTGATGAGTAATACCCAGGCTGCTAAACAAATTACTCATTTTATTGTTAACAAATTAAGTACCATTGTCTGATCTCATAGTTTTAATACCACACTTAAATTGATTTAGAATCAGATTAACATAGCTAACAAATAAGTTATAAACCTCATATTTAGATTTTATAAGATAGGTCCAAATAGACCTGGTAAAATCATCAACAATGGTCATAAAGTATCTAAATCCTTCTCTACTAGTGACCTTGTAAGGTGTTGGAATCACTCCTAAACTAGATTACAAGTGTTAGTAATTAATATGTAATAGTTAGCTTAATTATGGCTTTTATGTTAGTAATCAAGGCTAGGCTCATGTAGAAAGCCCAAGCCTATGCCAAAGCCCATTATAGGAAAGGAAGGGAACTTGCATGTTGCCCTAGTTCCTTCCTATAAATACCCATGTAAACCTTCACTTGAAGGTTGGTTGTTCACTTTTCTATTTCACTCTGAGCATAAACTTTTCTTATTCATTCGTGTGTCTTGGTTTAGTGTTCAACCGATCCTTTCTTCTCTATTTCTTCGTATTGATGCTTGTGTTACATAAATGGGAACCTAACAGTGGTATCATTCGCCAAATAGTTGGGTGAAACCATTTTTGTTTTTGAAGTTTTAAGTTTATACGCGTAAGGCTCGGTCTCAAAACTTTCATAAGCAAAAAGCTTTGATTTTTTCACTTTAAAATTCAAGATTCTTGTACTTTAAAGGTTATTTGGTGATAAAGTTTAAGTTTTTGGCAAAAAGTTTCAAACTTTACATGTATTTCATTGGTTTTAAGCTTGGTTTTTGTCATGTGGATATTTCTACGCATAAGGGTAAAAGGTGCTCTTGATCTTCAAGTTTCACACTTTTGTGTTACTTTGGTGATATTGAAGTTTTTTCATCTCAAAAATCAGGTTTCTAAACATCTTTGTGCTTAAAATCAGTTTTTGGCAAACATTGGCATTTCCTACGCATAAGAAAACCCTAAAGTTACGCGTAAGCTTCATAAGGTTTGATCTTCAGTGTTCTTGGTTTACTCAGTGTTTTCTTGCTTGGATAAGCCTGAAAACACTTCGACTTTGGATATCTTTTACACTGGGATAAGTGTAAAGGATTTTTGGGCAAAACCCTAGTTTTACGCCTAAGCAAACTCTTACGCGTAGAATCTTTACGCCTAAGCATTTACTTACGCCTAAGCCTTGTCTTACGCATAAGCAAATCTTACGCCTAAGCATTCTACTATTAAGCTTTTGGTTTACGCATAAGCTAAGGTTTATTTAACCCTACGCGTAAGCTCTATTCTTACGTGTAAGTTGGTGTTTTTACGCCTAAGGTTCTTTCTTTGCCTAAGATTGGTTTCTACGCATAAGGACTCTTCCTCAACAAAGTTTCATTCGACTACAAAGATGCATTTTACAACACAAGTTTCAAGATGTCTCAACCACCATACTCTAGCTACTTCCCTCATGTGTACCCTCAACATCAACAACAACAACAACAATTTTTTCAACAACAATTGCAACAACAATTTCCTCAAGGAGCAATTCAACCGCAAATGATTCAACCACCACCTAGTCTTCATGTACAACCTTTCACAAACTTTCACAATCAACATCCATCCGGGAATACTATGAAGGAACCGTATTGGTTTGCAAAGATGTGTGAAGCTTTAAGTAGCCAACAATCCATTCATGAGGCTGGATCACTTGATAGACCTCCAATGCTCACTCCCAGAAACTATGATCAATGGGTGATACGGTTCTTTAGGTTTTGTGATCTAAAGAAGCCACATGGAAAGTTCTTGAAGAAGGTCATCCTGGAAGGTCCATTTCAGATGCCTACTGTCACTGTACCCGGAGATCCAAATGCTAATCCACCACGAGGTGATGTCACTAACATTGCAAGTCTTAATGACCTGACTGCTGATGAACTTCTCCACTTTGAAGCCGATGAACTAGCAATGCAATACATCCTTTTAGGATTACCCAATCCGATTCTTCGAAGTGTTGATGCTCAAAAGACTGCTAAAGCAATGTGGGAACATATTCATCTTCTCATGGAAGGCACTAAACTCAATCAAGAAGACATGGAATTAGCTTATGACACTTCATGATTGAACCAGGAGAGACATTAGAGTCATATCATCATCGATTCTCAGACATCATCAATGAATTGGAAAAACATAACATCATTATGCCAAGAATTGCAGTCAACACTAAGTTCCTAAGTAGTCTTGGTCCTGATTGGGAAAAGTATGTCATATTCATCCATCAAGCAAAGAATCTTCATCATGCTACATACGGATTGTTGTACGACTATTTGAAGCCCCACCAAAAGGAATTTGACAAAGAAAGGGTTATCCGTGGACTACCTGTCACACCTTCACTTCCGGATAATCAACAATTAGCTTTGTGGGCTCAAGCTTGTTATCCTCAATTCCCGACCTTACAAACTGTATTCACAAATCCTCCACAACCCGCTGCTCAACCATCTGCTAAGATAACACCTTATGATCCATCACAACATCAATCTCAAGAAACTCAAATGGTTCGATACAACAACAACAATGATCAAGCATTTTACAGTGAATCTAATGAGGATACAGAAGCTTTCAATGCATTGTAGCAAGGGTTTTTCATGATTGCTAGAGCCTTCGGCCGATACTCAAACAAATCCAACAATCGCATTCGTACCTCATCCAACACAAGGAATCAGGCTGTTGTTAACAATGGACGTGTTGAAGTTCAGAATCGAGGAAATGTTCGTCAGATGGGCGGTGGTCAAGGGTTTAATCCAATGGGAAGGAATAACATGGGTGCTCCACAACAACAAAGGGCTCAAGTGGTTGAACAGGGTAATGCTCAGAATGGGATTAATGGTCTTCGTTGCTATAACTGTAATGAGAAGGGTCACCTGGCTAATGCATGCCCAAAGCCGAGGACTAGAGGCAGCGCTTATCACAAAGAGGCTTTACTTTTGGCTCTCAAGGATGAAGCTGGTGGAACCCTCATAAACAAAGAACATAGTTTTATGGCAGATGCAGACTCAGATGATGATATGGAGGACTTGCAGGCTAATGCAGTAGTTATGTTGATGGCTAACATGCACGAACTCCACATGAGTGATACAGGCCCAATATATGACACTGACGGCTTATCTCAGGTGCCGGATCAAACCATATTCATTACTGATATGTTATCTCCGCCTACATCTGTATCCGACGAGGATCAGAGTGTTCAACATGAGCCGTCTGCATCTCATTCCGATGATAATCAAATAGATCCCGTAGTTATATTTGACGATCAAGATGACCTTATGGTTACCATTGATAATCAAGTTGACTCCATGGTTATACTTGAGGATCTGACTAATGATCATGTTGAGACTTAAGTTGAACAAGCTGAACTTCCGTCTGAGCTCATGACCTTACTTAAAGACCAAGCATCTCGTCTGGAAATATGCAAGGACATCAATAAGCAATTAAAGGACAAAAATGCACTGTTAACTAGGGATATTCAATGCTTAAAAAACCAACTCAACGTTTTTAAAACTCAAGAAAAACGTGAAAAAGGTTTTGACGTCGCTTTTGCTAAATCTTATCAAAACGAAAAATCATTAGGAAAACAGATACGTGATCTAGTCGCATCTAAGAATGCTTTATTGTCTCAAATAGAACAACTGAAATATGATCATAAAAAACAACTTAACGATCTCACTTTGGAAGCTCAAAAAGCCAAGTCTGAGTTGTTAACTTGTCAAAAACAGTTCTCCGAGTACAAAAAGCATTCAACGAAATGAATAGATAACTATCTTGAGGAAATTGTCGACTTACAAAAAAAAAATCAAAGAGTTTCGAAATGTTGTTTATAAACATGGTGAATTAATCACAACGATTCAAAAGTTTACTTTCAAACCAAATCCAAATGGATATGGACCGAATCTTGCTGATTACAAACCTAAGTTTTCAAATAGAGCATTCAAACCAAATCCTGAAGTTTACAGTGCAGAACATAGAATTGATGATTCCATTATGAGTGTTGTTGAATATAACCATCAAGAGGAATTAGATGCAGAAGACGAGAGTCGATCAAAATTAGAAAATGTTGTTTATAACAAACCATTTAACTATTCAAAAGCCGTCACTTTCGTCGCACAAAAGGATACTTCTAACACACCTTGGGTTATCACACCTATGTCTGAGTCTTCTAATGTTGGTCCCCAACCCAATTCTGCACAAATTAATGGTCCTTTACCTTCACTCAGTGAAGTAAAATCAATACCCGAAAATCGTCAAATTCTTAGATATTTTGACACTTTCCTATCTGACATCAAACTTTTAGAATGTGAGATTGAATTTCATTCTGAACTAAAAGTTGAACATTTTCAATTGCCTCAGGCGCGAGAACAAAGAGATATTTTTCAGAAAAGAATTTTACCCCATGTTCAAAACTTGAAAAATTGTGCATTGTATTGGGAAAGGGAATTTTATAAGGAACTTGGACTGATGAAAATAGTTTTCGAGAAAACAGAAACATCTATTTCAAATACAAAACGTAAAAATAAAATGTTACGAAAAGATGTTGATCGACTCTTGGAAGATGTTATCTGTGCTGATATCCATAATGTGGTGTTATTACATTCTGTTGCATATGCATTTGATTACATCTCTGCTGATTCCGTTGATTATGTTAAAAATGTTGAGAATACTGATACTGTGTCACAAATCAAGTCTTTAAAAGTTGAAAATGAACGACTGTTAAACGAGCTTTCAAATGCAAAACGTCGTCTTCAATGGTGTCAAAAAGATTGTCAAAATCGAAAGCTCGCTTTGCAAAACAAAATCAACAAGTTGCAAACAAAAACTCTTAATCCAAAACTTAAGCAACTGGATGATCAAAACGCGTCTTTGAAATGTCAAATTTCAAAATATGAACAAGAAATTTCAAAAGTTAAAAAGGAATATAGTGTCATATTTGATTTACTCAAAAAGACTCGTGCTAAAGCGGATAAAGACCTTGATGATCATCTTGCATACACCAAAGATGTTTTACGACGAGATGGACTCACTCGTTCTGAAAATCTAGATTTGTTACACAAAATCCATGATCTAAAAGCAGAGTTGGTAAAACTTAAGCAAGATAGGGATAGTAACACTGTAGTAACTGCACCTACACAGATTCAAAATGACTCTAGAACATCTAATGACAAACTACAAGAAACTAATGTGCTTCCCTCTACTGAAACAGGAATAGATGCCTCTTTTCCCAACGCCCGCACTTCACAGCCTAGGAGCAATACAAGGAAGAATAGGAAGTTGTGTCGTAAGAAAAGAACAATAAAGAATGCTGAAGTAGAAGAACACCCTAGGACTTTGAATAAAACTCAAGTTGCACCCACTTTCGATATTGCGTCTGACAAATTTAATGAACAAAGTGATGTAACGAATGCTAAATATTCAAGTACTCTTAATGTTTTGTTTGAAGCTTCTTGTGTTGGTTGTCGTAAAAGCATGTTTTCTGGTTGTCATGATAAATGTGTTGCTAAGGCTATCTTGAACCGTAAGCGGAATAATAGAAAACGGAATACCTCTAGGCCCACTAATGCTTCTAAGTCTGTGCTAGGTAAACCACCCTATAGTGTTCCAACTACGATCATTGATGTACCCATAGAACCACCTTCACCTCCTAGGAAGAACTTATCACCTAGTGCATTCACTAAGACTAGTTAGAGATGGCAGAAATGGTTACATAATATACTTGGATTTAAATGGATACCTAAAATCATTGATATTTGTGTTTCTACTATAACTACTTCGGAACCCTCTAACTCTTCGGGTTCCACATCTACTTCTATTCCATCTTTGTCGTATGTGTGTAATGCAGGTGATACATATCATCATTTGGATTGTTGATAGCGGATGTTCCCAACACATGACAGGCAATCTCAAACTGTTATCAAACTTTGTTGCAAAGTTCATTGGCACTGTCAGATTTGGGAATGATCACTTCGCAGCTATCATGGGCTACAGAGATTACATCAATGGCAATATCAAAATTAGCAGGGTTTATTATGTTGAAGGCCTCGGTCACAATCTCTTCTCAGTTGGTCAGTTCTGTGATGGAGATTTGGAAGTTGCTTTTAGGGAGAAAACTTGTTTCATTCGTGATCTACAAGGAAACGATCTTATGTCTGGCACCCGCAATTCAAGTCTTTACACAATCTCAATGCAAGACATGATTGCTTCATCTCCCATCTGTCTACTTTCAAAGGCAACATCTACAAAATCTTGGCTATGGGACCGTCGTCTCTCATATTTAAACTTTCAAACCATAACCAACCTTGCTCGATACAAACTTGTTAAAGGTCTCCCAAGATTCTGATATTCTAAAGATCACCTCTGCTCAGCTTGTGAACAAGGGAAAAGCACTCGTGCTCACTTTCCTTCAAAGGTGGAACACAGCTCACAGCATGTGCTTCATCTTCTTCACATGGATTTGTGTGGCCCGATGCGCGTGCAGACGATTAATGGCAAACGCTACATCTTGGTAATTGTAGATGACTACTCACGATGGACTTGGGTTTATTTTCTTCGATGTAAAGATCAAGTTCCACAGATGATCATCACCTTTCTCACGAAAATTCAAGTTCAGCTCCGGAACAAAGTCAGAAAAATCAGAACAGACAAAGGACTTGAATTTGTGAATCAAACTCTTCGTGCATTTTATGAGAAAGTGGGAATTGAGCATCACACATCTATTTCACGTACACCAGAACAAAACGGAGTTGTTGAAAGAAAAAACCGTACGTTAGTGGAAGCTGCAAGAACAATGTTAATTAATGCTAAACTTCTAGATTACTTGTGGGCTGAAGCCGTGTCAACTGCATGCTACACTCAGAATCGCTCAATGATTACCAAGCGCCACAACAAAACACCTTATGAGCTTATCCACAACCGTAAACCTAATCTCAAACACTTTCATGTATTTGGATCCCTTTGTTATCCGAATAACGATCGTGATGACTTTGGTAAGCTCAAAGCCAAAGCTGACATTGGAGTCTTTGTAGGATATTGAGAAAACTTCAAGGGTTACCGGATCTGGAATCGTCGTACAAGGGAGATTATGGAAACCATTCATGCCAATTTCGATGAGCTTACAGATATGGCTTCTGAGCATAACATCTTGGAACCCGGTCATAACCGTTTAAACTTCCCTCAAACCCCATCATTAGCTGAACCTAGTTTACAACTAACTCGACGTCAAATGGAACAACTATTTGCTCCTCTGTTTAGTGATGATATTGATGAACGTGCACCTGGTGTATCCAATGTTTCCGCTGCTCAATCTGATCAAAATCCAATACCTGATACACCTGCTACAACAACTACTGTTGAGGAAGCACCACCAGTTGATTCTACAACAACAGTTGAACTAACCGCATCCAACGACGCTGAACCAGCTGATGATCTTCTGAACAATGAAATACCCCCACCTGTAGATTATGATCCAAATGCGTTCTTCAACCCGTTTGCTAATGAAACTGCCACATCTGATGTTGCGGAATCATCCACAAGCCATTTGAATCCTCCCAATCTGCAGAATGTATATCAACATCAACCTTCCACACATCGTTGGACGAAAGACCATCCTCTTGAGAACATTATTGGTAACCCGAATAAACCAGTCGTAACTAGACAACGTCTTCACACAGACGGTGAACATTGCATTTATGCACTCACTGTCTGCCAATCTGAACCTAAAAACATTAAAGATGCTATGACAAAAGACAACTGGATTGAATCCATGCATGAAGAACTCAATCAGTTTAAACGTCTTGAAGTATGGGAATTGGTTGAAAGGCCAACAGGGGTCTACATCATTGGTCACAAATGGATTTGGAGAAACAAATTGGATGCTGAAGGAACCGTAATCAGAAATAAGTCACGTCTGGTGGCTAAGGGTTATAGACAGGAAGAGGGTATTGACTTTGAAGAATCATTCGCTCTGGTTGCTCGTCTTGAGGCTGTTCGGATTTTTCTGGCATTTGCGGCTCACATGAACATCACCGTTTATCAGATGGATGTCAAAACGGCTTTTCTCAATGGAAAACTAAAAGAAACGGTCTATGTCAGCCAGCCAGAAGGATTCGTTGATCCAGAGTTCCCGAACCATGTCTACAAGCTGAACAAGGCTCTCTACGGCCTCAAACAAGCCCCTCGGGCATGGTATGATAAGTTATCATCCTTTCTTATCGCCAATAATTTCATCAAAGGTTCGGTCGACCCTACACTTTTCATACAATATCACGAGGCACACATTTTAATCGTTCAAATTTATGTGGATGACATCATTTTTGGGTCAACACATCTAAAGTACTCAAACGCTTTTTCAAAACTTATGAAAAAACATTTTGAAATGTCCATGATGGGTGAACTTACGTTCTTTCTAGGACTGCAAGTTCATCAATCACCCCGTGGTATTTTCTTGAGTCAGTCCAAATATGCCCTTGAAATTTTAAACAAAAATGGAATGCAAAAATGTGACACCTATGCCACTCCAATGGCACATACCAAGAAACTGGACACTGATTTGCGTGAGAAATTGGTTGACCCTACCAAATACCAAAGTTTCATTGGGTCTCTCATGTATCTAACTGCCAGTAGACCTGATATTGTCTTTGCTGTATATCTTTGCTCCCGTTATCAGTCGAGACCAACTGAAACTCACCTCTCTGAGGCTAAAAGAATCCTCCGATACATCAAGGAAACCATTAACTTGGGGATCTGGTATCCGAAGGATTCTGGTTTTGAACTAATAGCTTTTTCATACGCTGATCACGCAGGTTGCTTAGATTCACGGAAAAGTACTTCAGGGGCATTTCAATTTCTTGGTGATAAACTGGTGTCATGGCAATCGAAGAAGCAGGATTGTACATCGCTGTCCTCAACGGAAGCAGAATATGTAGCCATGTCGGCGTGTTGTGCTCAAGTCATTTGGATGAGAACACAACTCAAAGACTATGGTTACGAATTTGACAGAATCCCGATGTACTGCGACAATCGAAGTGCTATTGCGATCTCGTGCAACTCTGTTCAACATTCGAAGTCTAAGCACATCGATCTTCGATATCATTTCATCAAGGAGCACGTCGAAAAGGGTACCGTTGAATTATACTTTGTGGGTACTGAATACCAACTGGCAGATCTTCTCACCAAAGCCTTAGCTCCTGCTAGGTTTACTAAGTTGGTCCACTGGATTGGTATGCGGTGTTTGACTCCAGAGGAACTGGATGAACTTTTAAAACAATCTTAAAACCAGTCAAACACCAAAACCTCTTTTTTAAATATTTTTCAAAAACAAAATACAAAAATATAAAATCTGATAAAACTCCAAAAATATTCTTCTATCTATATTTCTTTTAACATGGCAAGTACAATTCTTCCGTCAACACTTTACTCTTTCAAAATTCAGTATTTTCTCGGTCAAGTGTTGAAGGGGAGAAAGTAAATATTTTTTTCGATTTCATAAAACCTTGTACTTGCATGTTACCTCATCTCGGTTGTTTCTTTGATAATGGTGGTCACATCTCTGGTTTACTGACACTCCCCGGGCTCAAATTTATAAAATTTCATTATTTCTTAAGTCGAGGAGGAGTGTCGTCATGATTCTTTCCAAATATCATGCTTCACGTAACCAAAATGGAAGTTATGGGCTGTGGTTGAAAATGATTAAGGTGGAGGGACCAATGTTGTCAAAAGCTGAAACTAATTTTTAACAAAAACCTTCACCTAATTTTTTCATATCATTTAATTCACCACATTTATTACTTCAACTAACCCATCCCACGCATAAGATTGAATACTCAAATCCGTGCTTTAAACTTCTGATTTGTAAGTGGTTTCATGATCTTAACATGTTTACAAACAATGGTTTTTGATTTCATAGACATCCAACGGCTGGATTTTATGTTTGGATGATTCTTGTGTTCTACGCGTATGCATATGAACACAAGATCATCATTTGGGTGTTTGCTGTTAAAATGGTTATGTTAAAATGTTTATATGATCACTCTTTTACCATTTCTATAAAACAAATCCACCCAGAAACACGAATTGACCATTTTCAAAATTAGGGTTTATACGCGTGATTTGGGTGTTTTCATATGAGAGTGTTTCTGGTTAAAAATATGGTTGTGTTATGTTGTTAACATGTTTAATTTACCAAAACCTTGCTTGATACATACCCAGAAACATCAAATTTGTGAAAACTAAGATTTAGGGTTTATGTTCATACGAATTGGGTACTTTTGATCAATTAGGTTTTGATGTTAAAATTTGTTGCAACATAGTCATATGGACTCTAAGATATCACATAAATCATTTGGTGTTAATCCTATGGCTAAAACTCTTATTCGTAAAAATTGAATCCTGGGGTTTAAGGTTTTACGCGTAAGAGTATCCTATGCGTAACTGTTTTGATTGAGACTTCATGTTAGACTGAAAGGGATTGAATAAATGTGTTAATGATGATGTTATGATGAATTTGTTTCAGGTTTTACGCGTGAATTATTCAGAATCAAGGTTAACTGAGTTACTACGCATAAGGATCACCTTACGCGTAGAATGTTATGCGTAAGAGAAATCTTACGCGTAACCTTTACGCGTAAGGTTCTACAAAGGGGACTACGCGTATCCTGTGAAGGATATGCGTAAACAGTAAGCTTTACGCATAAGGTTCACTCTTACGAGTAAGCCTTACGCGTAAGCTCCCATATACGCTTACGCGTAAGCTCTATGCTTAAGGCCTTTTTTTCCTACGCGTAACATTTCTTACGCGTATGTCAAGATCCTACGCATAAGCTTATAACTACGCGTATGGTTCACTGTTTACGCATAAGCTTGCAAAACCTACGCCTAAGCCTTAATTTTAACCAAGATTATGAATTATTACGCGTGCGGACTTGTAAATAAATAAATCATAACGTTACGAAAACAAAATGTCATTAATAAGCTTAAATGGTTAATAAGTTGTGAAAATAAGTGAAAACTTGGACTTTAAAACTCAAAGTTAATCTACTCACGAAACTTATCACGACGTCTTTGGACTATTGGACTAACAAGTGACATTGGACTCGTAACAATCATTAACATATCACATTCAATAAATAGACAATAAAATCAACTTTTGACTAACATAATGTCTTTCGATATGTTGGTTCTTTTGGCTAAATATCTTTCAGATCACGATATGGACGTTCAAATGGAAAATGTGGATGCACCAAATGTTCTCACAGTAGAAGACATCTTCCCCAACGGTTACACTATGAAGATTGGAAAGAACAACCTCAGGGTCGATTTTGAAAACTTCACTTGTTCTGAGTCTTCTTGTCAGATTGCCGTGGATATTCTGAAGACTCACCCTTACCAGAACATGCTCACAAATTCTGCTACTGTACATGAGATCTACATTCACCAATTCTGGCACACTATACAAAAGGTCAAAGGTCAAAGTGTTGTGACAGTGACACTTAACAACAAACAAGTCACCATCACACCTGCAGATTTGAGGGCTATTCTTCTTCTTCCTATCATCGAACCTACTGAATACACTGCTACTCCAACGGAAGAGGTCGCTCTCCAGTTCATGGTCGACATCGGCTATGATGAAGCTGCCGTGGTAATCACAAAGCACTCATATGTGGATCTTAAGAACATCCCCCAGCCATGGAGAACCCTCTACATAATGATTGCCAAATCCGTTTCCGGACGTGATAGTGGTCATGAGCATCCCAAGCTCATGGAACTATAAATATTTTGGGCCATGGTCAACATGAATCATATCGAATTTGCAGCTCTGATCTGGGACGACATGATGTCATACCTTAAAAAGCCTGGCACCAAGATCCCTTACATTAGATACACCAAATTGTTGATCCAAAGGGCTCTAGGGAATAATCCTGATATTCCCTTGAGACTTGATGACCCCAAACATCACTCCGTGTTGCTTAAGCCCACACTCAATGTTGTCAGATTTAAGGACTCAACGACGAAGAAACAAGGTGCGGTTGTTAGGAATTAGAAAATTCCATAGTGAAGAGTCGGTCACCCCAAATATTATCTAGCACAAGTTAGCTCGTAGACTTGTCATTAGTTACGTTAGTTAGTAGTTTATTTATTAGTTTGTAGCGTAGTATAGCTTAGTGCAACACCGTGGAGGAATGACGGGTCTTTACCCACTGTATACCTGATCCACAGGCCGATAGGAGGTCGTATTTCTTTTAACTATAAATACCCCTTCCATCCATGGAAGTGGTGGAGCTTTTCTTTAATCAAACCTTTTACATTTGTTGAACCAAGTCTCTACCAAGAAACTCCCTTTCTCTCTAACTCTCTAACTATGGAAAACATGTATTTTGATCATCCAAGACCACCCGAATCATCAAACACAATAATATATCGATCCTACAAATGGTATCAGAGACCAGGTTTTTGTGTTGTGTTGATTTGTTGTGGTTGTTTTATCTTGGTTAATCTGTTTTGGTACTTTATTGGACGAAATATTTTGGTTTTTCGAGTATTGTGGTTAACAGTATTTTAACAAGCATCTGTATTCTCTTTTTTTTGGTCAACAAATAAAAGTCATATGGTCCATTGGTTTTTCTTTATTGGTTTATTCAAACAGGTTTAAAAAATGTATGGTCCATTGGTTTGTCTTTATTGGTTTATTCAAACTGTTTTAACAAATATATGATTTACGTTATATTGGTGAAAACGTGGTCTAATGAGTAAAAAAAAAGGCAGTTTTTGTCAAGTTTTCTGGGTTTGCTATGAATGTGGTCGGAAAAGTGGTCGGAAAACTCATATATTCATCCTAGCGAGTTGACAGAACAAGATGTCCAAATTCACTGAGTTTGACCTAGCGACTTGTTTTGAAATATTTGCTAGCAACTTGACCCTAAAAATGGTAGCGACTTGGAAATACATTTGACCTAGCGACTTGTTATTTAACAAGTCGTAGCGACTTGCTTTGTAAAAAGAAGCTAGCGACTTGTGTATGAAAATAAAAAGGAGTAGCGACTTGGTTATAACATATCGACTGGACAGAAAGATGAAGAAGAAATGAATAAAAAGACTTCGACCACAAGACCATTCACCAAATACCAAAATAATCACGATATTTAAATCCCAAAAACAACCCGTCCCAGATTCGACCATATCCTAGTCCTAATCACACCATTTCAAAAACATCTGTCCACAAACAAAAACCCATCTCATAGCGAGTTAACCCATCTCCTTCCCACCTTCGTACAACAAACAATAACATAAACAAAAAAAAATAAGGGATCTCAGTTCATAGACTTGTTCAAATCTTTCAAAGACTTCCAAGTTATTCAAACCATCATCGATCAAATGTATTTGATGACTCAAGCTTCAATTTCTATTCGAACTTAAAAGAATAAGAGGTATAACAATTTCATTGATCTCATTTCTTGGGTTCGTTATTAAACAACACATCAAATAATCAAACCTACCCGAGACCCACAATCGGATCTTGACGAACTCTTCTTGATTCGGCCTGTATTGAAATCGTTCACATCATGGTTCGGTTATTTGTTGGTGGTTGCTTTGATTCTTATGATGTTTATTGAGATGAGATGTGATTTAATTCTAGATCTGTTTTTGTTAATTAAAACGTTTGGTGAGTTAAAAAGGAAGATGGGAGGCGTATTTTTTTTTGGTGAGATTAGGTTTAGATATAATGACCTAATATTTAGGGAATGTGACTTTATAACCGGTTTTGAATATCTGTGGATGGATCGGGTTATGCTTATTATTGGATCGGGCATTTCTTTTGCTAACTGGATTAGTTGAATGAATCGTGGGCCTTGTTAGGATTTGGTAACATTTTGAACTCACTAAAGTGGTAAAAATCATTCAACTCAAACGTGTGTGGTCTATCATAAAAGGAGGTGGGCCTCGTTAAAATACATCATGATCTTGCTTATATATCATAAAGAATCTCGTGATGTATTAAATCAAATAAACGTGATGTATCCTAATCTCATGATGTATCTTGGTTATGCTTAATATTAGGATTGCTATAAATCATAATGTATCTTCGATGTTAAATCACGTGATTTATTATGAGCTGGATTGGATTCGTTGAACATGGGCCTCAAATGTTTTCACGTATGAATGGACCAGACTTGGAATTGTTATCACACGTTTGATATTTGGAACTGATATTACTCGTTTGTGACTTTGTACCTGAGATTGAGATATTATTTGAGATATTGGATGATGGACTGATGAGCTTCTCATGATTTGGATTTTAAGAGACTTGGATATCATGAGAATTGTTGAAGAGATTTGATGATGACATTTGGTATGATGTTGAGATTCATTGTGTTAGGTACTTTGGCGTATACATTTTCACGGAAGATATTTCACGGATTGAATTGATAATTGATCAAGGTTGACTACAGGGTTGTTTGTATGGTATTTCTTATTTGGATTTGATGTGAGATTTTCCGGGCACGTTTACTTATTTCGTCTTCTTTCTTTCTACCCTTCCATGAAGATGACTTGTTTGGGCGTTAATTAGAGGGTGATAAAGACTTGGATATTTAGTTACATTTGTGACTCTTTCTCACTTAACCCACAACGTATTTATCACTTCGGTGTCTCACTCAATTGAGAATGTCAAGAGGTTTTGTACATCGGGTACACCGTTTCTTTTTCACAAGGATTAGTACAAGTTTAAGTAACAAATCAGGAGAATTTTACTTCATGATCAAGTTTGGCATATCGGGTTTACTTCTCCATGTGGTCACTACAATAGGCGACAGAATTCGTGAATGATGTGTTTACCAAAGTGTTTATTGGATGGTTGACGATTTTGTTGATGCTGGATATTGAACCGTTGATGAACCACTGCATGTTCCCTTAAAACAGACATTCACCGAAACCAAAGTTGTCATTACACATTCAAGCTGACATTGTTTACGGTTCTGTCTTGATTTTGTAAAATCCCGCGAAAGAACCTATTTCTCGGTTTAAATCATAGACTTGTAAAATCCCGTGACAATGGAAACATCCTTGTAAAGTGCATTTCCGGATCTATCTTACGGTTTATTCTTGGTTTTGTAAAATCCCGCGAAAGAAAATATTTTTCGGTCTAAACCATAGAGTTGTAAAATCCCGTATTGATGGAACCATCCTGGAGAAAAGGAAAGTGTATTTCAGGATCTTTTCTGATGCTGGTGCTACGGTTTCTGCTTCGAAGAAGGGATAAAAGGGTGTACTTCATGAATTGGATGTGTGTTTGGATCTTCGTCATGGCAGTATGGCTATTACATGGTTTTACGGGGTTATGTGCATTTAACCATGGTCGGGATGAAACCATTATCAAAGTTCATTTAAATGTCAAAGAAGGCTAGATTTGAGCAGTTCAGAAGATGTGACAACGGTGTTAATTCAGTATTAATTATTTGAGGTTGAAGTAAATTATCACGGGCGAGTGTACTTAGTATCTGAAGGTATCGGGGATGGTTGGATGAAGATACTTCGAGATCCTTGTTCGAGCTTTATCAAAAATGAAGACTTGGAAATCTAGTTATTGTTGGGTGTCTTTTACTTTTTCTTTTACCACTTGGGGGAATTGGGCTCATACCACCACAAAATAACTATCACTTTAAGGAGTTACGTTGTAGTGCTCAGTGTCACATTCAATTGTGGATTTTCAAGAGGTAATGTACGTCTTATACTTGATGGTTGGTTGGTTGAAGAGTATAGAGTACATAGAGAGTACTTAGAGATGCTAATGGAAATCGGCACCGCTCTTTGTTACATATGTGCAAGTTTAAGTCACGAGTTCGGGGTAGTTTACTTCACGGTCAAATTCATCATATTGGGTTTTCTCCATCAGTTGTCACGACAAAGAGCCTACAGAATGATAATGGGGTTGATTACATGTTATGCTAAGAGAGCTGAAAAGAGAGAGATTATGACGTATGAACACAACAGTTCATGCCTCGTACTCTAAATAAAAGAAAAGTGTACGCTTCAGTGCGCATTATCTTCGGAAGAAGAGAAATCTTCTTATTTATGACCATTCTCATCAACATGCTTCATGCTTTTTCCATGCGCTTTCAATTATCAAGTGAACCGGGCTACCACTGATTGTTTTCTCATTCCACTTGCTCGATTATAATGAAGATGGCGACATCATGTGCTTATTTTGCGGGAGAGAAGTGTGAATAGAACATTCGGATGATTTTCATTTATTCAATCAAGAATGGCAACTCCGTATGCAATTCTTGAGAGGGAGAAAAAGTGTGAATTTACTGCATGGTTGATTGATTTCAGAGATAAAATGGTCAAACGGCTCCAAACTCATGTAAGAACCGAGCTTCTTCTTATCGGGTCATCTTCACATGATATTTTCTTCTATGAGCCGTTGGTTGACATCTTCACTCGGATTGATGAGTTTATCGACAAAGTGCTTCCGGTTAATGCTTCACGTATACATCAACATGATGATTCCGAACAATCTCTCTGTTCTTGTTTGATGTGATTGGTAGTTTAGTGTTACCATCTTGTGTGTTCGTTGCGGCCAGATTGCTGATTTTCTTGATGAACATCTTTCTGTTCTTGTTTGATTGGGAGGGATTTTAGTTAAGGGGATTTGCAAGATGTAAGTTAATTGGGATGCTTTTTGGTGGGATACTTTTTGGTGTGAGTTGAAGATGTTAACACTCTATTCCCCAACTAGACAATCTTGAAGAAGGTCGAGTCTACAGTCTGTTCTACATTTTTTGCTACATGTTAGAAGACTAAAGACGAGTTGCATTTAACGATCTAAAGACTTCTTCTTAATCTGGGCTGTTATCAAACAGATTGTCGGTTTAGGGGAGAGCACTAATTGGGGGAGAGTGAAAAGTCAGATTTAATCCCCAATTAGACTTGCTCACATTCTGCTTCAGCAAGTTGATTCTCACAGATATATTTGTGCTAATAGTGTTCTTCTCAAAAGATTTCAAGTATTTGGGCTTACAAAGAGTTGCTGATTCTGAAGTGTCAAAACCAGCAAGGGGGAAGGAGACAAGCATCTAAACGCGAGTAAACTTGATGAACTTAATACTTCTAAGTAATTGAAGATATCCCGGGAAGACAAATGTTATTACCGCAGAGAAACTCAAGGTTTGACTCATGGCGAGTAAACTTGATGAACTTAACTCTTCTAAGTGATTGAAGATATCCCGGGAAAACAATTGTCATGACCGCAGAGAATCTCAAGGTTTTACTCATCAAGGCTTATGGTGTTATTCTTATTCCAACTATGTGGGGGAAGCGATGGAAGAGTTAGTTTCTGAAGATAAAAGAGGTACACAAGTGCGTGATGATCTCGATGTTATCACAATCATCAGAGGAGAGAGAATTGTGTACATTGGAGACACTCAGCTATCTCACTTGAGGGCTTAATCAGTGATTTAGAGATATAATCACTTATTCCGGAGTTGACATCCGCAGAGATAATCAGTGACTTGGCTTGCTTCTTCAGTGTTATCAGTTATTCCTTCCTTGGGTATTGGTATACTTCGGACACTTGAGCTTCATACACGATCATCAGGGAAGAAAAATGTAAACATGGGGAGGTGTTTTCATTTCCCTCATGATGTGTATTCGGGAGAGCTCTTGGGTATTGGTGTACTTCGGGTTCTTGAGCTTCATACATGATCATCCGGGAAGAAAAATGTGAACATGGGAAGGTGTTCTTCATTCCCCTCATGATGTGTGTTCGGGAGAGTTCTTGAGCATTATACAAAGAAACTGACTGCTTCAATTCAACTACTTGGGGGAATTGTTCTCTTGACACCTTTTGTAATGGATCGTTTCAGACTTCAGTGGAAAGGAAATTTGAGAAGATTATTTAAATGTGGGATGATACGTTGATGTTGTTCTATTGATGATATAGCCTCGAACGAAGAATCACGGTGATTATTCTTAAAAGGAGCAGTTGGGTTTATGATAATGGTGTGCTTCTTTGTGCACCTGGCTAAAGCAAGCTTGAAATAGAGCTTCGAATCTGCTCAACATAAGGATTTTCGGTTTGGGGGGAAGCTTCCAAAGTCTCACTTTCAGATGGTTCAATTTCTTTCTTCGATTCAAGAGCCCTGGAAGCTTTGGTGGTGAATGTTTAAGAGTTGATGACTTCTATCTTCTATGACGTGCTGCTCGATATCCTTATCTCGGTACTCGTATCATCATCTTCTTTAACTATATCATCTATTCTATCTTTGTATATATTTTTCAGAAAATCAAAATACAAAAATATAAAACCAACAAAAATAAAATAGAAAATATATAAAATCAACAAAAGCCCATAAAATTTAGAAAATTTCAAAAATACCAAAAATATATTTTTCTATGACATGTCTTCAAAAATGTCATTCAATAATGGCACGGGACCATAGATGAAGTTCGAGCAGGAGGTGTAAATATTCATTTCTAAACATGTCTTCAAAAAAAATGGCTTACAGTTATTTCAGACTGTAACCCGGGCTTCAAACTATGGCTTACAGTTATTTCAGACTGTAACCCGTGCTTTAACTAAGGTTTGCTATTATTTCAGACAGCAACCCGCTCTTCAAAAGAAAGGAAAGTGCTACGCTTAAACCTATTTTCAAAATATTTCGTGCACTTATCCTAAAAACTAAACAAGGAAAGTATGTCGAAGGACTGCTGTTCCTACACAAATGTTTTTCCGTCTAAAATTCTTCAGAAAAATATTTGGTGTTTTCAAAAATGGTGGTAAATGAGTTGCTTTAAAAACAATCAGTTTCAGAGTTTTTAAATTTGCAAACTCAATCAATGACTTCAGCGCTTTTAAACTTTTCAGAAAAATGAGTCATTGATTGAGGGGGATAATGTTTTCAAATCTATATCATCTAACGGGCTTTCTTAATTATCCTACGTGCTTAATTAAAATTGATATTTGCCTATGTCGAAGGACTAGGAATTTAGGATATGATTGTTAAGATTAGATGATTATAGTTTGATGAAACACATCATTTCCCATGCCTTATATGAACTGATTGATATGTTGGATTGACTGTTATTAGTCGATTGCTGTTTGGGTGATGTCGACCACCATATATCTGTATGTGTGTTCACTAACGTATGCAGGTATATTGGATATAAGAATGTTCCCAATCCGGATCCCACAATTGAAGATGATTGGATGCCAAAAGGAAAGGGTAACTATATCTTGGGTTGACAAATGAAGAAACGGAGCTTAATTGGACTTCTATGGAGAGTTGGCATAAATGCAACGTAAGAGGTCTCACTGCATCAGCAGATGGTTTTCTTCTAAGTGATTGAAGAAACGGAGCTTAATTTGACCTTAGTTGGCATTCAAAATGCAACGTAAGAAGAAGTCTCACTGCATCAGCAGACGGTTTTTCTTCCAAACCCTACAGCAACAACAACGGAAGCTTGTCAACCACCTAACGTATCTTTGTGCAGGATACCATTTTTAAACAATTTTGAATAATTTGATTAAATTGTTTTGAAAATGGAAAAATATTGTTTTGAAAATAAATTGAATTAAATTTTGAAAATCACCGGACTTCTTTTTTTTCAAAACCTAAGTCACTCAACTATTGACTTCTGCCATGGTTTGAGGGGGAGAGTGATTAAAATATTTTCAAACGATATTTCTTCACAAAAGTTCCGCTTTGTACGTTAAAATGTGGTGATCTAAAGATTTAATGTTATGTTATGGTATGATTTTCTTTAAAACTCAAAGATCTGTCAAAATGAAATTTTTTCTGTTCTTGTTTGATTGTGAAATTGTTTTATTTTACTTAAAGGTCTTTTAAAACAATCATACCTGACACTAACAATCTTTAATGTTTTAAAATGGTCCTTATCTGTCATTTTTCAAAATTAAATCTTGCCACGTCTTTCCCCAAAATTTTCTAAATTATTTAAATCTTTTGGGATCACTAATCTCAAATGGTTTGAAATCTTTGATCGGGTGAGAGATCGTGATTTAAATCTCAAATATGCTTTAATGGAATTGGTTTTAGTCCTTCAAAGGCACTCCTGCCTCCATGTGCCAAATGATTTCAAATACACAATGCACATGTTGAGGAGGAGGATTTATCCAAAAACCATATGAGTATTTAAACAAGGCCACATTTTCTCCCATGTTTTCTAAACCTAATTAAATCACTTGGGATCCAAAATCTCAAAGGGTTTGATATTTTTGATCGGGGGAGAATTTGTGATTTAATAATGAAATTTGATAAAAGGTGATCGTTTTTGATTTAATTGTGCAAGCTGCTCTCTCATATGTGTTAAACGCTTTTGAATCTCGAAGCACATATTGAGGGGGAGCAAAACTATCGAGGTACAAATTTTTTTTTAAAGAGACTTATAAAGTACCTTGATTGAGTTTTCAAATGGTTTTCTTAATGGCTTTTGTGATTCGTGGATGTGCTTCAAAAGAACTCTTGCCTCTATGTGTTAAAATGATTTCTCTTATCCTATGCACATATTGAGGGGGAGAATTTACCAAAGAAATTCAAATGGCTTTTTCTAAGGAAAATGTGATCAAGAAATTATTTCAAAGAACTCTTGCCTCCATGTGCCAAACAATTTCAATATCATATGCACATGTTGAGGGGGAGCATTTCTAAAATGATCAAAACTATTAAGGTACAAAATGCTTTGATCTCGTATCACAAGTACCTTGATTGTTTTTCCAAATGATTTTTCGATTGGTTTCATGAAGGAAAGAACAATTCCAAAAGACCGACCAATTTACTTTATGCATGGTGTTATAAGGATGGTTAGGTTAGGTATTCGTTCCCATGATCCGCCAGAGCCGGAGGGATCTACCCAGGGACAATCCACTAGATAGTGTAGAGTCCTTAGGTATATTGAAAAAAGGAGATAAGTGAGATACGGGAAGAGTGCGGACTGAGACAGAGCTAGTACTGGAATAAACCCAACAAGGTTCTAGTTATGAAGTCTCGGTAAGCACTGAAGGAGTTGAAGAATGAAAAAGAACTGAATGTGAAAAAGGGTGAAAAGAAATAGCCCTCCATCAATTCAACCTTAGGGCAGAAACCGGGTTCAATACATATGTTACTGGTGGTTACTAAGGTAACACTGGTATTGAAGACATGACATCATGGACCCAGTGATGCACTGCACTAAACTTCCCAAGCCACTCAAGTTCCTCTTAAAAGGGCTTGTTTCATTCTCACGGGGAACCTGCATAATCTATCGACTTTCTCTTAGAGATTGTTGGTATTGAAGAAGGAGACCCTCTCCCTAGTCTCCGGCATAGGAAACCAAATGTGCACTATTGAGTCTAGAGCCAAGAGATCATCCACAAAATCTCATTAGGACACTAAATTCTTGAAGACTTGCTGTTTCACACAATGTGGAAAGTAAGTATATATTAAGAGTCCTACGCATTATCCTTGTGGTATTGCCAGAACATCTGAGTGATATGCATACATATTCACAATGAAGATGGAAAGCCTTCTGGAGCCAACATCAAACAAGCTCCTGGTAGGTGGCATGTGAGATCTATTCTATAGATCAACCATGTGACAACTGGATAGAAACGATGGGGCGATTCACTCGTGAATCAACCTTGGTCCAGGAAATGGATTGACGGATGCTTTTGGAAAAACCGTTCGATGTGCAAATCTTTTCTTTTCTCTAGCACATCGAATGTGTATTCATTTTCAAACTCAAAAAGTATCTCTGATTGAAAAAATACTTTTGGAAAAACCGTTCGATGTGCAAACCTTCTTTTCTCTAGCACGTCGAATGTGTACTCTTTTCAGATACAAAAAGTATTTTTGATTGAACATTGATCTTTCTCATAAAACCTTCGTCGTATTGCAAAACTCTTTCTTCTAATCAATACGCGATTGTTTTCAAATCAATTGTTCATCAATTAGTGAATCCCAATTCGCTGGTTCACTCACTCCGTGTTGTCTTCTTTGAGACGTTCCGGTTTGAGAACGGCTAGAACAGCTGCGAAACCCTGTCAAGGAGATTCTTAGGAATCCTACCTGATCACAGGCAGTACTTGTACTGATCAACGGGGAACCGTGGGCCGTGTACCTCAATTCAACGAAAGTGATCAAAGACACTTTCGTGTGTTTTATTGCTAACTGTTGTTTGCAGGTACATTTGGATGGTTGCAGCTGATCAGAATTGAGGAGTCTATCCAAAGCCGCATGCTCACAGCATCCACACTTAATTGAAGAAATCATGACTGGTGCATATCTACATAACCTGGTTCTGATATTTTTATACTATGCTTTTGCTACGCTGCTGCAAATATCATGAACCAGTAAGGCTTCAGCTACTCTGATGGAAAGATGTCATGATTCAAAAGTGTGAGCATGTCGGTCCAAAAGTCACAACATCACATGATGGCAACACAATAAAGGGGTGATCCAGAGATTTATTATGGCTGATGATCTCAAAGAAAGCTCGAAGATCATCAAAGATGTGGATCAGTTAAAGGCCTCCACTAAAAGTACAAAATATGCGGACTTTGAAGAATCGCTACAAAAGCACAAAGATTGCGGAACTTGAAGAATTGAAGTCTACGAGCTCAGAACAAAGTCAAGAATAGAATGCTAGGATTCGAAATGTAAAACATGGGGTGACCTCCCTTAGGGGGAGATTGTTAGGAATTAGAAAATTCCATAGTGAAGAGTCAGTCACCCCAAATATTATCTAGCACAAGTTAGCTCGTAGACTTGTCATTAGTTACGTTATTTAGTAGTTTATTTATTAGTTTGTAGCGTAGTATAGCTTAGTGCAACACCGTGGAGGAAGGACGGGTCTTTACCCATTGTATACCTGATGCACAGGCCGATAGGAGGTCGTATTTTTTTTAACTATAAATACCCCTTCCATCCATGGAAGGGGTGGAGCTTTTCTTTAATCTAACCTTTTACATTTGTTGAACCAAGTCTCTACCAAGAAACTCCCTTTCTCTCTAACTCTCTAACTATGGCAAACATGTATTTTGATCATCCAAGACCACCCGAATCATCAAACACAATAATATATCGATCCTACAGCGGTATTACCAAATTGCCTTCTCACTGCTGATATCAAGGGACTACAATCGTACACACGTTATCTGGAAGCAGTTGGATTAGGCAAAGTGGGATTCATGGATGAAAAATCATCTGGTACACCTGTTAGAAAGACAAGGAGAGGCAGTGCAGGAAGTATTGCGAGCACTGAGAGTACTAGAAGGTATCTGAAGAGGAATCCTTCCCGTAAAAGGAAAGTTCCATTAAAGGAGGCCATCCCCATTCCCAAACCAGAACAAAAGCTAATGGATGAAAGCTCAGAGGAAACGGAAACGGACGAAGAGATTGTCTACTCTGAAACACCAGTCGATGATTCTTTAAGAGTAGAAAAACCTCTCAGTCCCAAGTCTGACAAAGGGAAAACTGCAGTGCTTGAGCACGAAGAAGAGAGCTCAAAAGAAGAGCCATTGGATGAAGACAAAGACTATAGAAAGAAGCTCAAGAACCTCAGACTTCAACACGTTGCAAAAGATTTCGAACAACAACAAACTCGTGGCCCCAGAGGGTCAAGTAGTGGTGCACTATCTACACCAGTTTTCGATGCGGTTAATCAACCCGATAAGGGAGCTGGTACCACCACCCACGAACAACAACAAAGGCAACTGGAGGATTCTATCACCTATGACTTTGAAGAACCGGAAAAGGAGAAGTCTGATAAAATTACTGATAAAGATGTTGATGCTGCTACTAATGAAGCTCTAGCAAAAGCAACAGAAGAGGCCAGGACTAAAGCTGAAGAAATGGCTAAATCTGAAAAAGAAACTGATGTTGATTATGATTATTTTCTTCTAGATAGTCCCGCACGCTCCAAGGAACAAACTTCTGAGCCTCCAAAGGACCCTGTGCCTCCTCATGAATCATCGTCGTCAGACTCATCTTCTCATTCATCACCACCACCATCAAAGGCTAGCACCAGATCCACATCCAGATCGGTAAAGAAACCGATTGACACTTAGTTTTCACATGCCAAGACGAGGATTGTTAAAGCTGTCAGACAAGTAAGGAAGAAGGACGTGGTCAACAAAAAGCTTAATCAACTTGCCGACAGAATCAATCTTCTTCAGAAAGTGATTAACGAGTTTTCAGATGAAAGGGAACAGCTTCAACAGCTTCTCAAAGGAGATTTCCAAAGGGAAATGGAGAAGACGGCTAGAGAATATACTCACAAGTTTCTTCTTGACGTCGTCCCAGGAGTGACAAAAGAGATGTTCACCAGACAACTCTATCCGAATCTCATGCAGTTGGCCAAACAAACAATAAGATCAACGCCTTTAACTGTTACAATCAACTCAACTGAGCCTATAGCTTTCTCCGATGCAGAATTGGTTTCCAAGCTTGTACTTCAAATGTCAAAACGATCTGCAGCATTTACCTCTGACGAAGGTAAACTGTTTGACGCATTGCTGGATTACCAACTTAAAACGTCATGCAAAGCGGCAACTGAAACGGTTAAGCGTCCTAGAGACGATGATGATGCGGATAAAGACAAAGAATCGAAACGCAAGAAGAAGTCTGGTGAATCCTCCTCTATGCCACCACCACTCCAAAGGACTCCAACCGAAAGAATATCTCCTCCACGTTCTGCTGCTACAGATAAACCTCAGGACTCTGAGTTACCACCATCAACAGAGAAAACCGGTGATCATTTCGAATACACTGGTGGTGACAGTGAAGAGATCCCAGAGCCCCAACAACAACCCACCTCTCCCGCCACAACAGAGTCCTCATCAAAGCCAAAGAAGAAGAAGACTAAGACCAATGTTGTCTCATGGCTAGATGACGATACAACCGAAGAATACGACTGGTTTTCTACACTTGTTGATGCTACTCCCTCATTACCAGAAGGTCAAGAAATGGTAGATGGCCGTACTATGAAGCATGTGAAGCTATTACAAGAGAAGTCCAGAGTGAAGAAAATGACTAAGGCAGAATTGATGCGAATCAAGAATGATGCATTTCAACTTCATAAAGACAACTCTAAAAGTGCAATTGAAGTCGAATATAATCTCGACAACATTGCACGGGCCATGTCTAACAACATCGATTTGCTCAACCCGGAAGCTAAAATTGACTTCACCAGAAAAGACAAGGCTCCATATTACACAGACTGGACCAGACCACTACCTACAATTGGCCAACCGGATCAACCCAAGATTCTATTCCGCTACTTCTTCAACAACGACATAGAGTTTCTTCTACACGGTAGCGATGTCTCCAAGAAATACGCTACGTCACTCACACTCCCTTTCCCGGCAGCAATATACTCCAACAACATAGCCATCGAGGAATACGCCATGCACATGTTTGCTGACAAAGTGGAAAAGTATGACATCGATGCACTTTATGGGATTTATCATTGGCCTGAATGACGAAAAATCTTCTACAAAAGTTGCCAGGTTCAAAAGTCGAAAAAGGAAGTGTTCAGTGATAAACGGATCATTGCAATTAAGCATGTCACCATGTCGTCAAAGTGGGACTACACATTCCTCAAGAACATTGTGGTCAAACGACAAGACGAAGAGGACTATGACTTCTGTGAAGCGGATTTTCCGAGACAACCGCTAAATGACATTGAAGATATGTATCTCGCTAAGGTGCAAGGACGAATGCGACATTTCTCCACCACTATCCAACGCGAGTACATCAAGTCACGATTAATCTTCATCAGAAGCATAGTGATCCAAGAGCGTGTAGAAGACATTCAACTTGCCGTGGAATCGTATCAGAAACGTGTCAATCTCACGAAACCTCAGCTCGACCTTCCAGACATAAACAGACTTGCTCAGTACACCATCATCAAGAAACCATTTGGGGTAGTCTACATAAGTGAACTACACCACAATTGCTTCATGGCGTGCAAAGAGCTTCACAAGTTTGGGGATCACACATTGAAGAAAGTCAGGGACGGTTTAGCTTATCGGTTAAAGGAGATACAAGAAGGCATTGGGTCACCAAAGAGATGGAATTCAAGGAACAGGAGGGATGTAAAGAAGATCATCACTCGCATTGATGAAAGGTTGTTCAGAAGGGATCATATCAGAACATTGGAGAGTTTCGTTGGTGGTCGTCCAAGCATATCTCTCACAGGCTATCAACGTCCAGAACGCATTACTGGAGTTATTGCTGGACTACTTGAATCTCCTGGTACCCCTTGATCTATTTTTTCTCTTATCTTATCTGGATGTGTGATTTATATATGACTATGGCTTATGCACACATAACAGTGTACAACCCGTACTTGTAATGAAAGGACCATGTGGTATGCATCAGTGCCACAATCCTTATAAAAGGAGCGAAAGCTTCTTACTTTTGAGTAAAACTTATCAAAACTTTCATTTTTTCAAAGTTTTGCTCAAAAGAACAAGTACTTCCCCTTATGACTTTCAAAACCTCAAAAGTTAAATATCACTTGTTGAGGGGGAGTATTTGCTTAAAAACTTTGTTCACAAAAATGTTCTTTGTGGAAATCTTCCTACAAAACTCGAAATGGACATATTCGATATCAAAATTTCGTCAAAAATAACATTTATATGCCATTTTTGAGGGGGAGAAAAATTATGTGATAAGAAATATGTTGTGTATTGCTAATGAATCGTCGTGTTAAAGACTTAACCAATGAATTGACAAGATCATAAATGTTAGTAACTCAAAAAGACTTGTCCGGGACGGGTAATAATTTCAAGCTAGTTCGCTAGTGATGTAAACGTGTCTCGCAAAGGACTTGTCCTAGTAGAATGTACCATTCGAGAAACTCTTGGTAGACATGAACTTTGACGGGTTTGACAACCTTTCGAGGTTTGTCCACATCTTCAAGGTAGTTATTAGAGCTAGTTGTCACCTAAAAGCTGACAATGTAACTCTTTAACTATTCAACGTAATCGTGTCTCGCAAGGAATTGTCTATCTTGAGTCGATCAATTCAAAAAGTGCGCGCTCTTCTCTCATCGTGCAGATTTCTGTCAAAATACTTAAGCACGTGTGGAGGGGGAGTATTTCTGCAAAATCTTTAACTCTCAACAGTGGTATTAAATGCTTTTACTCTTAACCACTTTGAGAGATTTTCATGAAAATGGTTTTATGGCAACATAGGTTAGTCATGGAGTTATAAGGTGACTAAGGTTAGGAATAACCGTCCTATGATCCGCCAGAGCCGGAGGGATCTACCCAAGGACACCACCAATAGTTAGAATTAGAAGTCCTTAGGTATGATTATAAAAAGGAGAAAAAGAGAATCGAAGAAAGAAGGAGTTGAAGAATTAAAAAGAAAATGGTGAAAACAAATAGCCCTCCAAATTATTCAACTTAGGGCAGACACCAGATTCAATTCATATGCTACTGGTTGTCACTTGATGACACCGGTATTGAAGATCAAAGTCGTCATGGACCCAGTGACGCATGCACTAAACCTTCTTAGCCACTCAAGTTTCTCCCAACAGAAGCTTGTTTCATTCTCACAGGGAACCCTACGTAAACTATCGGCTTTCTCTTAGAGATTGCTGGTATTGAAGCAAGGAGACCCTCTCCCTAGTCTCCGCTCAGGAAAACCAAAGCGCACTATTGAGTCTAGAGCCACGAGATTCATCAAAAGATCTCTTAGGTACACTTGACATTTCATCACTTGTCATTCTCCAATAAGGACGCAAGTGATACAATCAAGAGTCCTTCACAGATCTTAGCAATCTGTCGAGAACATTCATGAGAGGTTCACAAATGTGATCCTCAGTGATTGAATGGAAACTCCTACAAGGGTCAACATCAAACAGCCCTGACAGCAGGTCACTTCGGTAACTCCTTGTGGGTTACGCTTAGTGTGTCTCAAACGGTCTACAGTCGTGGGTTGATGCTTTGGTGTACCTCAGCGACTCATCTGAACTGTAGGTGTACTTTGGTACATCGCGTTATCACTTGTGGGACTCCAGTTCAGGAACAGCCTTTGTGAGAATTAGAGTTGTGTTTTCACACTATGCTGTTAACACTCTCGAAGTTCAAACTTGTAAGCGCTGGTTTATTTCTAACCCATGTTTTATGTTTTCTTCTTATGGATGCTCGCGGGAGGAAAAGATCGTGTAGATTCTCCACATGCTCATACCAACATCAACAATAATTGAAGTTCTCTCAAAAGGCAACATAAAGTCAGAATGATTCTTCGTTAAAGCCAAAGAATCTAAAAAGTTTAAAGACTAAGAAAACTACATCAGTACTGAAATCCAACGTTAAAGAGCGTGTGAGCATGTTGGAGAAAGACGTGGAGACACCTGAGCAACGAAGCGGTCCTGATGCAGATAACCACAACATACTATCTCTACCACCACAAAGAACAAAGATCTAAGAACAAAGATAATGAAGACGTCAAAGCTGAAAAAACTCAAAGTAAACAAGATCCCTACACTGGGGAGATTGTTGGAATCAAGACACTTCTTCTCTCAAGAAAGAAGAATGTCAGAAGACGTCAAAGCTACTATTACATCAGCACCTACAACGTTTTTCACTCTAATCATTAATCACTAACACTTAGGGGGAGATTGTTGGAATCACTCCTAAACTAGATTACAAGTGTTAGTAATTAATATGTAATAGTTAGCTTAATTATGGCTTTTATGTTAGTAATCAAGGCTAGGCTCATGTAGAAAGCCCATGAACCTATGCCAAAGCCTATTATAGGAAAGGAAGGGAACTTGCATGTTGCCCTAGTTCCTTCCTATAAATACCCATGTAAACCTTCACTTGAAGGTTGGTTGTTCACATTTCTATTTCTCTCTTAGCATAAACTTTTCTTATTCATTCGTGTGTCTTGGTTTAGTGTTCAACCGATCCTTTCTTCTCTATTTCTTCATATTGATGCTTGTGTTACATAAATATGAACCTAACATAAGGACCCCAAAGGTCTATATGCACAAGATCACCAATAGATGAACTCTTATGATCACTAATAGGAAAGGATTCCCTGGTCTGTTTGGCTTTGTGACAGATGTCACAAGGAGACACATGAGAATCTTTAATGAACTTAAGATCAGATTGAAGCATGTTCACAGCTTGGTCAGATGGATGACCAAGCCTGTTATGCCATAAGGATTTAGAAACATAACAAGTAACAGACATATTACCTATTGTTTGATGTTTAGAAGTAATAGGAGAGGGAGTATCAAACAGATAGAGACCACCATTTTCACTACCAGTCCCCATGATTTTGTTTTGAGTCAAATCCTGAATGTAACATTTAGATTCATCAAATCCAACAAACATTCTACTGTCTTTAATTAGTTTATGCACAGATAATAGACTAACACAGTATTCAGGAACTACTAACACATCATATAAAGTAACTTTATCAGAGAGTTTTAAGTTACCAATATGTTTGATTTTAGCAAGAGTACTATTGGGATGTCCCACAGTAAGGTTTAAATCAGAAATATCAACAATGCTAAACATATTAAAAGTATTAATAGTCATGTGTTGGTTTGCCCCTGAATCAATAATCCACCCAATACTATCTTTACACAAAGCAGTATTGTTGTTATAAAATTTATGAAAATTTATGTTAAAGAAAACATTATTGTTCATAAAACTGGGTATACCTGCCATATTGTCTTGCATACTGCTAGAAGGCATGTCATTGATAAGATTCATTAATTTCATCATTTGTTCATTAGTGATAGACATAGAGGAACCATTTCCCATAGATGAAGCATTAACATTATAAGAAGTTTTGAAGTTAGTTTGTTTTTTACCAGTGTGACCAATTTTACCACAATTAGTACAAAGTAAGTTTGGATTAGGACCCCTATTAATGTTATTATTCCCAGTATTAACAAACTTCTTATTATCATTAACAAAACTCTTTTTATTTTCAAATCTCTTATTTCCATTATTAGTCCAATTTGATTTTGAAACAAATCCAGCAATTTGAGATTTAGAATCAGAACCAGTAGAAGAAGAGGAAATGCCTCTATGAGACTCTTCTCTGGAAATAGTAACAAAAGCATCCTTAACATCAGGAAGAGTCTGTCTAGAGATAATACTACTTCTGATAGGCTGATAAATTTCATTAAGACCCATAAGAAATTGCATAAGTTTCATAAGTTGATTATGTTTTAACACATCTTCTCTAGCAGCACAAGTACACATAGGCAATTTGGTCAAAATATCAAATTCTCTCCATAATGAATTAAGCTTATGATAATATTCAGACACAATTAATTCTCCTTTTCTAAAATTATTAATTTTTTGCATAAGACTCAAAATAATAGAACCATCAAGTTTATCATAAGTCTCTTTAAGTTCAGCCCAGACCTCAACAGCATTTTCAGAAAAGATTTGACCAAAATATAAATCTTCAAACACAGAATTCAAGATCCAAGATAACACAATAGAATTGCATCTCTGCTATCGATTAGAGAGAACATCACTAGAAGCATAAGTAGCCTTAACACATTTACCATTAATAAAAACAGCTTTATTCATAGTATTAATAGCCAATTTCATAGCAGTAGACCAAACTCTATAATTTTCAGTACTAGTAAGTTTAATAGACACAATAGATGATGTACTAATATCATTAGAATGAAGATGCAAAGGATTACCCAAGTCAAGATTACTAATCAGACCAACATCACTAGTACCAGGGGCCATAATAAACAAGATAAGCAACTAGCAGATAAGCACAGAAAAGAGACAGCAGAGTGAAATACTGACAAATAACTTTGCAAGAAGATAAAACTCACACCCAAAAATTACAAAGTCCAGCCAAGAAGACTGGGTGTGACCAGAGCAGGTATTCACACCTCTCAAGGAAGCAGATCAAGGAGTTAATCACACCGTTTGCACCCTCTTAACTAAAACTAAGTAATTTTTAAGAGAGAAGATAATACTTACAGAGCTATAATAAGAAGAACCAGCGGAAATAAATCACAACACTCTTAATTAAGAGATATTGTGAAAGAATAATGTCCCAATAATCACCAGAAAACACCAGTAACAAGAACCCCCAAATCAGAGAAATTAGGGTTTTCAGATTCAAACCCTAATTTACCAGAAATCACCAGAAACCAGCAATTAACTCAACACAAATGTTGAATTAACCAAGAATCGATCAGATCTCACTCCAATTTTTAAGCACACCCAAAAATTGTATGAAACCCTAGAGAATCGAAATCACCAATCAATCAGAGCCAAAGCTCTGATACCATGTAGAAATTATAACAACACCAAGATAGAATCCAACCAACCACCCCTTGATTCAAAATAGAGAGTATCAGTTTACAAAACATGTGAGAGATAACTAAGATTGTCACCAGGTGTGAGCAATCAACCAAAATACAATCTAGGCTTGATCAAGATGATAGATCAGCCTAACTATATAGTGAGTAAGAATCAAAGAAGACAAGAGAGTCGTATGAAGAAGACGATTTGAGTGAGTGAGGATGCAGTGGAGGAGGAGAGTATTTATAGGCAGCAACTATGCTCTTGACCATCTTTAGCCCCTGCACAATTATAAAGAGACAAACATAGCACAAACTAAATATGTTAGTGTTAGAAAGGTTTTGTGAATAACAGAACAAGTCCTTGTACATATAGAGGGAAGGTTTGACCAGATTATTCAGCAATTACTTATATATCAGTTTTATATATGTTAATTAAGTTGATGGGCTTGAGTAATAATCGTACTTACAGAGATGATTAAACGTCCAACTAAGCCAAAGGCGGCCTCACCAATATCTGGGTAAGTCTTAAGACCAGGATGACTATCCAAGCAGCTACGCAGAAAGATACTAGTGTAAAATGAAAAAAATACAAAAAACAAATAATATAGATAGCCCAACCCATCCTCCTTCTTTCACTGCATAAGGAGTAGAAAGAAGCGCTACTCCACAAAGCATATTCACAGCTACAAGAAATCATCATGCACGGGAAGCATGTTAGTACGAATAAAATCACCGGCCTTTTTCTATTTATTCAACATTGGAAGTAATTAGGATAAGGAACGACTTTTTACAAATAATATAACAAGTCGCTATTGATAACATATTGGACTTCTAGAGACTTGTTTTCCATTTTTAAGGGGTGTTTGGATCAACTTATTTAAAGAGCTTAAGATCTTCAACAAAATGAGCTTATAAGCTTATGTATTATCATAACACACATCTTCAAATAGTGTTTTTTTGGGTAAAGGGGAGTAATCCTGCACCCTGGTAAATATATTAACCAAAAAATGTTTAAGTACAATGGATATGAGTGAAGTCCCATATCTCAGCCCGTTACATAGGCATAAAGCTTACATAACAAGATACTTCCTATTTTCTAAACAAGAAAACAAACCACTACTCAAATGATAACATAGGACATAACGAAAGAAAATTACTTCCTAGGACCTTGAAGCTTGGTGCCATACATGGCATTAAAGGCATCCAAATTCCCTGGAAGATCATAAACCTGATTTGCATAGTCATCGTAGTCGTAGTCATCATACTCATCTTCAAACTCTTGGCCACCACCGAATAGATTAGCAGACTCATTAATTGGGTTAGCAACCACCTCATCTTCAGAATCAGAAACCACGATCTCTTCCACTTTAGAAAAAGGATTAACTCTCTTAGTAGAAGAGGCGGGCGGATTACAAGAATCACTAGTTATAGGAGCTACACCTGACTCCATCTCTTTCAAATCACTGACAAGGGGTTCTTGTGATGCAGTACCTGTCTTAGTAGACTTATCTTCATTAACTTCCATTCTACGACCAGAATCCTCATCCTTGTTGGTGTCATTAGAAGGAGTACCAAACGCATCCGTATGTTCCATATTAAGAGCATCAAACTGGTTAGATGTAGAGATCTTTGTTCCACTCGAACTAGCCACATCAGAAGAATTCTTCTTAGTGACTTCCACTTTCTTAGGTTCAGGAGGAGTCTTTTTGGGTTGATATTGAAACTGCTTACCTACAATAGGTTTAGTAAACCCTCCTTGACCCGGAATAGTAGACCCACCTTGCTTTCCCTTCTTCTTGTTATTAACCGTCTTGAAACCATCATTAACACGCTTAGTAGGCTGAGCAGGAGGTTCAAACACTTTAGGTCATTCAATAAGAGTATGACCAAAAATCTTACATTTATCACAATGAGGTGGTTTCCACTCATATTCAACCCGTATCTTCTCAATAGTCGAACCCGACCCATCAAGTAACGGTATCTCAACAGTAAGGCTGTCCCTAAGCACCTCATCCGACTTCACTTCAATCATGCATCTAGCAAAACTACTACGGCCCCACGAGTCCTTGCACATTTGGCTAGTGAAAGCATCTAACCTTTTAGCAATGTAGCAAGGAGACTAAGGCCATCATCAGAAAACATAGCAAGAGGAACATCATGGAATTTAACCCACACCGGGATGTTGGTCAAATCCTCTTTAAGTAAGTTGGTGTTCAATGTCCATGGTTTAAGAATAATAGGTACATTTCTAATCAACCAAGGACCGTTTTCAAGAACATCATCAACACCTTTCTTCGAATTGAACTTAAAAAAGAAGAACCCCTTTGCATTCATCATGACCTTTTGTATACCAAACTTAGCCCACGCATTGCGTACAAAGTAATCAACAACAGGAAAAGCAAGTCGTTGACCAAGGAAATACCCATACAAAGTATTCTCAAACCTAGAGTTCACCTCTTCAACCACTTTCATTGGGACAGAAAGATCCACACCATTAGCTTTCTTATTACACTCCAACCTACGAAAGTTTGACGTGTGTTTCTTAGGTTCAGTAGAAGTAACACCAGCATACGATGTAGAAGGTTGTTTCAAAGCACCAACCTTCTCAATACCAATAGCCCCATGTGCATTCGTATCAACCTTATCATTAACATTATTAGGACTACTAGTAGCATTAACATTAGAAGCCATAGGAACACTCGTATCATGAGGAGGTTTCGAATAATAACCAATAGTAGTAAGCATCTCCTCTAGCTCCTTCTGTGACTGCGGCACCTTAAGATGCTCAAATGGATTAGCCCCGGTAGAAGTAGTAGCATCCACTGTCACAGCTGGTTTTAATGGTTGCCCATCGTCACCCACAAGAACAAGTTTTTCCTCAAATATTTGTTTTTCAATAGCACGAATTTTCAATAAAGTATCATGACCCTCAGGCGTGTCATGAGTAGGTGCATCATGACTAGGGCTCGAACCAGTATTCGTAAACGTAGCAGCTCCTTCATCAAGAGAACATTTGTCATCTCCTTCATTCGGTTTTCCAATAGTATCACCAAAAGTGTTCGAACTACTGTCCTTTGCTGAATAATTACCCGTCGATTCATCATTAGGCACATTCGAGTGTGAACTTCCAGCCTTTTCATTACCAGCAGCCGCAAAACAAAAACCATCATCCACACGACAACCTCTTTTAGGTTCCAGAGGTTTGCCATCAGCGTCAAACAGCCCACTATCAGTATTACGCACCTTAGACGCCAATTCAATAAGTGTCGGAAACGAACCACCTACACTTGAATTTAGGTCAAACGCAGAAGAGCCTTCACTTTGGGAAGCAAACGACCCAGCCAGGTTGTCTTTTTTATTTTTCTTCCTCTCTCCACCCCCACCAGAATCCAAGAACCCAGATTTCATACTCGATCCAACCATTAACTACCAACAGATCAATCGCAATTAAGAAAACAAAAAGAATGTAACGTCTATATCTTCAAAACAAAACCGAGAAAACCCTAGCTAGCTAGGATTTATAAATCTTGCAGCCCTTTTAACTAAGTCATAATGAGCATTAAATACAAACCAATGATTAAGTGAGCCCACTTGATCTTTGAATTAATTGCAGATAAATTTAGAACAATACTAGATGCATGCAAAAGTGACAAAATAGTGAATCGATCAATCCTAAAACGCTTAAACTGATTATACAATTCCACCGACCCACTAAACTTCTTTAAAGTAATAAATAAATTAAAGGAATAAAGTGGGGAGCTATTGGAGAACCAGAAAAAATTAAAGAATTGTTAAGGAATCGATTTCACCTTTTTCGCTAGAGAGGAGTTCGAATCTTCAAATAGTGTTTAGATTAGCTTATGTAGTTCTAAAACACACTATTGGTAAAATGACTAACAACGACAACACTCTAAAAAAGATGTTGACAAAAAAAAAGTTTAGGCAAACGACAACATGTTAGTAATTAAGCTTAAACTAGAAAAGCGAAAAGGGAGAGCTTTATGAAGTTGATCTTATTTTAGCTCAAATAAGCTAGTAAGCTTAAGCTATTTCAAAATATCTAAACAGATTTTAAAGTGTCAGGAAATTCCAGTGTCAAGTTGTCTCTGAATAAATTTAACTATAAAATAGCCTAAGTATAACTTAGTCGCTAATAATAATTCAACATAACTCCTTTTGAGTTCTTAAAGACAAAAAGTCTTTACTTCAATGGTAATGTAGTTCAACTAGTGAAAGTACAAGATCCAAAGAAGAAATTCAATTCAGTAAGGATAGCAATGTCTTACTGAACGATGTTTAATCTTCTCATTCAAAAGATACTAAGCAAAGAATCTCAAGTATTATTTAGAATGTCAAAGGCGAAAAAATCTACTTTAGCAAAAAGGGATAAAGCAAGTATTCTTAGGAATCCACACCTTTCTAGATTTGGTTAAAAATTACAACAATTGTTAACGATGTTCCTTAAAGAAGAGTTTATCCTTTTACCTAGTATAAGAGCTTTTAATGCCAAAAGGGTCCTCAAACCAACTTGTCCTTCGGTTCTATTTCTCGATAAGCGTTTTTTTTCATTCATTGATTGATTTGATTCAAGGTAGCTTTAGCTTGCTTCCAAGTCCAAGCGCTAGTTCAACACGTGTAAAGTAAAAACCGTTGTAAACCCTAATTCTCAGCTATTAAAGAGAATGTTTGTAAATGAGTAAATGTATCTTTTGCAATTAATGTGATACACACATTTAAGAGCATTTACTCATCGAATAGAACTTAAGCCGTTGAACAATTCAACGAGTAAGTATAAGGTGTTACTTAAAGCATAAGTTAGGTTTGTGTTTAAGTTAGAAAGGAGACCACCTCAATTTTCATTCAAGTAGGATTGTTATCTCGCAACCAATCCTTGTCAAATTCTTTAAATAACTTCTAGTAAGAATTTTTAAACGTTGAAAAACCTTGTCGTGTTTGTGTGTTTAAACTGCTTTACGTAATTACTATAAAGAGTTTAAACACCTCATCTGATTTTCATGGAGTGTGATTTAACTTAGTTATCATAAGTTGCAATCACTCTAAAGGACACAATAAGTTTTTTCAAACTGCTTATGTGTTTAAACACCTCATCAGATTGCATCGAGTCTGTTTAAACTGCTTATGTTTTTTCAAAACACAATCAGTCCACAAGCTTCTTCAACTATTCAAGACACCTTCTAAGAAGAAGGTTTTGTAAATATTTTACATCATCGTATAATTTATTGGTCTCATATTTATTGCTCATTGTACTATCTTAAATTGTCTCAAATTATTGTACATTTCTAAATTTCAATTAATCAAAAGTATAAAGGAAAAAATAGAATTTCACACAACAGCGTTTAATTTGTTCCCTTCCTTTTTCTGTGAACAATAGCATTGGGACACACACAGTACTACTTAAACCCTTCCCCCACCCATAGGCAGGGGCGGAGACAAGGAGGGATCACAACGCCCACGTGCTTCCTTAGTAGTGTGGCTTTAAAAATTGGGCTAATAACCTATTAAAGCACTATAGTTGTAAAAAATGGCAGTTTTGCGTAGCGAACTAAAAAAATAACTCTTTTAGACATTAATGTTGACATTTTTGTCTTTCTTTAAGTATTATGACCATTTTACCCTTATGAGTTATTAACATAAAGCATCCTTGTGGTTAGGTCGGTCAACGTGGCACAACTCATAACTTTCTTTTCATAACTTTTTTTTCTTCATGTTGCTTTTTCGTTTAACGTAACACCATTCCAGTCAACCTGTGGATCAACGCTTGCTATCATTGACTCATGCCTATTTAGCAGCCCAATGAAACAGTCAATCCTTACCGAAATCCACAAACTCCAAAATACCCGCAACATCCAAATTCCGTAGAAACAATCAAATCGTTACCAGAATCCACAAACTCCTGTTATTAATCTAACCTCTAATAAAAACATGTCAAAACCCAGATTTAATGGATGCATTACTTATATACCAAATTTAGCATCACCAGAATTAAAAATCTGTCGCCGGAATATAACTATCGCCGAAAATAGAATAATTCCCTATTGCAAGATTTAATTCCATATTTCATGATTGTGGAGTTTGTATAGCCGGTTGTTGACGCCTTGGGTTTAGATTGTGGAGCTAGATCTGATAAGAAACTCGATTATAGTTCATGATTTTGTGGGTAAATGAAACACGAACCGGTGTGGAGGATGATGTTTTGTCTCGATGGGGACCCGGTGAAGGAACTATGAGGAGTCAAACTAACGATTACAGTTCATTGATTTGTAATAATCATTTGGATTTTTTGGGTGAGAATGTTAGATGATAAGTTTTGATTCTTGATTTGTAAAAATTTTACAAATCCATGGATTGAGCATAAGTTCTATATGTTTGATATTGTAGTTACTATTTTGGTTAGAGATTGAAACATGGCTTTTGATTTAGGAGTTAACTTTTTTGTTGGGTTCTGTGAAATGGAGAACACTACTTTTGATTTAGGAGTTAACTTTTTTGTTGGGTTCTGTGAAATGGAGAACACTAGCAGTAAACTGTTATGGTGACACAAGGACGCTTTATGTAAATAACTCGTAAGGACTGTCGTTGCAATTTGGACCTAACCACAAGGACGATTTATGTAATTTAGCCTAGGGACGATGGATGCAATTTTCGCAAACCTACAGGGACCATTTATGTAATTTGGAAGGGTAAAATGGTCATAATACTTAAAGAAAGACAAAAATGTCAACATTAATGTCTAAAAGAGTTATTTTTTTAGTTCGCTACGCAGAACTGTCATTTTTGACAACTATAATGCTTTAATAGGTTATTAGCCCTTAAAATTTTATTAAAGTGTGACCCCTCGAGCAAACTTTTCTGGCTCCGCAACTTCCATAGGCCACCCCTTCAATTCCCATCCATCTCAACTCCACTTGAGAAGATATTTTACATGTTTTAATCACAATGATTTTGAAAACTTTTTCCTACTACAATTGTTTAATCAAATATAATGGTTTTGGAAAGGAATTTAAAGTTCTGTAATCTCATTTATCTGTATATATATAGATGTTAATGCATAAGTAATGGTCTTCACAATTTTACCAATATAAACTACTATTTAGTATAACTAAAAATATAAAATTTTAGTGGTTGCATATGCGATCTAGTTTAATTATAACATAATCTACAGAATATGTAATTAATTTGGAAAAAGTAACAGACGTACTATTTATCACAGCTTGGCCAAATGAACTTTGTCTAGTCTGAGGAGATTTGTGATGTTTTGACAATTCTTGTGCTGCAGATGTCCATTGAGGATGATGTGAATGATTGAAACTATGACATTGTTGTGGTTGTTGGTTGTCTGCTACGGGCAATAAAAGAGGGTTATCCAAACTTGAAATTATCTTAGGAGCGTGTCTCCTTTTAGGTGATGACGAAAGGAATGAACCACTCAATGATGAGAAACTAGACGACTGTAGAAAGCTCATATTCGGGGATGCTACACCGCTATAAACATCCATAGACTCCCTGAAATATTAAGTTCATCTCCAGCGTGTTAAAAAAATAAGGGGAGAAACTTTCCTAATTGATATATTAATTTTTAGAATTATTGTTTAGATTTATGAAAATCAATCTGTTTAACTTGTTGAAGCCAACGTGAATCCGATGTTAAGTTGTGACTCGTGAGTGTATCTGAAGCCTAAGAAAAAAAAGTTCTTTCGATTTTCAGTAAAACACTAGCTTGCAACATAACTTTTGAAGGGTGGGTCTTTTATTATTATTATTATTATTATTATTATTATTATTATTATTATTGAATTACAGGATAATGCATTTGGTGGGTTTGAAGGTTGAAATTTTACCTGTGTTTGCTAATTTCACGTTAGGGCGTCTCTGTTTAGTCACAAAGTAATTGTATGTTTTAGGGTCAAAGACAAAGTTATAAGCTTATTAGCAATTTGATTGAGTTTGTGTTTGTTGATGTATTTCTAAGGTGAAAGCTAAAAATACTCTATGTAGTAACCCATATAATTCTTTATGCTTTTTCAATTCTTAAACCACTCATTATGCATCACCGTTTCAACTGATTAAGCTTAATTAACTCTTCTTTCTCACAATAAAAGACAATAATACCCCCTGCCTTCTTCTTTCTCATAATAAAAGACAATAATACCCCTTGTCTTCTTCACCAGCCATCACCATCACCTCTCGCAGCCAAAACCACCACCACTTCCGACCTCAACACCACTACCACCATACATCATTGATCTAAAACAGCATATGCAGCTCGCGCTGGAATCTTATTACATGTATATATTGTTTTGTTGCCCATTAAGTGTCGAACCACTACTAAAAGCTCGATTCATGGTGTTTAGAATTTTTATGTCGACAATCTTGTGTTATTGTTAAACTTCGAATCATGTTGTTTAGAATAATGTAAAATAGCCACTATATGTAGTGATAACGATAACATTTGGTTAAACTCCGAATCTTGGTTAACAATCTTGTGTTATTGTTAAACTTCGAATCATGGTGTTTAGAATAATGTAAAATAACCACTATATGAAATGATAACAATAACATTTGGTTAAACTTCGAATCATGGGCATCTTAAATTTTAGCTTTTATGGCAAAAATCTTGTTAAATTTATATATAGTTATGCTGAATGTATATCAACACCAGCACTAAATGTCTTGCCTTAAACTTCAATAGAACTTTACATGTTTTTATTTTTATTTTTATGTGTTTTTATTTTTGTTGGAAACTACGTTTTTTAGCCGGAATTCATGATGTTTGGCCGGAGTTGAGATGTACAGGATGAATATTAAAGAAATGACCAAATTACCTTTAAAGATGGTGTATAATAAGTTGTTTAAGAATTGAAAAAGCAAAATGAGTTATATGAGTTGGTATATAGATTATTTTTAGCTTTTACTACCTTGTATTTCTAGCTTCTTCCTTGTTTTATCTATCTGAAATGTGTTCATTGCAACCAAGTTGTTTCATTATATATGTTAAAAGCGGCTATTCCTTTCATTTAGATTACTTATTGTTTGATGAAGCCGTCTTACCTAACAATACAATACGCAGGGGCCAAGAATAAAAAGAAGAAAATCATAAGCATGAGATAATTATGGAAAACCTTATGAACGCGGAAGAATTAAAGAAGATAAAGTATTATCTTCTGATTATGCAAAGTGAATTCATTTTACAAGTGAGGAAGAAGGAAATTTATACAGGAAAGAAAAGAAGACTTGGCGCCAAAAGGATAACCAACTAACAAACTAAAATATAAAATATTTACAAAGGACACCCTTCTACTTATAAACATTTGCAGCTTCAGTCCTTATTAGTTCCATAGCCCCCCCTCAAGGTGGAGCATCTGAAAGATTCAACTTGTCTGAGAGAAAGGAATGTTGAGTGCTATCCAATGCTTTAGTCATGAGATGTACAAGCTGCAAATCAGTAGGAATGTATGCAGTTTGTAGAAAACCTTCTTGAACCTTGTCTCTTGTGAAATGACAGTCAATGTCCAGTTGTTTTGTTCTCTCATGATAACAAGGATTAGCCGCAATCTGTTGTGCAGCTTTATTGTCACAAAACAATGTGACTGGTATTTTTACTGGAATATGAAGGTCTTGTAGTAAGTAAGATAGCCAAATAAGCTCACAAGTAGTAGCAGCCATACTCATGTATTCTGCTTCTGTGGAAGATCTAGACACAGTTGCTTGTTTCTTAGTTTTCCATGAAACAAGTGAATGTCCCAGAAATATGCAATAACCAGTAAGAGATTTCCTTGTCATGATACAAGATGCCCAGTCAGCATCTGAAAACCCTGTAACTTTCAGTTGACTCTGAATAGGATAGTAAAGGCCTTTAGAAATAGAACCCTTTAGGTATCTAAGTAAATGAATAGCTGTCTGCATATGAGTATCTCTGGGAGTGGAAACAAATTGACTCAAGTGTTGTACTGCATAAGATATATCTGGTCTTGTAATTGTTAAATAAAGAATTCTGCCTACCAACCTTCTGTATGACTTAGGATCTTTTAGAAGAACTCCTTTGGTTAATGACAACTTTAAACGTTGAGGTAAGGGTGTAAGAGTAGGTTTGGAGACAGTAAGACCAGCATCTTGAAGTAAGTCAAGTGTGTATTTTCTCTGATTTAAATGAGTACCATGTTCACTCCTGCATAACTCTATGCCCAAAATAAGTAACCAAACCCAAGTCTTTGATTGTGAACTTCTTGTCCAAAGCAGATTTGTTGGCTTGTATCTCAGTGGAAGAGTCACCAGTTAATAAAACATCATCCACATATACTAGAGCAATAGTGAAAGAAGTGTCAGTATGCTTTATAAATAAAGAATAATCATGTTTGGACTGAATGAAGCAAAGAGAAGTTAAAAACTTGGTAAGTTCCTGATTCCATTATCTTGAAGCTTGTTTCAACCCATATAGAGTCTTTTTAAGTTTGCACACTTGACCTTGAGCAGCTTTGTGATATCATTCTGGTGGTTTCATATAAATTTCCTCATCAATGTACCCATGCAAAAAAGCATTGTTAACATCTAACTGATGTAGGGGCCATCCTTTTGCAGTTGCAATTGCTATCAACAACCTCACAATAGCCAATTTAGCAACAAGGGAGAAAGTATGTTTGTAATCAGTTCCTTCTTTCTGACTAAAACCTTTATTTACAAGCCTTGCTTTGTATCTTTCTATGGAACCATCTGAATTATATTTGATTTTATAACCCATTTAAAAGAAATAGCTTTATGACCTTTTGGTAGCTCAGTGAGTTCCCATGTTTCATTGACCTCTAATGCATCCAGTTCTTTAGTCATAGCTGCAACCCACTTGGTATCTTTAGAAGCTTGTATGTAAGAAGTAGGCTCAGTAGTTGTTAAAACATGAGCTAAAAAAGCAACATATTCTTCAGGATAGCAATCAAACTCTGTTGAAGAAAAAAGAGGATAAGTAACTGAATTTTCCTTAGCCTTGTTAGTTACAAAATCCTTTAGCCAAACATGTTGAGTAGTGCTTCTAGAAGATCTACTAGTTCCTGATGGTGCAGATAAAGGAACTGATGCAATGGTAGTAGGAACAGGATCACCTTGAAGATTAGAGTCAAAAGATGGAATAGATTGTGCTTCAACTGGATTTGATTCAGCTTCAGTCCCATTAGACATAGGCAATTCAGATGAAATGGGTGTTTAAGAAAAAGCTTGTGTGTCATCTCCTTCAACACTGACAATGGGTAATAAAATATTGTTTGGGATATCAACATTTGGTGTTTTGTAAGGAAATATATGCTCTTGAAATAAGACATCTCTACTATTGAAGATTTGTCTTGAATTGAGATCATAAAGCCTATACCCTTTTGACCAGGAGGATAGCCTATGAACACACACTTGATGCCTATAGGACTGAATTTATCTTGATGAGGTTTGGTTACAGCTGCATAACATAAGCATCCTATAGTCCTGAGGTTTGAATAATCTGGTTTTAAGCCATGGAGAACTTCAAAAGGAGACTTCCAAGATAATTTCTTCATAGGCATTTTGTTAATCAAATAAGTGGCTGCTAGAATACATTCTCCCCAAAAATAATTAGGAAGATTAGCATGCAATTTCATAGCTCTAGCAGTATCCAATAAGTGCATGTGCTTCCTTTCAACCACCCCATTTTGTTGTGGTGTATACACCATTGACTTTTGATGCAGAATACCATTAGATTGCATAAACCTCAAACATTATGTCTTAAGTATCTCAGTCCCATTAACAGTTCTAATAAACTTTGTCTTGGTGTGGAAATGATTGTTGACGTAAGATACAAAAGAGGACAAGATAGAAACAACTTGATCCTTAGTATGCAATAGATAAGTCCAAGTAGCTCTAGTGCAGTCATCAACTATAGTTAAGAAGTATTTTGACCCATTTAGAGCAGGAACCTTATAAGGCCCCCAAAGATCTATGTGCAAGATATCAAAAGGTACTTTAGAGATAGTTGTGCTTCTAGGAAAAGACAACCTATGATGCTTAGCAATCATATAAGTGTCACATGAGAAATCAGAAGCATTCTTGGTATTACATTCAGAAACATGAACAAGTTTAGACATAGATGTGTGACCCAGTCTAGCATGAAATACATCTACATCTACTACATTTACAGATGCATTATTAGCAAAGGAAGGAAAAGCTAAAGAATTGGGTAAACTTTCAATGAAAGGAACATCAGAGGATGGCTTACAGGTATAAAAATTCCTAAACCCTTGACCAACTACCTTGTTAGTTGAAGGGTCCTAAAATGCAAACCAGGATGGATAGAAAATTCCAATAAGTTGTTGATTATTTAACAATTTTCCAACTGAAAGGAGGTTGATTTTGAAATCAGGGACATAGAAAACATTGTATAGAGTCAATGTAGGATTAATAACAATGTTTCCCATCTTAGTGACCATTTTGATAGTACCATATTGAAGGTGTACATGGATTGGTTTAATTAGGACAGTAATGGACTGAAATATTTCAATATGAGGAGACATATGTTTAGATGCACCAGAATTCACTATCCAATCCAACTGAATATCTATTCTAACATGACATGACAGAGCATGAAACTTATGATAGAATGATATACCTGCATGAACTCTGGAAGTACTAGCACTATTAACATGTGCAGACTGATCAATTCCTTTCCCCTTGAACAATTTCATCATCTCTTGACAAACAACATTCACCAATTTCTGATCTAAATCTCCTCTTGTATCAGCATTAACTCCATTCTCATAGTTCAAGTCAAAAGGAGTACTACCATAATCCACATCAGTATACACCTGATTAGCCATTCTAACATTCTTTTTGTTCTTTTTACCCTTATACCAGTCTAGATACCCAATTTTCTCAAAACACTGATTTTCTGTATGGCCATCTTGATTACAAAAAGTACATGATCTCTTTTCAAACCTATTGTTATTTCTCACAATCCTACCATCTTTCTTTTGATAATTGCCTCCTTTACCATTATTAACAAAGAATGCAGTAGGATCATAGACATTGCTAGTAACCTATTTTTGTTTCTCAACTTGTTGCACAATATAATAAGCCTTATTCACAGTAGGCAAGGGATCCATTGACAAAATCTGACTCCTAACAGATTCATAGTCATCATTCAACTTCATTAGAAATTGCATCAACTTGGATCTACTCTCTATTTCCAAGAACTTATCAGTAATTCCACAACTGCATTCCATTATTTTCCCACATGAACAAGTAGGAATTCCATTCAAACTATGCAATTCATCCCAAAAAAAATTCATCTTATTGAAATAAGCAACAATAGAGAGATTACATTGTGTAATCTTACTCAGTTCTCTTTTAACCTGATACACAAGAGGACCTTTACTCTGTCTACACCTCTCAGAGATCTCTTTCCACAACTCATGAGATGACTGTGCATACAAGAAGGCATCTGACAACTCTGTTATCATAAAGTTCAAGATCCAACAAGTAACCATGTAATCACAGCGAACCCATCTTTGCAAATTCTCATCATTGATTGCTGGTCTTGTAACTGAACCATCAATGAACCCTAATTTCATCTTTGCACCCAATGCCATCTTCACTGTACGACTCCAACCCAGAAATTTTGCTCCATTTAAATGTGTGTTAGTAAGCATCATTCCTGGATGATCTGAACTAGCAAGAAATAACGGATCATTGAATGAATTTGGATTAACATCAATATTTGTTGAATTGGATTGATTAGGGTTGGGAATTGGAGTAATTGGGGGAATTGGGGGAATCGCCATTGTTGATCAATTGATACAAGAAAACAGTTAGAGATGATTGAAATGAATTCTTGAATCGATTATATGAACAAACCAATTCACAATTGAATGGTAGATCAATGATTAAATCAATAAAAACAAGATGAATTCAAAGAAGTATTATAAGAACCGTTTTGGCTCTGATACCATATGAACGCAGAAGAATTAAAGAAGATGAAGTATTATCTTCTAATTATGAAAAGTGAATTCATTTTACAAGTGGGGAAGAAGGAAATATATACAGGAAAGAAAAGAGACTTGGCGCTAAAAGGCTAACCAACTAACAAACTAAAATATAAAATATTTAAAAAGGACACCTTTCGACTTATAAACATTTGCAGCTTCAGTCCTTATTAGTTCCATAAACCTCGAGATGTATTCTGTGATGATCGATTTACACCTCAGTATGAGATGCCAAGTCATTGTATAAAACGTTTTACTATATAATGTTATGGTATTAATATGCTTTAATATAATATACCTGTAACTTTGAGGCCAAGGATTATCATCATCGGCGTATTCTGTGGAATTGCAATCCTTTCTATCATCGTTGTCTCCATCTACCTTATAATTTGTATCTTCATCTTCAGTTTTGCACTCAACAAGAAAAATGTAAGCTGATTCCGCATTCTCCATACCGTTTTAAGCCTCATCCTTCAAGCTTCTAATCTAAACATCACAAGAATGTTTTTTCTTAAGATAAACTTCAAAATGACAACTATTATGATACTACTCATCACCACAAGTTTTTAACATGCAAACTTCAATAGTAAATGTCAACTCAAATAGGGAAATACTAACAGTATTTTAGTATATTTCTTTACATGCATTAATTATACATGAATGAAGATATCATATGCATACCTAATATGTTGAAACTGAAGTAGCTAGAGCTGTTCAATTGATGTTGCTACAGAAATGGAATTGATCTTGGAAACAAGCACAAGACATGAATAATAGAGGGATCGGTATATATATGAATGTCTAACGTCAAATGTTAATTTTTTTTATTTCTTTTTTAATTATTATTTTTTTTGAAAGGGTTTCCCGACCCGGTAAATGTATTACTCTAAAAAACGTTTAAGTACAACGGATATGGGTGAAATCCCACGTACATCTCACTCCGTTACATAGGCGGTAAAGCTAACATAACAAAACAACCTACTTCTATAGACGAAGTAATGACTATAAACTCGATTACATTTGACTCAGCAAATCAAACATAAACTACTTCTTCTTTCGACCGCGGACCTTGATGTCCCAAGCATCACATAAAGCTTGATGATCTTCATATATACCATGTGCATTGTACTCCTCATCATCATATAGATCATAATCATCATCCAATTTCCTTCCACTGTTTGTACATGCTCTTTGTCAAATGTCAAATTGTCAACATAATGAAATGTATATCTAAAGGTCCAAGGTTCAAACTTCACAATGTACACATTTAAGGTGGTTAGGGAAAGGGTCGAATGTTTACGGGAACTCCTCGCTTAGGCCATGTACATCTGACTCAAGTTCATACACACACCCTCTCTAGGTAACTTGAACAAAGAAAAACTCACCCATTTAAGTGTTTGTATATTCAATTATTATTTAGTATTTTGAAAGAAGTTGGCATTGTGAAACCACGTGGTGTATATTTTAAAGAATCAAAGGAGATAGAAAATTATATAAAGGCGCACAATTTGCTGGAGGCGAGTGGTATCCAAAATTTCTAACGTGCGAAACGCTTTTGATTAATTAAACACTCAATATTTTAAATAAGTTCAACCCTCATGACCCATATGGACGATTTTTTCCATCGCCATATCTAAAAGAGATAGTTCAGCCCTCATGACCCATATGGACAATTTTATATTGGCACGAGTTAGATGGTTTTTCAGATGTAACTTATTCTATCATACATGTGATGTTATTCATCCGTACATCATTTTATTTTAGAACTATCTCTTTTAGATATAGCAATTGAAAAACTCGGCGAGGTAGGTGAGGGTTGAGGTTGGATGGAACGATGCATTTTTTATCTGAAAATCGTATTTCTCCAATCAGAAAATGCAATTATTACTAACCTGGTTAACAAGTACAGATTCATTTTGAAAATTTAAAATTGCATAATATAATCAATGACGGATCCACGAATTTTAATCGAGTTAGCACAAAATAATATACGGCTCAGAGTGACCAACGTTTGAGAAATGTTTCAAAGTTTCATATGAAACAGACATATATATGTCAACCAGTACTAGGTTTGAGAATTCATTATTTGAGCTGTTTAAATTTAAGTTCGGTTGCTCACCTTTTCAATTGTCTTTAATTAGTGTCACTATGTAAGTTTATAACCGAAATATGAACTTTGAATATCTTAGAATCAAACAACAATTTCCACATAATCTGACAATTTGTGTGCTAGGTCATGAACAAAAAAAAATCTATAAACTCATAATACTTAGATTTTTATTTTAAAAAAATAATAAATTACACGGATAATCCCTGTAGTTTGCGTTGACTTTCACTCTTGGTCATTTGACTTTTTTTTGCACATACAGTCACTGACTCTGAAACCCTTAACACTCATGGTCCCTTGACCAAACGTCCGTTAGGCCAAGGCGTTAAGTTACAACATGTGCACAATATTGGACGGTATTTTGGTCCATTCAAGTTATCCTTCCCTCCAACAGCTATCTACCGTACTTAGAGTATTTTTTCTTCTTTCCCAATGCCACTCACTTTCTTTCTTTTTATTTTCATCAATTTTCTTTTATTTCTCTCTTTCTCTAACCTAACTCTGCTAATATAAACCCTAATTCAAAAACATTGAGATAAACAAGAATAATTGAAATGGTTAGGTGCCATTGTGGAAGAGTTGCCATTGTACGCACATCTTAGACGAATGCAAACCCAGGCCGTCGGTTTTACTGTTGCCCAATTCAAGTAAATTTTGTGTAAGGTTGAATTAATTGAATCAAATTAATGTAAAGCAAATGGTTGTTTGTTTAATGTTGGTTAACAGGGATCAAACTGTAGATGGATTGATTGGTATGACACCCCCCCCCCCACATGTGTAATCGTTCTCTTGAAATCATACCGGGTTTATTAAGGTCAAGGAACAATCTTGAACGAGCAATAATGGAAGCCCAAACTGGTCGTGAAAAAATGAAGAAGTATCTAGTTTTGTCTTGGATTTTGTTTGTTGTTCTTTGTACTATCATGTAGGGAATGTATTAAGTTGTCTTTTGTTTATGTTTGAAGTCGGTGTTAGGTTGTTATGTTAAGTTTAGAAATGTAGTATTGTCTCAAGTTGTATTTTGGCTTTTAGATGAATGAAAACAAGCAGTTTCAACTTTACCAAACAAGTAGCATTTCATTAGAAACTACTAGCATACATAGATGCATAGTAGAAGCATACATAGATAAATAGTTGCATATTCCATTACAAAGAAGTTGTTCAAAAGATAAAGTCATACATAAAGACATAAAAAGATAAAGACATTAGAAGCTAGCTCATGCTCTTTTTTCTTTTCCCTTTAGTCATTGCAGTTGAGCCCTGCCTAATTGGTGTTTTTTTGACCCCAAACGTTTTCTCTTTGATTGCTACCCAAGTCTCCTTATATGCAAGCCCTATGACTCGAATCCTTTTACCAGGGATTGACAGACTTTGAGTTTGAACCTGCTTAGCTTGTACAGGAGCAGTGACAGAGCTTTATCTTTTTTTGACTTAGCTTGATCATCAGAAGGGCTTGAATGATAGCTAGACACATAGCTTGAAATGGAACTAGAATCTGAGCTTGAATCAGTAGGGTATGGTAAATGCCAAGGTGGACTTGGACCCATGAGCTCATCAGATGATTCTGTTATCAGGATTTCCTCTGAGCTTGAATCAGAGGAAATGTAAATTATTTCTTTCCATTTCCATGGATTGTTGTTGGAACTCATGGTTGAGATCTTTGGAGAAATTGGTTTTTGTTTGACAAGTTTGATTTGTGTAGTTGGATGTATTGATGTGAATTTAAAGGGCATTGCAACCCATTAATCAAAGTAAAACTTAATGCCATTAAGTGTTAGGTTGGTATAGTGAGTTATGTAACTGCAGTAGGTGTAAATATGGTATTAATATACAAGATTTTGTGTAAATATTTTGTATAAACATATACCAAAACAAGCATAACTGAGATAAACACAGACAAAGCTCTATAAAGTCAAACCTATCACAGTTTCTCATATGAGTTTTGTAATCTGAATTCTACTAAAGTCAAACCTATATAAAGTCAAAGCCATACAAACTGGACCCAATTCAAAGACAAGCATAACAAATTAATCCAATTATTATCCAAATGCGTATGTAATATGACTTTCTACTAAATTCAAACCTATACAAATACAACAAGGTTTTAGGGAAAATGTGTTGTCATTAGCAGCTATATATTAGACGATTAAAGGAGTCATCATCCAGTTTTGGTATCCATAACACATAAACACCAGTGAAATTTTCTTAACAACCAACCTTGCCAAAGTTATGGTGCATAAAAGCAACCATTGAGATAAACACAAAATATGACCAAAATGAAATATTGTTTCTGGTGCATACAAGCAACCATTGAGATAAACTAAAAAAGACACTTCCCAAGGTTAATCACTTTCTTCTTGGGTTGTTTTGGGTAGTGTCTTCTTGGAGCCTGCATCACCAACTGCAATACCCTTTCCCTTATCCACATTTCTTCCACTTACACTATCATCATCATTGCACCAGCAACATCATTTGAATTTTTCTTCTTTTCCTTCTCAGTTTACTTTGTCTTCTTGTTCTTTTCAACTCTAGGACCTGTGCAACTCCTAGAATTGTGACCACGACATTTACACTTGTCACATGTTACTGTCTTCAACCTTTTTGAAAGATTGCAGTTCTTGACCATGTTGTCACTCATCTCTAAGGCTGACCCTCCTTCTCCTTTTCCTTGGCCTACCTGGTTGATCATTGTAAACTGATGGAATGATTATTGATGGAACAAGACACTTAGGCCACATTTTTGGTCCCTTGATTGGCATAATCTTGAATAAAGAGACTTGCCTTAATGTCTCTAGCCTGCAGCAAGGATGGACCCAGGTTAATTCCCACCTCCTGCATGAACAAGTTCTCTCAACCACATCCACTGCACACTGATCTGCCCAAGGAGCACTCACTTGGTAGTGTTGACCTTCATTCCATTGAACCGTATACTGGGTAGCCTCTTTCTTGATAACATCAAATAACTTCTCTGAAGTAGGTGTGAGTGGACCACTAGAACTAGCAATCACTATATTAACTGTCATAATCCTCCTCATCAGATATTCCCTTATATATTCTAGTGTTCCTATGATAGGCTTGTCCCTTCCACCAACCATTTTATCATTAAAGATCTCACACATGTTGTTCAACAGTACATCAGACTTTTCCCTTCCTGTTAATATACTTGTAATTAGTTACTATCTATACAATTGAAATCACAATAAGTTTAGAAACTATAAACAAATTTGTACCTAAAAAATGTGATCTGGCCCAATGTTGTGGAGGAATCTTCACTAATCATTCATAGCATGGCTTGCTGAAAGCCTTTTACTCCTCCATTGCTATCTGAAAGTATGGCATAGTAGTAGCAGTAGCAGCTTTCCAAAAAAGTTATTTGTATGCCCTTCCATTCCAGCTTTGTTTCATGTTTTCATGGATATGTCTAAGACAATGTGTATGCTCAGCACATGGAAACAATTTGGAAATTGCATGTATAAGACCCTGTTTATTGACATGAGAGTAAATTACATTAAATTAATCAACAGTTAAATAATCAGAGTAAACTACACTAAATTATATTGTCCAAGTTAAGAGTTAAATGTACCTTTTGACGATCAGTGATAAAAGTGACGTTGGAGTTTCTGTAAAGTTCAAGATCATCTCTAAGGCAAGTCAAAAACCATTTCCAAGATAGAAGGTTCTATGTTTCAACTATCCTATAAGCCAATGGATAGATACCATTGTTTGGGTCAATGCCCACAGCAATTAAGAGTTGACCTAGATAAGGTCCTTTCATAAAGGCTGCATCTAACCCCAAAATGTCTCTCATACTAGCTTTGAATCCTTCCTTACAAGCCCCCAAGAAAACATAAATCCTTTCAAACTTTCTAGTCTCTGAACATTCCTCTTCACTAGCACATTGAATCTTCACAGTTGTGTTTGGATTTGTAGCAAAAAACTCCATGAAATAATCTCTCAGTATTGCATATTGCTTTGTGTAATCACCGCTTACTTTTTTGTTCCTTAGCCCTCCATGCTTTCATATAAGAAACATAAACCTCATGTGTCTTTTGGAATTGATCTTGAAGAGCTCTTAAAGGTATGTCTGGGTTTTTTTTTTCAATCTGATCTACTATGGCTTCAGCAAAGAACTTTGATATGGCATTGATAAGGATTTAAAAGGTACACTTTTGAGAGGTCATTTAAGCCCTTAATTGATCACTTTTGTATCCGTTACAACTTAATTTCGTTCCTTTTCACTTTTTAGGTCTCTTGAAGGCAAATTGCTGGAATGACACTTATTCGGACGGAAAGGCGCGAATATACGAAGAAAATGGCCAAAGTCAAGAATCGAGACACTCAAGCTGCTGGAATTGAAGGGGACGCCGTCACGGCTTAATTGCGACCCCGTCACGACACACCTTGAGACGACTAAGAGAGAAAATTGCTATTTTACAAGTGACGGCATCAGGTTTAAAAGAGTAGGGCGTCACAACTCAGACAGCCTAGATTTGGATCTCGACGACGTCAGAGGTTGAAGCCGACTACGTCACAAGCATAAGGTGACGCCGTCACAGATTTGACATGGCCAAGACGAAACCCTAATGGCGGCGACCTAACGGCGTCACAATTAAAGAGTGACGCTGTCGCATATTGTAACTCTATATATAGAATTTGAATTTTCAATATTTTAGAGAGGTAGTTTTGTGGAGTAAAACCTAAACCGAACATAGGCTGTCTTGGCAGTATCTTAGGGTTCCATACCCTATTTTACAACAAGATAAGTGATTTACTTCATTAATTCAATTATGTCTTCAATTGTTTGTGTGTATCCTTGCATGTTTTCCATGTCCGGCTAATTTACTTGTGTGTTTGCTTAGATCTATGAAACCTAGTTATTGAATATTGATTGGTTGTCTCTTATCTTAATTGTAATTGGATTAGGAGTGCTTAAAGCCATCGTTGTGTTTTTAATGCTTGATTAATCTTTGTTGAACCTTAGTTTATAGTTACTAGTGGAATTGTAGGCTAAAAATCCAAAGATAACCTTAGTGTTAAGTTTATGAATCCTAGAGATTTCGTAGTCATTAACCTTAGGTAGCTTCAAAGAGTTAGGGATAAAAGCACACCGTACGACCTTAGAAAACACAACGCGTTAAGAATAAGTACTTGACAATTCAACCATCAATAGGAGATAACTAGGGAGTAATAGCATCTAAGTAAACACATTTTTAATCATCATAAGAGCACACAACAATAGACATAGACTACACTCACCTTAGTTTAGATAATTAGAGTAATCGGTAGAAATACCAACCCCCCAAATCCAATAACCCGAGATTCGTACATTTCAATTTTCTAAAAAATATAAAAAAGATAAAAAAATAATCTTCTTCAACCCCAACCTTAGCGTAGTAATTTCTCACTAGCATTCCTATTCCCCTAGAGAACGATATCAATTCTCGAGGCTTACCCTAATACTACACTACAATGATTAGGTTCACTGCCTAGGGTGTTGAAAAACTTGCTCGACGAAAAGGAAGTTCCTTTGACCGAACGCAGCGTTATGCGCGTATCAAGTTTTTGGCCCGCTGCGGGGAAAAGAATAGCTAGTTAGATTTCCACCTCGTTTAGGTTCCCTTGCTTGATTCCTATCAAGTCAGCTTTTTTCCCATTTTTAGCCTCCTTGTAGTCTATCCCCCTTCTTCGTGACCTTTGTTAGTAACCCCATCACTTTTCATCATGGAAGGTGATAATCAACCACCACTCATCATCCCACCACCAAATGACCCGCCAAGAGGCCGTAATCTTGGTGAATACTCAAGACGAAGCCACCTAGGCTATAGAAACACCATTGGGCTCCCCGACCAAGCCCTAACAATGGCCCTTTGATCCGACACCATCCGGTTGGTGTAAAACGGATGTGCATTCCATGGACTTCGTTTCGAAGATCCTAATCAGCATCTTAAGGATTTCCTTAAAATCGTCGATTCCATCGACCTCGATGCCACTACTCGGGAGACCACGCGCTTGCGTCTCTTCCAATTCTCTCTACGGGGCCAAGCTAGTAATTCGCTTGAGCGACTTCCTGCTGGCTCCATCTCAAGTTGGGATGATCTTACATCTCGTTTCCTTGCTCAATTTTTCCCACCGGGGAGAACTACTAAGCTTAGACGAGACATCTTGACGTTCCAACAACTTCAAGGCGAGTCTCTCTACGAGGCATGGACCCGATTCAAAGACCTGCTCCATAGAGTCCCTCATCATGGCATTGATCTTTGGCTTCAAATCCAAATCTTCTATGACCATACCGACTTCATCACAAGGTAATCCATTGATCGAGCCGCCGGTGGAAGACTTAGCAACTCCAACGCAGAAGAATCATGGGATATTATTGAAGAGCTTTCCAATCAAAGCTATGAAAATTGGAGTGAGTCCCATGAAACCCCCGTCATGGTGATCAATGCCATATCGATTCCTAAAGAATCTTCCATCACTGAAGAGAAAATGAGTGCTCTTGAGAAAAGGATTGATTATCTAATTTAGAGGCAAAAGAGAGCCCCCGAACGAATCCCTCATGAAATGGTTAATTATGCTAATTCCACCAACCACCCAACACCTTTCTCTGAATCCCCAAGTCGTGAGCAAAATCTTAATTCCGAACGGCGCTTCCGTTCTACTTCTCCAATACCACTCTCACCGAGCTTTAAGGAACAAATGAGGAAGTACATGGCAGCCCATACGGAAAGATTAGCAAAATTTGAAGAGGAGGTTTATAGGCAAAGGGAGGAGATGCAGGAAAAGATGACGGAGATTATGAACTTGGTAAAAGAATATACCAAGACAAAAGTGCCCTAAAAGGTGCTAGTGAGAAGCAATGATTACCCTCCCCCCCACTTCGTTTGTTAATGCCATTTCCATTGTGCCTGACGGAGATGGAACAGTTGAGGAAAAGGAAACTGAGAAAAGCAAGAAGGAGGAAGCTGAAACCAATGATGAGCCCGAGACCATTGAGTACCACCTTAAGCACGAGATTAATAAAAAAAAACCATTGTTAACTAAGTGAACAAATTCAGGTACAATGAGGTTCTTAGAAAAGCCCTAGGAGGAGAAATAACAAAAAAAGAGTATGACATCATGCCTATGGGACCTATGTATGAGCTGGTTCTAAAAAAACCAGTAAAAAAAACAAGGAACCACGGGGAACTTCGTGATACCATGTAGCATAGGTGACATTGATAATATTAATGCCTTAGCTGATCAAGGATCTGATGTGAACATAATGCCATTATCAGTCTATAATAAGTTGACTAGGGAGAAGCCAGCCAAGAACAATCTTAGACTTTCCTTAGCTAATCACACGTATGTCTACCCCATAGGAATAGCGGTGAATGTCTTAGTAGAGGTGGCTAATATTTTCTATCCGGTGGATTTCGTGATTATAGACATTGAGGAAGATAGAAACATGCCACTCATTCTTAGAAAACACCTTTTCTTTGTACTGCCAAAGCAACCATCAAATGCGGTGAGCGCATCATGATACTCAAAAGCGGCAAGGGATACGCTAGGATACCTATTGTTCCAAGGTATCCTCTAAAGATTATGGAGAAGATTACGGATGAGAATCCACAAGTCCCTAACAATATGGTTAGGAAGAAAATTAATGATTGGGAAAAAGGGCTTAGAGATTTCATGGTTCAAGGACTACATGCAACATTGTGGAAGCGCGATAAAAAGTTAGGAAATAATCCTACCTCAATACCACAAACACAAAAGAACCCTAAGGAATTTTTAAAGGGAGAGAAAGTACTTCTGTACAAGTCAAGAATAAAAGCATTAAGAGGTAGAAATAAGCCAAGATGGTTTGGGCCTTATACGGTGAAAGAAACTAATCTAAAGAGTAAAACCGTTATCATAATAGATGACATTGGGAAGGAATCCACGGTAAGCATACAACGTCTACGACCTTTTGATAAAGGATTAGCAAAGGTAAGAGGTGACGGTAATGAAGTCACGTAGGGGCATGACTTTGAGTCTAGCTACAAGAATCATAAATAAAGAAAAGCGCTTCGTGGGAGGCAACCCATGCTTAATTGTTTGCTTGTTTGTGTGTCATATATCTTTTATTGATTGTTTATTCTCATGTTTGAATTTGTAAAAATGTTTTATTTTGTCTTCAACCTCGTCTTAATTACATATAAAGGTATTTTACAAAAGGGATAAGTGTAGGGAGGATTACACACGTTTTCAAAAAGAACGTAAACATGAGAATTACGATTATTTAAAAGATATACATGTGTGTTTGTTCGAGTCAAATGCTTGTATCGAGTCATAATGGATGTTTTGCAGGAAACTTTTCCAGATTCTAAAGATATAAATTTTCCAGAATTTTTTACAGAAAATCGCAGACCAGTTTCTATCAGGATAACCAGACGGCGTCAGGAGGAGTAGAAACAAATTACTACTTTTTCTCATTTTTTGAGCTACTTATAAATTTTTGGAATTTTCCAGAAAATCTGTAAACATCCATTCCACAAGCATTATATCCTAGTTTAGTAGAGTCATATATATATTGTTACCGCCGATTTTACGTGAAGGTTTCATTTGTTTTCTTCAAGTGTGCAGGTTTTGTTTATCAGGAAGAAGATACATAAGATTGGAAGGAGCTTTTCACGCATACATTCTTTTTGAAGAAAGATTTAACCACTATGTGGAAAACTAGAAGGGGGGTTGAATAGTTTTGCCAATTAAAACTTCCTTTTTATCTATTTAGATCGACTTATGTCAATCTATTTAGATGTGTGTGTTGGATGTTGATAAACAAGCATATAAAGGTAAGTAATGAAAAGATAAGAGTAAGAAGCACAAAACCACAACGCGAGTATTTATAGTGGTTCGGCTACACGGACACCTTCCTTGCCCTATTCCACTCCCCGAGTCACCTACTCGAGAGTTCGTAAACACTACACCAATCTCCTTATGACAGAGAAGCCTTCACAACGTAGCCTACCCTTTTTCCGGTGCTAAGCTAACCACCGGGTTCTTTCACTCCAAGGTGAACCATACCTACACAACGTCACCTACCCTTTATAAGGTACTAGGCTAAGTACCTAGTTATTTCACTCCAAGGTGAAATACACCTTCACAACGTCACCTACCCTTTTTCCGGTGCTAGGCTAACCACCGGGTTCTTTCACTCCAAGGTGAACCACACCTACACAACGTCGCCTACCCTTTATAAGGTACTAGGCTAAGTACCTAGTTCTTTCACTCCAAGGTGAACTACACCTTCACAACGTCGCCTACCCTTTATTAGGTACTAGGCTAAGCATCTAGTTCCATTGCAATGGAGGAACTACTAACACACTACACCAACGACTAATCCCAAAGGAGATCTACTCCTTTACAACATCATCAAGGATATCAATATCCTTGGATCTAATACTAGTCTATCTTGTACATCGAAACACACCATATCGAATATACATCTAAGGCACCTTTCACTAATTCCTTTGACTAGATCTACAAGACACCCTTCACTAATGTCTTGTGTCTTGACTTCTAAGCACCTTTCACTAATGCTTCTAGTATTGACTTCTAAGCACCTACCACAAGTGCTTAAGATATAGACGATAGATACCCTTCACTAATATCTTCATCTTGACACTTGAGACATCTTTCACTAATGTCTTCAACACTACACTTCTTTTGAAGAAGGAAAGGAATCATCAACAAGAAGACTTCAGTAGCCTTGATGATGAGGAAGCATGGCAACTCATGGACTTGAGCTTGCTCGACTTCAAAGGTGGTGATCTTGCCTTTAAGAGGAACCTAGAAGATCATACAAAAACAAAACTACAAACATAGATCTCTTGGATCTGAGGTTAGTGAGTTTTCAACTCAGGGAGAAAGTGTGTTAGAAAGGGGTGAGAAACAATGAAGAAACGGCTCACTATTTATAGAATAAAAAATCTACTGTTCCCCGGATCCCACGGATCCCTTCCACAAGGGATCCGTCTAGCGTTAAACTAGGGATCCGTGGGACGCTCCCTTTTACCCATGGGTATTTTGGTTATGGGTCATTGGTCATGGGTTGAACCATGGATCTTTAGCTAGATACAATGTATCTCTTGAGTGCAATGCACTTAGTCACTTGGGTATAGGTTGATCCATGGGTTATGGATATTATCCATGTATGATATAAGCATGATGTCATGCAAAGGGTTATGGGTCAAGCTCCATGGGTCATGGGCTTTGGGTTGTACCCAACTACATTCAATGTATTTGCCCAATGGGTTATGATACTTAAGTTTCTACCCATTTATATTACCCAATATACTACATACTAGTTATGTGTATATTTTACCCAAATATGTAAACACTAGTTGTTGTACATATGTAATATTAAATCATAAAATCACTTATACTTGTTTTAGTGTTTTATGTGAAAATGTGAATATGTTAGAAACTATTAGTTCAAACCATTTACGTATTTTATTTGTTTCGTTAAAATGATTTTACGTTTGTTATCGACAAAACATTAGAAGATCGTAAAATATAAATAAACGTTTTACGGCTTATTTGTATTAACAATCTCCCCTTTTTGTTGATGACAAAACATAAAATTATTTTAAGGAAAAGCTAAAATTGTAAAAGTTTGAATTTGTAGTTTTTACTTTCTTCCCCCCTTTTTGTCGAAACAAAAAGAGCCTTGAAAGAAAGAAACACATTGTTTTTAAGAAAAACATGTGAAAGAAATAAAAAGAGATAGAGAGCAAGTAACGGGAAAGGATCTCGTCTTTACTCCCCCTTGACGATTCCATACCTATGTAAGGGCGTCAAGAAAGTGATACTAATCTAGTTTGTTTGCAAGTAAGTTTGCAAAAGATTTCGTCTAAGTGACGAATGTGCTCCCCCTTGATGATTGCAATTTTGCAAGGGGATGACACGAAATGTAAACTTAATATTGCAAGTAATTTGCAATGTATTGCTTTGACATAAAGCTCCCCCTAGCTTTAGGATATCAAAGTCTTCATGTGTAAATTGAATAACTACAAAACAAAGGTTAGAGAACAAGTATAATTCACAATTTCCTGCAAATGTGGTCCAAGTTAGTAGAAAATAGTTTTCTGTCTCACGGATCCCACGGTTCCCTCCTAGTAGGGATCCGTCTAGGCAATTCTGAGGGATCCGTATTAGCTGATGATTAATTTCAGCAATGGTGATATAACAAGTAATGTTATCACAAAAATGAGATATGAATACAATGTAATCATATGCTCAGAAATATAACAAGTAGCATGTAATTTCATTTAATAAAACTAGAGTTATGATATACATGACTCTAAAAAATAAGAAAATACATGACTAGGAATTTCTAAACCAACTATCGCTTGATGCTAGGACAACACTAAAATCTTCTAGCTCAAGTTTTGTTTAGGTTTAATCTCGTTGAAACGTTCGAGGAGATGATAGAACATGAAACGTTGGTCTTCTCATACTTCATGTATCAAACTTTCAACATGTTGACAATGATAACAATCTTTGTCATGGCTAGGTAGTGGTGGTGGAAGAAATGAAATGGCTTGATGCGAAGGATCAAGTGAAGCGGCTTGTGAAGCTTCAAACGATGGAGGGATTGGTGGAGGCGCATTTGGGAATGACTCGACCAAGAATGATGGTGGTGGTAAAAAAGTGTCAACTTCCATATGGTCGGGTGGTTGACTTTGATGATTTCTCATAATCCAAATGGGATTATATGATGGAAACGGCGAAAAGGAAGCCGGAGCAAGTGTTGACTCAACACCTTGATTTTGTACCATTATTCCTCCTAATGAGGAAAATGTTGTCGGCGGAGGTGGATGAGACGGCCTAGGAGGCAAATTCTCTAAATTGTAGAGGTGTGGTGATGATAGTGGGGATGTAAAAGAGATAGCTCTAGGAACCAATGGTGATGGTTTAGTGGAGATGATATTGTTTGGCCTAGGAGGTATGGTGGTGTTTGGCATAGGTAGTTTTGTGGGTACTATCCTTTTAGGAATTGGTTTGATTGGTTGAGGAAAGATCCTATCAATTGTTTGCTTGACCGGAGATGATTCGGTTGAAGAGATTTCGTGTATAATACGAGCCTTTTTCTTGGGTGGTTCTTTGGTGGATAAGTTACTACTTGGGGTTTTCCTCATGATGAGATGATTTCAAGAGGTTTGTAATGGTTTCTAAAGTGCTGTAAGTTAGGATGGAGGTGATGACTATGGAAGTCCTAACAATGTGGTTTATAAGCAAGAGATTTGGAAAGTGCATTTAAGCCTTAAGCCACTAAGATTCATGGAAATGTGATGATTAACATGCACAAGAGTCAACTTCAGAGTTTGAACTGATCTAAGAACTCATTTAAGAGGAGATGGAGTGTTTGAGTTAGAAATATGAGTTGAAATGATTGTTTTAGCAAGAATTGACATAGACTGTCATCCGGATCCTACGGTTCCCTCCTCAGAGGGATCCGTCTAGGCTAATTCTAGGGATCCGGCTCTCAGCAGCTATGAAAGAGTGGAAATGATGTTTCTAAGATCTAAGATCTATATCATCTTGAGTGTTTCAGTCCTCCTAAGTGTCTTAAATGAAGGGGTGCTTGAGTACTTGAAGGTAATGAGTGATGTAGCTAATGATTGTCTTTTATGGAAGGATTTGGAACTTTCATGAGTACCAATGGATGAGCAAGGATGACACTAAAGATGAGAGTGTCAATTGAAGCTAAATGATCCTAGAGATCAGTTTGTGACTTGAAAAATATCCTAGAATCTTTGAGATGGGAAAACTAGAATTTGATCAACTTTGATGAATTTTGAAGTAAGGATGATTTATGATCAATTTTGCCATAATCGAAAAGATTTCTAAGACTAGATGTGAGGGATCAAGTGAAAAATTAAGTGTGAGTTTAAGAGCGGAAGAGTAATGGATTAAAAATGAAACGATAGATCTACAAGCATTTTAGAGTGTGATCTAGGTGAGTCATGTGTGAGTAGGAAGGATCTACTTATCTTGATAAGGACTTAATTTGCCTTAAGAAACTATGTTTAGCTTAGTGTGAGGTGTTCTAAGGATATGTTTGAAATATAATGCTTGCAATTGCATTTTCTGTTTGCCGGATCCCACGGTTCCCTAAGCGTAGGGATCCGTCTAGCACAAACTTTGGGATCTGCCCATCTGCTCAGCAGAACCTTTACTAAAGATATGCAATGATCTTGACAATGCATTATATCCCAAGGTTAGTTTAAAAGGGGTTCTAATACTAAGATATCAAATGTAAGATGTTTTATTTCATGAAAGAAATTGGGTTACATTGATAAATCACGAGTACAAAAGGATTGATCCTATTTGAAAGACTACTAAGTTGCTTGAGCATTTTCGTTCGAAGGATCATCAAATGGTTGATGAGTGTTTTCCGATTCGGGAATGAAGAACCTCTTCATGAGGGATGTGTTTAGAGGTTCCATCATCTTGTTTACAAGTACGTACAATGGACTTTGAAATTGAGGATGATGAAACATGAGGTTATGATAAAGGCGCGTCAAGAACATTCCATAAGGAATAAGTTTGTTCTTGGACCCTTGAAGATTTACAATTCGCCTTGCAAAGAAGTAGGCGAGATTGTATGGTTGTTGTGTTAGCAAACAATACATTATGTGAGCACAACAAGCGGGAAGGATTTCTCGATTTCCCCTAAGGCTCCAAACATTCTCATGTAGGATGAGTGCAAGGGGCTTGTACTCTTCTAAAATATCCCGTGTGTAGATGAAGTTTGGATTGGAGTGATGGGGTTTGCATAATATGCGAATCAAGTCTTGCGGGGAAGGAATGTGAGAGCAATACGGACTATTTTCTTCACAAAAGTTGAAGAGAGAGTCAAGAGACCAATCTTCGGTGAAGGCACATTGTCCATGATTGGGAATTCAGAGGATGTTGGCAAATTGCCCAAGGGTTACGATAAACTTTTGGTTTTTGATCCAAAACCAAAGAGAAAGAGAGCGATCCTCGTTACGAACGAGTTCGACTTGGCAGAAGAATTCCAATATGAACCTTGGACATATTTTCTCGTTGATTTCGAGAAGACATTCTAGTCCTATGGTTCGGAAGGAGGTATTGATATCTTCTTCGAATTGTAGAGGAGTGTCTACAATACGTCCTTCGTGGAAATGACGTGTTTCGAGATTATTGAACCCACGAACGTGGTTGCTCGGTGTGTTGGGCTCAAGGGAGATGTTTGGGGTGTAGAAGCTTGTGAGTGAAAAATCAAACTCGTATTCGTGCGACATAGTGGAATCTAGAGAAAAGACGAGTTAATAGAAAGTGATGTTTGTGGTCAATCAAAGATTATCTAACGTTTTTATTAGATTTTTATTAACAATGGTTTTTTAACAACAAAGATACTCAACTCACTTATGGTTTTAACATACTAGTGGAGAATTACTTTTAGAAGAAGAGTGATTTTTAATTTGCATAAAAAACTGTTCTCCAGTAGGACGGATCCCACGGTTCCTTTACAAAAGGGATCCAGATAGTATATCTTCCGGGATCCGTGGATCTGTAGTAACAGAAACAGATTTGATAAGAACATAGGTTTTATAGTTTTATACCACGAAATGTGTTTTATCCTACATTTTCTTTTAGCATGCATACATGACTTCTAATGTATCACGAAAGAAAATGAAGCATATAAATCAAAAGAAATGACAAACACATTATGATAATAATAACCTAGATAAACTAGACTATTAATAATATTTCATTTCAATGCTAAGAATGATACAAAGGATTGGGTATATAACCCCGATGTAGATTAACAACACAAAGTAAATGTCTCCGTATGTGAACTTCATCATTGGGAACACAAGTGCGATGAGTGTTAAGACGATGAGCACGAAGGCGATGTACACCATGTTGAAGATGATTCTTCTTGGTTTTGGTTTAGATGAAGTGGAGAGGAGGATGAAGTTTTGAGTGAGAGGGAATTTTTGAAATTGGAAAATTTGAAAAAGTGGGGGTTTGATAAAGTGGGCGTCGAGTGGATGATTTTTAGGAAAAGAGGAATTTTTGATATTTGTGTTTTGTTTTATTATTGGATTAAAAGAAATAAAACATAAGTTTTAAATACCATGACTAAAAAAAATTAACACGTATGTGAGAAAAAGGCTTCCTAATGAAGCTTCATGTAATACATGTATAAGCACAAAAGATAATCACATAAATACCTAAATAGGCATACTTAATTATCAAGCAAAATAAAAAGAAAATCATACCTCTAGCGCACTTAGGAATGTCTTTACAAATGACACAACAAATGTTACTTAGATGATTCCCGCTCCTTTGCGTTTAAGATACCTTCTTAAGGAAGGTATTCTCGTTACCAAGCGATTCCTATAGCTTGGTGGGTATGAGCTTTGACTAATCAACATGACAAAGAAGATTAGTGCAATTAAATAAAAAAGTAAATAAATAAAAAAAATATTGTTATCAAATCAACATCCAAACATATAGTTTTAAAAGACATGGTGTTTGTTTTTATGAAAAACCTTCTTTGTAGTTTTCAATTAACCATAGATCGTATCAAGTTTTTAAAGTACAATATACTTCAAGAACCTTGGTAACGAAGCTCTGATGCCAATTGTGGAAAACTAGAAGGGGGGTTGAATAGTTTTGCCAATTAAAACTTCCTTTTTATCTATTTAGATCGACTTATGTCAATCTATTTGGATGTGTGTGTTGGATGTTGATAAACAAGCATATAAAGGTAAGTAATGAAAAGATAAGAGTAAGAAGCACAAAACCACAATGCGAGTATTTATAGTGGTTCGGCTACAAGGACTCCTTCCTTGGCCTACTCCACTCCCCGAGTCACCTACTCAAGAGTTCGTAAACACTACACCAATCTCCTTATGGCGGAGAAGCCTTCACAACGTCGCCTACCCTTTTTCCGGTGCTAGGCTAACCACCGGGTTCTTTCACTCCAAGGTGAACCACACCTACACAACGTCGCCTACCCTTTATAAGGTACTAGGCTAAGTACCTAGTTCTTTCACTCCAAGGTGAACTACACCTTCACAACGTCGCCTACCCTTTTTCCGGTGCTAGGCTAACCACCGGGTTCTTTCACTCCAAGGTGAACCACACCTACACAACGTCGCCTACCCTTTATAAGGTACTAGGCTAAGTACCTAGTTCTTTCACTCCAAGGTGAACTACACCTTCACAACGTCGCCTACCTTTTATTAGGTACTAGGCTAAGCACCTAGTTGCATTGCAATGGAGGAACTACTACCACACTACACCAATGACTAATCCCAAAGGAGATCCACTCCTTTACAACATCATCAAGGATATCAATATCCTTGGATCTAATACTAGTCTATCTTGTACATCGAAACACACCATATCGAATGTACATCTAAGGCACCTTTCACTAATGCCTTTAACTAGATCTACAAGACAACCTTCACTAATGTCTTGTGTCTTGATTTCTAAGAACCTTTTACTAATGCTTCTAGTCTTGACTTCTAAGCACCTACCACAAGTGCTTAAGATATAGACGATAGATACTCTTCACTAATATCTTCGTCTTGACACTTGAGACATCTTTCACTAATGTCTTCAACACTACACTTCTTTTGAAGAAAGAAAGGAATCATTAACAAGAAGACTTTAGTAGCCTTGATGATGATGAAGCATGGCAACTCATGGACTTGAGCTTGCTCGACTTCAAAGGTGGCGATCTTGTCTTTAAGAGGAACCTAGAAGATCACACAAAAACAAAACTACAAACATAGATCTCTTGGATCTAAGGTTAGTGAGTTTTCAACTCAGGGAGAAAGTGTGTTATAAAGGGGTGAGAAACAATGAAGAAATGGCTCACTATTTATAGAAGAAAAAATCTACTGTTCCCCGGATCCCACGGATCCCTTCCACAAGGGATCCATCTAGCGTTAAGCTAGGGATCCGTGGGACGCGCCCTTTTACCCATGGGTATTTTGGTTATGGGTCATGGGTCATGGGTTGAACCATGGATCTTTAGCTAGATACAATGTATCTTTTGAGTGCAATGCACTTAGTCACTTGGGTATGGGTTGATCCATGGGTTATGGATATTATCCATGTATGATATAAGCATGATGTCATGCAATGGGTTATAGGTCAAGCTCCATGGGTCATGGGCTTTGGGTTGTACCCAACTACATTCAATGTATTTGCCCAATGGGTTATGATACTTAAGTTTCTACCCATTTATATTACCCAATATACTACATACTAGTTATGTGTATATTTTACCCAAATATGTAAACACTAGTTGTTGTACATATGTAATATTAAATCATAAAATCACTTATACTTGTTTTAGTGTTTTATGTGAAAATGTGAATATGTTAGAAACTATTAGTTCAAACCATTTACGTATTTTATTTGTTTCGTTAAAATGATTTTACGTTTGTTATCGACAAAACATTAGAAGATCGTAAAATATAAATAAACGTTTTTACGGCTTATTTGTATTAACAATCTCCCCCTTTTTGTTGATGACAAAACATAAAATTATTTTAAGGAAAAATTAAAATTCGTAAATGTTTGAATTTGTAGTTTTTACTTTCTTCTCCCCCTTTTTGTCGAAACAAAAACAGCCTTGAAAGAAAGCAACACATTGTTTTTAAGAAAAACATGTGAAAGAAATAAAAAGAGATAGAGAGCAAGTAACGGGAAAGGATCTCGTCTTTACTCCCCCTTGACGATTTCATCCCTATGTAAGGGCGTCAAGAAAGTGATACTAATCTAGTTTGTTTGCAAGTAAGTTTGCAAAAGATTTCGTCTAAGTGACGAATGTGCTCCCCCTTGATGATTGCAATTTTGCAAGGGGATGACACGAAATGTAAACCTAATATTTCAAGTAATTTGCAATGTATTGCTTTGACATAAAGCTCCCCCTAGCTTTAGGATATCAAAGTCTTCATGTGTAAATTAAATAACTACAAAACAAAGGTTAGAGAACAAGTATAATTTACAATTTCCTGCAAATGTGGTCCAAGTTAGTAGAAAATAGTTTTCTGTCTCACTGATCCCACGGTTCCCTCCTAGTAGGGATCCGTCTAGGCAATTCTGAGGGATCCGTATTAGCTGATGATTAATTTCAGCAAAGGTGATATAACAAGTAATGTTATCACAAAAATGAGATATGAATACAATGTAATAATATGCTCAGAAATATAACAAGTAGCATGTAATTTCATTTAATAAAACTAGAGTTATGATATACATGACTCTAAAAAATAAGAAAATACATGGCTAGGAATTTCTAAACCAACTATCGCTTGATGCTAGGACACCACTAAAATCTTCTAGCTAAAGTTTTGTTTAGGTTTAATCTCGTCGAAACGTTTGAGGAGATAATAGAACATGAAACGTTGGTCTTCTCGTACTTCATGTATCAAACTTTCAACATGTTGACAATGATAGCAATCTTTGTCATGGCTAGGTAGTGGTGGTGGAAGAAATGAAATGGCTTGATGCGAAGGATCAAGTGAAGCGGCTTGTGGAGCTTCAAACGATGGAGGGATTGGTGAAGGCGCATTTGGGAATGACTCGACCAAGAATGATGGTGGTGGTAAAAAAGTGTCAACTTCCATATGGTCGGGTGGTTGACTTTGATGATTTCTCATAATCCAAATGGGATTATATGATGGAAACGGCGAAAAGGAAGCCGGAGCAAGTGTTGACTCAACACCTTCATTTTGTACCATTATTCCTCCTAAGGAAGCCGGAGCAAGGAAAGGAATCATCAAAGATGGTGATCTTGCCTTTAAGAGGAAAGGAATCATCAACAAGAAGACTTCAGTAGCCTTGATGATGAGGAAGCATGGCAACTCATGGACTTGAGCTTGCTCGACTTCAAAGGTGGTGATCTTGCCTTTAAGAGGAACCTAGAAGATCACACAAAAACAAAACTACAAACATAGATCTCTTGGATCTGAGGTTAGCGAGTTTTCAACTCAGGGAGAAAGTGTGTTAGAAAGGGGTAAGAAACAATGAATAAATGGCTCACTATTTATAGAATAAAAAATCTACTGTTCCCGGGATCCCACGGATCCCTTCCACAAGGGATCCGTCTAGCGTTAAGCTAGGGATCCGTGGGACGCTCCCTTTTACCCATGGGTATTTTGGTTATGGGTCATGGGTCATGGGTTGAACCATGGATCTTTAGCTAGATACAATGTATCTCTTGAGTGCAATGCACTTAGTCACTTAGGTATGGGTTGATCCATGGGTTATGGATATTATCCATGTATGATATAAGCATGATGTCATGCAATGGGTTATGGGTCAAGCTCCATGGGTCATGGGCTTTGGGTTGTACCCAACTACATTCAATGTATTTGCCCAATGGGTTATGATACTTAAGTTTCTACCCATTTATATTACCCAATATACTACATACTAGTTATGTGTATATTTTACCCAAATATGTAAACACTAGTTGTTGTACATTTGTAATATTAAATCATAAAATCACTTATACTTGTTTTAGTGTTTTATGTGAAAATGTGAATATGTTAGAAACTATTAGTTCAAACCATTTACGTATTTTATTTGTTTCGTTAAAATGATTTTACGTTTGTTATCGACAAAACATTAGAATATCGTAAAATATAAATAAACGTTTTTACGGCTTATTTGTATTAACAATCTCCCCCTTTTTGTTGATGACAAAACATAAAATTATTTTAAGGAAAAGCTAAAATTCGTAAAAGTTTGAATTTGTAGTTTTTACTTTCTTCTCCCCCTTTTTGTCGAAACAAAAAGAGCCTTGAAAGAAAGAAACACATTGTTTTTAAGAAAAACATGTGAAAGAAATAAAAAGAGATAGAGAGCAAGTAACGGGAAAGGATCTCGTCTTTACTCCCCCTTGACGATTCCATCCCTATGTAAGGGCGTCAAGAAAGTGATACTAATCTAGTTTGTTTGCAAGTAAGTTTGCAAAAGATTTCGTCTAAGTGACGAATGTGCTCCCCCTTGATGATTGCAATTTTGCAAGTGGATGACACGAAATGTAAACCTAATATTTCAAGTAATTTGCAATGTATTGCTTTGAAATAAAGCTCCCCCTAGCTTTAGGATATCAAAGTCTTCATGTGTAAATTAAATAACTACAAAACAATGGTTAGAGAACAAGTATAATTCACAATTTCCTGCAAATGTGGTCCAAGTTAGTAGAAAATAGTTTTCTGTCTCACTGATCCCACGGTTCCCTGCTAGTAGGGATCCGTCTAGGCAATTCTGAGGGATCCGTATTAGCTGATGATTAATTTCAGCAAAGGTGATATAACAAGTAATGTTATCACAAAAATGAGATATGAATACAATGTAATAATATGCTCAGAAATATAACAAGTAGCATGTAATTTCATTTAATAAAACTAGAGTTATGATATACATGACTCTAAAAAATAAGAAAATACATGACTAGGAATTTCTAAACCAACTATCGCTTGATGCTAGGACACCACTAAAATCTTCTAGCTCAAGTTTTGTTTAGGTTTAATCTCGTCGAAACGTTTGAGGAGATGATAGAACATGAAACGTTGGTCTTCTCGTACTTCATGTATCAAACTTTCAACATGTTGACAATGATAGCAATCTTTGTCATGGCTAGGTAGTGGTGGTGGAAGAAATGAAATGGCTTGATCCGAAGGATCAAGTGAAGCGGCTTATGGAGCTTCAAACGATGGAGGGATTGGTGGAGGCGCATTTGGGAATGACTCGACCAAGAATGATGGTGGTGGTAAAAAAGTGTCAACTTCCATATGGTCGGGTGGTTGACTTTGATGATTTCTCATAATCCAAATGGGATTATATGATGGAAACGGCGAAAAGGAAGCCGGAGCAAGTGTTGACTCAACACCTTCATTTTGTACCATTATTCCTCCTAAGGAAGCCGGAGCAAGGAAAGGAATCATCAAAGATGGTGATCTTGCCTTTAAGAGGAAAGGAATCATCAACAAGAAGACTTCAGTAGCCTTGATGATGAGGAAGCATGGCAACTCATGGACTTGAGCTTGCTCGACTTCAAAGGTGGTGATCTTGCCTTTAAGAGGAACCTAGAAGATCACACAAAAACAAAACTACAAACATAGATCTCTTGGATCTGAGGTTAGCGAGTTTTCAACTCAGGGAGAAAGTGTGTTAGAAAGGGGTAAGAAACAATGAAGAAATGGCTCACTATTTATAGAATAAAAAATCTACTGTTCCCGGGATCCCACGGATCCCTTCCACAAGGGATCCGTCTAGCGTTAAGCTAGGGATCCGTGGGACGCTCCCTTTTACCCATGGGTATTTTGGTTATGGGTCATGGGTCATGGGTTGAACCATGGATCTTTAGCTAGATACAATGTATCTCTTGAGTGCAATGCACTTAGTCACTTGGGTATGGGTTGATCCATGGGTTATGGATATTATCCATGTATGATATAAGCATGATGTCATGCAATGGGTTATGGGTCAAGCTCCATGGGTCATGGGCTTTGGGTTGTACCCAACTACATTCAATGTATTTGCCCAATGGGTTATGATACTTAAGTTTCTACCCATTTATATTACCCAATATACTACATACTAGTTATGTGTATATTTTACCCAAATATGTAAACACTAGTTGTTGTACATTTGTAATATTAAATCATAAAATCACTTATACTTGTTTTAGTGTTTTATGTGAAAATGTGAATATGTTAGAAACTATTAGTTCAAACCATTTACGTATTTTATTTGTTTCGTTAAAATGATTTTACGTTTGTTATCGACAAAACATTAGAATATCGTAAAATATAAATAAACGTTTTTACGGCTTATTTGTATTAACAATCTCCCCTTTTGTTGATGACAAAACATAAAATTATTTTAAGGAAAAGCTAAAATTCGTAAAAGTTTGAATTTGTAGTTTTTACTTTCTTCTCCCCCTTTTTGTCGAAACAAAAAGAGCCTTGAAAGAAAGAAACACATTGTTTTTAAGAAAAACATGTGAAAGAAATAAAAAGAGATAGAGAGCAAGTAACGGGAAAGGATCTCGTCTTTACTCCCCCTTGACGATTCCATCCCTATGTAAGGGCGTCAAGAAAGTGATACTAATCTAGTTTGTTTGCAAGTAAGTTTGCAAAAGATTTCGTCTAAGTGACGAATGTGCTCCCCCTTGATGATTGCAATTTTGCAAGTGGATGACACGAAATGTAAACCTAATATTTCAAGTAATTTGCAATGTATTGCTTTGAAATAAAGCTCCCCCTAGCTTTAGGATATCAAAGTATTCATGTGTAAATTAAATAACTACAAAACAATGGTTAGAGAACAAGTATAATTCACAATTTCCTGCAAATGTGGTCCAAGTTAGTAGAAAATAGTTTTCTGTCTCACTGATCCCACGGTTCCCTGCTAGTAGGGATCCGTCTAGGCAATTCTGAGGGATCCGTATTAGCTGATGATTAATTTCAGCAAAGGTGATATAACAAGTAATGTTATCACAAAAATGAGATATGAATACAATGTAATAATATGCTCAGAAATATAACAAGTAGCATGTAATTTCATTTAATAAAACTAGAGTTATGATATACATGACTCTAAAAAATAAGAAAATACATGACTAGGAATTTCTAAACCAACTATCGCTTGATGCTAGGACACCACTAAAATCTTCTAGCTCAGGTTTTGTTTAGGTTTAATCTCGTCGAAACGTTTGAGGAGATGATAGAACATGAAACGTTGGTCTTCTCGTACTTCATGTATCAAACTTTCAACATGTTGACAATGATAGCAATCTTTGTCATGGTTAGGTAGTGGTGGTGGAAGAAATGAAATGGCTTGATGCGAAGGATCAAGTGAAGCGGCTTGTGGAGCTTCAAACGATGGAGGGATTGGTGGAGGCGCATTTGGGAATGACTCGACCAAGAATGATGGTGGTGGTAAAAAAGTGTCAACTTCCATATGGTCGGGTGGTTGACTTTGATGATTTCTCATAATCCAAATGGGATTATATGATGGAAACGGCGAAAAGGAAGCCGGAGCAAGTGTTGACTCAACACCTTGATTTTGTACCATTATTCCTCTTAAGGAAGCCGGAGCAAGGAAAGGAATCATCAAAGGTGGTGATCTTGCCTTTAAGAGGAAAGGAATCATCAACAAGAAGACTTCAATAGCCTTGATGATGAGGAAGCATGGCAACTCATGGACTTGAGCTTGCTCGACTTCAAAGGTGGTGATCTTGCCTTTAAGAGGAACCTAGAAGATCACACAAAAACAAAACTACAAACATAGATCTCTTGGATCTGAGGTTAGTGAGTTTTCAACTCAGGGAGAAAGTGTGTTAGAAAGGGGTGAGAAACAATGAAGAAATGACTCACTATTTATAGAATAAAAAATCTACTGTTCCCCGGATCCCACGGATCCCTTCCACAAGGGATCCGTCTAGCGTTAAGCTAGGGATCCGTGGGACGCTCCCTTTTACCCATGGGTATTTTGGTTATGGGTCATGGGTTGAACCATGGATCTTTAGCTAGATACAATGTATCTCTTGAGTGCAATGCACTTAGTCACTTGGGTATGGGTTGATCCATGGGTTATGGATATTATCCATGTATGATATAAGCATGATGTCATGCAATGGGTTATGGGTCAAGCTCCATGGGTCATGGGCTTTGGGTTGTACCCAACTACATTCAATGTATTTGCCCAATGGGTTATGATACTTAAGTTTCTACCCATTTATATTACCCAATACACTACATACTAGTTATGTGTATATTTTACCCAAATATGTAAACACTAGTTGTTGTACATATGTAATATTAAATCATAAAATCACTTATACTTGTTTTAGTGTTTTATGTGAAAATGTGAATATGTTAGAAACTATTAGTTCAAACCATTTACGTATTTTATTTGTTTCGTTAAAATGATTTTACGTTTGTTATCGACAAAACATTAGAAGATTGTAAAATATAAATAAACGTTTTTACGGCTTATTTGTATTAACACACTACTTCACACGGATCCTACCGAGCTAATCAGGGGAGTATTAGTTTCTTTCGCTTTTAATTACCTTCTGATCTGTCCCGAACCGTCAAGCTACCTCACACAAGCCAGCCACTTGTGAATGGCCGACCGTAAGAAGCTTAAAACAGCTCAGAAGCAAATGCAATGAAGATCAGGAGAGTATAGTGTTTCCCCAGGTCGTTAAGTCCCAACGAGCTGTGCGAGAATAGTCAAACGTATAGTGATCGAGAGGATTTGAACGGGAAAGGATAGTGATTGATCTATACCTAAAGAGAAAGCCCATAAACTACAGGGGCTTAAATGCAAATTAAAGGAAATTAAAAAGATAAGAAATATTAAATAAACGCTATCACTATTTGCAAAATGATGAACGTTTAAAACTTAAAACTTACGTTTAAATAAAACTTACGTAAACGTACAAAATAAAAAGTGAGATCTAAGAAATAAAAGACCTAAAAATATGAAAATGACATTTTTACAAACCTAATGATAAAAGAAAATTTATAGAAAAAGAAAATTATTTTTATAACTATTTAATTAATTACTATTAATTAAAAACTAATTTTAACTATTTAATATTAGCCTAAAATACAAGAAAATATGAAATAAAGAGTGAAAAACAAAATTATGACTTAGAAAAATCTAAAATATCAAAATAGAATTTTCAAAACTATTTTTGTAATTTTCTGATTATTTTTCTATTTTTTATGAATTAAAAACTACTTAAAACTAATTAAATTACTTAAAAATACAATTTTAACTAAGAAAAATATTTTTTTGGCTTTTTATATTTATCTTAACTTAATAAAAATGAAAAATTATTTTTTTGAACCTTTTCTTAATTAATTGGATTAAAAGCTATTTAAATAATCCTAAAAACTGTTTTTAATTAAGAAAAATAGCAAATTGACTTGGAAAAATGTGAAAAATTCAGGAAAACTCTAAAATAATACTAGGAATCTAAGAAAAATGGAAAAACAGGTGGTTGTGTGTAGGATATTGAAACTGATGACTCAAGTGCTTATAGATAAGCATTTGGAATAAGCAAAAGGGACCACATCACCACCAAACTGATACAAAAGCTAAAATATGCTAAAAGAACCTAAATGCAACAAATAACAACTACTCTTAGCCTCAGAATAACCAACTGCAAAGATTTGAGTGATTTGAGTTTTGTGCCAAAATCAGTTGAGGGGTACTACTTTGAGCCAAGCAATAAGCCACACAATAAGCTGAAACTGAAAACCACAAATTGGAACTAGTAGGAGACCTGGCTAAGAACCTCTAAACCAAAAACTAGACTTGGGGAAGCTCAATTGAGCTCTGTGCAAGGCCTGCACAAAACCTGTGCAGACTCAGTTAATACTGAGTTTGCACAGGGCACTTATACCCGTTTTGTCAAGCATATTTGGGTCTTATAAAAAATTCACAAAAATATGCAAAAATAGTAATAAGCAAATAGACCAATTGAAGTTCTTAAATCCAAAGTTTCACATGATTAGGCTCAGAAATGAATCCAAGAAAAATCTCCCTAGTTGAGCTCAAAACTGATTTTTCAGTTTTGACTTTTGAAAATAGATTTGGCTTGTTGACTTTGGTGAACTTTGAAACTGATTTGAGGACTGAAATTGATGTTTACTGGTGAAATAAGACTAATGCAATCTATATCTAAGTTTTCTAAACACAAAATCAGCTTATGAATTTCAAAAACACTAACAGTTAAGCTAATAGGATAGATTACATGTGATGTTGACTTTAGAGTATGTAGGCACAAATTGCTGACTCAAATGAGTTCAAAAGAGCTTAATGAGCATGAGACAACAGATCTCTACCACTGAACTATCCTAAATCACAGTTATGATGCTAAAACCAAACACTACTATATTGACTGATTTGCAATTAACAATAAGCTAGAAACTTAACTATCTGATATAAATGATCAAACTGAGTTAAATTTACCTAAATATGACTAATGGAACAGGCTTAAACCACTTATAACTACAAAAACAAACTATGCTATGAAACTTTGATAATCACTTACAAATGGTCCTTTAGCCACAGTGGCTTGAAACTGAATGAAACCAGAGCCACTATCCTATCCAAACCAATCCAATAGACTAATAATCACCCCATTCCCATGCTCTGCAACACCAAATTCCATTTCATACCCTGTTTGAACCAAATTTGCTTGCACAGTTGACTTTCATTGACCATACACCAAATATGCTAAAAACTGAATTCCAAGCTTGCAATAAGCTATGTTAAGCTTAAATAAACTTGTTTGCACCTAGAAATAAGCTGTTGGAATCTTGGACATAACAGTTTGATATTTAAATTGGAAACAGTAAACCATGAACATTGAAATTTAAATGAAACTTTGAATTGAGGCTCAAAATAGATTATAATGATCAAATCACTGAAGTTCAATACAAGAAAGCTTGAAAATTACAAATTTTAGAGCTAATTAAGACATTTGAAGATAAAACGACATACATAAATTTAAAAAGCTAACTACTACTTTGCTTCTCTGTCTTCCTCCTCTTTTATACTTCAAAATGGCTTACACGTGTCTTCTGAGCCAATCCCACCTCTCAATTTGACCAATGGTTGAGTAATGAGCATATTGGCCATTTTTATCATTTTGGCGGGAAGACCTAAATTTGACTTATAGGGCTCTGAAACTAGCACTAGGGGGGTGGCTAGGTATGATGATGAGGGGGTGAGAGTGGAAGGGATAAGGCCTGGGTGATGGGAGATGTGTTGGGAGTTGCAGTTGCAGGCACAAGTGGAGAGGAAACCCAGTTGGGAGGGAAAGGGTGTTTGTTTGACTTGGGGTTCAAAAAGGGAAAAGACAGGGGTCCAAAGGGGTATAGTGGCAGGGGTCAAAGGAGTTTTGACAAGGTTTGGTTTTAGGTATTAATGATAAGGACCAAAACTGTAATTATGCCAAACTAGAGGGACCAAAACTGTAATTTCTCCAAAGTTGTTACTAGGGACCAATATTGACAAGTTCCAATAGTATAAGGACCAGTTTTGACATTTTCAATTTTCCAGGGACCAAACTTGACATTTTATGAAAGTTCAGGGACCTTTTCTGCCATTTAACAAAAGATTTATTCAAGGACCATTTTTGACAATTTAGAATATTTCAGGGACCTTGAATAACATTTTTCTTTATTTAGATTTACCAGGGACTGTTTTTGACAACTTTTGAAACTTGGGGGACTAAAACTGCCAATTGTGCAAACTTTATACGTTTTTCACCAGATTTTGATATTTTTGCATTTAAAACACATAAAACACTTATTTGTGATATTTTTATCATTTTGATGCATTTCTGAGTGTTTTCAGATGTTTTTGCAGTTTAAATGGTACAAAAATAATGAGTATTTAGACACTCATCACCTTCCATTATCATAACTTTGATACTTTCGGGGAACATTGGGGACAATGTTCAGTTTAAGTGTAGGGAGGGAAAATAAAACGGGAACTTTGAAACTATGCTTATCCTTGACTATTTGCCTTATCCAGTTTCATTTGTGTAATAAACCATGAGAAATATCGGTTAGGGTAATTTTGGCACCAAATTAAAAAAATTTCATGACATGTAGGAGTGGGCCATTAGTCATAATAAATCATCTCATGGATAGGAAGTTATATGACTAGCACAAAAAACCCTTTACCACTTAAATTCCACCCAAAATGTGAGGATCGCCCTTAGATTTGTAGGAATTAAAGCATTCCACTTTAATGCTTCGAGTGTGTACCGGTAGTATAAAAGATTCTAGAACTTGTTTTGTGATCCATTCCGAGATCGCTAGTGAGACTACACTTATGTAGTTAGTAATAACTAAATGATAAGAGGCATTAGGATAACCCTTGTTTGATACCCGTAATATAATTACTTCTTCCACATCGGTTGAGAAATTCCCCCACACCCTTGCGTTGTACTCATCTTTAGTACACGATACCCCTAGTTAACCCCTCAGAGCCTATCCTTTTCGCGGTTCTCGTGATGTTTCAGTTTTCCGGAATATCAATGAAGAGCATTGTTTACAATCCACCCCCAAATGTACACCCAAATCGCCTTAGCCTACCTTGTATGCACTCACTTTTAGTGCATTATTGTTATCATATTAAACCATTAGTTCAATTATCTAGTTGTTTGCACAAGTTGCTAAGTTGAGTCATATTCTTTGTACACAGTTTTGGGACGATTGGGACTCATGGGAAAAGTTAAATTTTATGAAATGACGGGAAGAAACGTTAAATTCAAATTCCCTTTATTTGCGTAATAATGTACTCCAAGTATTTTGATCTTTTCAATTCGGGTCAAATTAGTGTTAGAGTAATAAAAACTCAAGTGTAGCGATGTGCCTATAAATCCCTATTATTTTGATGTTATCGTAGAGGATGGTAGAGTAAAAGTGTATGTAAAAAAAATAGAGTGTTAAAAAAAATGAAAAAAAACCATACGGGCTACCATCCTACATCTATCTTTAAATTTATGTTTGTTTGTTCCAAGTTATCTAGAGTTTAGAGTGTCCAGTCTTGGCTTAGCAACGTCATTCTTCTCATGCTTGTAACATAAAGATTTTTGTCTTGCCACCACTAAATCGCCTATCCCACCAAACCCTTTGTTTCCCTACCGTAAGCCTAACGTTACAACCCTTTAAAAGACCTCTTGGATAGTTTATCCTAGGTGCTTATGCCAAAGCGATGGAGGTTTGATCTAGTCTCAAGCCTATGGTAATCTATGTACTAGGACCGGTTAATGAGTGTTTATCTTCCATTTCTAACTTGATATGTTTCATATACACCCGAGAGATGAGAGTATCCAAACACCACTTGTGAGGTGCTAGTATGTAATTTCCGTGCTTGTTATGACTTTTGCGGGGCTTATACGTGTTTTGAATTGTTCTAAACTAATGCTTCATGACCCCTAACTTATAAATTAATTGGCTAAAAGCACATTTGCTTGAGGACAAGCAAATACCAAGTGTAGGGATATTTGATAAGGATTTAAAATGTACACTTTTGAGGGGTCATTTAAGCCCTTAATTGATCACTTTTGTATCCGTTACTACTTAATTTCGTTCCTTTTCACTTTTTAGGTCTCTTGAAGGCAAATTGCTGGAATGATACTTATTCGGACGGAAAGGCGCGAATATACGAAGAAAATGGCCAAAGTCAAGAATCGAGACACTCAAGCTGCTGGAATTGAAGGGGACGCCGTCACGGCTTAATTGCGACGCCGTCGCGACACACCTTGAGACGACTCAGAGAGCAAATTGCTATTTTACAAGTGACGGCATCAGGTTTAAAAGAGTAGGGTGTCACAACTCAGACGGCCTAGATTTGGATCCCGACGGCGTCAGAGGTTGAAGCCGACAACGTCACAAGCATAAGGTGACGCTGTCACAGAGTTGACGTGGCCAAGACGAAAACCTAATGGCGGCGACCCGACGGCGTCACAATTAAAGAATGACGCCATCGCATATTGTAACTCTATATATAGAATTTGAATTTTCAGTATTTTAGAGAGGTAGTTTTGTGGAGTAAAACCTAAACCGAACATAGGCTGTCTTGGACAGTATCTTAGGGTTCCATACCCTATTTTACAACAAGATAAGTGATTTACTTCATTAATTCAATTATGTCTTCAATTGTTTGTGTGTATGCTTGCATGTTTTCCATGTCCGGCTAATTAACTTGTGTGTTTGCTTAGATCTATGAAACCTAGTTATTGAATATTGATTGGTTGTCTCTTATCTTAATTGTAATTGGCTTAGGAGTACTTAAAGCCATCGTTGTGTTTTTAATGCTTGATTAATCTTTGTTGAACCTTAGTTTATAGTTACTAGTGGAATTGTAGGCTAAAAATCCAAAGATAACCTTAGTGTTAAGTTTATGAATCCTAAAGATTTCGTAGTCATTAACCTTAGGTAGCTTCAAAGAGTTAGGGATAAAAGCACAACCTACAACCTTAGTAAACACAACGCGTTAAGAATAAGGACGTGACAATTCAACCATCAATAGGAGATAACTAGGGAGTAATAGCATCTAAGTAAACACATTTTTAATCATCATAAGAGCACACAACAATAGACATAGACTACACCCACCTTAGTTTAGATAATTAGATAATTATAGTAATCAGTAGAAATACCAACCCCCCAAATCCAATACCCCGAGATTCGTACCTTTCAATTTTCTAAAAAATATATAAAAGATAAAAAAATAATCTTCCTCAAACCCAACCTTAGCGTAGTAATTTGATGCAGGTTTTAATGACCATGTTTTAATATTTATAAAGTCTCGTTATACCTATGGTCTACCCTAATGCACTAACGGGCAGTGTACCCGGTCGTGTGTAGTGTAGTATTAGGTAAAGCCGAGGTCGTCCCAAGAGCTATGTGTGTTGGATTATTACTAAGTCTAGGTGTCACAGATTAATAATGGTTTCAATGACGAATTAATTAATATACTACTAAAGCAGAAAACAACAAATAAAGGCAAAGGATAAATCAATAGAGGATAGTGGTGCTAACCTAGTTATTCCTCCTAGCTAGTTATGTCTACGTCTACTTACTTCCAATAACTTCAGGTGGGGTCAAAGTCGAGAGGACAACATTTGGTCAATTCGCCCTAACCTATCAGCAAAGATGCCACCACAGGAGAAGTCAGGTGTCCCCTCATAAGTCCTGTTGTTCCTGGTCCCCTAAGCCAAGTCATTAAGTACCGCTACATGCTAGATTTATAATAGTGAGTACCCGGGCATTAGCAACTTAAACACTCACCCCCTAATTCTTAAGTTCATCCAAACGGTAGGTGATCAGTTGGTCAAATCGCACAAGTAGAAAGGGTCTTCAGTTAGTCATATCTTACCCTTCCCGTCTCTGTCTGCTCACTTAGGGTCAGTTGGTCATATCTCCTAGGCAATTGGCCTCTACCGCCATTCAAAACTACCGAAACAAAGGTAGCTACCAATAAACTATGCATGCATACACTTAGAAATAATTATGCGGAAGTAATGTAAACGCAAACAAAACAATTAAGGAATCATAACTAGGCTAGCACCAAGAGGTGCTTAGCCGCTCATATTAACCATACAAATCAATTCAATATTCAGAGTTATGAAATACATGAATCGAAAGTAAAGAAAATATAAAATGCTTATGCTTATCGTAGGGGAGTGATTTCTCCCTTGGAGACAGCTCCGTATGCTCCTCTAGACCTGCCTTTGGCTTTTTCCCATGTTCTCTGGTTGTTGTGTGTGGAATGGGATGATTAGAAATGCTGGAATTCGTGGGGTATTTATAGGCCAAATTTGGGTTACGGCGTAACTAATATAAGAGTTACGCCGTAACCATCAATTCCTTCGTATTTTGCACTAGATCTGCTGGTTACGGCGTAACCTTATTAGTGGTTATGCCGTAGTCTTCAATATACTTGGTTACGCCGTAGTTGATGAAATAGTTACGGCTTAGTTATCAGTGGCGTGGAACCTCATTTGACCTAATATAGTTACGTCGTAGCCTTTGGGGAGAGTTACGCCGTAACCTTCTAATGAGTTAGTTTTCTGAGTCATGCTTTAGTTATGGCGTAATGTGAGAGATGATTTAAGCCGTAACTTCTTTAAAATCAGCATACTATGATAAATCTTTGATATATCTCCAATTCCGCGTCTCTTTTGCTCCAATGCTCGTAATTTACCTGAAAGTGGAAAACAATGGAAAACAAGCGTAAATCCATATAAATGATATATATTACAAGCATTATCGGGGGAAATTAACACTTAATATTCAGGACTATTTGATGTTATCAAATATCCCCCCACTTGAACTCTACTTGCGCTCAAGTAGACCTTATTAGAAAGATTCCTAAAAAGATATCTCCCAAAACCTGGAAAATATAAGTTTACAAATCCCTTATGCTAGAATAAAACAAAGCCGAACACCTCACGAAATGGGAACGAAACACTCTAATCTCTCAACTATTCTAAGTGTCAATTTCGGGGTGATCGCTCAATCGCACAGTCATAGCATGTATTCTATCATAAGCTTGGCGGTTACACAAATCTCCACCACTAGAGTTAAGGGCTAAACAATTCTCGAAGGCAATATGGGTCGACACGACAAAGGTTAAGGGGTGACTCGTCATTATAACATCGCACTTTACAATAACTAAATAACAATTTTTTTTCCAGATCACTTATTTTTTATTATTTTTTTATTTTTTTTTCGGATCACTTTTTTTTCAACATAACAATAATAACTAAACATAATATCCCTCCACTTGAGATGAACAATGGGAATTCGGGGGATCTTCAATGATCTTCAGGAATATGTTGTCGATGAAAGCGTGATTTCCGAACCTTTCCACTTGAACCTTGAACTTAGGCAAATGATGACTTCCCAATCACAAATAAAGACTACAGGGTAGGCTAAGCTGTATAGGTGTATCGAAGAAATATAATGGGTTAGCAAAATGAAATGAATGGCTCAGATGGGTGTATCTAGAGGTATCTTGCACTAAAGGTGAGTGCAACAAAAGGGTTTCACATGGGGGTCGAGAAGTCGATGTGACTAATCGATAGACACACAATGGTAGGCTATTAGGGTGATAATCCAATAATATTGCCTTCTAAAACTGAAAAGTCCAAATACATCGAGCTAACTCAGCATACCTCGTCTATGGTCTCGAAATGATGCAAAGTCCAAGTTCTAAAGTTTACAAGCTACCGGCACACTCATAATTTGGTGGATTTTGGAGTAAAATATTGAAAACGGATAAGGCTAATCTCACCATAATATATCAAGGATTGTATGTGCTTGGCTAAGGTCTAATCTAGTTAGGTTAAGAAAAACATTTCAAAATTTTTAAAAATGGCATAATTTTTCAAAATAAACTACAAAAAACGAGGGAAAAATAATGTTCAAGAGATAATTCTACTCCTGTCCCTCCACTTGAATTGTACAAAGTCCGTTTTGTACTAAGCATTAAATAAAGGTGAAGAGAAAAGTAGAATTAGAGCGAGAACTTCCCTGAAATTTGCTCCAAACAGAAAGAAGGCCCACGAAAAAGAGACGTGCTTTCGTATAAGCATCATGAACAAACTTCAATCCCTGAAATCACACTACCGACAAGCATAATTCTAAAAAGAAAAAATGAAAAATGAAAAACAAACCTAACTCACTTTCGTAGGAATCACGGTTGCATTTAGCCTATGCAACAAGCCTTTTAAACCACTTGGTATCCCAAGTGGACGGGTGAAGTCTCGTGAGGGTTTACAGGGAACACACCCACAATGTTCATTTAAAATACTAATACAAGGTTATTGTGTTTTAAAATGAAAGAATTAAAGAAGAGGAAAGTTACGTCGTAACTCTTTAAAGGAGTTACGCCGTAACTGGCAAAACCTGACATAAGCTGCAAAGCGAGTGGTTACGGTGTAACCACTGAGATGGAATTACGCCGTAATTGGTAATGCGTCTAAAATTCTGCTGCAAAAGGTTGGTTACGGCGTAATCACATAGATGAGTTACGCCGTAACTATGGTCAGATCAGCAAACTGCAGCAGTAATTACTTCCTCGTTTCCTGCAAAAATAGTTAGAAAACACAAAACCCTATAGAAATAGAAATAAAACAAAAGAAATGGATAATTCGGGTTGTCTCCCGAAAGAGCATTTTTCTTTATTTACGAGTCTTTAAGTTAGACTTAAAGCCGTGGGGCTACCAGTGCTTGTTGGTCATTTCGTGGATATGGCAATCTCCACGTTGGATCCAACTTACCAAATTCTCATCCCGTTTGTAGTCATCCCCTAATTCTAAACAGCCCGAGTATAAACTCTTGATTTTCTGGTAAGGGTGGTTAATACCTTTTTCTTTGTCTTCCTCACTGATATCGAGCAGTGGTTGGGGTTGGCTTAACTGCCTCTTGGTCCAATTTTTAAAATTCTTAATCATTCTCGGCATTTTGAAAATAGTCTTATCATCGTTTATCTTCAACCATACTAACCCTTCTTTTTCATTTTTATCTAACCCTGACATTTCCTGAAAAGGCTTTCCTCAAATTACTCCCGTAAGTCCATCTTCCACAAATTCACTTACGTCGTCTAAAACCATAAAGTCCACCAAAAATGAATGAGTTCCAACGAAGACATGGATGTTAGTTGCAAACCCAAGAAAGTTATTTCCCTTATATTCTAATTCTTTCTTCATAACTCGGTTGTAGCACTCTTTCGACATGATGTTGACTGGGGAAGTAGTGTCAATAAATGGGTGGAAGTCGATGAACCCGATTTTGCATGAGATCTTTAGATAATAAGGGTATCTATGATGTATGCGGGTTCCTACCTCATGAAATGTAGGTTGATTGGTTTGCGAAAAAGCCTTCACAGAGTTATCTTGCCAATGGGCCATTTCGACGTCACTTGAGAGGTCTTCAGCACTGATTCCTAAATTATCCTCTTCCTCGAAGTTGACGAAAACATCAAAATCTCTCCCCGAATCAACCTCGCCAGGATCCGGGGGGTCGCTAGGAAATTCTTCTAAAGCATCACCAAAACTTCCTACTTGGTCAATTGCACATACCTTTTGAGGAGTAGACAGGAGTTCATTAGGTCCGAACATTGCAATTTATCCATTAGCTTCAAGAGTTAGCTTTCCAGCAAAGACATCCACCTTAGTATGGGCAGTGGCAAGCATAGGTCTACCTAAAATGACAGGTATTCTGTTGTCTTCCGGAATGTCAAGAATCGCAAAATCTACTGGGAAAAGGAATTTCTTAATCTTCACCAACACATTTTCAACGATGCCCAACGGCGATTGCATAGATCGATCGGCCATTTCAATTTTCATCTTAGCCGGCTTTAAGTCACCAATCCCCATACGCAAAAACATCGAACGAGGCATTATGCTAATACTAGCTCCAAGATCAGCTAGGGCATTACACATATTGAGACTCCCGATCAAGCAAGGGAGAGTGAAACATCCTGGATCTTTTTCCTTTTGTGGTAGCTCGTTTCTCAAAACTGCTGAACATCTTTCGTTGAGGTGAATTGTCTCATCATTGCTTAATTCCTGTGAAATATCATCATGATTAGTTTTAATGGAATTATTGATAGGGGAGTTTACCGGTAAAGCTTGGTCCAGAAGTGATTGTCTTTCCATGTTGATTCGTCGCTTAACTTTTTCCGAAAAGGTAGTCGGTTCTTCAAGGATAGTTTCTACCGTGTTGACAGCTTCCCCTTCCCGAGCTGCTAGGTAATCAGTGATGGCTTGCGAACATGAGCTCACACTCTTTTCCAAACTCTTAATCCTATCTTCGTGATTTTAAGAGAAGAGACTGTGTTATCCACGAACGTCTTCATCATTTTTTCAATTCTATTATCTCGTTCCCTTGATTCATTGATGTGGTCAAGAATCTTCTTTTCAAGATTGATCCCGGTTTTAGTCCCAAACACACTCTTAACCCTCTCAATCCTGCATGCTTCAGCTTCTCTTTCTATCCTTCATTTTTCGAAAATTTCCCCATAATTATATTCTTGTTTTGTTATCGTCTTCATTGCCTTATGATCGAAATTGTCTCTTGGTCCGTACCCTGTATCCATATGCCATTTGTAGCAATGTTCAAAAATCCGTTGAATACATTCCAAGGCTTGGTCAGGAGTCATGCTAGGAATAGGTCTCGGGGAATCGAGAAGTTCTCGTGTTTGCGCATTAATTCCACGGTAGAAGACGTAAACGATCTGATGTTTGTTCAAATCATGGGCGGGGCATCGATAGAGTAGCTCATTAAATCTTTCCCATGCCTGGTAAAGTGTTTCTTCTCCAACTTGGACGAATTGATAGATTTTACCAAGAAGTTTGGCCATTTTTTAAGGAGGGCAAAATTGCTGGACGAACTCTTTTCTTAGTTTATCCCATGCTTCTTTACATTCGCTTGGGAGTTTGTTATACCATTTTTTCGCGGTTCTAGTAAGAGTCATAGGAAAAATCCTTGCGGTGACTGAATAGCTCGGGGTACCTCTTACATTGAAAAGATAGGATAAGTGGAGAACTTCTTCTACGTGATTCTGAACGTCCTCATCTTCATCTCCAGAAAACTTAAGTTTGTGTAACTCTCGAATAATTTGATCTGGAATAGAGTATTTTTCAGTATTAGAATCATGTGCGAAGCTTCGTTGGCAGTTCTGATTTGGTCGCTCCAAATACTGCTCCATAGTTAAGTCATCGATATTATTTTCATTGATGACCTCCGGTTATGCGTCAGACTGGTCTGATTCGTAAAATGAGAAGATGTTGTGAATAGGAACCGGAGAGTAAACCTTCCTTGTTTGAAATTGCTTCTCCGGGTCGTCGAATGGGGTGGCCAGAAAAGGCCTCGAGCTGCGAGTCTTGTATCCTAACATTTAAGAAATAAAATTAAAAATAGACTTAATATGAAATCCTAAAATAGCTCCCCGGCAGCGGCGCCAAAAACTTGATGCAGGTTTTACTGACCAGGTTTTAATATTTATAAAGTCTCGTTATACCTATGGTCTACCCTAATGCACTAACGGGCAGTGTACCCGGTCGTGTGTAGTGTAGTATTCGGTACAGCCGAGGTCGTCCCAAGAGCTATGTGTGTTGGATTATTACTAAGTCTAGGTGTCAATTTTAGGATTCCATTTCCTAGTACCGTGGCGAAAAAAAACAAGTAAAAATTGATTCAAATATGAGGAATCAATTAATTAACTATTAAAGCAGAAAACAACAAATAAAGGCAAAGGATAAATCAATAGAGGATAGTGGTGCTAACTTAGTTATTCCTCCTAGCTAGTTATGTCTACGTCTACTTACTTCCAATTACTTCAGGTGGGGTCAAAGTCGAGAGGACAATATTTGGTCAATTCGCCCTAACCTATCAGCAAAGATGCCACTACCGGAGAAGTCAGGTGTCCCATCATAAGTCCTGTTGTTCCTGGTCCCCTAAGCCAAGTCATTAAGTACCGCTACATGCTAGATTTATAATAGTGAGTGCCCGGGCGTTAGCAACTTAAACACTCACCCCCTAATTCTTAAGTTCATCCAAACGGTAGGTGATCAGTTGGTCAAATCGCAAAAGTAGAAAGGGTCGTCAGTTGGTAATATCTTACCCTTCCCATCTAAGTCCGCTCACCTAGGGTCAGTTGGTCATATCTCCTAGGCAATTGGCCTCTACCGCCATTCAAAACTACCGAAACAAGGGTAGCTACCAATAAACTATGCATGCATACACTTAGAAATAATTATGCGGAAGTGTAATGTAAACGCAAACAAAACAATTAAGGAATCATAACTAGGCTAGCACCAAGAGGTGCTTAGCCGCTCATATTAACAATACAAATCAATTCAATATTCAAAGTTACGAAATACATGAATCGAAAGTAAAGAAAAGATAAAATGCTAATGATTATTGTAGGGGAGTGATTTATCCCTTGGAGACAGCTCCGTATGCTCCTCTAGACCTGCCTTTGGCTTTTTCCCACGTTCTCTGGTTGTTGTGTGTGGAATGGCATGATTAGAAATGTTGGAATTCGTGGGGTATTTATAGGCCAAATTTGGGTTACGGCGTAACTAATATAAGAGTTACGCCGTAACCATCAATTCCTTAGTATTTTGTACTAGATCTGCTAGTTACGGCGTAACCTTATTAGTGGTCACACCGTAGTCTTCAATATACTTGGTTACGCCGTAGTTGATGAAATAGTTACGGCGTAGTTATCAGCTGCGTGAAACCTCATTTGACCTAATATAGTTACGTCGTAGCCTTTGGGGAGAGTTACGCCGTAACCTTCTGATGAGTTGGTTTTCTGAATCACGCTTTAGTTACGGCGTAATGTGAGAGATGAGTTACGCCGTAACTTCTTTAAAATCAGCATACTATGATAAATCTTTGATATTTCTCCAATTCCGCGTCTCTTTAGCTCCAATGCTTGTAATTTACCTGAAAGTGGAAAACAATGGAAAACAAGCGTAAATCCATATAAATGATATAAATTACAAGCATTATCGGGGGAAATTGAAACTTAATATTCAGGACTATTTGATGTTATCATAATTTCTCACTAGCATTCCTATTCCCCTAAAGAACGATATCAATTCCCGAGGCTTACCCTAATACTACACTACAACAATTAGGTTCACTGTCTAGGGTGTTGAAATACTTGCTCGACGAAAAGGAAGTTCCTTTGACCCCGAACGCGCGTTGTACGCGTATCAGGCATACAAGATACCTCTTGATTGTAGACAGTGGTGGGTAGCATCATATGTTTTAGCCTTCCAAGTTTCTGTGCCTTTCATTTTTGACACATGAAATATCCATGGGCATTTATTTGCATCTGCTTTCCTGCAAGTAGGTTTACCTCCTTTAATGATCTTTATCTTATCCCTAATCCACTTCTCCTTATAGGCTGATTAGTTGACCCAGATGGTTGACTAGGCCCAGCACTTTCATTTTGCCCTGCACTAGGCCCATCTGATTCATTTTGCCCTTCACTAGGCCCAACTGGTTCAAATGAAGGCAATTGACCTAAACAAACTGCTCTGAATCTTTCTTTATCATTTTTGATGATTTTAATTTATATCCCTGTTTCAATTGAGTGTCTTTTTATCAACTTCTTAACCTTTGCTGTACTACCAAATGTTTGCCTAACATAGAAGTAGGTTTTGTAAACCTTACTCTTTGCTTGTTTCTTTAATTGTTTGAATTTCCTTCTCCTAGCCCTATCAAACTCATCTTCATTCTCAGACCCACTAATAAACTCTTCATTGTCAAATACATCATCAATATCAACATCAAGATCTGTAACAACATTATCACTATCACCTCTACAGCCTATGAATTCTTCATCCAAATCCACATTCAGTCTGAAACTCTCCATGTCCATATCAACATCTTCCATATCATCGTCTAAATCTACAATGTAGTTACTATCATCACTGTCATCATTCTTAGAAACAGAACCATACTTCTTATAACCAAAACCATCTTTCTCAGACCCAGATCCATCAGCATTTGTCTCATCCTCCGTATCAGTTTCTACCCTAACCTCAGTCTCACTTTCTACCCTAACCTCAGTCTCAACTTCCTCTTCAACCCTATCATTTTGGACAGTTGTAGTTGGTGGAAGAATTTCATCTAGGTCATCAAAGGGTTGAACTCTTATCACCCAAGTAAGGGTCATACGATGAGTAGAATTCATTCACAAACTGACTAGGTACATTAGTGGTTTGAGAAGGTAACTCATTAGCAACACCACTACCTTGACCCTGCTCTGGTATCCTAACTTGACTAGAGTCACCAATTTCATATGGTATTTCTTTAGCAACACCACCACCTTGACCCTGTTCTTGTATCCTAACTTGACTAGTATCACCAGTTTGGGATGGTATTTCATGAACAACAACACTTATCTGAGAAGGGAGTTCATTAGCAACAACAATTGTTAACATATTTACACATGTTCAAGACATCTTTGTCACTAGCTATAGGTTGTAGCCCATTGTCCAAAGTCTCACCAAGTATAAGAAAGTGATAAAACATAAGTGAGTGACCATCATTACCTAACTCTTCCACCATAGCATCCATTTCGTGGAGAGAGAAATCATCCACATCTACTACATCAACAAAGTTAAAGTAACCACCTTCGTAGGTTCTATCTGGTCTATCAGTGAACTTCTCACCATAGAGAACCTTGATCGAAAACAAATCAGGTTCATTCGCTGAGAAAAATAAAGAAAATCAAATTAGGGGTTTTCAGTGAAACCATGCAATAACAACTAAAAGGTAATAGATACATACTATATAGTTTCTGAACATCACAATCTTCTCTTGATGGACATATATTCCACATTTTTGTTGCAGCCATTGTAACATTGATTATTGCAATTGATCAAAATCAGGGGAAATGAAAAGTTTTGAGATTTGTTTTAGAGAGATAAAATGAAGAGGGAAATGAAAATAATTAGAAGAGATGGGCATTTAATGCTTGCAGTCATTTTGGAGGCTCGATGCATCAAAAGTTGAATGGTCCAAAATACCCTCCAATATTGCGCACATGTTGTAACTTAACACCTTGACCTAACGGAAGTTTGGTCAAGGGACCATGAGTGTTAAGGGTTTCAGAGTTGGTAACTGTATGTGCAAAAAAAATCAAATGACCAAGAGTGAAAGTCAACGCAAACTACAGGGACCATCTATGTAATTTTCTCTTAAAAAAAAGAAAGAAAGTATTTTTATTGCATATAAAGAGAAAATTGTCAAACTTTAATCTTGCTTAGAAACTTAAAATCTTATAAAATGATGTTTGACTAAAATACATTTACTACTTGTAAAGGCAATATTATCTATTAATTATTTAAATACTTAATTACAATTTAATCAATAAACTTTTGTCACTCTCACTTACACAAACAAACAAATTAGCATTATTATACATTATCGCCGCTATGCGCGGGTAATAGACTAGGTAAATAAATAAGGCAATACTTCAAATTTATTTTTTTACTCTTACTCGAAAAAGAGATGATAAACAGGCCTATCTTTTGACGTATATTCTCTAGCCCACCTTCCTAACTAACCCAGCTCACCCAGTTTCTAACTAAATTATCTACCAAACTTCAGTGTTATTAATTTTATTCAAGGTTCGATCTTAATTTATTTCTAATTACCAATAAAAGGTATCAATAAGATTGCTCTACATTATTTGGAGTAGCACGTTAAAGAACTGAAAATTAGTACATATGTATAAAATTTAAAAATCCTCTAATTGCTAGAAAAAGAATGCCAGGCCGCTGTAGTTCAGGTAATGCTAGAGATGTGTTATTTCTCATTATTTTCTTTGAGGAAAAATGCTTATTGTGAAGAAAAAGTTGAAAATTTCCCAAAATCTCAGCTCATATTCTCATGTTATCAAAAGTTGAGGATTTTTTCTTCAAATTTTCATAACAAAATATGGAACGGAAGGAAACGAAAGGCTCTATTTTTTTTTAAATGACTAAGCTATTGTTTTTCATGTGCGGTAAGTTTATCTTGAATTCACATACTCGTTTAAGATTGATCTATAAGTTCCAAATATTTTATCAGTGAAACTAAGCCCCATCATTTATATGAGTTTTTGGAGGTGGAATTTGCTATCAGAAGATCATTTGATTGTTTACTATTACTGTGTTCTCCACTTAAAAATTGGAGTGAAAGCTAAAGGAAAGGGACAATATAAAAAATAATTGGTGTTTTTTAGATATTTTGAGAGGGAATATAGAAAGGAGGGGAGTGAAAGTCGAGGGAAAAACAAAGGTTTTAACACCTATTTTCTTCTGCCCAATTTTGGGATGTAAGGTGAGGAAAGGACCCATTATCCTTTTTTTACTTTTTTTATATGGACCATTATCTTCTCTAAAATGCATTTTTATTTTGTAGTATCTCATCACCAAATCACTTTCCCAAAAGTGAGCACCATTCCACATAAATAATCTCCAGGTATGACACAATTTCATAATTTGTTTATGTATTTTTCATCCAATAATTGATCTTTGATTTCTTAACTCCAAAAGGCCAACCATGTAATTGTCAAATACGAAACCCTTTTGATATCTAAATATGAAAATCATATCAGTAGGTTGAAGTTGCTTTTTAATTTATTATGTACTCTTTGATTTTAATAATTTGTTTATTTTTCTATGCCTTAAACAAAATTGTAAAGGGCTTTTTATAAAAGATTTTATTTATCAAAGGGGCGTTTGATTTTTTTTTCAACCAATAGTTTTGTTGCATCAAAATGGATATCTTGATTTTTATGCATCTTTGTATTGATTTTGAAACATAATTAATTTTTTGATGTTCTAGACTTACAATGGATGACCAACATGCTCTTTTGTTTATTCAATATTTAGCTGCAATCCAATTGATTTGTCTAGCAGTAGCTTTTATTACATATCGCCGAGTTCACAAGAAAAATCATGTTAATTTACCTTCCCGAGAATTGTTGTTTCATAGAGAAAAAGTACGAGAAGAATTGTTGCAGGATCTCTTAACTAGTGGTAAATGTCGCAGCCTTATTCGTATGAGTGAGAACGCATATATTAAATTATGTAAAAAGTTAGAGCGTGATGGTGGTGTTCGACCAACTCAACGTATGTCAATTGAAGAGCAAGTTGCTCGATTTTTGCATATCGTAGGGAATGACTTGAGAAACCGTTTTGCTTCATGGATGTATCGTCGATCCGGATCAACAACTAGCCGTCATTTTCATAGAGTGTTAAATGCAATTATATCCTTAGAAGACCAATATATCCGACAACCCACGGGTGATACTGTCCCTAAAGAAATTCAAGAAAAAAGGAGATTTTATCCCTTTTTTAAGGATTGCATAGGGGCAATTGATGGAACACATGTTCGTGTGAGGGTACCTAGTAAAGATGCTCCGAGATATCGTGGTCGTAAAGGTTATCCAACGATAAATGCATTAGTTGCGTGCAGTGGCGGACCCAGGATTTTAGAGGGCGGGGGGCAAAAAAATTTTTTTTTGATAAAATTTGTGATGAACGTTAATAAAAAGGTCATAAAAAAATTTTTTGCACTAAAAACTGATATTTTTTTAGATTAAAATAGAGATTTAAGGTTTTTTAGATTGTTTGATCTTAAGGTGGGGGGCAATTTGATTTTATAATGGGGTGCACTTTAATAAAATGGTCCTAAAAAAAAATTTACACTAAAAATTGATATTTTTTGGCGAACCATGGAGGGCACCGCCCCCCCTAACCAACATGTAGTTCCGCCCCTGGTTGCGTGTACATTTGATTTGAAGTTTACATATGTTTTTAGTGGTTGGGAAGGAACGGCTTCTGACTCGAGAATTATAAAAGATGCGCTCACACGAGATGACAAACTAGTCATGCCTCAAGGTAAAGTTTCATTACAAAGTTAGTTATTTTATATGTTACAGTATATAATTACTAATTCTGGTATATTTATAGGTAAATATTATTTGGTAGATGAAGGTCTACCTCATAGAACTACACTCATAGCACCTTATCGAGGTGTTAGATATCATTTGAAAGAATACTCATCTCGTGCACCTCAAAATTCACGAGAATTGTTTAATCTCCGTCATTCTTCATTGCGAAATGCTATTGAAAGGGCGTTTGGTGTCTTAAAAAAAAGGTTTCCTATAGTTAGAAGTACCACTGAACCATTTTACTCGTGCAAAACACAATCCGATATATTTTTGGCATGTTGTATTCTACATAACTATCTACTTGAGGAAGACCGCGACAAAGATATTGAAGATGAGGTTATTAACGAGGTTTTAAATGCAACACAAGAAGATGAAGCAAATGGTTCAAGGCATATAGACGATAGAGCAGAAGAGATAAGAAACTCGATCGCGAATGAAATGTGGAGTGATTATTTGTTGTATCCAAACAACGAAATTAATATGTCTAGTTAGTCTATTGTTCTACCTCTTGTTAAATCATGTCATTGCTCAAGATTAGCATTTTGTTCACTAAGCCAAGGTTAAGATAGGCTACTGATATGATTTTACATTTCTTTTGTCCACTGTAATCTTTTTTACAAGATATGAAATGTACGGCACATTGAAGTCAAAGTGCTAATTTTTTTTGTTGCTTTAGTAATGCTCAGATGATGTTTATAAGTAAAAAAAGTTTCCAAAGTTATGGTTTATGTTTGTAGTTTGACTCAAGAGTTATGGTCTGTAATAAGAATTTGGGTCATATACCTTTTCATCCCCTCCATTTTGTACAACTCAAGAACACAAGTAAAAGTGTAACAATCCCTCATTTCCTGTCCCACCACTTCACACTCCTTCCCTTCACTCCCCTTTCCCTCTATATAGAATCTAAAGAACAGAGTGTATATCAATGAGGAGACTAGGTGAATAGTAACTACAAATTAGACACTTTTTTCACAAAATGGACTCATTGAGCATGAAAAGTTCAAATGAATACAAAATTTGTTACAAATGTCCTAAAGTGAAAAAAAAAAAAAAAAAAAAATGAAATTCCCCCAAAATGTCATATATATTGCAATACTTGTGCAGATACTATAATATAGTATGCGATAGCAGAAAACTTGTTGACATTACTCATCCCCCAACAAGGGAATTCAAAATTGATTCACTCATTCAAGACTGTAGTACAAAAATGACCTCTTGTAAAATACATTGATACAATACGGACTACGGAGTACTAAATAATCTTATAGGTAAACTCACTGTCTCTTTTTGATATCTTGTCAACAGAATGTACCAAGACATGATCATAGCAACTGTTGTACTATCTCAGATAGGGCTGTATAGGTTCCAATTGATAATGAGACAATTCCGACTGCAATGATTAATATGCATAGCGATCCCTACCAACCAAACAAGTACGTGGGGTAAGAAACTAAACCAAGAGATTATGCCACACAATACTTCACAGATAGAGCTTTCTGATAATTAAGCGTAACAATGAATCATCCATTTGTGATTATTTTGCAAAAAAAATTACTTTTTGATGCACGAAGTAGCAGTTAAAACTTCGTTATTCGATCACCTAATCACCTTGATTCAGACTACAGTTGTTTTGTAATTTTTTTTTCCAATTTCGCAATTATGTTTTTTGGTTTCAAGTTTGCATGGATTATTATCTAACGAAAAGTAGTACCACAATTGTGAATGAAGAACGAAAAAATATCACCAACATGATATCACTTTGTGATACAACTAAAGTGGAAGAGGGTTATGCATGGATACCTGAAAGCATGTTACTTTTCCCCTTACGATGCACAAAAAGCAAGCACACGGAAATATGAATGACTGGAACAACAAAAGATGAATAATTAGTGTTGCCATACAGCTATAAAGCACTAAAAATATTGTGCTGCTGAGTTAATACAAAGGGTTGGAGACATAGTCAAGCGCCAAGTAAACTAAGGCTGGGCAACAAAATTATTATAAAAATGACTATTATGTTTAACTCATATGTCTAATGCGTCCAATATATGACACATGGTGTAGAATGTTTCTCTCTTCTCATATTTATTTTTGAATTTTCATGTGTGTCAATCTTTGTTAGAGATAAAATTAGCCAAATTAACAAATGCGCAAAATGTCACTCTCATAGGTGTAGGTTTTTGAGTTTTTCATAAAGACATCCTAAAACATTTATCACATGGTCTCTTATTTGTTTTGTTAAGAAGAGCACGAACAAGAACTTGATCCGTTGACATAGCAATTAAGAGCTTACCACTAGCATCGTGAGAAAAGATCCGATGAGTGACATTACCAGACCTGTAAAAGAAATAAAATTATCACCATAGAATAACAGAAAAAACTGTGGATTGTGTAGAACTATGATAGTTAGATTTGATTACGTTTCCACACACCAACCCTCGCTATATTTAATTATTAATTTCAAGTTTTAGTGTTCTCCTGTTACAGTATTAATTACAAATAAACCATCATTCTTCTAAATTTATAGAGAGCATAGACAATTCAGGAATGAGTGCTGTTTTTTGCCAGTATAATGCAGCATTTCCATACTTTATCCGAAATTGCTGACTTTTACTAACTATACTACTATTAGTTTTGTAGTTTTAAAAAGTAAAGTTCTAAAAAGGATGCTTTCTCAGTAATGATGGCCATACTTAAGATCACAAACTTCAAATAAAGGTGCTGCTTTGACTGTTGAGCGACGGCAGGTATTGCCTTCAGTGAGCACATAATGCAACATTCATGAAGCATTTACAGAATAATACTAGTATGTACTAACACTAAGCATGCATTTTATTTAGCCAATTATGTAAATATGCGAGAGCTTACCAAAGAATGGAACAGAGAGTGCCACGAGTAATGTAGAGATCACTAAAGCCGTTCTAATGAGAATTGAATAGATGTGAGACTTTTGACAGTTTGGTGGTATCAGCTCCTCCAAACTCTTAGCCACGGGGGATATGGTTAAAGCAAATGTGATTCTTGTTAAGAGAATACTATTGTTCCTTATATTCACTTGAGATTAATTGGTGCAGCATTAAAAAAACATATAATGTACAAAAACCTAGTAAGGGTTTTAAGAGTCTGATAAAGGCTTAAAGAAAAAGTCAAAAGGATATTTGGTAAGCGGGCTGATTACCTGCAAAAGAAAATTCAATATGAATCAGTACAAAGAAAAATAACGGAACTTAATTGTGGATAGACTCTGTTAAAGTCCATGGTCTAAAGGATGCTTTCAGGATGCTAATCATAATTTTTTACAAGTTAAGCTAGCATTTATTTAGTAAACGTACCGTGGCCCAGACAGCAATTTTGGAGGCAAACAAATTTGCAGGCAGGTTGAGAGTAAACTGTGATTCTGTCGAGTCCCCAAACATGAGGTATCCTAATATCGCTACTCCAGCGTAGAGAAAAGTAACTATTCCAAAGCTTCATGAGAAAAAGATGATATTAAAAAACATAGAACTACGCAAGTTACGAAAATGCTCTTCATCTATAAAATGATAATGGTATGACTCTTAAGTTTGGGCTACTAATGTGACACATGTAATAATGGATGAGTGCTAAAGCAGAAAAATATTGAAAAGAATTCTTACCTGGCTAAGAGGACTAGAGGATATTGACTTCGTTTTTCCATTGACACATAGATGTTAGGAAGAACAGCATGCCCTGCATAACAGTAACCGTAAAGCCCAATAGATACAGGCAGAGTGGACAGGTTCAACATCTTTGTACTTTCAGTCTGAAAGCCAATGTTATCCACCAAACCAACCCAGAACAAGCAGATTACCAAAAGAATCGTTACAAAAACTCCACCAGCTGGACACAAAAGCATAACATAGTTAGACATTATAGGAAATCAAATTATTAAGATATTCCATTACATTTGGCACTAACCAGATATGTAACTGAGAACACTCAAGTCACGAAGCCAAACAGTAGGAAGCACAACAAGAGTGATCAGAATTGCAAACAAATAATTTGAACTTAGTTCATATCCTCCTAGAAATAAATGTGCTTTCGGAAACAAAGAAGTTAGGTTATCGCTCTCCAAGATTATAAATTCAACGCATGATGCCTGCAAAGGTGAGATGTGGGTGATCTAATTAAAACCTATGTCAAGACCAATTAAGGGACAAAAACACAGGTAAAACAGCAAAATATAACCAATGCATCAGTTGTGCCAGGTATACTTACATATAACTCCACGTACAAAACTATCTGCAAAAGCAAGAGAAAAATATTAATTAATCAGAAATCATTCATTATGCAGAAGCAAGTAAAAAATTATTAATCTTTAAAATAATTTGTTGTTTTTTTAGACTTCCTTCAGATGTAGATTGAGTATTTAGCAGTAATAGTTCTCTAGACGAGGTTACAAAATAAGTTCTCTTGTTAAGCTAGTAAAAATATACATTTATCAAGGGAATACAAGATTATTTTACTATGACAAATAAGTTGACAGAGTTCGTCTTTAATTAAACTTACAGAGATGATTAGACGTCCGGCTATGCCAAACGCAGCCTCACCAATATCTGGGTAAGTCTTAAGACCAGGCTGACTATCCAAGCAGGACCGGAGAAGTAAACCAGTGTAGAATGAAAGAACACAAAATATAAACAATATAGACAGCCCAACCCATCCTCCTTCTTTCACTGCATAAGGAGTAGAAAGAAGTGCTACACCGCAAAGAAGATTCACACCTACAAACAACCATAATTGATCAGAAGAATTTTGATTAGTGAGAATCTCACATGTATCAGGTATCAGGATCAGTGAACTTTCTATAAAAAAAAATCGAAAAAGTTATAGACATACCATTAACCACAGATTGACCAAATGAACTCTGTCTATTTTGAGATTTCGGATATTGAGATAACTTTTTGGCAGACGATGTCAATATTTGACGATGAAGTGAATGATCAGAGCTATAACGCTCTTGTGATTGCTGCTTGTCTGCTACGGATGGCAAGAGAGGGTTGCTCAAATTAGTTATTATCTTGGAAGTGTGTCTCCTTTTAGGTGACGACGAAATGAATGAACCTCCAAATGATGACACACTAGATGACCCGAGGAAATTCAGACTTGGAGACGCCACACCACTGTAAAGATCCATTGACTTCCTAAACAATGACACCAATAAAGTATAATAAATGAGATTAGCCATATAAGAAATGGCATACAACTATTTTCTGAATAGTTACACTTTTTAATCATGTGATCTCTAAATCTCTAATATGTTTATTGGAAACTCACCTAAACCAAAGGACTCTTTTAACCTTAATGTATTAGGTTTTTAGAAATCAAATCATTTGATTAAGATACAAACTTGTTTGGCCATAAGATAAATAGATTATAATATCCTCTAACTATGATGAGCAAACTAAAATAATTGTTGCGATTTTATCAACTACACCAAAAAAATCTCAGATTAAAAACTTATTGATACTTCTGAACTTGCCTAGACTCGACAATGATGATTTATTTCACATGTACTGAATTCCATGATTAGTTAATACTTTTGAGTTCTGCTTTACCACTCAATAAATTAATTATATCTGAAAATACATTGAAAAAGGGGAGGGTTCCAAACTTCCAATAAGAGCCTAAATTCTTCTCTTACAGAGGTCGAAGATTCACAAATTATATATTCGTTCATTAAGTTCTTACTGAGAATCTGTTGACCTATATGGTTCAAATATTATTTTTAATTAGTTGTTACACTTCTTACCAATTTTTTTAGTTCTTATTTAATCTATATTCTATATACACAAATGTAAAAGCAATACAAACTCGATAAGGCTCACAAACTTTAAACACGAGATTTTGAGACGTCAAAAGTTTCAACTCGTCTTGAATCTAAATCGAGTCAATTTTGAATTTTTTTTAGTTGTATTAAATTTGCTTGACTCAATTACACCCCTAAAATGAACTTCAAAAGCACAGACCTATAGAGAAGGGGTGTACCTGTAACTTTGTGGCCATGATGGGTCCAAAGAATATCGTTTGTCATCATCTTCATGGTCTGAAGAATCACAAATCTCCCCATCATCTTCCTCTTCATCCCCATAAAAATCCTTATCTTCGTTTTCGTCTCCAAAATTCTTATCTTCATCCTCATTTTCACTCTCAACATGAAAGATATACTCAGCTTCCATATTCTTCATTCCTCTGCAAATCCTAAAAATCAAAACATCTTAAAATTTAGATAATATAATCCATAACAAGACACCTTACCTCTCGATTTTTACATCCTTACAATAAGGCAAGTGCGCCGGACCATTGGTAAAAAAAAAAAAAAAAAAAAAATACACATGCATACCAATACAGTGACGTCCAAAACCACAACAAGTATCCAACTTATATCATTAGAGCAACATAACATGCTTTTAACATGAAGTTTCTATTGAAATCGTAAACAGAAAATTAAGGCGTGGACATAGCACAACTTTTGATGCAAAAAACATGTAAAACTAAGCATCCTAAAGTAAACTACAGTACATCAACACGTACAAACTTAAGCAATATAATTTAACATGGCTCTAAAGTATAACCGCATACTTTTTTATGTGATAGTATATATTAAATTCAGCATGGGTATGCAAACATTTGATAGTATAAATGTAGGCAGCCAAGAAGAAAGACAAACATAGGAGCACATACCAAGTGTTATGCTTTGAATGAGTTGTAAAAGAGAGCAAGAATCTTGTGTTGGGTCTGAGTATGTTTTTATTGATTGGAAGATGTCGAAAACTGAGCAGAGGGCCAGAGGAATAACAGACGTTGGCTGCTGCCAAGTGCCAGCTCTGATTAGATTTATATGGATGATGGATGTCACCCTAATCATCATAATTGGATAAAAACAAAAATGTGCTAACAAATATCGTTTAAGAATTTTATGTGATTTAAAAAATAAAGGAAATTTTTATTTAAACATCCCTAATAAACTTCAAATTACATATGTATTAAATTTTCTTTTAATTAAATATATATACTTTTCTTAATCCAATTATACCAGTTTTGGAGTTTTCTACACGCACAGGATTTTGACATAAGTTAAACTTAATGAATATTCGTGATGCGCATACACAGGACTTTAATATAAAATTTAATTTAATTTGATAAAAACATTACAAAAATGGTTTCAGTTAAGACACTGAAGTCAAGGTCTCATGTATTTTTTTTTTTTTTTTTTCATATATGGTAACCTTTGTTTTAGCTTTATAAGTTTATTCCGTGCATATGTTGTGTTTACAATCAATTTAATAATAATAATAATAATAATGATGATAATAATAATAATAATAATAACAGTTGTTTTCCTTTTTTAGTTTAAAGTACATAGGGTATTTGCTAAACTTATAAATTTACAAAAAATTATGAAAATTGAGAATTTTGCTCTTATATTCATAAATTTGAATTTAAATTTAGCCTATTTCTAAAAGTTTTAGACTTGACTATAAGGTTCTTATGTTAAAAATATATAGAAAATCTTTTTTGAAGTAATGTTTATTCTAAAATACTATTACGAGTCTTCGTTATACGTCTCCTAAAAAAATTAAAAGGAAATATGTATATGATATATGCAAAAGTACTTTTATTAGTAAAAATTGTATAAAAAAACAATTTATAATAATTAGTCATTTTAAAAGAAATAAATAATATTTCACCATTAGGTCAGGCCGTCAGGCCTTATATTTGTTAACCACTTTACCTTATTTGATTTTTTATATATAAAAAGTTTAAAAACCTTATGAATAGTAAAAAGTTGGTTCACAATTGTACATATTCTATATATATGAATTTTGTGATCCACAAATTTTAACTTATGGTGCAAAACAGCAATATGACAAACAAAATATAATACAACTTATGGTGCAAAACAGCAATATGACAAATAAAATATGGCTAATAACCTTTTAAAGCACTATATTTGTCAAGAATGACAGTTCTGCGTAGCGAACTAAAAAAATAACTCTTTTAGACATTAATGTTGACATTTTTGTCTTTTTTAAGTATTATGATCATTTTACCCTTTTTGAATATTTTTCGAAATACTTTTTTTTTCGAAATTTTTTTTCCAATTTTTTTTTTTTTATATTTTTTTTTAATTTTTTTTTCGAAATTTTTTTCCAAAATTTTTTGAAATTTTTTTAAGATCTTTTTTTTTTTGAAATGTTTTTCGAAAGATAAAATGGTGAAATACAAAAATGTCAACATTAATGTCTAAAAGAGTTATTTTTTTAGTTCGCTACGCAGAACTGCTATTTTTGACAAGTATAGTGTTTTAATAGGTTATTAGCCCAATAAAATAGTATAATACTCATAACCCATACACATGACAAAACAAGTGTTCCTTCTCTTCTGCACACATGACATGCCCTTCACATGTTTTCACATCTTGCCATCACACTTTTTATCCTATTTAATTAGAGAAACATGAAAATAGTTGTGGTTAGCGATTTCACTATACTACAGCACATGAAATGAATGCTTAGAGAAACATGAAAAGCTAGATGAATTCATAATTACTTTATAACTTATAAGTAAGGAAAATGCATGATATATATGAAGACATGTGCGAGAGATGTATAAGACTTGTTTGGAAATTAATTGGAGAGTAATTTTACGCAACAAAACTGATAAATCCGACATTTGGATATTAAAAAGTTCATGGTCATGCAATAAGCGTATACAAACTAATACTGTAAAACTTAACCTCATCAAGACGCCAATCTATAGTGGTAAAGGCTTGAGAGTTTAAATAAAAGGTCTCGAGTTTAAATTTCGTTAGTAAAAACTCATTGGGATTTGGGACCATCCCGTCCCCCTTAGCCGTATAATACACTAAGGGTGGTGGCAACCATGCCTAAATCATTTTTTCATGCCTAATCACCCACCAATTATATCATTCCATCTCATCTCATACCAATCTCATACCTAACAATATATTTTAGTGACAACCATGCCTAACTCATACTTCATCTAATTTTATTTTTATTTTTTTATATTTATAATTATATCCATCTCTAAACCTTTTCTTTTGTCTTTCTTTTTAAATAAAACAATATACATATAACTCCCAACAACCAAACATTATACCAAATTCAAATATCCCATAACTAAAATAACACACAAAAGAAAAAAAAAAAAAAAAAAAAAAGACACAAGTTAAATGAATATTCACCACAAAATTTGGCTGACACAAGGACAACTCTTTGACTCACACAACCAAATACACATTTAATATTGGGTCATCTTCTTCCTTACTTAGCAACCTGCAAAACACGAAGAAAAAAAGAAAAAAACATTACAGTATCACTGAAACACATCACAAACACATATACATCACAACACAAACACGTCACAAACACAAACGAAAGACTAGCAACGGCTAGTTTTGGTGAGCATGTAGAATCGGCAATGTTTGCCGATTATTCCTTTTTCCATCCCACACCGAACGATGCCGATTCACTTGCATTGGTGATGCCGATCGGCAAACATGAAACCGATGTCCATGCCGAAGGCGTTGCCAGTACCCTAAGGTGGAAGGCTATAAGGTTCTATGATTCTTGCAAGATAGTTTGTGATGTACGTCTGAGGTCTCTTTCATACCAAAAATTTAATGGTAAAGATTATTTTAAAAGCTATAAATCTGTTATAACAATCAATCTGTTTGTATATTCATTTTTGCATATGGTTGTTTGTGAAATAGACAAATGAGTCTGTGTTTAAAGAAGAAAAGAAACAAAAAGTGAGGTGTAACATGCATGTGGTTAATACAATACCCAGATTAAAAAAGTTATATATTTAATAAATATAATTAGTAACATTTTAATCTTTATTATAACAGTTATGCTCAAATCTAAGTTAGAAACAGAAGAATAATCCATTTATAGAATGAAGTTAAAAACGAGTGGCTTATGAGATATTTGTTTTATGTACTAATGCAATTATTAGTTAATATATGTGGGAGTTACAAAAAGACATTTGATAAAATTAGCTAATTAAGCGTTAATTAATACAATAAATAGATACCAATTACTAAATAAATTACGTTTCCAAATAAATTAGCTGATGGATATATTAGTAAAGGGTTTAGCTAAGCTCTGCCCATTGGGCAAACATTTAAGTGCAATTAATGAAGATAAAATTTCATTTTAAATCAAAAAATGCATTTAATGAACATTTATTGATCTCTAAAATTTTAAAATTTTAACTTAAGTTCAAAAATGTTAGTAAAAGTAAGATTCAAAGATATTTTCGATTCACATACAAAATATTAAAGCTCTATGAAAGGTAATAAACAACTCTAGTGTTAAAATATATATCATAGTTTACTAAGTAAATACAAAAACAATGAATTTAAAGTATTATAAGAAGTTATAAAGAATTTGTTACCTTAGTGGCTGGTGAAATTTGCTTTATTAACTAACAACCAATTTTCGTATCTTACTTTGGCTTTTTGAGCTATGAATTCAACTTGACTTTTACACTATAACTTGACTTTTACGCTATGTTCTTAAGTTTTGAAACTAAAGAAAATAAGAAAAGAGAATAAAATGAGTAGAAAAGAAAAGGACAATAATGAGATTTAATCTTTTATATCATGTTTCCTAGTTAAGAGGAAAAAGAAAATATTGCTAATAAATTTATAATTATTCCTTTTATTGTATATAAAAGTTATATTTTATATTAGGTCATATAATTAATTTGAATTTATTAAAAGCTTATAAATATAACTTCTTTTTAAATCTTCTCACTTTTAGGAAAAAAGTTTTGAAGAAAAATTTTGCCAAATTTATTCTCCTATTTTTTTCTCTTCTCTTTTAAAAAACTCATGAACACAAGTTTATTTTATTTTCTTCTCACTTCTTTTATTTCTTTTATGTTCTTTCAATAATAAAACTCGAAAACATAACATTTGATTTCAAATTATTAATGTCGAGTCATTCCACATAACCGAGTCATCAAATCATTATAACCAGTGTAAAAATACAAATATAAAATCATTTAAGTGAAGTTAACGACATGAATTAAGTAACATAGTATTCATATGTAGGCAATGTATAAACAAAAATTATTGTATAACATCAAAAACATTAAAATGAAACGCATAAATATACTTGTGGAAAGTTATTTTTATAACATCAAATCAAACATATAATTAGTAATGGCAAATTTTATATAGAATTATGAAAAAAGATAATTTAAGTTCAATAAATTATAAAAAGCCAAAAAGGGAAACGAAGCTTTTAATTATAACCAAACTTAAATTGTAAATTATAAAGGTTTAAGGCTAAAAATGTTATATATATTAAAAGCAAGTAATTTCTAAGTACAATGGAACTAAATTTCTAGCAATCATACCATCTCATCCCACTAATGATTTGTAAATGGGTTTTGCTAACAAATGCTTATTAGGCATAAATTAGCGTGTAATTAATAAACACAATTTTTTAAATTTAATTAAAAAAATGCGTTAAATATATAAAAAATAAACTGGTTGAATATAATTTTCACTTAAATGAACCAAAACATGCATTTTATTCACATGTAAATAAGTGCCCCGTGAACATATGTTAACAAAACCCTTTGTCAATTTACTTCCTTATCGATCTTATATATTATATATGTAAAAAATTAAATCCTTAAGAACGTCAAATTTTGTTACGTGAATGTATATGTGATTATTTATATGCACTACAAAAAGAAAAAAAAAAAAAAAAAAAAAAAACAAATAAAAAAAATCGTCTTAACCATCACATTCAAACTTTCCACCACAGCATTGGCTCCTGTGGACATCTATATGTTTCTGATAATTTCCAAAAATGATGCATTTATAATAGACTTACGAAATCGTTTATACCAGCATTTCTTTTGTGGTATGAAGGCGTTAACTTAGATACAATAAGTTTTAAAAGGTATTTAACTTAAACTCTTTTTTAGAATAATAATTTTTTTCACACTTTTACATGATCTCACATTATATATCTCATACATGTGTCGAGATTTAAACCACAACCGTTTATTGGCACACAACTTGTTAATACAAATAAACCATAAAAATATTTATTTATATTTAAAGATCTTTTAATGTTTTATCGATAACAAACGTAAAATCATTTTAACGAAATAAATAAAATACGTAAAAGCTTTGAGCCAATAGTTTACTAACACACTTTTACTAAACATATAAAACCATCAAAACATGTGCTTAGTATAACTTGTAATGGGTAAATAATGTTGTTTACTAATAAAAACACTTACAAGTAATGTTGTTTACTTATAAAAATGTATATGTGCTTAGTATAACTTGTAATAGATAAATAATGGGTAAAAATCAAAGTCCATAACCTATGACCCAAGACCCATGATCCATCGACTAGGCACAATGTATCTTGTTAGGTAAAAACCAAAGTCCATAATCCATACTCATGAAGCATGATCCATAACCCATGACCCATTGCATGACCTCATGCATAAAGTCATGTTGGATATTATCCATGATCCATGGCCCAGAGTCCATGACCCATGACCCAAGATCCATAACCCATTGACTAGGTACAATGTATCTTGTTGGGTATCAATGATCTAAAGTTCATGACCCATGGTCCATAACCCGTAACCCATAACCCGGTTTGCAATCCAAAATCCGGACTAGTCTGACCCAGCAACCGGATCCCTTAGTTTGCACTTGCCGTATCCCTTGGGTAATGGATCCGCCAGAACTGTGGCAGCTGTAGGCAGTTTTGCCTATAAATAGTGACCCATTTCTCTCTTGCTTACTAACCCTTTTAGACATATCTCTCTCTATGTTTTAACCTCTCTAACCTCATATCCAAAGGATCATTCTATGTAGTTTTCTCTTTGTGTGATTCTCTAGGTTCCTCTTAAAGGCGAGATCACAACCTCTTGAAGACGTGCAAGCTCAAGGTCATGAGTTGCTAAGCTTTGTCATAATCAAGACCATTGAAGTGCATCTTGATGATAGTTCTTCTCTCCCTCCATTAGTGTGTCGAGTTGAAGGCATTGGTGTATAGTGTTGAAGGTGTACATTCGATATGGGGCGTCGATGTATATTTGTGTAGTTTGGGTTAAAGGATATAGATATCCTTTAAAGTGTTGTAAAAAGGAGTTTGTCTCCTTTGGGTTGTAGTGTTGGGTAGTAGTTCCTCTTTTGTAATGGAACTCGGTATCTTGCCTTGTACCGGATAAAGTGTAGGCGATGTTGTGATAGGTTTGGTTCTACCTCTTGGAAGAACTCGGTGTCTAGACTTGTACCAGATAAAGTGTACGCGACGTCGTGAAGGCTTCTCCGCCACGTTAAGGAGCTTGTGTTGTGTAGTGCTTAGAAACTCTCGAGTTGGGTACTCGGGGAGTGGAGTAAGGAAAGGAAGGTGTCCTTGTAGCCAAACCACTATAAATACTTGTGTTGTGGTTTTTTTGTTCCTTTACTCTTTATCTCTTTGCATTATTTATGTATATGTCCGTCTATCAATATCCAACACATGATCTAAATGGATTGACATAAGTCGATCTAAATACTTTAAAACAAAGTTTTAATCGTCAAAACTATTCAACCCCCCCCCCTCCTCCTCCCCCCCTCTTCTAGTTTTTCACACAACTCATAATATCACATGTCACTAACTAGGTGAAGGCCATAGGTTTAAAAGAAAATTTCGATGATCTTTGTATTTGGTAATTTGATTTAAAACTTTACACGTTTCAAAGTTCATGTAATGCTCTAAATCTCTAAATGTACTCTTCTCACTTTTGTGCTACATTGAAACTTTTTTTCTCCGACCAAATTACTAAGTTCTTCATTCTCTCTTAAAAACTTTTATTACTACTTTACTTAAGAATCATATGAATAAAGACCATACAAAATCATACATTGCTTTTTTTTTTTTTTTTTTTTTTAAATCCTTTAAAGAATGTGCATTTTCCAATTTCATCAAGATATAAAAAGAAAACGATGAAAGAGAGGAAAATCCATTATAGATCACAAATTGTTTAAAGATCAAATGAACATATCTACTATCTTAATTCTATATTGATTCAAAGGTTTATACTAAATAAGAATTTTAATTAAATAATTAAATAAATTAAATTTATTAATATTAGAGGGTAATATTGTTTTTTCATGTGACCCACCTAACAACCAAAGGAGAACCAAGGGGGGGTTCTCGATGGTGCATGGATACCTCATGGAAAAGTTATGTCAATTATGCCGATTTTTATAAAATGAACCTTGTCTTTTATTTTTGGGTTATCATTTTCGATACTTTTCGTAAAATAAACCTAATGACTTATACTCCTGGGTCCGCCACTGTTTACAACCCACCACCACATCACAAACACGCATAGTTATAACACGCATAGTTGTAATGGGTAAATAATGTTGTTTACTAATAAAAACACTTACAAGTAATGTTGTTTACTTATAAAAATGTATATGTGCTTAGTATAACTTGTAATAGATAAATAATGGGTAAAAATCAAAGTCCATAACCTATGACCCAAGACCCATGATCCATCGACTAGGCACAATGTATCTTGTTAGGTAAAAACCAAAGTTCATAATCCATACTCATGAAGCATGATCCATAACCCATGACCCATTGCATGACCTTCATGCATAAAGTCATGTTGGATATTATCCATGATCCATGGCCCAGAGTCCATGACCCATGACCCAAGATCCATAACCCATTGACTAGGTACAATGTATCTTGTTGGGTATCAATGATCTAAAGTTCATGACCCATGGTCCATAACCCGTAACCCATAACCCGGTTTGCAATCCAAAATCCGGACTAGTCTGACCCAGCAACCGGATCCCTTAGTTTGCACTTGCCGTATCCCTTGGGTAATGGATCCGCCGAACGTGGCGGTAGGCAGTTTTGCCTATAAATAGTGACCCATTTCTCTCTTGCTTACTAACCCTTTTAGACATATCTCTCTCTATGTTTTAACCTCTCTAACCTCATATCCAAAGGATCATTCTATGTAGTTTTCTCTTTGTGTGATTCTCTAGGTTCCTCTTAAAGGCGAGATCACAACCTCTTGAAGACGTGCAAGCTCAAGGTCATGAGTTGCTAAGCTTTGTCATAATCAAGACCATTGAAGTGCATCTTGATGATAGTTCTTCTCTCCCTCCATTAGTGTGTCGAGTTGAAGGCATTGGTGTATAGTGCTGAAGGTGTACATTCGATATGAAGCGTCGATGTATATTTGTGTAGTTTGGGTTAAAGGATATAGATATCCTTTAAAGTGTTGTAAAAAGGAGTTTGTCTCCTTTGGGTTGTAGTGTTGGGTAGTAGTTCCTCTTTTGTAATGGAACTCGGTATCTTGCCTTGTACCGGATAAAGTGTAGGCGATGTTGTGATAGGTTTGGTTCTACCTCTTGGAAGAACTCGGTGTCTAGACTTGTACCAGATAAAGTGTACGCGACGTCGTGAAGGCTTCTCCGCCACGTTAAGGAGCTTGTGTTGTGTAGTGCTTAGAAACTCTCGAGTTGGGTACTCGGGGAGTGGAGTAAGGAAAGGAAGGTGTCCTTGTAGCCAAACCACTATAAATACTTGTGTTGTGGTTTTTTTGTTCCTTTACTCTTTATCTCTTTGCATTATTTATGTATATGTCCGTCTATCAATATCCAACACATGATCTAAATGGATTGACATAAGTCGATCTAAATACTTTAAAACAAAGTTTTAATCGTCAAAACTATTCAACCCCCCCCCCTCCTCCCCCCTCCCCCCTCCCCCCCTCTTCTAGTTTTTCACACAACTCATAATATCACATGTCACTAACTAGGTGAAGGCCATAGGTTTAAAAGAAAATTTCGATGATCTTTGTATTTGGTAATTTGATTTAAAACTTTACACGTTTCAAAGTTCATGTAATGCTCTAAATCTCTAAATGTACTCTTCTCACTTTTGTGCTACATTGAAACTTTTTTTCTCCGACCAAATTACTAAGTTCTTCATTCTCTCTTAAAAACTTTTATTACTACTTTACTTAAGAATCATATGAATAAAGACCATACAAAATCATACATTGCTTTTTTTTTTTTTTTTTTTTTTAAATCCTTTAAAGAATGTGCATTTTCCAATTTCATCAAGATATAAAAAGAAAAAGATGAAAGAGAGGAAAATCCATTATAGATCACAAATTGTTTAAAGATCAAATGAACATATCTACTATCTTAATTCTATATTGATTCAAAGGTTTATACTAAATAAGAATTTTAATTAAATAATTAAATAAATTAAATTTATTAATATTAGAGGGTAATATTGTTTTTTCATGTGACCCACCTAACAACCAAAGGAGAACCAAGGGGGGTTCTCGATGGTGCATGGATACCTCATGGAAAAGTTATGTCAATTATGCCGATTTTTATAAAATGAACCTTGTCTTTTATTTTTGGGTTATCATTTTCGATACTTTTCGTAAAATAAACCTAATGACTTATACTCCTGGGTCCGCCACTGTTTACAACCCACCACCACATCACAAACACGCATAGTTATAACACTCCTTCAACCGCCGCCCCCCCCCCCCCAAAAAAAAAATCCCTAGCGTTTTCCTCAATTTCAATTGTCACAAATGTCATCAAATTAATGAATTTAAGAAGCAAAATCATGCAATTTATGGCTGAATTAAGACCTGATATGTATTCTATTCAGATTCAATCGTTTATGAGAATCTTGATTTCAATAATTTTTTTTTTTTTTTTATTGAAGTTATTATATATATGTTTTTGATACTTAGGGTCTATGTAGTGTATATTATGGATTTTATGATTTAAAGTGATTTAGTTACATATTATTTTTACTCATGATTGTTAATTATGATGTTATTGTGTTATTGTAATTGTTAATAAAGAACAAAACAAAATCATATGGACTGGTTAAAAACTTATATATATATATATATATATATATATATATATATATATATATATATATATACACACATGACTATTCAAAAATATTTCTATATTTTTTATACAGGTCAATCAATAACAAAAAATATCAACTTGCACATATAAAAGATAAGTGATTTGACTAACAAGTTCAATAGTGATGATGGAGAAATCAAGCTTTTAAGAAGTGCCATATGGTTTTTATGTAATTATATAGTTTCAAATCAGAGTATATTGTTTTCTTTTACTATGTTAATATAATAAGTTAGTGAAAGTAATCGAAGTTCACGTCTTTTCATCTCATCACGAGTCTTCACTTAAGTATTAATACATGGTTTAAGAAAACACAAAGAATTATTGTTAACAATCAAATATGCCCTTTAAAGCATATAAGTATTTTGATCGGTTGAAAACTTAAAATTTAGATTTAGATTTTATTTGAAACAAGCTAAATTAGTTTGGTGTAGACAGGCGGGGTGAGTCGTGGGTGAAAAAATGAACCCACCAGCGGGTCGTGGGCGGGTGGCGGGTAGTGTATACCCGTTGTGGGCAAACCCATCACACCCGTTTTAAAAGACCCACACGTATACATTTCAAAATACCCGCGAACCTATTTTTTTACTTTTTTTTTTTAAAATCAAACTTGTTAATACAAATAAGCCATAAAAACGTTTATTTATATTTTACGATCTTCTAATGTTTTGTCGATAACAAATGTAAAATCATTTTAACGAAACAAATAAAATACGTAAATGGTTTGAGCCAATAGTTTACTAACACACTTACATTTTCAAATAAAACACTAAACAAGTAATATTGTTTACATCTTATAGAAATGCATATGTATAACAACTAGTGTTTACATAATATGGAAATGTACATATATACTTGGTATATATTGTAATGGGTAATATAATGGGTAAAAATCTAAGTTCTTGACCCATTGACTAGGTACAATGAATGTTGTTGGGTAAAACCCAAAGTCCATGACCAATACCCATGGAGCTTGATTCATAACCCATGACCCATTGCATGACATCATGCATGAAGTCATGTTAGGTATTATCCATGATCCATGACCCAAGACCCATGACCCACTAGATACATTGTATCTTGTTGGGTATCCATAAAACATTACCCATAAACCATGGTTCATAACCCATAACCCATAACCAGGTTTGCAACCCAAAATCCATACTTAAGTTGACCCAGCTGCCGAATCCCTAGGATTGCACTAGCCGGGTCCCTCTGGGGAGGGATCCGTGGGAACCGTGGAATAGTAGATAAATTTGTCTATAAATAGTGAGTCATTTCTTCATTGTAACTTACGCCTTTTACACATACTCTCTCTTAGTATTGTAATATCTCTAACCTCTGATCCAAAGGATCTTTCTATGTAGTTTTGTGTTTGTGTGATTCTCTAGGTTTCTCTTAAAGGCGAGATCACCACCTCTTGAAGACGTACAAGCTCAAGGTCATGAATTGCTAAGCTTCGTCATCATCAAGACCACTGAAGTGTCTCTTGTTGATAGTTCTTTTCTCCCTCCATAGAAGTGTAGTGTTGAAGGCATTAGTGAAAGGTGCCAAAGGGTCGGGTCGAAGGCATAAGTGAAAGGTGCCGAAGGGTCGTGTAGAAGGCATTAGTGAAAGGTGCCGAAGGGTCGTGTCAAAGGAATTAGTGAAAGGTGCCAAGGGTGTACATTCGATATGGTGTATCGGTGTACAAGATAGATAGTTTGGGTTAAAGGATATTGATATCCTTATGATGTTGTAATAAGGAGTGTGTCTCCTTTGGGGTAGTCGTGTATTGGTTTAGTGTTGTGTAGTAGTTCCTTCTTTGTAATGGAACTCGGTATTTGGCCTTGTACCGGGTAAAGTGTAGGCGACATTGTGATAGGTTTAGTTCTACCTCGTGGAAGAACCCGGTGTTTAGACTTGTACCGGATAAAGAGTAGGCGACGTTGTGAAGGCTTCTCCGCCACATTGAGGAGTTTGTGTTGTGTAGTGCTTACGAACTCTCGAGTGGGGAACTCGGGGAGTGGAGTAGGGCAAGGAAGGTGTCCTTGTAGCCGAACCACTATAAATACTCGTGTCGTGGTTTTGTGTTCCTTACTCTTTATCTTTTCATTACTTGTTTATATGCTTATCTATCATCATCCAACACACATATTAAATGTCGGGTATTTGGACATACGTTGGTGGATTGTCCTAAGGTTGTGATTCCGACTGCTCAACCTCATAAGGACGTAAGTGATGGTTTTCAAACTGTTAACAATAAGAAGAAGGGAAAGCAAGTTGGGCCGAATCCGGGTCGAGGAGGTTCTACTAAATCTGTGGTGGGCAAGCATTTTGAATATCGGCCCAAAAAGCCTCCTCCTGAACCGAAGAAAGTAAATGTCGGTAAGACGATGACTTCTAATGTGGCTAGTACGAGTGGAACCAGGATCACTACGTCTAATCAGTATGATGCTCTTAATATGGACGATACAGATGTGGATACTGGTCGTACAATGGAGGTTAATGAGGATGAGTCGATTAAGACTGGTTCTACATCACATGTTCCGCTTGTGAGTGATTCAACGGGAACAATAGATGTTGGTTCTACTCCCATAGTTGAGAAAATTGGTAAGCTTGAAAAACTAATTATTGATGGGAAAGCTACTCTTGTGGATGATGATGGTCAACCTATTCCGTCTACCTCTTCTACTAAGAGAGCTAACCCTTTTTCTAAAGTGGGAGAGATTGAGGTGTCTGATTCTGAAGATGAGGTTGTTGCTAACCCATTTGATGAGTCTGCTAATATATTTGGTGGTGGCCAAGAGTTTGAAGATGAGTATGATGACTATGACTTCGATGACTATGCAAAGCAGGTTCGGGATCTTCCTGGGAATTTGGATGCCTTTAATGCCATGTATGGCACAAAGTTTCAAGGTCCTAGGAAGTAATCTTATTTCGTTGTGTCATTTGTTATCATTTGATTAGTGGTTTGTTTTCTTGTTTACAAAATAGGAAGTATCTTGTTATGTAAGCTCTATGCCTATGTAACGGGCTGATATATGGGATTTCACTCATATACATTGTACTTAAACGTTTATTTGGTTAATATAGTTACCAGGGTGCAGGATTACTCCCCTTTACCCAAAAAAAACACACATATTAAATAGATTGACATAAGTCGATCTAAATAGTTTAAAATGAAGTTTTAATCGGTAAAACTATTAAACCCCCCTTCTAGTTTTCCACAATTGGCACCAGAGCTTCGTTACCAAGTTTCTAAGAGTATATTGTACTTTAAAAACTTGATGCGATCCGTGTATGATTGAAAACTACAAAGAAGGAAACTTTCTAAAAACAAATACTATGTTTTAAGAACACTTTTGTTGGATGTTGATTGGATGACAACATCAATTTTTCTACATCTTATTTTGTCTTACAAAATGTACTAACCTTTCTTATCATTTTGTTTAGTTAACCTCATATTAAGCAAGCCATCCGAATTCCTTGGTAATAAGATAACCTTTTCAAAAAGGGTGTCTTAACATACTACCAACTAGATCTCGAAGAAACCAGGAGTTGTCCGTTGATACTTTTTGTCAAAAGTAAGGGACACTCAAAATTGCATTAGATGTATGACTTTCATGAAACTTATCTCTAAGTAACATTAGCTAAGAATAAGTATGATTGCATATCACTAAATAGAAACTTATATGGTTATATTAATGTTTCTTTACTTATTTATTTAAAATATATGCTTTTGTGATATACGTGGCATCATTAGAAAACCTTCGTGCATACGTGTTATCTTCCGTCTAAACCTAGGTATATCAATATGTGTTATCTTAACCTAAATCCTAAAAATCAAATCTTTCTAAATACTAATAAAACAAACACAAATCTTAAAAATTCCTCCTTCCCCCCTCCGTTCGTCCACTACCACCAAATCTCATTTTTCAAATCTTCCACTTTCAAAATTTCTCACATTCAAACTTCATCTTCTTCTTCATCTCAATTTGAAAAATCAAAACCAAGAAAGATTTCCATCATCATGGTTTACATCGCCTTCATGCTCATCATCATATCACTCATCGCTCTCATGTATCCCATGATCAAGTTTTCTCATGCAGACATGTACTTTGTCTTGTTGATCTACATTTATATCATATATCTAATCCTTTGTATTGCTATAAGCGTTGAAATGAAATATTATTAATTTCATAGTTTATCTCGTTTATTTCTCATAGTGTGTTTGTCATATTGGTTTTTCTTTTTTTGCACATTTTAAACCTTGACATGTTTTCGAAATCAACAATGCATGCTTAAGTAGTAACATTGGCTAAAACACATTCCTCCTTATAACATAAAAGTTGCAAAAATCAATTTTACATCAAGATCATTGTTTTGTCAAAACTGCAGATCCACGGATCCCTAACTTTTAACTAGCCGGATCCCTTTTAAAACGGAACCGGCAGAACCGTTGACCTGGTAACAGAAACTCATGCAACATAAAAACCACTTCATAAAACTTATCATAAAAGGGAAAACCCTACTTGAATATTAGAACAAAGTAAGTTAATTGTCATTGTTAATAAAAATATGATAGTCAATAAAAACAAAAAAGAGATCGTATCATTTCAACATTAAAAAGGATTGAACTAAGATGTCATCAATCAAAAACGTTCTCACCCTTGAAGCGTTACTTTAACTTACATTTTTAAATTATTCATTTCATGTCAATAGGTCTCATCATGACTCATGAGTATGAATTCGATCATCAAATCACTTGTGTCTACATTCCTAATATTTCTCTTGAGCCTAACACACCTGGCAATCATGTTTGTTGGTTCAATAATCTCGAAACTCGTTGCTTTCATGAAGGACGTGTTGTTGACTCACCTCTACTATACCAAGAAGGTATCAATACCTCATTGCGCACCATAGGACTAGATGGTCTTCACGGAATTAACGAGAAAATTTGTCCGCGGTTTGTTTTGGAATTTTTCCGTCAAGTTGAGCTCGTTAACGAGGATCGCTCTCTATCACTATGGTTTTGGATCAAAAACCAAAAGTTTGTCTTGACTCTTGAGCAATTTGCTCACATTCTCCGAATTCTAAATCATGGACAGTGTGCCTTCACTGAAGATTGGTCTCTTGATTCTCTCTTTAACTACCGTGAAGAAAACAGTCCATATTGTTCACACATACCTTCTCCTCAAGAAATAACTCGCATTCTATGCACTCCTCAATCCAATTACACAAATCCAAACATAATCCATACACGTGATATCCGAGATAATCTCAAACCTCTCGTTGTCATTCTACGTGAAAACGTTTGGAGTCTTAGAGGAAACTGTGAGATACTTCCTGCATGTTGTGCTCACATGATTTACTGTCTCCTAACTCAACAACCATACAACCTCACCTACTTCTTCGCAAGGCAAATTGTAAATCTCCAAGGTAGCAAGAACAAACTTATTCCAAATAGAATGTTCCTAACACGCCTTTATCATCATGTCATGTACTATCATCCTCAATTTCAAAGTCCTTTATATATACTTGTGAACAAAATGACGGAACCTTTGAACACATCTCTCATCACTTCATTCTTCATTCCTGAATCTTCAAATACTCACCACCCATTCGATGATCCATCAAACGAAAACGCATGAGAAATCTAGTCTTTTCTTTAAATAAAATCAATCCTTAGGATTCATCTTTTACCGTTGTAATATGATCATTCCTATGAAGTAAAACGTTTATTGATCATTTGATATCTTGCTTGTATATGTGTTTAGTTACTTTGAAATCATTAGTTTCAAAATTGGACACCTAGAACAAAATAGTGCACGTTAACTGTTGAGTAATCTGTCCCAGATGCCGAATCCCTGACTTTCAACTAGCCGGATCCCTTAAGTAAGGGAACTGTGGGATCCGGGCAACAACAAGTAGATGTTTATACATCCTCACATCAATCAAATTCTCCAGACCTTATTAGATTAATTCAACTTGATACTTTAGGATCACTTAAGTCCTCCTCAAGCTCAGTTGGTCTCACATCCACTCATAGATGACTTAGGATCACATTAAAGGTGCTTTTGATTTATCTTTTCATCAAAACTCATCACATTTCCGCTCCAATGTTCACACATTGTTTATCTCATCTCAAAACACTTAGTTTGATATTTCTCTCAATTTTAGAAAATTGATTTTAGTCATCCTTACCTCAAAATAAGGTAAAAACTAGTTTTTCATTTTTTATGATTTTTAAGGAATTTTCCAAATTTCTTTTAAGTTACCATCTGATCTCTAGGATCATTTGACTTCACTTGACACTCTCAAATTTCTTAGTGTCATCTTTGATCATCCATTGGTGTTCATAAAAACCTCATTTCTTTCCATAAAAGACAATTATTAGCTACCCTCACTCATTTCACTTGATCATTTAAGTCTCATATCATTTAAGACACCTGAGAAGACTAAAAACACTTAAGATATGTAGGTACCAGACCTCACAAAACATCATCTTCCTTTTCTTTGGCTGCTGTGAGCCGGATCATTAGGTTTAGCCTAGACGTATCCCTCATTTGAGGGAACCGTGGGAACCGGCTGCACAGACTAAGCTAATCCTACTTAAAACAATCATTTCAATCTCTCTTTGTTAACTTGAATACTTCACCTTATTTTAATTGAATTCCTAGATCAGTGCAACTCTGTAGTTGACTCTTATGCATGCAAATTATTGTAATTTGAAGGATTTTAGTGGTTTAATCTTTAATTCACTTACCAATCCTTTCCCCTTTTAAACCTCCTTGTTAGAACCTCCAAATCACCATTCACACACTTATTCTCAGTAGCTATAAACTCTCTTTTCACACCTTCCCTTTCTACCACTTCACCATGAGAAAAGTTTCTAGTGTTAACTCATCCACTAAAGGACCTCCCAAGAAACTTGCTCGGGCTGTTTACGAAATCTCCTTAACCAAATCATCACCCATTAAACTCAAACACTAGAATTCTCTCACAACCAACTCTACCAATCAAACCAATTCCCAAAAGGATTGTTCCCACAAAACAACCCTTTCCAAACACTACTATACCTCCTAAACTAAACACCCTTACTTCTACTAAACCATCACCTCTAGTACCTAGAGCTATCTCTTTCACCACTCCACTCTCATCTCCACACATTTACAACTTAGAGGACTTACCTTCTAGGCCATCTCATCCACCACCATTGCCAACATTTTTCTCAATTGAGAAAATAGCGCAACAACAAAACTTTGATGTTGAAACAACACTAGCACCCGTATCCTTTTCTCCATCACCCTCAAATAGTCCATTTTGGATTATGATGAATCAACAAAATCAACAACCGGATCACATGGAAGTAGATACCTCTCTACCACCATCCTCAACACATATTCCACCACCTTCATCCTTGGTTGAACCACCTCCAAATGTGCCTCCACAAATCCATCCACCTTTTGTGGAACCTCCACCTTCTTCATCCAACCTTCCACCTCAAATCACTCCATTCCTACCACCACCATTTCCTAGCCATGACAAAAATTGTTAACATTGTCAACATGTTGAAGGTTTAGTACATGAAGTACGTGACGAGCTACATTTCATATTTTATCACCTCCTTGAACGTTTCGATGAGGTCAAAAAATCTAAGCATCCTTAAGCATAGGAATTCAAGTTGTTTTCTCACTTTAGGCATAACTTAGATTTGCTAGAAATCATACTTCGTGTTTGGATCATTTTCTTAGTTTTAGAGTTATGTACATCATTTCTCTCATTTTATTAAATGATATTACATGTTGTATGATATTTGGTTATGTAAATATGTTTGATGCTACAATACATAACTCTTGTTGATGTTAACATCACATTTTACATCCTGATACGCGTACAATGCGTGTTCGGGGTCAAATGAAACTTCCTTTTCTTCGAGAAAGTTTTTCAACCACCTAGGCAGTGAACCTAATCTTTGTAGTGTAGTATTAGGGTAAGCCTCGGGATTGATATCGTTCTCTAGGGGAATAGGAATGCTATTGAGAAATTACTACGCTAAGGTTGGGGTTGAGAAAAATTATTTTTTTATCTTTTTTTCATATTTTTTAGAAAATTGAAAGGTACAATCTCGGGGTATTGGATTTGGGGGGGTGGTGCTTCTACCGATTACTCTACTATCTATTTATCTAATTAACTAAGCTAAGGGGTAGTCTATATGTAATTGATGTGTGCTCGTATGATGATTAAAAATGTGTCTACCTAGATACTATTACTCCCTAGTTATCTTTTATTGATGGTTGAATTGTCACGTCCTTATTCTTAACGCGTTGTGTCTTCTAAGGTCGTAGGGTATGCTTTTCTCCCTAACTCTTTGAGAATACCTTAAGGTTATTGCCTACAAAATCTCTATGATTCATAAACTAACTCTAAGGTTATCTTTGGATTTTTAGCCTACAATAACTCTAGGCGATTATAAACTAATGTTCACAAAGATTACTCAAGCATTAAAAACACAACGATGGCCTATTGCAATCCTAAGCCAATTACAATTAAGATAAGAGACAACCAATCAATATTCAATAACTAGGTTTCATAGATCTAAGCAAACACACAAATAAATTAGCCGGACATGGTGAACATGCAAGCATACACACATACAATCGAAGAAATAATGAAATCAATGAAGTAAATTACTTATCTTGTTGTGAAATAGGGTATGAGAACCCTAAGATACTGCCCAAGACAAACCGAAATCGTTTTAGGTTTTTACTCCACAATTCTACCTCTCTAAAAGTATGAAAATCGAATTCTATATATAGAGTTACAACTGCGACGACGTCACTCTTTAATTGTGACGCCGTCAGATCGCCGCCATTAGGGTTTCGTCTTGGCCAAGTCAACTTTGGGATGGCATCACGTTGTGGTTGTGACGCCGTCAGCTTCAACTTCTGACGTCGTCTGAATCTGGATCTAGGCCGTCTGAGTCGTGACACCCTATTCTTTAAAGCCTGATGCCGTCAGGTACAAAATAGCAATTTCACTCCTGAGCCGTCGCAATTAGAGGGACGACGTCGCCCTTTGTTTGTGATGCCGTCAGGTGCACTTCCAGCAACTTGAGTGTCTTGATCTTGACTTTAGCCATTTTCTTCACATATTCACGCCTTTTCGTCCAAATAAGCATCATTCCAGCATTTTGCCTTCAAGAGACCTAAAAAGTGAAAAGGAACGAAATTAAACAGTAACGGATATAAAAGTAGGCGATTAAGGGATTAAATGACCCCTCAAAAGTGTACAATTTAAATCCTTATCAAATATCCCTACACTTGGTATTTGCTTATCCTCAAGCAAATGTGCTTTTGGCCAATTAATTTTTAAGTTAGGGGGCATGAAGCATTGGTTTAAAACAATTCACAACAAGTATAAGCCCCGCAAAAGTCATAACAAGCACGGAAATTACATACTAGCACCTCACAAGTGGTGTTTGGATACTCTCATCTCTCGGGTGTATATGAAATATATCAAATTGGAAATGGAAGATAAACACTCATTAACCGGTCCTAGTACATAGATTACCATATGCTTGAGACTAGATCAAACCTCCACCGCTTTGGTGTAAGCACCTAGGAAAAACTATCTAAGAGGTCTTTGTATGTAGTTTTGTCTTTGTGTGATTCTCTAGGTTCCTCTTAAAAGCGAGATCACCACCTCTTGAAGACGTGCAAGCTCAAGGTCATAAGTTGCTAAGCTTCGTCATCTTCAAGATCACTGAAGTGTCTCTTGTTGATAGTTCTTTTCTCCCTCCATAGAAGTGCAGTGTTGAAGGCATTAGTGAAAGGTGCCTAAGGGTCGTGTCGAAGGCATTAGTGAAAGGTGCCTAAGGGTCGTGTCGAAGGCATTAGTGAAAGGTGCCGAAGGGTCGTGTCAAAGGCATTAGTGAAAGGTGCCAAGGGTGTACATTCGATATGGTGCATCGATGTATAACATAGATAGTTTGGGTTAAAGGATATTGACATCCTTATGATGTTGTAATAAGGAGTGTGTATCCTTTGGGGTAGTCGTGTATTGGTTTAGTGTTGGGTAGTAGTTCCTCTTTTGTAATGGAACTCGGTATCTAGCCTTGTACCGGATAAAGTGTAGGCGACGTTGTGATAGGTTTGGTTCTACCTCGTGGAAGAACCCGGTGTCTAGCATTATACCGGATAAAGAGTAGGAGACGTTGTGAAGGCTTCTCCGCGACATTAAGGAGTTTGTGTTGTGTAGTGCTTACGAACTCTCGAGTGGGGAACTCGGGGAGTAGAGTAGGGCAAGGAAGGTGTCCTTATAGCTGAACCACTTTAAATACTCGTGTCGTGGTTTTGTGTTCCCTACTCTTTATCTTTGCATTACTTGTTTATATGTTTATCTATCATCATCAAACACACACATTAAATAGATTGACATAAGTCGATCTAAATAATTTAATACGAAGTTTTAATCGGTAAAACTATTCAACCCCCTTCTAGTTTCCACAAAATTTACATTTATTATATTACTTAAATATTTGTGAAATTATTAGTAGATACATTTAATGGTCGCCTAAACATATTAAAAACATAGCATACTAATCGTCTTTTTTGAGTTACAAGACTATGAGAAGAATATGAATCATCAAAATATCAAATATATAGTTAATATCTCAATTCTTAAACTAGGTTTGTTTATACTTGGTCTTGTGATTTTAATACACATGTAATAACTTGTCTTACACAAGAATTCATAAGTCACAAAAGTAGTATTTTTCTTTTTTTAAGTACTAATGCTATTAGTAATAGTGGATACTTGATTAATTGTGTGCATATTTATCAATACTAGGCGAGTACCCGCGCCTGGCGGCAGCGGTTCCTAGCGGTAGATAATTAACGATATGCTATACTGTGGTAAGTGTTTTGTATAAAATTCAAAATAGAACGTGAAAAAATCAAAATGTAACTGCAAACGGTTATAACATGCGATAATTCAACTGTAACAAAAAGTCTTAACATGTATCAAAAGACATATAAAGAAAACATTACATCAATAATGAAATACTAACTAACAACACACGCTAATCATCGCGTAAAACTTCTTGAAACACGACATTTGAGGTATAAATTTCTTCTTGACGGAACTCTTTGACTGGTTTAACCAATACTTTTGTTGTTCTACGGGATATCCCTCTAGACAATGCCACATAAAGTTGGCCATGCGAGAAAACAGAATCAGGCAAATAGACACCCACATTTGGAATTGTTTGGCCCTGAGCTTTATTAATAGTCATCGCAAAGCTAAGTTGCACAGGAAATTGTGTTCTCTTTAGTTTGAAAGGAAACATGTCTTCTTCAGATGGAGCAAGAGGAATTCTTGAGAAGAACACTCTAACTCCAGCGTGCGGTCTGACAGCAATCTCAGCATTGATAACATTAGGATCAAAACGTTTGCATATCAACCTCGTGCCATTACATAAGCCATTTGCCGGATCGAGATTCCTTAAAAGAGTAATCGGGCATCCAATTTTCAAACGCAAGTACTGAGGAGGCAATCCGCTCACGTTGAGTGAGTTTAAGAATTCCAAAGGATATAAGTTATGGGTGTCGTCTTCTGCTTCATCGAAATTATAATAAATCTTCTCTTCGCCAGGAAATCTGTCAATCAACATATCATTAATCTTGTCAACATGTTCATTTTTAGTGGATAAAATTGCTCTTGAAACTATATCAGTAGGTGAATGAGCATTGGTGGAAAAGGAAGGAAACACTTCATTAATCAATGCATCCTTTCAGGCAGCATCTTCTGTGTATGAAATCGTCATGTCATCAGGTATGCGTACATAGTCTTCATCGATGACCTCTTCAACTCCGTCACCAACTCGTAATAGGAAGTTTGAAAACCACGGGTCTGTCCGTGCCCTCATGTTTATGGTTAACCGCATTTTTTGAATTCTAGACCAAAGAGGTGACATCCTTAGGCTCGAATCTACAATCTGCGCTCGTGTTCCACGTCTTATGACCGGTAAAACCTGTCTAAAATCCCCTCCTAAAACCATTATCTTGCCGCCGAATGGAAGTTTGACCCCAATAATGTCTTTCATAGTTCGATCAACTGCCTCCACACCTTGCCTTTTAGCCATTGATGCTTCATCCTAGATTATCAACTTGGCTTGGCAAAGAAGCTTAGCAAGGCCACTTTGTTTTTTGATGTTGCATACTGAGATTGTATTAAGATTGATGGGGATCTTAAATCAAGAGTGAGCAGTTCTTCCCCCTGTCATGTTATTTGCCGCGGCCCTTGACGAAGCGGTGGCAAGTGCAATAAGACCACGAGAACGAACAATGGCAAGTAACGCTTTATACAAGAATGTTTTACCAGTTCCTCCTGGGCCATCAATAAAAAACACACCCGGAGAATCACCATCAACATGTCTCATGATGGTATCATATGCGGCTTTTTGATCGTTGTTGAGAGAGTGTCGAGCGAGTATATATTCATCTTGTACAACTATCGAGCACTCCTCTTGTAACTCACGGCAGCCAAATGATTCTAAACTTACATTCGCGGTAATGTTGGGAAGGTCAAAGTCACTAATACTCTTACCCATAGATTGTAGAATTGATGATATGTCCGTTAGAACCATATTTTGAACCCTCTTAACACTTGCACAATTTAAGGTGTAGTCTTCTGAAAGTGATTCGTAATGGTCATTCTATAACTTACGAACATCTCCTGGCTCACAAAAGATTAGAATAGTCGCGAATAGCCTTCTGAGAGGGCCAGGCATCTCGTGCATAGAGGACTCACGTAGACAGTCAGATATGTAATCATCACTCTTTATTAATCCCCTTTCGAGAACCGCTCTACGAAATGTACTGTACACTACGCCATTCACCGTGTAAAGATATTCAAAGCCTGTAGGTCCTTTAACATGTTGCAAAAGTACACGTAGATTGAACCGCTCTCCTTCAGCGGGATTAGCAGAAACCAATCTCCCTCTCATTTGCCCCTTTTTTCGAAGGTTCCACTTGCGTGTACTCTTATTCCATGTATAGTACTTGGGGATGTCTTTATAGAAGTATTGCATCGCGTTTACGTCTGTCTTGTTCAAGTAAAAAAAAAGCCGTCAACATTGATCTCTTATCCCTTTCTTTCTCAAGAATTTCAGCTATTACATCGTCTTCTGAGAACCTAACCAACTGGTTATTTGGTAGATGAACTTGCAATGACATGACAGACGGATGTATATTAGATAAAGGGAATCCATAAATTCGCCACATAGCTTCGAGTGGTGATATATAACGGGCATATTGGAATCTCTTTATCTCATTAACGACTTGATCTTCATCTTGATCAACATTTACACGGTGAATGGCGTAGTGCCGTCTTAGTCAACCTTTAAGCCGATTCGAATTCGAAGGCATTATATATATTTTATAGAGAACATATAAAAATAAAACTAAAGTTGACTTACCCATAATTTTTTAGTCAATAACAATGTCACTAAAAGTTTCAGCAGGATTGATCGACTGAAAGTAGGATTGTAAAGACAAATAGAAATGTCAGATCACATGGTTGATGATAAGTACAAAACAATACAATCAAATAAATAAGAAGTCCTTGCATTCAGATTCAACAATTTTTAAGATTGCAAAATGAGGTGTTTATATGTGTGTATGGGAAGATTTCTCTTAAAACAATACAATCAAATAAACAGTACAAAACAATACAATCAAATATGTGTGTATGGGAAGATTTCTCCATGAATTACTTATGATATATATCTTTTCTGTTTACATAATCTACTGCATGAATTACTCTTGTTTTTCTTACAAAACTAAAAACGAAAATGATCAACACTTATGTAAACAAAGAGCAACAAGAGTAATTTATTCATTTTCGATAGGAAAAGACACTAAGAAAAACAAGACATAGTTTCTAAAACGTGTTAAACAAGATGTTTTAACAAAAGAGAAAATAACAGAAATGCTACTCTTCATCAATGTCACTGTGGACGTATGGTCCGGACTGGGCCAGGAATGGGTCAGGCCCGGCAGATGCGGCCCACTCTACGCCTAAACCCTAATCTATCCCCTATATATACATGACATGTTATCTCTAACCCTAACTAACTCATCACATCACACCGGTACTAGGGCTACTAGGGCTCGAGAAGACGACTAACGGCCAAGGAGAGTCGTTGAATCCCGCCAGATTATGCATTAACAAGTTGGCGCCATCCGTGGGACCACGAATAAACTATGTTTCGTGTTCTCATATTACTGAAAAGCAGAAATCAATTTCTAAAGTCGGTAACTCTAAAACCTTTATTCTGATGGGCACAATTTAGCTGCGTAAATATTTTATTAACGAGATAACAGCTCGTAAACCTTTATGGTAAACCTTTATTATCATGTATTTACTTTTGTTTAATTATCATGATGCGTACAACTTGTTAATCAAATATACATTATCATGATATTATTATTTTTATAATATTATAATTATCATGGTGAAGTAAACAACTAATATCACATGTATACGATTCATGATTTTCTTTACATAAGATACAAGAAAAGAAAAGTCCTCATAATCGGATCTATTTTATATTTTAGTCCGCACGATTGGACCTAAAAAAATATCCGCACGATCGGAGTTATTTTATTTTTTAGCCGCGAATTAATTCGCGCAGATACTGCTTTTACGGTTGGTACGCCTGTTCGCGCTCGAACAACGCAGTCGCGATAAATCTACCCGCATTAAGCCGTGCGTTCAGACATCTTCGCAGAGAACGCGACGCGGAGAACACCACGATGCTAGTTAATCGCCATGAGCGCACTGGACCAAAGGCCGTGGTATAAACATCTGCGATCATCCACAAACGCTTCGAAGTCTATGCGGTTACGATAAATCCATCTGCGTCTCTTAGTCGCGGTCACGATACATCCATCCGAGTTTTTATACATTAAAAAAAAACACACACAATTAATTATTTCGTCGGTACGCATCCCACGACGGTGCGCGATTGCCACTTTTCTTATGTGCTAAATATTATTTATGCTATGCGCAATATATTACTCATGCTATGTGCTGTCTATTGTTTCAATTAATTAGGTTTTATATGTTGCGATTCGCGGCATACACTTTTAATCTTTGCATTCAGTGTTTTTCGCAGATTAAATAAGTTTAATGCTCCTACACGAGTAGCACCATCAAACTTGGGGGCTACCGGGTATATACTACCATCTGTTTCCGTGCGCCCACGCAGATTATTTGGAAGCAGTACAAAGACGGATTTAAATATTCGCACCATCTTGCCGCAGGGGAGACGCCCTTCGGTTGTAAAGACGGATGTAATGCGCGCAGAAGCGCCTTTCGTCCCACCTTTGTCGCGCAAACGCCAGCTCTTCTCGCTACGAAGCACGTTTCTGTCGCACCCCTTTGTCACGCACCGCACTTATGCTACGAAGCACGCCTTCTGTCGCACCTCTTTGTCGCGCACAACTGCTGTACATCGCGTCTTCTGCCGCACCATGTTGCGCCGCTCGGGTACAAAAGGTACGCCCTTACCCAGATGCAAGATGCGGATCCACTTTCACCTACGCGGCCATGAATAGAACTTAAGTTTAGCATAACATAGCCATGCGCTATCTCATACTAAACTTGGGGGGCTTGTGGACGTATGGTCCGGACTGGGCCAGGAATGGGTCAGGCCCGACAGATGCGGCCCACTCTACACCTAAACCCTAATCCATGCCCTATAAATACATGGCTGGATCTCCTCATTAAAGGTATGATCAAAACCTTAACTTTGATATGCTACATCGCATACTAACTTGACCGTCGGAGGTGGACCCGGCTACGCCTCGGGTCCACTCCTAACGGGTTCTCTTTGTTGACAGGTCTACTAGGGCTCGAGAAGACGACTAACGGCCAAGGAGAGTCGTTGAATCCTGCCCGCGCCAGATTATGCATCAACAGTCACTTTCATCAATGAGGTTATAAACTCTTTTCCGACCAATCACGACCACTCGACTCTCATTGGCAGGCGTTGAGATTTGTTCTTCTTCATCATCTTCGTCATCACTTGAGATGACAATGACATCATCCCAATTCCAATTGATCAAGTGAGGGTTGAAAAAAGGGTTAGGATGTGGAGGAGGGTTTGGGGGAAGCAACTGTAAAAAAAACTGTAAAAGGAGATTTTAGAAAGAAAAAAAACAGTAAAAGGAGATTATAGATACTCGACACATTATATACGAAAACCAACCTCAAGATCATCATCAACGTTTCTTTCATTGTTGATTTCCATGCTTTCTTTGTACCTGTAAATGTAATTCGTTTTAACTGAAACAAAATTGTGAATATATGAAATGAATGATTACATTGTGGTTCTTTATATAGGCAATGGAAAACCTTTGACATATTAAGTTTGAATTTCATCTAAAATTTAAATTCCCGCCATTGAGAGTGATTGAAGAAGAAGGCATTTAATTGATTTGATTTCCATGAAAAATGATTAGTAGAGATATATGTTTTTTTTTATTTTTTTATTTTTTTTGTTATTATAGGAACTCGTTGAATATATTTTGGCATATTGGCCATGATGATAATTTCCATATCAGTAGAGAATAGATTTGCTTATGAGTTGACCAAAGTTTTAGTTATACACGTTTCCTTATGATTTCATTAAACGTTTCATTTTATTTGTATTGACTAAATTTTAAGTTTTCACTATTGACCAAATTTTAAGTTTTCACTTTCAAGAGTTGACCATTTTTCCTTTATATTAGTAGAGATAAGTACCTTCTAATCAAGGTTTATTTTCAAAATATTCGAAAGAAAGTGTGTAAATGTTACATTTCACAAACCACGGGGTTTACCCTCGGGCAATGGGTACCTGCAGGCATGAGCAAGAGCAAAAAATTGCACTCACAAATGGGTGGCGGGTGAGTGACGAGCAAGAAAAATATCATGAATACGAGTAACGGATTAGAGGTATCTATGCCCATTACCCACCATCGTCATCCTAACACGCTTCTAAACACTTTATGAGCGACTATTTGTTGGATTAGAAAAAGATGCCGTATTGTTGGACTATTTGTGAGCGACTATTTATTATTATATATACTATTAGGCAGGACATGAGTTCTTCACACGCCAAGTGTCAAAAGCTCATTTGCGGAACATTAAATGAAAACTTTCGCAAGTTGGCAAAAATAACCCCCAAGGTTTAGGTGCCGTTGCAAAATACGTCCTTTAGCATTAATTAATATATACTATTAGGCAGGACATGAGTTCTTCACACACCAAGTGTCAAAAGCTCATTTGCGGAACATTAAATGAAAACTTTCGCAAGTTGGCAAAAATAACCCCCAAGGTTTAGGTGCCGTTGCAAAATACGTCATTTAGCATTAATTGATATCTATAGCAATTTGGCACAAATAGTCTCTAAGGTTTAAGTGTTGCTGCGAAGTAAGTCATGTAGAATTAATTGGTATCTATAGCAATTTGACAAAAATAGTCTCTATCCAAATTCACGTCTACAAAAGCAATCCCGCTGCATCGCGCGGGTTTCCACACTAGTTTTGGACTATTTGTTTAACATGCCATATTGGTTTGCTATTAGGCTTGTCAGACTTTTCTTGTTGGGCGGGCTTTTGATATGTTAACATTAACACCAACAAATTAATTAGGGAGATTTATATACATCCTCACATACACACCAATATTTACATATTTCTCCAAACATAAGTTTTTAATGCATGATGTGCAAGCCTATTATAGCAAGGTTTGGGGAAATATATAAATAATGATGTGTATGTGGGGATGTATGTAAATGCCCCAATTAATTATTTATAGATATATAAAGTGAAACGAACCTCATCGTTTTTACTGTGGCAATTAACAATTGGTCTTTCATAATATATATAATATATATGTTAAACAACAAACCACAATCAGTGTCGTTGCTAGTATGACGTTAAAGTTCAGAATTTTTGTAAGTGCCTAGGTTCCGTTCTTCGCTTTGACACGCTAATTTCCGGTTAACTAATTGAATGCAATGGATATTGGATATGAGCCAATGATTTAATATTGCTCAACAAGCTTAATTTGTGTATATTTTATTTTACTTCTTATTTATTTATTTTGGTTTTAAAAGGATTTTTGTCTTTTAATACTAGTTAGATTAATTAATATATCCTTTAGTTCAAAGCAACTTATTCTTGACAGCAGACCTCTCACAAAAACTATCAGAAAATCAAAGTTGTATACATACGGAAATAAAAAAAGATAACAAGAAAATTTTAAGATTTATTACAAACTCGCAACAACGTGCGATTGCTAGTACTCGTTATACAAACAATGACAAGCATGTAAACTTCTATTGTCTATTATATAATATTTTTTTCGTTCCAAATTAAATTAAATGTCAATCTTCATTTCTTACAAAGTTTAGAAAAATGGGGTCAATTACAATATTAATCGATAAAGTTTTATTCCAACTTATTTAGAAGCATTTTAATCGGTTAAAGCATTTTAATCAGTTAAAATTAAAAATAAATATTAATTCTAAAACAACCAAATAACTAATTTGACTTATATTTTAAGACGAGTGTGTATACAGTTAGATACCTTTCTTATGAAACAAAATAGGATATGGGTTTTCTGATTTTAACCGACGGAGGTGATTTAGTGGTAAAGGTTTAACTTCTTAGAATAAAAATGCCTAGAGATTTTATGTTTGAACCTTGTGGAGAAAATTAACCTCTTATTGGCTATAGAGGTTCATCTGCGTCGACTTCGAGCAATCCAAAAAAGTAGTCGTTTTAAGATTAGTCGGCTCGTAATATCGAATCGAAAACCCATGTATACTTTAAAAAAAAAAGAGAGAAAAAAAAAGTTAAGGTATGAGAAATTTCATGCGCAAAAGTTCAGATATGACAAAGATGATGTGTTTTATTAGATGTATGGTGAAGTGGCATGATTTATATGGCTGTGTAGTCACAACCAGTGGCGGAGCCAGGAAATCACAGTATGAGGGGCAAAAAAATTTTACTTTCACGTAAGTCGTTAAAAAAATAAGGAAAAAAAATCAAAAGAAACAAAAAAAGAGGCTTATATTGCGCAAAACCAACTTAAGTTGCGTAATAGTTGCACCAAAATAGCAGAATATATTATGTAAAAGAGTGGCTTATCCATTGCTAAAATAAAAGCTAAAAACAAAGAAAACTAGAGCTTATATTAGTGTGAATCAACAAAAGAAGAAAATAACCTCCGCCGACTTCGAACTATCCATAAGAGTAGTCGTCATAAAATTAGTCGGCTCGCGTGTCAAAAACCCAAATAAATCAATAAAAAAAAAACTACAACATAACGCCTCATCATATCATCAGATATTGTTGAAGATGATATTTCTCTTTTTTTAGTATCATTGCATATTTATGGCCATATTATATAGCAAGTAACAAAGTTCATAATTAGTGTTTTGCACATTTACATCATAATAAATTAACAAGACACATAAAAAATCACAACATATAATTAAAAAAAAACATGAGACATTAAAAGTCATGTATTTGATGTCTACCTAGTTTTGTAACTAAATTAACACAATTGGGAAACAAACACAAAATCATACTCCGTATTATACAGGAAGATGAAATAGAAAATGTAATAAATAACTTAACTCCCACTTCACGTGGCTCGACACTAATTTTGTTAAATGAAATAAAAGTTAAAGTTGTAAAAATTTGAATTAAAATAAAATAACCTCAATAAAAATATAAAAACTAAAAACTCATAAAAATATATTAAAATGAATGTTGAATTAAAGAGCATAAAATTTTAGAAAATATGGTGAAATTAGATTATAATATAAATAAGTAGATAAAAAAATATTTTAATTTGAAAATAAAGATGAATTTTTAGTTGAGAAGTGACACATGTCATTTTATAATTGGAGCTCCTTATCTTAATTTTTGGTGGTTAGGAGTTAGGCTTGGAGTTTGTTAAGAATTGACACATGTCATCTCATGATTGGAGCTCCTTATCTTAATTTTAAGCCTTCTAAAATTAGAAGGCTTAATTTTTAAGCCTTCTAATTTTAAAAGGCCTAAATGCATTATAAAATAGTATAGATTATTAATTTAATTTTCCTCTCTCCTAGCACAAGCTCCAATGCATCATCTTCCTCATCTATCTTGAACTCATTTTCAAGAACTTTGAGACTTATAGAGGGCACAATCATTTTTGTGATGAGGGCAACACCATTGAAATATCAAGAAACACGAATATTTACCCACGAAATACTGAACTACTAAAGAAAGTGTTGGGGGCAAGTGCCCTCCCAACTTTGCAAGTGGCTCCGCCCCTGGTCACAACTTGACGTCACCATACAAGTAAAATGTTTCTTTTGATATTTTCTTGAAACTTCGAGACTGCTCTCGTTTTCTAGCAATTTCTTGAAACTCATAGATGATTCTTCGCTTCATAACCTGCTCCCACAATGCGTATGTATAAAGCCCAACCAATCCAACATTAAACCACAGATCGAATTTAAAAAGTTGAACCATTTCAATTCCTACATAACACATTATCTTAATTATTCAATACTTTCTGATTCAAAGTGCTAGCAAAACTCACATTATAAATCTACCGAAAATGGCATTGTCAAAGCAACAGATGATCACGCTATTACTAACAATGGCATGGATGATGATCATGTTACCCGCAAAAACCGTGGCTTTAGTCCCATACAATAACAAACCTCTATGGGACATGATGATCCCATCCGAATACCCATTCAAGATCCTCGAACAAAACCCATTCAATCTCGCTAAAAACCTCGAAACAATAAACTTGGCACGCGCAGATTGGAAGGAGACATCCATGCATCACGTGATATCTTTAGATGTCCCCGGGATGAAGAGAGAAGACATAAAGATAGAAGTTGAAGAGAACAGGGTTTTGAAAGTGAGCGGAGAGAAGAAGGCCGAAGAAGAAGCAGACGGTGACAAATGGCACAGGGCCGAAAGAACAAGTGGTAAGTTTTGGAGACAATTTAAGTTACCTGCGAATGCGGATTTGGAGAATATAACAGCGCACCTTGAAGACGGGGTCTTGAAGATCAAGGTTCCAAAGATGGCTCAAGAAAAGAAGCAGTCTAAGGTTATTGATATTATGGAGCATGGAACATCTGGTGAAGATATTAAAGCAACAACGGCTGGTGCTTAAACTATCAAGTTTTGATATTACATATGTCTAATATAATGTCGCTTAATAACTTTGTGGTTGTTTTATAGTACGGTGGATGCTATGATTGTAATTTCATAGTTTTGTTCGGTAATTATGCCTTGTAATAACAAAAAAAATAAGAACATATTTTGGTTTTGGTGGTAAATATTTGTTATTAATTATATGGCAAATCCGCACGCGAAGTGAAATGTTTCATCTTTTTAATTATATTTTTATGCTTAAAATTCCTTTTAGTTGGAGATGCAATAAGTTGATTGGAATCTGACAAAAGTGAGCCAACTTCTTAAACCTATAAATTTAAGACACGAAACTGTAGAAATATTTTTAGCAAGTTTTTTAGATGGCTATAGCATTACTGATAAAAAGAGTAAATTACACCGTTCGTCCTTGTGGTTTGCGTTGGCCGTAGGGTTTAGTCCTTTGACCAAAAAAATTGCACCGTACGTCCTTAAATGTGAAACGTTATGCACCGTTCGTCCCTCCGTCCATCTGGGCCCACCAATTCCCACTAACGTCAGTTAATGGAGGTTTTTAAAAGGGTATTTCTGTCATTTTCCATTTGTGTAATCTGTCACCTGTGATTTTTTACAACTAAGGTAAATATACCCATTTGCTACAAACCCTGACACTCACAATTCAACCTCCCTCCTCTCCACATCTCAGCCGCCACCCACCACTCTCCTGCTCTCTCCTCCGCCGTCTGTTCACCATCACCTCCGACCAACCAAGGTGTAATTTACTCTTTTTATTGTTTACGCATATGACATGATAAAAAAGATCAAAAATCAAAAGAATTTTTAATGGATTTGACTTTTTTTTAATGAGTAACAAAGATCTCAAAAAACATAGAATTATTTCTTCATCTTAGGTTATCTAAAAAATGTTCATCTTTTTTAGATCATCATACTTATGGTAATCACTATATTCGAATATTCCACATTCTATACGACTTAACAATAATTTTATGACACTTTCTAAACTACAATTAATTTTGCAATAACATTACTCGGCTCATGGTTTTTTGTTAATTACCAGCAACACATTCTAGAAACATCAATAAATCTTTCTTTTCCTCCAAGACAGTAATTAAAAAAAAACCGCCATCACGTGACCACAGTTTCACTAAACCACCGGTCCACTTTAAATCACACACCGTATTTCATTTTCAACCACTCGAAAATACAATCATAAAGTCTCAGTTTTCTTCTTCTTTCAGATTATACAAAATTATATCAAGACTTTAAAAAAGTCTATCAATTGAAAGAATCAAACCCTCATCGACTCTTGTTAAAGCATTAGCTTTAATCATTATCCGAAGGTCTAAAGGGAAAAAGACAATAACAACTATGTTATCATCTTTCCCTACTTCGGTCGAATCAAGAAACGAATAATCAAACACTACAAACAACCTACCCGAGACCCAATGGATCTTGAAGCCTTTCAATTGATTTCATGATTCGATTTGTGCTGAATATGAAATGACTTAGGTTCGGTCGTTATTGTTTTATGGTATTCGTTTGTGATGGTAGATGAGATTGGGGTTTGATGAGCAAGAAAGTCTGCGGTTGAGGAGAAAATAAGGTGATGGGGCGCGTGACCTAGTGGATCGGAAAGAGGGGAGAGTGGGGAGTGTTTTGAGGTGGGTGGTGTAGTGTGGTAGGCGGCGGTGTGGCGGTGGTGGTGGTTTAAGGTGGTCGGCGGCTAGGTTAAAGAGAGAGAGAGAAATGGTGATGACGGTGTTTTATGTTTGTGTGTGTGTGTGTGGTAAGTGGTGATATACCACTTCGGACGATTTATGTAATTTTTACTTTAATAAATGCTAGTTGCTAGTGAAATGACCGAAATAACCCTTTAAAAACCTCCGTTAACTGACGTTAGTGGGAATTGGTGGGCCCAGATGGACGGAGGGACGAACGGTGCATAACGTTTCACACTTAAGGACGTACGGTGCAATTTTTTTGGTCAAAGGACTAAACCCTGCGGTCAACGCAAACCACAAAAAGTTGAACCATTTCAATTCCTACATAACACATTATCTTAATTATTCAATACTTTCTGATTCAAAGTGCTAGCAAAACTCACATTATAAATCTACCGAAAATGGCATTGTCAAAGCAACAGATGATCACGCTATTACTAACAATGGCATGGATGATGATCATGTTACCCGCAAAAACCATGGCTTTAGTCCCATACAATAACAAACCTCTATGGGACATGATGATCCCATCCGAATACCCATTCAAGATCCTCGAACAAAACCCATTCAATCTCGCTAAAAACCTCGAAACAATAAACTTGGCACGCGCAGATTGGAAGGAGACATCCATGCATCACGTGATATCTTTAGATGTCCCCGGGATGAAGAGAGAAGACATAAAGATAGAAGTTGAAGAGAACAGGGTTTTGAAAGTGAGCGGAGAGAAGAAGGCCGAAGAAGAAGCAGACGGTGACAAATGGCACAGGGCCGAAAGAACAAGTGGTAAGTTTTGGAGACAATTTAAGTTACCTGCGAATGCGGATTTGGAGAATATAACAGCGCACCTTGAAGACGGGGTCTTGAAGATCAAGGTTCCAAAGATGGCTCAAGAAAAGAAGCGGTCTAAGGTTATTGATATTATGGAGCATGGAACATCTGGTGAAGATATTAAAGCAACAACGGCTGGTGCTTAAACTATCAAGTTTTGATATTACATATGTCTAATATAATGTCGCTTAATAACTTTGTGGTTGTTTTATAGTACGGTGGATGCTATGATTGTAATTTCATAGTTTTGTTCGGTAATTATGCCTTGTAATAACAAAAAAAATAAGAACATATTTTGGTTTTGGTGGTAAATATTTGTTATTAATTATATGGCAAATCTGCACGCGAAGTGAAATGTTTCATCTTTTTAATTATATTTTTATGCTTAAAATTCCTTTTAGTTGGAGATGCAATAAGTTGATTGGAATCTGACAAAAGTGAGCCAACTTCTTAAACCTATAAATTTAAGACACGAAACTGTAGAAATATTTTTAGCAAGTTTTTTAGATGGCTATAGCATTACTGATAAAAATATACGTCTAATAGCAAAGCAAAATCAGGAAATTGCATGGAAATACCCGAATCATAAACCACAATAATACATTCCTAAAAAGGGACAAAAAGTTAGGCATTGGTCACTTTGAGGTACAAAAATAAAGCCTCTTCCTAATTTGGTCATGTGCGAATGTGCGACTCCACCAAAATATTGACACGTGTCCACCAATATGTTAGACAACAAGTACTCTTTTAATTCCCAAGAGGGGACAACAAGTACAGTGACAACCAATGCCTCGTTTGACTTTGTTATACAAATGTGCGAACAGTGAATGTGCGAATGTGCGAATGTAACATAACTTTATGGGGAATGCACACATGTAAGGAATCAAATCTATCCTTTATTTTATCGGGAATGAATAACTTTTATTTTTTTGGCACGTTTTACATTTACACATAAAACATGAAACACTTTTACACATAAAACACACACATTAAACACACACACATCAAAACTCTTGAAACACGCACCGATAATCATTTTAAACACACACACTGATCATCTTCAACCCCTGATCATCACCAAAATTTTGAAACACAAACAATGTCTTGTAATCCATCGTCATCTAATCCAACACAACCATTTCATGTAAGTTTTATTTTCATTTTCAATTTAGGGTCCCTTACTTTTAATATTAGGGGGTTTTACTGCATTAGTTTAATTTTTGTTACTATTTTGATTTTCAATTAGGTGGTAAATGCTCGGGTCACGATAAGAACTAGGTTATCCCTTCTGACAAAGATACGTGATAGGTTGGGTTGTAGGGAGGATAATTCATTTAACTGTTTAGAGTCTGTGTTCGGACCGTGATTAAATATTAGAACAGTTGAGCATGATAATCATGTTCTTAATTTCCTGCTCCAACACCAAAGGAATGTTGAGAATCGAAGATTTGATACACCCTTTTTTTTTATGTGGGGGGACACAGTTTAGAGATGGGGTATGAAGGAATTTTGCCTTATCACTGGATTTCGATTCGGTAAAATCTCCTTAGACCATTTGCATGATGCTGAATCGAGTTTTTTGAAGCGTGTGTTCCCGGGTTATGGTTATTTGAAGGGTGAGGACCTATTGAGGATGCTGGAGAGTCAGGATTTCATGCACATAACCGCTGAGGATGCTGTCCGTGTTTGCCTTCTCTTAGCAGCGGACTATGTTTTCATGGGTCAAGAGCTAAGGCATGTGATGACCTCAGAAATTGTTGTTTTAGCTGACAATTTTGATGCATGGAACTCCTTTCCTTGGGGGCAGCATATGTGGTTCGAATTTCATGAGCGGGTCTATAATCTTGTTTCTAAGAACAGAACCAAGTACATGGAATGTTATGCAAGACAGGGAGCGGCCTTCCAAGCAGTGTATAGCTTGTTTGGATTTGCTTTTGCTCTGAAGGTTAGAATACTTTGGTTTCAAATTATATATAATAAGTGAATGCGTTTGTTAGTATACTTTTTTCATATGTAAACTGTTTTTCAAAATACAATCGTTTTGACCCACTTTACAGCCCATTTGATTTATTGATTTAGAATGCTCTGTTTTTTAAACAGGTAAAATTCCTTTCATCAGTGGCTAAGTGTGTTTACTTTTGTATTTTTAAATTCCTCATTATTAGTCGAAATCAGTTGCAATTTTGGATTTTGAGAATTTGGTTGGTGTTTTTCATGAATATATTTTTTGATTAATTTTGATAATTTTCTAAATCAGATTTAGAAGTGTTCAAAGTAGGCTGTTTTTACAAAAAGTGCCCTGTTTCTAAGAACTCAGCTTAGAATAGTGGTTAGTTGTAGCTTGTTTGTGTTATTAAGAACTCAACATTTGTTATTTTGTATTGTTTAAAGTTTGCAATTGTCTTTTGTTCTTAAACAAATTGCATTTAAAATCTGGTTTTTTTCAAGGTTTAGGATTATTTCATTATAAAACCTTGTTTCTAGTTAGTTGATTTTGGTTGAGTTGTTGTACTAGTTTTGTTTGTTTAAGTGAAATTGAAAGTCATAAGTCAAAGTACCCAGGCTATGACCCAAAAGTACATTGTGTAGTAGCAACAGCCACCTGAATTTATGTACGCAAAATTACCTGTAGTAGCAACAACCACCTGATTTTGCTTGAGTTGAGTAGTAGCAACAGCCACCTGATTGCTCATTTATGGTTATTATCATCCCATGGTTTTTTTGAGTTATTATCAAATTTCCTAAGTCAAAAGTCATATTTTAAAATGTGGTGCCATCTAACATAATGTTTGTTTATATTACAGATTTTTGTTCTTGAAAGCTTTCCCAACTCAAAGCTGTGGTGGGACAAAGATGATACTGCTGTTCCCCGGGGCGTTGCTTGGGGTAATGTCACAGCTTTTCACAAAAGTGATTATGTCAAGCTTTTTGCTACCAAACCACCACCACAAAAAATTGTTCCAACTGCTGCGGAACAAGGTTCAACTTGGTGGATGAGCAGCTTAGAGTATTTCAACAGTCCACACGCCTCCTGTGCAAGACCCTATAATCCCGTTAAACGGGATAAGATCAAGTCAAGGGTTTCCCGAAAATTTATTCGTGAAGAGGTTCACACGGAGGTTCATGTCCGCACTGAGGTTCGTACTCGGTTTGTGGAGGAGCATGCTGTTGAAGAAAGCGATAGTGATGATTGCCTCAAACACGTGACCAAAAGACAACTTTACAAGAGGATGATTGCTATGGAAGCTTCGTTTAATACTCGTATAGCTGCTTTAGAGCAAAATAAGCATCCAGCTAATGAAGGAGTTGGTGTTGTTGATGAAGGAGTTGGTGTTGTTGATGAAGGAGTTGATGTTAACCTTCCAGCTAATGAAGGAGTTGACCGTCCAGCTAATGTTGTTGATAACCTTCCAGTCAAAGAGGCAGTTGAGCAGGAAGCCAATATTGTCATTGAACTATTTGGTGATCTCCCTGAGCCAAAGAAAGTGGCGGAAAATGTTCAACATTCAAAAGTGTGTGCTGAGCAGGAAACAAAGCAGCCTATGGAAGAGGTTTCCGAAGATAACAACAAAGTCGATGTGGAGCAGGAAGCAAAGCGACCTAATGAAGAGTTTTCCGAAGATAACAATAAAGTTGATGTTGAGGAGGAAGCAAAGCGACCTAATGAATATTTGGTATTTAAAGACATATATGTTATGACCACTGGACAGGTAACTATTGAATCATTTTTCTACCATTTGCATAAGTTTAGACCATCATATATATAATTGAATTTTATTTATTGTTTCAGGATTCAACAAAGGATTTGGAAGATTTGATTGATTTTTCTTCTCTTCCGGATAATATGGTATGCACATTTGTATTCCGCATAATAATTATTTAATATCATTATAACTAGTTAATAGTGTATGCTGATATGTAAAATTTTGTATCTAAGTTTCAGGATGTAAATGGTTTAGATCCGCAGGTTGATGCTGAACAAAATTTGGTATGGAAATTTTATTAATTATGTCTTAAGTTTGATTATTAATTGTATAACACTGACCATGAAAATGGTTTTCAGGATTTGAATGGTTTCATGAGCGGTCAGCAGATGGATGTTGGTGGCACAGATAACTCGGGAATTAATGTGGTATGCAATTTCTATTTATTAAGTTTCATGATTAACTGGATAAAACTGTTTTTTATATCATTTTTCAGGATTTGAATGGTTTGATCGATGAGCAGATGGATGGTGATTTCACGGATAACTCAGGAGTTATGGTATGCAAGTTTTAGTACCTAGTTCAATTTATATTTCTTAAATTTCATCATTAACTGGATTAAACAGTTTTGCATCTCATTTTCAGGATTTGAACTCTTTGTTTGATGAGGCTATGGATGATGATGTTGTAACTGTAAGGGTTCCGTTTGAACGAGAGAGAAAGAAGAGCCGCCACGTGTCTTCTCCATACACAGTTCCACCACCTACCACACCAAGAAGGGCCAGAAAGTGTCGACCTAGATCTAGGATCTATAAATCTAAGATACAGTCCCTTGTTGGTCCTGATGGAAGTGAGATAAAAGTTGAACCATGGAAAGAGGTACTTATACTTAATTAGTATACAATTCATTTTTGTTTAAGCTTATGGTAGTTATTAGAAGTCATATACTTAATATGTAGAATTTCGGCTGGTAGCATAGAATTTTCAAGGGCCAGAAGTGTCGTCCTAGATTTATTCTCTTGTTTCAATTTATTTATGTAACGGGTCAAAATGGATAAAACAATTTTCAGGACAAAAGAAGGCTTTTTTTATTTCGGCTGTTAAGACATTACAATCAGGACAAAACAGTTTATGTAACGGGTCAAAATTGACAAAGAAGGCTTTTTTTAGCACTCCTTGTTAGTATCCTTATTCAAGCCCTTGTTAGTATGATTATTTGGGACTTTTTGGTTTAAGTTTGTGGTTTTCCTAGTGACAGGTTTGAATTGAAGCCAAATCTTGAGATTCTTATGGAATTGACCCTTAATTCCTATGACTTTAGGCTTAGTATTATTAGTCTCTTCACACCTGCACCTGCACCTGCACTAGTCCCAACTTTATTAGTCTCTTCATTTCTATCAAATTTTCCCAATACATTTGTACCACAGGTGCAATCATTATGCCAAAATACCTTCCACTTACTTCGCCTAGGTGGTTTCCAGCTATACTCCATAGTGACAAACTTAGAACATGAAACCACAACTTCAGTAGGTCGTATGTTTCTTTATTTTATTTTGGTCAGGAATATACGGACATGGCTTTTAACAGTATGTGTAGTATTAATCTTGTGAGTGGATGTAAAATAGGAGTTTTTTCATCATTTCGCAGGAACTGAATCGTCCTGAACGTTCCCCAGCCACCAGAATCAATTGCCATCCAGACATTAACATGTTATTACGTTCAAGGAAGGGCATGAAATTTTGTTTTCCTTGGTCAAATGCGGAGCTATGCAATACATTTTGGGCTGGTTTAGTGTGCAAGGACGACATCAGGAAAGGCTAGTTGTCTGATTTGGTATGTAATTGTTACCTACTTATTATCCCTGAAACCGTTTAAATTCCATCTCTCATTTCGCTAATGTAGTTTTCTTCTGTATACTTGTGATATTGCAGCACATTGATGTATGGGTATTGTATATGTGGCAATTTAGACCTGAAGATGCTGACTGGGTGATGGTCGGACCATATTTCAGCACACAGCTTCTTCGTAGAGATATACCAATGTATTATGCAAACGGTATTACCTATGGTGTCCTTGGGTAGCCCCAAATGTTGAAAAGGTACGAAGTAGTCTTTTGGTTTTCAGTTTTCAACTTATTCATTATGGTCAATTAGCGTCTTATAATGACTACATATTGACTACATGGTTTTTACTCAACACCAAGATCAGTAACCCTATCATCACTATGCTGTAGATGCTTGTGGTAACCCTTATGATTGATTGGTATGCTGATTTACATGTTATGATCTTGCTAGATGGGCATTTTTTTATTTAGAAATCAGCCCAACTATAAACCTTCTAAGAGTCAAAATCTGGTAGTTAGATGGGCATGAAGATTAACTGAATACCATAGGATTAAATGTTGATTAAGGGTTCTGATATTGGGTTCATTAGAGTTTCATGCTATGTGTAACTTACCCGTATGTCATCTGCTCAACGCGGCCCACGTGGATATATCCAACTAAACCAGCCCAAGTGGCATGGCCCAATTTTTTAGCTTAAGTGAAAGGGAAACACACTTAATGAGTGTCTAAACTCTAAACCTTTCTTTTTCACATGTTGTTCTACACATTATACTAGTTGAGTTAGTATAAGTTTGTATTATTTTTGAGAAACTATGAACAATATTCTGTTACACACACGCAATTCAGGGGATGAAATGATCCAATAGGATAACAACGGCTCCGGTTTGGCGCAAGGAATAAGTGTCATTGAGTCATTGTTTAAGTGTTAGGATAAGTGTCATTGAGTGTTTAAGATATGTGTTGGAGTCGTAATAGGATAAGTGTTTTTTTCAATATGAGATTATCCCATTACTAGTATTTATGTTCGATTGTCAATAATGAAAGTTTCAAGTTTTCCATATGTTTGATTGATTAGAACGAGTTTGCAGTTTGTCATTGTTTTTTAGAACGAGTTTGCTTTTAATACACCTTTCATATTGTAGGTTTACATTCCCGTGAATGAGCCAGATATTCACTGGGCTTTGGCGGTCCTAGACATACGATCAGGTGTTGTTACCATATATGACAGCCTTGGTGGTCCAGATGAAGAAGGCCGTCCATGGTGGGATACTTGGAGGCAGACTTTTTCAAGGGATATTCTCGTTTATCTTGAAGATAGTCAGGTCATGGCCAATAAAAACATTGATCCACGTACTTATTCAATAACCTTTCGGTATGCAAAAGATGTGCCATTACAAGGTGGCTATTATGGAGATTGTGGTATTTGGCTATGCTTTTTTTGTACCGTTTGACAAACGGTCTTCCATTGATGGTCGATGATCCTGTTGAATTTGCTCTAGCATATCGTGAGCAATTGATATCTTTCTATTGGAAACACAAGAAGGTAGAATCAATAGAACCAGTCAAACCAACAGATGGTTTACATCTAATTTAGGTGTTGTATGTGAAAAACTATTAGGTGCTGTAACAGTTTAGGTGTTGTAGTAGTTTAGATCTTTTATGGTTGATATGTCTACTTTTGTAAACATTTCGGTGCTGTAAACATTTAGGTGCTGTAACATTTTGGTGGTTTAACATAACCCAAATTGACCCATTTCTATGTAACTGGATCGGCTTTAAATTGCCAACTCTAAAGTACTATGCATTGCCATCTGTTATATCAGCTGGTTGCTTTCAAAGTATTTTTCGTGGTATGGATTCTCTACTTGTCGGTTCAGTATAATGTTTATGTGCTAATAAGCAGTTAATGCTTATTTGCTTATTCTCAATCTTAGGATATCAGCAGTTTTGAAATTAAGATAACTGGTTAATATGACTTCTTTTTACCCACTTTGACCGCTGAAGTCAACCTTGTCTGTTGATGAGTTAGCTATTTAGTTAACAAGTTTTTCATTAGCAATTTAGTTAAGATTTTGTTAACAAGTTTTTCATTAGCAATTTAGTTAAGATTTTGTAGTGATAAAATTTTTTAAAAAACTAAAAATGGTGAGTTAGCTAGCTTGTTTAATCACTGTCAAGAGGAAAAAATTCAAAAAATGGTTTACCATGTCTGTTGATGGGTTAAAGTGGGTATATTGGGTGAATTTATGTTCTGTGCATACTCTATGTCTCAACAGTCCTATTTGCAGCTTATTTATAAGCTGTAGATAGCCTATTAAGAGTGTTCAATTGGGGGCAAAAGTTAGCTGGGTTGGTGTACACTAATTATCCAAAAGCCCAGGTTCTAAATCCCTCTCTAGCTTATATCAAATAAGCTTCCAAGTAAGCCCTTTGTACCTGTTTTGCTGAACTGTATCAGCATATAAGTGTTTTTTTGTTTCATGTGCTTGTTTCATGCTGCTATACCTCAACTAAAAGAAATATGACAGAATAACGGAAATAAAATGGAGCTACAACAAGATATGATAAACTAAGCACCACATTTATTAATTGTCGATTACATGAACGCCGCCACTATATATTAGCAGCATCTGAGTACACAAAATTGTAACCCGACAATTATAAATCCACACACAATAATTACTGCTTTCTTAAACAAATAGTGAATAAACAGGAAGGCGATGCATTTTAAACGCTAATCCAACTTACCATATACATAAACCCTAATCCAACTTACCAAAACACAAAACACAAAACACATCTACCCAAAGAAACTAACTGTCTGACAGATCTTCATTGATTTCCATCAAGGTAACATGTTCTTCCTGTTGTTCAATCCCATCACGTATCAAGCCCAATGTTCCTTCAAGAGATTGCAAGATATCACGCTCCACGATTTGCATCTTGCCAAGACAACCTAGTGCATCCACCCCCTGTTCATGAAACGGTCCCAAATGGAGCACCTCATCTGTATGCGATCAAACTTCGGATTTTCTCCCTAATCTGACCAACCAGTACCTCCAAGCTCATAAGAAGATTGCGCTGCTCCACCAACTCGCTGCTGAAAAGTAGCTTGAAACATGTCGCAATGTTTTCAGATCCAGCTGCTGCCTTGAGTTCATTTAGATTGGGAGTGGCCATTGTTGTTGAAAAAAGCAGATCTAGATGAGATGTAGTTATTTGGGCGTAATATAATTAAGTGCGTAGGTAATTGTATCATTATATAGATCCAAAAATCATTTAAATGGTAAAACCCAGATCGAAGAGAATGATTACAAAACATAACTGAAAACGTATGTATGAAAAAAATAAGGAAACACAATAGAGAGTTCTAACACTATGAACTGAAACAACAATACAAATTTAATTCACAGGCCCCTATACTGTGATAATGAACCCCCTACACATCTTTGAATATTACAATTGGGAACGTTTTAGACAGTAAACAGCCACGCAAAGAAAATAAACAACTACGAACCGAAGATAAACTTTACAAAAAACTAACAACAGCATTAAAAAGAAACTTTCTCACAAGGCGGAGTTGAAGTTAAACTTAAAAAACAGAAAATAATTGTTGCTACAATATATACTTTCTTAATAATAGCGCAAAAAATGTGCAAAAAAATAATAATAAAATAAAATAATTGTTGCTACAATATATACTTTCTTAATAATGACATCTAGATTAGATATAAATCCATGAAACAAAACAAAGAAGAAATTAATACAAACAACAAACGAAACAAACAAATACAAATACAAATAAGAACACAACTACCACCATGAAAGAAACGAAACAAACAAATGATAAGTAAACTTCGACACAACTAAATATAATCTGGGTGATCCCAAGTTTGAGAGTTGTTAGAGTCGTAACCATCGTCGTAAAGATAGTCACGACAACCTTCAAATCTGCTCTCATCCCACTCTTTGTACAAAGCATCGAATTCTCTGTCCCGACGTTCTTCTTCCTCCCTTTCAGCTTGCTCCCTTCGAGCAGCTTCCTCCATCTCTAACAACACTTCTTCATCTTGGAGCCTAAGTCGCTCCCTTTCGGCTTCCTCCTTAAGAGTAGATTCTCTTTTTGCTATCTCCCTTTCTGCTTCCTCCATAAGAGCAACTTCTCTTTCTACTGTCTCCATTTCTCTTAAAATTTCATCTTCATCAACTTGTTGGCCGAAGTCTTTTTGTTCCAGAAATTGTTGGCTGAAGTCTTTTTTAGACATTTTTGAGAAAATTTTGTGTTTTTGTTTGTTAGTGTTTGTTTGTGTGTTACTTGTTAGTGTGCATTCAATATTTATAGGGGATTTCGAAACATGTGTACCCGGTACCATTTCAATTAAAACCTCTTGTATATTTTTCTACATGGGCATTTAAGTAAAAATTGTGCGAATGTGCGATTTGAACAAACGTGCAAACTAAATAATATGCATAAAATTTGGACATATACAATCACATTCCCTTCCTAAAAAATTCGTCTATCTTAAAAAAAAAAAAAAAAAAAATAATGGTAAATTAAGTGCATTTTTGGTTTGCCAAGGTTTAAGTATATTTTCGGTAGGTTTTGAAATTTATTATAAAATTAGGACATTCTAATATTTATCATACCCATTCTAAAATGCATAAAATTGAGACATATACAATCACAGTGCCTTAAAAAAATCGTGTAGTATAATATTTGGACATAACGATAAACCACTATAATTCAAACACTTGTACCCGGTACCATTTCAATTAAACCTCTTGTATATTTTTTATAACTGAAATTAAAATACACAAATAAAGTGGGTAGGTTTTGAAATTTATTGCCCCTGACCATGTAAATTAATGTGGTGCAGGTGAGAGTACATGTAAATTAATGTGGTGCAGGTGAAAGTACATTGGCATTTAAGTAAAAAATGTGCGAATGTGCGATTTGAACAAGCGTGCGAACTAAATAATTATATTTGGGTAGGTTGAAATTTATTGCCCCCTGACCATGTAAATTAATGTGGTGCAGGTGAGAGTACATGTAAATTAATGTGGTGCAGGTGAAAGTACATGGGCATTTAAGTAAAAATGTGCGAATGTGCGATTTGAACAAACGTGCGAACTAAATAATTATATTTGGGTAGGTTGAAATTTATTGCCCCCTGACCATGTAAATTAATGTGGTGCAGGTGAAAGTACATGGGCATTTAGGTAAAAAATGTGCGAATGTGCGATTTGAACAAACGTGCGAACTAAATAATATGCATAAAATTTGGACATATACAATCACATTCCCTTAGAAAAAAATTCGTCTATCCTAAAAAAAAATAAAAATAAATAAATAATGGTAAATTAAGTGCATTTTTGGTTTGCCAAGGTTTAAGTATATTTTCGGTAGGTTTTGAAATTTATTATAAAATTTGGACATTCTAATATTTATTATACCCATTCTAAAATGCATAAAATTGAGACATATACAATCACAGTGCCTTGAAAAAAATCGTGTAGTATAATATTTGGACCTAACGATAAACCACAATAATTAAAACACTTGTACCCGGTACCATTTCAATTAAACCTCTTGTATATTTTTTATAACTGAAATTAAAATACACAAATAAAGTGGGTAAGTTTTGAAATTTATTGCCCCTGACCATGTAAATTAATGTGGTGCAGGTGAGAGTACATGGGCATTTAAGTAAAAAAATGTGCGAATGTGCGATTTGAACAAGCGTGCGAACTAAATAATTATATTTGGGTAGGTTGAAATTTATTGCCCCTGAACATTTAAATTAATGTGGTGCAGGTGAAAGTACATGTAAATTAATGTGGTGCAGTTGAGTACATGGGCATTTAAGTAAAAAAATGTGCGAATGTGCGATTTGAACAAGCGTGCGAACTAAATAATATACAAAAAATTTGGACATATACAAGCACATTCCCTTAGAAAAAAATTCGTCTATACTAAAAAAAAAATGAATGGTAAACTAAGTGTATTTTTGGTTTGCCAAGATTTAACCTTTGGTGTATCACTTCCAAAAAATATTACGTGCACACAACTTGTTGCTCTAGCCAAGAAAAAGTTCAACATCGGTGAAGAGTATGATATTGGGATTTCTTGCCATGTTGGAAATAATTGTGTCCAAATAGTCGACGATGATGATATGGCTTTTTTTGTCCATCAAGTTTTGAAAGGGAAGTCTACCGTGTTGCATAATTTGTATATTAAGAAGAGTAAAAAAGGCTTAAAGGTAAATCCTTCTTCTTCTAAAACTTTTGAATTTGATCTTAATGCACTTCCTGAAGGATACGACAAATTTGGTGATGAAATAGACAACACATATAATCAACCAAATAATAAAACTTTCGAAAATAACGAGCCTATTTTGTCTACTCTCCCAAATCATGCATGGAAAAATAACACATTCACCTATATGCCTACTCCCACCGATCATCCAACACCAAATATTAAAACACCAAAAGTAGGGGTCGCACAAAATTGCTCACGTTTTCTAAAAGAGGGTGTTGAATTTGATAATAAAGAATTATGCATGTATGTAATCGGTGAAAAAGCTCTTTTAGAAGGTTTTCAGTTTAAAACACGAAAATCTGATTCATATAGGTATGATGTAATTTGTATACATAACAATTGCAATTGGAAGATAATTTCATCTAAGATACATGACAGTATAAGATGGAAATTAGGAAAAGTAAATGACATTCACACTTGTCCGAGAACACAATTATATCCTAATCACCGAAATGCAACCGCAAAATTGTTGGGTCATTTGTTGATACCAAAGATGGGAGATCACAGTCGGATATATAAGCCAAAGGACATAGTAAACGACATCAACCTTCAGTACAACATCGATATTTCTTACAAAAAGGCATGGGGAGGAAGAAATATATAGCATTGGAGACGTTGTCCGGTGACCCAAAAAATTCCTTTTCACAATTACCGTATTATTGTTATAATTTAAAGTTGAAAACCCCCAGTTGGGTAACACACATTGAGACAGATGATGAAGACCGTTTTGAGATGCTTTTTATAGGCTTTGGTGTTGCGGTAATAATTTATTACTGTCTACTTTATTTTAATAAAAAAATTTATATTCGTTAATTATATTATTATTTGTTATCACTAATACTTTGTTTAACTAAACTAGATTCGGAGTTTCTTGGAGCATTTGCGACCACTAATAATAATTGACGCGGCTCATCTTAAAGGTGCATACCTAGGTACAAATATGCTCGCCGTTGGAATGGATGGAAATAATCAAATTGTTCCTCTCGCGACCGGTGTATCTCAGGGTGAGACTGGGAGATCGTGGACATGGTTTTTGACCCACTTGAAGGAATGCATCGGTGAAGTTGCAGATTTGGCTATAATATCTGATAGACATTTAGGAATACAACAAGCTTGTCAAACGGTTTTCCCTGATGCATTTCATGGTTTTTGTTGTAGGCATTTGATGTTAAATTGCAATTTCGGACAAGGGAGAAAGATTAAGGCCTTATATTGGAAGACTTGGAAATGTTACACAACCGACGAGTTTGCAGAAGCATTCTCACAAATTGAACGAAAAAATAAGGAAGCTTACAATAAACTGGTGGAGGCTGGCCTTAGTAATTGGTCAAGGGCACATTGCACAGGACATCGTTACAATTATATGACTTCGAACAGTGCAGAATCAGTCAACAGTTTAACAAAAGATGTTCGAAGAGTTCCGATTTCAATGCTAATGGAATACTATAGAGGGCTTCTACAAAGATGGTTTTGTGAGAAACGACAAAAGTATCAAGGTATATACTTAAATGATTTTATATATTATTAAACTATGTCTTTTTTATTTTATAGATGTCTTATTATTATAGTTATTGTTAATTAATTATTATTATGTCAAACGTTAGATGCAACTCCGGGTGATCTTAGCGACTGGGCTAGTGCAAAAGTGAAGGACAGAACGTTTAATAGTGCTAATTGGACAGTGAATCCCATTGAGCATAAAAGGATATACGAGGTAGATGATCGTAGAAGAAAACATATTGTAAGGCTAGATTATGATACATGCACATGTCGGAAATGGCAACTTTCTGGTTTGCCATGTGGTCATGCTATAGCTGTTTGTAGAGCTCAAGGATTGACAACTAGTAATCATTTGGCTAAAGGTTGGTTTAGAACAACCAATCTAAAAGCTACATACCAAGGGTTGGTATTTCCCGTTGGAGAAATTCCGAGTTGGGAGCTTTCAACGGGTTTGCAGGTTGTAAAGCCACAAAATATGGATAAGCGCCAAGCGGGAAGACCGAAGAACAGAGATCGGATTAGATCTCAAGGTGAGGAGCCAGAAGAAAATGCATGCGGACGGTGCGGTGCACGTGGTCACACTCGAGGAGTTTGTAATGCGCCAATGCCTAAAAAAAAGGTAACTAATACGTTCTAACCTGATTATTATTATTTGTCATTGGTTTATTGAACAATGTATTAGCTTGATAATATTGTTTTATAAATTACAGGCAAAGAAATCTACAGGAGGCGGCTCCCAAAGCAATCACGGACGATCACAAAACACACTCGGAAGCTCACAAGGATTACAACCATCAATGTCACAAGGCTCGAGCATGTTAACTTGGCTGACCCATGATTGAAGTGAAGTCCAGAAAACAAGAGACAATCAATGTGACAATGTTTGAAATGAAGTTGTGTTGTACTTGCAAGAATGTAGTTTAAAGTATGAGACCTCTCTTTCTGTATAACTGATAAGTATTGTAGACAAAGTAATGCATAAGTCTTAATGGACTAAGTTTTTCAACATACATTACAACCATACATTGTCCAGACAGTTTTTCAACATACATGACAACCATACACACAAGTCAGCCTGCTACAAGCCACAAAGATGTTCACCCGGGAAAAAACTCAGGGAATTATGTTCAAAAATACAAATTGTGGCCTAAAAAACAAGTCACAAATAATTCAAGCACAGTATATCCTGTTCTGGAAATAATAACGGATCAATGACTCTCGATATGCAAGTGTCGCCTGTGTTGGATTATCAACATGCAAAGGAACTCCATAAGCCAACCTGTATACAGAACAATACAGCAATATTAAGATTCTATTAGCCATAAAATGACATTTCTGTACATTGAGTGACCCAACCCATCAATGTTTTCACCATTACAGTTTTTCAACCTTTGACATGAAAATTGTTTTACCCATTTGACCCATTACACAACCCAGTTTCCTAAGCCATCTAAGCCAGTTTCCTAAGCCATTTTGAGTGCCCCAAGGCCACAACTACCACTTTTCCTTTATACTTATATTAGCCAACTACTACTTTTCCTATATGCCAAAATCCATATCCCAGTAATCTTTGTACAACCAGTTTCCTATTTTTATGCTAAAGCTGAATTACAATACAACATCTCAATTATTTGTGCTAAAGATGACAGAATCAATACCAAAGCTGGTGATACAAAATGCAGTCATGATGACAAAGCTGATTTTTGACTAAAATAGTGACTCAAAACAGTTTCATTTCAATATCCATAACTCACCAAACAATTTTATCCTCCACTATATAAGGCCATAATCTCAGTGGTTCCATTTTCATCACACATATATTTAACAAAAAACAAATAAATGAGTTCAAAACATTCCAGTGAGTCGTCTGCTGAGGAGGTTTGGCCACTAAATTCAATTGAGCCACCTTTGGAAATTGAGTATCCAAAGTTTGGCTCAAGCTCAAAAAATGAAGCAACTAGTTGTAACCTAACCCCCAAACAAATTGCAATGAAAGCTTTTGATGAAAGGAACAAAGTTCTTGGCCTTCCAAGCAAGAAATTTTGTGAAGAAAATGGTATCAAACCATATGTGGTTAAAGATGCCAAAGCTAAGCTTTTGATGAACGGGAAGGGAAAAAAAACGATCTGTTTAAGAAAGGGGAGCGAAGCCAAGGGAAGGGAAGGGGAGTTTTTTGGTTACATATGATGTATGTATGTTGGTTTAAGTATCACTTAAACCAAATTTAATAAAACTCTTGTAACCATGTTGATCAATGAATGGTTTTAGATTAGAAAAGTCACTTAGGCATTTAATATGTTGTTACAGAGATCCATTTTAGTTCAAGATACAAACCAGTCAATTAGACAAAATTAAATTGATATAAAATGTGGATTTCAAGATACAAACCAGTCAATTAGTTCAAGATACAAACCATTTTAGTTCAAGATACAAAACAGTCAATTAGTTCAAGATACCCATTTGACCCATTACACAACCCATCCATGTTTTCACCTTTACATCCTACCCAAATGAACCACATCTAAACCAGTTTCCTAAGCCATTTTGAGTGCCCCAAGGCCACAACTACTACTTTTCCTTTATACTTATATTAGCCAACTACTACTTTTCCTTGAATACTTACAATATAACTCTAAATATATGCCAAAATCCATATCCCAATAATCTTTGTACAACCAGTTTCGTATTTTTATGCTAAAGCTGAATTACAATAGAACATCTCAATTATTTGTGCTAAAGCTGACAGAATCAATACCAAAGTTGGTGATACAAAATGTAGTCATGATGACAGAGCTGATTTTTGACTAACTTAGACAAAATTAAACTGATATAAAATGTGGATTTCAAGATACAAAGTCACTATAAACTTGTATATGTTGTAAGCTTCCACATCTTTAAATAAGGACTATGAATATGTCGACAAATACAATACAACTCTAATTAATAAATAAGGACTATCAGTATGTGGTGAACTAGTACATTCTGGATCTGTTGGTATACAGTATAGGAAACACAACCAAATGAGATATTGTTGTAGTTTGGTTAGAGTAACTATATGACCTGTTTATGATGCCTATATAATTGTGGTTTTAAAAAATGAGTTACATGTTCAACAGTATCTAGTCAAAAATGGTTTAAAAACTAAGATAAAAACAAATGACAGTAACAAATCAGACCTCATAAAGTTGGTCAAACTGAAATATGCTTGTTTATTTGTTTTCTACCTTGGTTAATTCCCAGCCTTTCATTAAGGCTTTGCATGTGATTATTTTTTGGATCTTTTGTCATTGATTATGCTATTTAAGCATGGATATACATCTATTCATGATTCAAGTTTTGGTTCATATTTGGATCAAAGTAAAAAAATAAGCCATGGCAGGACAATTTAGGTTGAATGAGTTACGTGAGGCATCAAATTCTTATCAATGGGAGGATATGTTCATCTTGTACTGTCAGAGGGCATCGGCCGAGTATTGGCAGCTGGCGGCGGGTATTAACAGGGTTTACAGGAAGGTGGATCTGATGAATCGTGAAAGGGGTTATTTTGTGGAGGAGTTGCAGACTGCAGCTGCACAGTTTCTACCTAAGATAATGGCAGAGTTTTCAAATGAACTTCAAATGAAAGATTACATCAAACTGATGGAGCTAAGGGTTCTGGCTAGCAAGTTCGAACTAAGGGGTCGGGAGATTGACCTATTCACAGATAAGATCAAGGGTTTGTTGCCATGGTAGGGTCGATGATGCAATGGTGTATGTCAGTGTTGGCTAGTGTGTTTTCCAATAAAAGTGTTGTGGCCTCAGGATGCCTAACACGAGTGTTTAGGTACTACTTTGTAACTTAAGTAGTTGTCATGTAATCATATGTTTCATGAAAATTTATGTTTATGTTAATCTTAGTGGTCTGTGTCATGCCTATCTTAATCAAAACACTTGTGGTAAGGCTATGACTGGCAAAACTAGTAATAGCAAATATAATCAGGGTGGTTTACTAACCTGTAAAGAAACATGCAGAAAAAGACTCCGCAATCACCAAATAAACCTCCCTGCTTTGGAACATTCTGTGCAAGATGAAACTTGATATGGTAGGTTTTCGGGTTAATTTCTTTTTACTCAAACACACCTGTCTCCAGTAGAATCAAGGGAAGATTGACCTCCAAACATTTACTCATATTGAGATACCAATCACGACCTTCATCTTCACAATGATAAGCACTGTCATAAAATATAACATTTCCGGATTGTATGTGAAACTGGGCAAGCGACCAATGCTTCTTAGGTTCATTTATCGGAATGAACACCTGCAAGCAATATAAATAAAAATAACATCAATTCCAAAAGCGAAAAATTAAAGTTATATAAGATGTGTTGCTTTGTATTTTTGTATATACCCGATCAACATCAGCCTATGCCAACTGGTAAACTTCTTTATTAGCATAAAATAGTGGAACTGAATCTTGAAGTAGAAGTGTCAAGAAATAACTGCTAACGATGGACCAATCTGCAAAAGATGGTCTGAAGTGCCACAAATACATCACCCAAAGCTCAATATGCTGTACACATGTAAGAAAAACATATGTAAGGCACATATCCACACAATAACATCAGCTATATACAGAAATACAAAGCAACAAATCGAAAAAAATGCAACACCGCACTTTATATTAAACAGAACTTTTACAAACATAATTCAAACACAAACCAGCACACACCATTCACAAATCAAACACCACAACACCTATGCGAAAGAGTAACTACAGCTAGACTCTAACTTTAAATTATGCTCCGGATACATCAAATTTCAAATCACACACAGTGAACCATTACAACGCACGAATACTATTGATATAACGTGATGCAGCACGAAGAGCGGCATGTGCCTCACATAACATTCCCTGTAACGTGACCTGCTTAGAACGCTCATGTGCCCGCACCTCTCTGAGAAACGTAACGGAATTAGCCGATACCGAATTGAGCCGCTCCTGAAGAACCTCACGGATTAAGTCATCCAAATACCTAATACGTGCAGCAATATCAAAACAGCGCACGCGAACCATACTTTCCCACTCACGAGCAGCAATGACTTCCCTCTAAAAAAAAAGACACATCTGATCCTGAAGAGAATCACTGTCGCAAGCAAAACCAAGCTCACCTAGACGACCAGGGCGCGACATAGCTACCAATGCAAATGTGCAACCGGACCAAACTATAAAGGACTGAACGGAGGACATAAAAAAGGCAATAGATAGGCCACTACCAACAGTATAAAACCCACTACAAACCCAATCATAAAAAAGGAACATACAAAAGATTGGCTAATTGCAATACTGACAGCACTGTGTTCACCACTACAAACAGTTAACCTCAAACAAAAGAGGTAAAGCATTCATACGCGTGCATAATGGAGGCAAGAAAGCATACACAGAATCATAATCATCAACAATGTTTAAAAGGCAACAAAGCGCATATAGACTAAATACCATAAAAGAAAACCATATGCAAGAAAGGCTTATTTTAATTACCTCGTCACGGAACCAGCCTTCACGATTAGCGTCGAGCCCAACAAAACAGTCCCAGAAAAGATGATCAACAACAATATCATTGGACCAAGGAAATTTGCAACGAGAACAAAAAGAATTTTGTATAAAATCTTCCAACTCACGATGGACAAAAACTTTATCAATCCTTTTGGATGGCCTTTTTATATCCTACATGGTATACAAAATATAAGTAATGACCTTCAGTACAACATCTACATAAATGACCTTGAGTACAACATCTAAATATGCTATTGTATGACATACCTCTTGCCAAGGTTTGAGTTGACTACACAGCTTAATCATATAAGGACTGCAGATATCATTTTTCTTTTTGAGTTGCTCCAGAGGAGGGACTTTCACAGGAGCATCTACTTCCAGGAATTCTGGCCTAGGTACTAGTTGATGATGCCTCTTCTTTGACCCACAATTTTGCAAAGCAAGCTTCATGTGAGGGGCTTTCAACATATGGTTTCTACTATTCACAGTTTTTTCTTCTTCCATCAAGACCCGTAACCTCTCTTCCTTGACTCTTTGCAACCGTCGAATCTCAGCCTTTTGCTTTTCAGCTGCTACACGATCTTGGGTAGCCAAAAACGCACAATCATTCTGTGTGCATGGAAATAAAAACAAACTTAGTATTTACTTTAAAAGACCATTGAAATGTAATGTAGCTCAGGCTGTACAAACCTCTTCGACATATTTCTCATCTTCGACACACTCATTCTGCATGAAGTAAAATAAAAAAATTAAAAAAAAAATAAAAATAAATAAATAGAGTAATATGTATAAAAACCTCTTGGAAATCATCAATACTTTTCTCCCGTGATGATTTGATTGCCGAATCAAACAAATTTAGGAAATTATCGTTTAAATTTGAGCAATACTCATCACCAAGATCAGTAACCTTATCATCACTATCTTTGTAAAATATATTAAATAAAATGTAAGCAATTCAGATAACTATCTCCGCCTCTTGTTACATAAATGTAAAGAAAAAAAATAATACTAACCAGTGATTTGTATTGCTGAGTATGTCCAGGATATTTTTTTCTTATGAAACACTGCCGTATATAAAAAATCAGTTAGTAAACTCTTTAATATGGTACGTGGTGTTTATGGTTATCGTTATAAAAATACCTGAATAATGGTTTCAAGTTTCCAAACCCGTGCTCTCAAACTATTGACCTCTGCAGGTAAAATCAACAAACCATTGCAAATATCATGCAATGTCTTAACACGATCCTGAAGAGTAACACGAGCCTTCGCTCAGGTTTGACATACTATGCATTTTCGAACGAGCTTCTGCTCGTCTACGCAGATAATCCTCAAAAAGATCTCCATGGACAACAGGCGGGGGTCTAGGTGCATACCAGTTAAAAAACCTAATGCCTCCTGTGTACCACTCTGAATCAGCCTCGGCTCTCGTGGGATATAGATCATTGTTTGTTTCTTTGTCCTAAACATGAAGTAAGATAAGCATTAACCATAATGATAGTCAACTAGTACATTTAGAAAGATAGTATAAACACTTGCCTCAGGAAAAAGCTGCCCGAAATTCTCCAATTTTTGAAATGAAACATTCTTAGACCATGAAAGTACTCTTGGGATAACACCTGTTTCCTTACTCCACCAAAGCCAGCTCTGTGTAGAAGACTCTAAGATCCATATATGATTTTAGTTAAAAACAGATTTTTAGCAATAGTTAAAAACAAATAACTTTAGTTAATAACAATTTCATGAAACAATTCTAACCTTGAAACATAAAACAAATCCAGTCAACGAATATTCCATCTTCTGAGTTGACTTGATATTTCGAATGGCATCGTACAACTGTCTCCAAATGAGTTCCCCCCAAGGAAATTTATTCCAGTCTTCAAAATTCTCAACCATCCTAAGATATGTATCATCGACCACAGATAACAAGTCACGCCCCATAAATATGACCTCAAGAGTTAACAAAAGGCAAACTCGGACTGCGTCTTCATCAGACACTTTGGTAAAAAGCACTTCATCCTCAATCAAACATAGAAGATCTATGCTTTTTAAATTCTCACCTACCTTATGCGGAAATACCCGGTCACGAAATATGATATCACCAATTCTAAACTTAGGCATTCCAAATTTAAAAGCAGTAATGAGGTGAAATTGACGCCGTCCAAAATGAAGATCATGTCCATTAATATTATAAAGTAGTGGCAAATCAAAGTGGTCATCATCAGACTTAATTTGCATTTGAAGCATATAATGTATAAGACTCTCATCGTTCTCAAAAGAATTCAAATCTAACCATGCACCAAAGCATGTTGACCGAAACAGTGTGCGACGGTTTTCATTTAGTCTGTCTTTAATCAATTGAAAGTAACGCAATTTGCTTCGAACGTGAAGCTTCGCATCAGATTCCTATACATACAAAGCAATTTGTAAATCTCATGAACATGAAGTGATAACATGAAGCAAAATAAGCAAATAAGGTACACCAAGCAAAATAAGTGCTATGGGTGATACTATGCCTGAGCTTATGAAACCTTATACTTAACCTAACCATTTTCCTTTTGCCCCTAATTCCAGCTTATATATAGGAGCTTATGACAGCTAGTGTTGAGCTTAACAAAATGTCTTTTGCCCACAGTTGACTTTATTAACAGACTCATACTAAAACACAGCTTATGACAATTTGTGTGATTGTCGTAATAAAACTCACTACTTTTCTGCAACTAGAAGTACATACAATTCTCTAAACAAGATCTTAAAAATTGCTTGTATCACTCATCAATTCATTCTTCATCCTAATTATACACATAATTGCTCACATACACACTCATCTTTCAGCAACATTCATATTCCCAAATGGCTAACATTCATAACTTAACCAAATGTCTAACCAAAAACCCACAAAAATAGGGGTTACAAAAAGGCTAACATTCGTAACTTAAACTAAACAATCAATGTTGATAATGTGCATTATTAGCTAAACAATCAATGTTGATAATGTGCATTATTAGCTAATCCAAAAACCCACAAAATTAACCCATAAAAGTAACCAAATCTAACAGGCGTGACCAAATTAAAGGGATTATCATTAAGGGGTTATCAAACAGGGGTTATCATTAAGGGGTTATCATCAAGAACCAAAAAATTAACCTAAAATCAAAAAACCCACAAAAAAGAAACTATGAAAGAAATTAACCTATCCCTAAAATAGGGGTTATCAAAAAATATATTTAATTCAAACAAAATCTGAGATTAAACATAAATTAAGGGATAAACATACCATTTGTATCAAAAAAAATTGAAAGAATTACGGTTTCGATAATGTGTGTGTGATTTTGTGTGTGTAAATTCAATTTACCAATGCAGAAATTTGAATTGATTAATTAACACTAAATTAAAAAGACAAAAAAACAAAAAGGATTTGATTAACAGACAAAAGATTTTGATAGTTCCCAATGGTACCTTTTTTCAGATCCACTTTTTCAACCGCACAATCGCCGGAATTCTCACACCGTCGTTCGCACATCTCCTTCATCGAATATTGTAAATTTGGTCCGGTTAGTGGGAAACTAATAATTGAAATAGTACTTGTTGTCTAACATATTGGTGGACACGTGTCAATATTTTGGTGGAGTCGCACATTCGCACATGACCAAATTGGGAAGAGGCTTTATTTTTGTACCTCAAAGTGACCAAAGCCTAACTTCTTGTCCCTTTTTGAGAATTAGCCCTACAAGAAAACAGAAAATGATAAATTAAAGCATGAACATTGACTTTCGTGAAACAAGAACAGTAAACCAAACCAAATTGAGAACAACATTGAGACACGTGTTTGACAATTTTTTTAAACGAATTTATCGTCCATTTCTCAAGATACAATGATCGAAACAATACGTTGTACTTGTAACCATTCTCAATTTATGAGGTTATAGTTTAATTTTAATTATTTAATCTTTTATTTTATATAAATTTACTTTTACGAGTAACCGGATTAATTTAATCGCGTACATAGATTAACGTACATTTAACTCAAACCGACACTAGACTATACCTAGTCTACTGATGAGTGTGTAAATACTCATCATTTTTGGTTAAATCTGAACTGCAAAACGTTTAAAAATGCTCAGAAATGCATCAAAATACTGAAAATATTCCAAAATTGCATTTTATATGTTTCAGATGCAAAATGTTCAAAATCAGATGAAAAATGAGCTAAGTTTGCATAATTGGCAGTTTCAGTCCCCAAGTTTCAAAAGTTGTCAGAAACAGTCCCTGAGCACATAATTTCAAAAGTAAAATCACCAAAGGTCCTTTTAAAATCAAAAGTTGTCAAAATTAGTCCTTTGGTGAAAAATATAAAAAGTTTGAGAAAATTACAAGTTTGGTCCTCCAACTTTGAAATTTGGTTAAAATGGCCCCTGGAAATTTGAAAATGGCAAGTTTGGTCCTTGTACTTTTTGAGATTGTCACTTTTGGTCCCTTGAAACATCTTTGATGAATTGGCAGCTTAGGTCCCTCAGTTTTCAGAATTTACACAAAGGTCCCTATAATATTAAACCTTTAAACACCCATTGGGACCCTATCACAAATCCACTTGACCCTTGGACCCCTGTCATAATTCATTTTGGACCCCCCCTTTATTATTAAACCCTGGTCAAATGGCTGATCAAACAGAACACGCGCCAAAAGTCTGTCTTCCTCAACAACTAAGCCTGCAACAAGCTATCACCCATCCCCCCTCCTCACCTCCACTCAACCTTGTTCCCCCCACCTCAACTAACTTCCAAGGATCATTTAATGCTCCTCTTATCCCCTCACTCAACCCCATCTGTCAAATAAGTGTTTTGGCGCCAAAATGAGATTAAACGGCTAAGATCAATTCAACTGATCCAATGGTCATGGAAAATGCTGGGAAACAATCAGAGATGAGAGAGGAAGCATTTGGGTATAAAAAGGAAGCAAGAAAAGAAGCAAAGGGAGTCTACTAGTTTTTAAAAAGTTTTATTAATGTCGTTTTATTCTTAAAGTTTTTAATTAAGTGTAATATCTGTAATCTCTTGTTGTCTTGTATCAAACTCATGTTAAATCATCAATATAATCTATTTTAAGCTTCAGTTTCAAAGTTTATATCAAATTCATACTTTTGAATCCACTGTTGAAAATTTCCAATTCAAAACCTTATGTACCAGCTCTTAATAACTTGATTTCTCACTCAAACAAGCTTGTATAAGCTTATGATAGATTTGTATAAGCTCACATTCAAGGTTTAAGTAATTTTGGGTCTTGGTCAAAGGAAGTCAAACTGGGTCAAGTTGGTAATGGAAATGGACATGGGTTGAAGCAGCCATGGATTTGGGTTAGTTCAGAGACATTGGGTTGGTTTTGGATAGGTTAGTGGTACTTTGGTTCATTGTTTCAAGCCATAGTGGCTAGGACCCTTTGTAAGTAATTTTCAAGATTTCTTAGCATAATCTTCAATTGTTGTCATAACTGGTTAAATCTTGTTTAAGTAGCTGTATTTAGGACTTATAGACTTAGCTTGATCATTGATTCAAGTATGCTTAGTAGTTGTCTCACTTAAATTTGCAAAACAGTCATTAAAGGTGTGTTTGGCATTGTTATTTAATCTGTTTTAGAGGCTAGCTCCATGGTTTAATTCTGTTGGTTCATATTTGTTAACTCCAAATTAACTCATACCTGTCTTAGTTTGTGCCTGCAAAACACCTATAGTCAAAATCTCAGTCCCATTGTGTTAACAGCTTATCTGTTGTGTTTTTGGAAATCAAATCACTTGTATTGTGTTTAAAATACATAGATAAAGGTTGCTTTAGTCTCATTTCAATCATTAACATCATAATCAGTCTTTAAATTGAGCTCAAAACTCATAAAAGTCAATTCTTCATAACTGTTCTAAAAAGTCAAAAGTGAAAAATCTGTTTTGAGCCCAACTGAGAAGAATTTTCTTGAGCTCATTTTTGGGTCTTATTAAGTGAAATCTTGGGTTTTTGAAGTTCAACTGGTCTATTTTGTTATTAGCATTTTTATACATTTTTGTGAATTTTTTATAAGTCTCAAACAAGCTTGTCTTTTAGGTCTATTCTCCCCTGTTCACCATGTTCAGCATAAGCTGAGTTTTCTCAGATCTTTGCACCACTTGCACAGAGCTCTCTAGAGCTTGTCTAGGTCTCTAATTTGGTATTTAAGTACTTAGCCAGGTTATCTTGAGGTTCCAACTTTTTCTCTTTAGTTTCCAGCTTATTTGAGTGCTTGTTCTTCTGCTTAAAATGGTCCCAAAATCTGTTTTTGTGCATTCAACTCAAATAAGCCAAAACTTGGTAGCTTGCTATCTAGAGGTTAAAACTTGTTGTTTTTTGTTGCATTAGGGTACATTTAGCATAATAGAACTTCTGTGATCAGTGGGTTGTCTTTGGCTTTCATTTGGCTTATTCAAGTGCTTATTTATAAGCATATTGCTTAGCAGTTGCTTAATCTTACACACAAACATCTGTTTTTCCATTTTTCCTAGCTTTCTAATATTATTTTAGAGTTTTCCTGAAATTTTCAGATTTTTCCAAGTTAGTTTGCTATTTTTCTTGATTTTAATTAGTTTTTAAGCATTTTTTAAATAGCATTTAATACAAATAATTAAGAAAAGTTTCAAAAAAATAATTTTTCATTTTTCTTAAGTTTAGATAAATATAAAAAGCCAAAAAAGTATTTTTCTAGATTTTTCTTAGTTAAATTTGTATTTTTAAATAATTTAATTAGTTTTTAATAGTTTTTAATTCATAAAAAATACAAAAATAATCAGAAAAATACAAAAATAGTTTTGAAAATTCTCTTTTGATATTTTAGATTTTTCTAAGTCTTAATTTTATTTTTCTAGCTTTGTTTCATATTTTCTTGTATTTTAGGCTAATATTTAATAGTTAAAAATAGTTTTTAATTAATAATAATTAGATAATTAGTTATAAAAATAATTTTATTTTTCTATAAATTTTATTTTATCATTAGGTTTGTAAAAATGTCATTTTCATATTTTTAGGGTTAATATTGTGTAAGTTTCACTTTTTCATTTATGCGTCGTAGTTTTAATTCAGTTTTTATAAAAACATAAAACCAAAAATATCATTTTAAATATAGTGATAGCGTTTATTTAATAGTTTTTATCTTTTTAATTTCTTTTAATTTGCATTTAAGCCGTTGTAATTTGTTGGCTTTTTCTGTAGTTATAATCAATTCAGATCCCTTTTTCTGTTCAAATTCCTCGATCACTTTACGTTTGGTAATCCATTGCATAGCTCATTTGGGACATAACGACCGGGGAAACACTATACTCCTCAGATCTTCATTGCATCTGCTTGAGCATGTTTTAAGTTTCTTACGGCCGGCCATTCACAAGTGGTCAGCTTGCGTGAGAAAACTTGACGGTTTTGCACGGATCAAATTTTTGGCGCCGCTGCCGGGGAGCTGTGCTGATTATCCTCCGTTTAGCAGATTAGTTGTTTGAATACTCACTCATTTGTTTATATCATCCATCTCTATCTATATATATATCCATATTTTCTTATAAAAAATCCAAAAACCCAAAAACAGCCAAAAACGTATAAAACACAAAAATATTTTTCCTTTTGTTTCTATATATGTATCAAATATAAAAATACAAAAAGATTTGTCGTTTTCTTAATAATAATAACATAAAATCTTACCACCGCAAACCAAGGCAGTGTACTACCTAACTGGGGGTACGACCATAATAAGTTCCCGAACCAAAGATTCAAAACTTACCTTTGTGTCCTTGTGATTGGTGTACCTTTTTCAAAGAAGTCATTCATCTTGTGATTATTGGTTCAAGTTCACTGTTGTTTTGCCTCGATCTTGTTTTGATTGATTTTGTTGTTATATATACTTGTCAAAAACATAAAACCCATAAAGATTCTTCTCACCCCATTTTTATAATTCATCTTCATAATTCCCATTTCTCTCCTTAACTCTGAGGTCCTTAGAGTTAACTCTAGTGCATGCGCACTCGTTCTTCTAGATCATTGAGTCCTTTGCGTGATCTAGCAGAAATTCCTAGACGACGTTCTCGTAGGCGTCTTTGCCCAAATAGTCGAACCCGAGATTCGTACTATTTCAAACAACAATATGGCAGACGAACGCACTATGGCGGAAATGCTCCAGGCACCCACCGAGGGTTATGGAGATGCCATCGTTTTACCAGTAATCAATTCTGATCACTTTGAATTGAAGACACATTTGATCCAACTTGTGTCTACGAATCAATTCCGCGGGTTTGATCGAGAAGACCCGTATGCACACATCCGTTGGTTTAACAAGTAGACCGCAACAATCAATTTCAAAGATGTGCCACAAAAAGTGATCAAGCTGATGCTTTTTCCATTCTCTCTTGAGGGGACAGCACGGATTTGGCTGGAAAAAGAACCCCCTCGATCCATCGAAACTTGGGAGGATCTTGTTCAAAAATTTGTCAATTATTTCTTCCCTCCATCAAAGACGACTAATCTTAAAAATGAAATTTCTGGATTTCGTCAAAATTTCGATGAAAACTTTGGAGAGGCATGGGAGAGATTCAAAGATCTCCTCAGGAAATGCCCCCATCATGAATTCACGGAGCTTCAACAAGTCAATATCTTTTACAATGGGTTGAATGGTAACGATCAAGATTCCTTGAATGCAGCCGCCGGTGGCAATATCTTGAATCGTAGACCTAAAGATGTGATTGAGATTTGCGAGCAAAAATCAAAAGTTCCTATTTCTCGCAACAAAGTCAATACTCCTAACATTCCTTCTTCTTCATCCAGTAACTCTTCTGAGTTAGCCGCTCCGATAGCTGCTCTAACGGATGCCATCCGTTGTATGATTAAGGATGTTAAGGAGATCAAAAGCGAAATTCATAAGCCGGAACCAATCAAAGCCGTAAACAAGGTGTGTGAAACTTGTAGTGGTCCACACGCGTATTATGATTGTCAAGCAACCGATGCTTCCTTTTACCAAGCTCCCGTAGCTTCGGTAAACCACAATCAATACCGACCACAAGCTGATCCTCACTACCGTGCACCTAGCGGTATGACACCACCTGGTTTTCCTCCTGTGCAAAACCATGGCAATCAAAATCGCTTTGTTCCGAATCAAGGACACAATTTCAATAACTCTCAAAATTTCAATCAAAACCGGAACAATTTCAACCAACCTTATCAAGCTCCTAATCATCAAAGTTATCAACAACCTCCTCAAGCTCCCATGCCAAATGACTTCATGAAAATTACTGAGTCAAACATGCGTTCAATGCAAACTCAGATCAATAACATGAGAGTTGAGCTAAGAAAGGAAATTGATACCACATTGTCTCGGCAAACAAATGAGTTGAAGAATATGATGAGCAGTTTCATGAACATGAATATGAACAAAGCTTCATCATCTTCTGGAGGACTCCCAAGCAATATAATTCCTAATCCCAATGCCGAGTTGAAAGCCGTCACCACTCGTAGTGGTAAGACGCACAATGGACCTTCGACTCCAATGCCCCCTCCTCCTGTGGCATTGAGTCAAGTTACCAAGGATACAACGGACAAGGTGCAATTCTCTAGCCCACGAAGTACCGCACGCGTCCCACCTTCGGTAGTCCAAGCTTTAAGTCCGGAACCCGAAGTTCCGAAGAAAAATTCTGAGCCGAAAAAGACTTCCATCCCGGCTCAAAAGTCTAGTCAACTTCCTTACCCATCAAGAATGAATGATGAGAAGCTCAAAGACAAAAACAAAGAGCAAATGGAAAAATTTTTCCAAATGTTCAATGAGCTACACTTTGATATAAGCTTCGTTGATGCTCTCGTTCTAATGCCTAAATTTGCATCCACGCTTAAAGGCTTACTGACCAACAAAGATAAGCTATCTGAGATGGCTAAAACCCCTCTCAATGAGCAATGCTCAACGGTCCTTCTCAAGAAGCTTCCCAAAAAGCTTGAAGACCCTGGCAGATTTCTAATCCCGTGTGATTTCTTGGGGATGGTTCAGTGCTCCGCCTTGGCCGATCTTGGCGCTAGCATTAACCTCATGCCACTCTCAGTATGGAAGAAACTATCTCTTCCTAAGCTTTCATCCACTTGTATGACACTCGAGCTAGCGGACCGTACCATAACTCGTCCACTTGGGATAGCCGAGGATGTCGTGATGAAAGTGGGAAAGTTTCACTTTCCTACTGACTTTGTTGTAGTAGACTTTGATGCTGATCCTAGAGTTCCCCTCATCTTAGGGAGAGCTTTCTTGAGAACGAGTCGTGCTCGATTGATGTGTTTTTGAAGAGTTGACCATTCAGGTTGACAACGAAGAGCTCACATTGAATATCAACCAAAACTCCAAACCTTTGTCCAAACAGAGTGTTGCCACAATTGCTCACAAATCTGAAAGATTCAATGCAACACTCTCAAATTTCACGGTTAAGACGAGTCACCAAAAACGTGCTGAGCTCAAAGCTTTGAAAATCAACCCTGGTTCAAACAAATGGTTTGAAAGCTGTACCAGGAAAGTCAAGAGTGTTCTTGATGATGATGATGATCTAGAATCGGAGAATTCATCGGAAGTGGTGGAAACTGCTAGCTCTAAGAGCACACCACTTGTCCCACCTCCGGAATCAGTTTGTCGCATCGAGTTTGTTAACTCTGTGGATGAAACCAAACTCTCCTCGGTTTCATCTGAATTGGATGATGATATTTGTGATCCAATGGGAGACATTCTTCCCATTGATGAATTGCTCAAAAGAATCCATCATCTTCTAGTCTTATTATTCCCGACTCCTCCATCCCTTCTCTCACTCCTGATGAGGAAGATGACAACTTTTGGAATGAAGTCGATGCATTTCTTAGTGATGAGTCAATTCCAACAGGAATTGATAATACTTACTTTGATCCGGAGGGAAACATCCTTTTTCTGGAAAATCTGTTGATTGAAGAACCGTTTCCCACCCTCCCTCCCGGACATTCTATTGACAATCACCATATAAGCTTCAAGTTTAAGCTTAAAAATGTCAAAACTGGTGATTTGCTTCTCTCTGATGAGGAATGGACATGCATTCTCATGTACGTCTTTATTCCATTCTTCACAGATGGTGTGGTTGCTCTTTCCCTTTTCTCTTTCGGGAATGAGGACACCATCTTTGACCCCGGTATCATCCTTATAGTTTCTTCTATTAACAATACCGCGGTTGTATCTCGTCGGTGTGGAACTTTATGATGTTCATATGTTTATTAACATTGTGAACGAAAGTCCGATCGAGATTGGTTTTCCACGTTACTTTCCCCATGAACAAATGAATACGGGGTCGAGTCAAGCTAGCGACTCGGGAATCAAAAACAGTAGCATGCCATATGGGTTTTCACCCATATTTCGGACTTCTTTCTATCTTTCTACCCCCCTAGTGTGGGGGTTGCCCACATGTTGTGTATATATGCAAGTTTCAAAAAAAAAAAAAAAAAATCTTTCAAATTATGGCCGTAGTATTTCCCTTTTACGTTCTTTGTTTCGGCATAACCGCCGGTACTTTGAATATTGAGGGCAATATTCATTTCTAAGTGTGGGGAATTCTCACGAATTTTATCATGTAATTATACCGCCTAATTTCCCCATTTTTGGCCAAAATTTTTTTGGAGTAGGTGTTTTGCACTTACTCATTTGGTTATCAGTCCGCCTTGTCTAAAAAACAAAAGGATTGGCTAATCCAGAAGCAAACGGCTCTTGGTAAAGATATCTCAAATCCGTTGACGGCTTGCAATTTGCCCAAAATTGTATGGTATTCACCTCACCATATCCTAAAAAGTGAAGAGTTGGCTAGCCCGCAAGTTTATGGCTTGTGGTAAAGGCGGTGGAAAAACCATAATTGGTAATCAGCTCACCAAAGATAATATTGATAATTTATCTAAGAGTTGGCTAGTCCAGAGCAAACGGCTTCTGGTAAAGACAAATCAAACCCGTTGGAAGCTGGTGGTTTGCTCAAAATCACATGGTTATCGGTGTACCATGGTTCTTACTTGAACTGAAACATTTGGCTACTCCAGAAGTAATGGCTTTTGGTAAAGAGATGAAATCCATTAAATTTTCTCAAATCATTGCTAGGGACTAGCAATAGTTTAGTGTGGGGGATTGATGAGTGTGTAAATACTCATCATTTTTGGTTAAATCTGAACTGCAAAACGTTTAAAAATGCTCAGAAATGCATCAAAATACTGAAAATATTCCAAAATTGCATTTTATATGTTTGAGATGCAAAATGTTCAAAATCAGATGAAAAATGAGCTAAGTTTGCATAATTGGCGGTTTCAGTCCCCCAAGTTTCAAAAGTTGTCAGAAACAGTCCCTGAGCACATAATTTCAAAAGTAAAATCACCAAAGGTCCTTTTAAAATCAAAAGTTGTCAAAATTAGTCCTTTGGTGAAAAATATAAAAAGTTTGAGAAAATTACAAGTTTGGTCCTCCAACTTTGAAATTTGGTTAAAATGGCCCCTGGAAATTTGAAAATGGCAAGTTTGGTCCTTGTACTTTTTGAGATTGTCACTTTTGGTCCCTTGAAACATCTTTGATGAATTGGCAGCTTAGGTCCCTCAGTTTTCAGAATTTACACAAAGGTCCCTATAATATTAAACCTTTAAACACCCATTGGGACCCTATCACAAATCCACTTGACCCTTGGACCCCTGTCATAATTCATTTTGGACCCCCCCTTTATTATTAAACCCTGGTCAAATGGCTGATCAAACAGAACACGCGCCAAAAGTCTGTCTTCCTCAACAACTAAGCCTGCAACAAGCTATCACCCATTCCCCCTCCTCACCTCCACTCAACCTTGTTCCCCCCACCTCAACTAACTTCCAAGGATCATTTAATGCTCCTCTTATCCCCTCACTCAACCCCATCTGTCAAATAAGTGTTTTGGCGCCAAAATGAGATTAAACGGCTAAGATCAATTCAACTGATCCAATGGTCATGGAAAATGCTGGGAAACAATCAGAGATGAGAGAGGAAGCATTTGGGTATAAAAAGGAAGCAAGAAAAGAAGCAAAGGGAGTCTACTAGTTTTTAAAAAGTTTTATTAATGTCGTTTTATTCTTAAAGTTTTTAATTAAGTGTAATATCTGTAATCTCTTGTTGTCTTGTATCAAACTCATGTTAAATCATCAATATAATCTATTTTAAGCTTCAGTTTCAAAGTTTATATCAAATTCATACTTTTGAATCCACTGTTGAAAATTTCCAATTCAAAACCTTATGTACCAGCTCTTAATAACTTGATTTCTCACTCAAACAAGCTTGTATAAGCTTATGATAGATTTGTATAAGCTCACATTCAAGGTTTAAGTAATTTTGGGTCTTGGTCAAAGGAAGTCAAACTGGGTCAAGTTGGTAATGGAAATGGACATGGGTTGAAGCAGCCATGGATTTGGGTTAGTTCAGAGACATTGGGTTGGTTTTGGATAGGTTAGTGGTACTTTGGTTCATTGTTTCAAGCCATAGTGGCTAGGACCCTTTGTAAGTAATTTTCAAGATTTCTTAGCATAATCTTCAATTGTTGTCATAACTGGTTAAATCTTGTTTAAGTAGCTGTATTTAGGACTTATAGACTTAGCTTGATCATTGATTCAAGTATGCTCAGTAGTTGTCTCACTTAAATTTGCAAAACAGTCATTAAAGGTGTGTTTGGCATTGTTATTTAATCTGTTTTAGAGGCTAGCTCCATGGTTTAATTTTGTTGGTTCATATTTGTTAACTCCAAATTAACTCATACCTGTCTTAGTTTGTGCCTGCAAAACACCTATAGTCAAAATCTCAGTCCCACTGTGTTAACAGCTTATCTGTTGTGTTTTTGGAAATCAAATCACTTGTATTGTGTTTAAAATACATAGATAAAGGTTGCTTTAGTCTCATTCCAATCATTAACATCATAATCAGTCTTTAAATTGAGCTCAAAACTCATAAAAGTCAATTCTTCATAACTGTTCTAAAAAGTCAAAAGTGAAAAATCTGTTTTGAGCCCAATTGAGAAGAATTTTCTTGAGCTCATTTTTGGGTCTTATTAAGTGAAATCTTGGGTTTTTGAAGTTCAACTGGTCTATTTTGTTATTAGCATTTTTATACATTTTTGTGAATTTTTTATAAGTCTCAAACAAGCTTGTCTTTTAGGTCTATTCTCCCCTGTTCACCATGTTCAGCATAAGCTGAGTTTTCTCAGATCTTTGCACCACTTGCACAGAGCTCTCTAGAGCTTGTCTAGGTCTCTAATTTGGTATTTAAGTACTTAGCCAGGTTATCTTGAGGTTCCAACTTTTGCTCTTTAGTTTCCAGCTTATTTGAGTGCTTGTTCTTCTGCTTAAAGCTGGTCCCAAAATCTGTTTTTGTGCATTCAACTCAAATAAGCCAAAACTTGGTAGCTTGCTATCCAGAGGTTAAAACTTGTTGTTTTTGGTTGCATTAGGGTACATTTAGCATAATAGAACTTCTGTGATCAGTGGGTTGTCTTTGGCTTTCATTTGGCTTATTCAAGTGCTTATTTATAAGCATATTGCTTAGCAGTTGCTTAATCTTACACACAAACATCTGTTTTTCCATTTTTCCTAGCTTCCTAATATTATTTTAGAGTTTTCCTGAAATTTTCAGATTTTTCCAAGTTAGTTTGCTATTTTTCTTGATTTTAATTAGTTTTTAAGCATTTTTTAAATAGCATTTAATACAAATAATTAAGAAAAGTTTCAAAAAAATAATTTTTCATTTTCTTAAGTTTAGATAAATATAAAAAGCCAAAAAAGTATTTTTCTAGATTTTTCTTAGTTAAATTTGTATTTTTAAATAATTTAATTAGTTTTTAATAGTTTTTAATTCATAAAAAATACAAAAATAATCAGAAAAATACAAAAATAGTTTTGAAAATTCTCTTTTGATATTTTAGATTTTTCTAAGTCTTAATTTTATTTTTCTAGCTTTGTTTCATATTTTTTTGTATTTTAGGCTAATATTTAATAGTTAAAAATAGTTTTTAATTAATAATAATTAGATAATTAGTTATAAAAATAATTTTATTTTTCTATAAATTTTCTTTTATCATTAGGTTTGTAAAAATGTCATTTTCATATTTTTAGGGTTAATATTGTGTAAGTTTCACTTTTTCATTTGTACGTCGCGTAGTTTTTAATTCAGTTTTTATAAAAACATAAAACCAAAAATATCATTTTAAATATAGTGATAGCGTTTATTTAATAGTTTTTATCTTTTTAATTTCCTTTAATTTGCATTTAAGCCGTTGTAATTTGTTGGCTTTTTCTGTAGTTATAATCAATTCAGATCCCTTTTTCTGTTCAAATTCCTCGATCACTTTACGTTTGGTAATCCATTGCATAGCTCGCTGGGACATAACGACCCGGGGAAACACTATACTCCTCAGATCTTCATTGCATCTGTGCTTGAGCTGTTTTAAGTTTCTTACAGTTGGTCATTCACAAGTGGTTAGCTTGCGTGAGAAAACTTGACGGTTTTGCACGGATCAAACTCATTATATGCATTTTTGGTTCCTTACAATCATATTTTAAAAGTCATATTTTACTTTTTCCATTTTTACGTAAATCTTGCACCCTTTTACGTTTTACGCGATTTAAATCTACGTTTTAAGGTTTTAACAACATTTAAGCCTCCTGCCAACCTCAACACTTATCTAAATTACTCAAATAAGTTATAATAACAAGTTTTAACATTTTTATAAGTTTTAACACAAATTTACATATAAGCCCTTAAAATATACATAATATGTATAAAAAAACATATATTACCTAGAAGCTCAATAATAAATCGATCGAGTCGAGCCTATATAAACTCGATCTCAACTCGTTAAACATTTCAAGCTCATTTACTGGGCTTGAGCTCGAGACTCGATAAAGCTCGGCTCAAGCAAGCTTGAGTTACTCAACAAAAACTCTATTTGTTTACACCCCTACCCAAGAGTCTACTTGATCCTAGAGATGGTGTTGAATCCATATCCACAGTCAGTGGAATAAAAGCCCAGCCAGCTGGTGGCAAGTTTGGCTGCTCCAACCCAAAATGTGATCATTTCCATTAAAGGAATGAGGAGACTAGACAGTCGAAGCAAAAATTCTAATTGAAACCAACATAGTATAATCAACTAGTTGTCACAACTCACAAGTATTTGATCAATGACAGGATAATCAATTGAACATCAATAATCACTTTTGGTTACAAAATGAGTATGCTATAAGAAAATGGAAAATGATTGGGAGACCTAAAATATGTGACTAATTGTGTGACTTATAGATGTGTCAATTAATTATTGGTTTGTGAAGAAGTGGGTCCCCTTGTTGTCCCCAATAAGATGTTGACACATATGTTTAGGCATGTTATTAGGCATACGAGTTAGGCATCTCAATCAATGCTCTAAGAAAATTAAATACATCCTACAGTAATCAAGTAGAATAGTAATCATTATAGTGAAGACTACACCTATATAAATTGTATTATTGTGAAATACCGATGCATAACAAATTAGATAAAAAACTAAATAATCACTTTTAATTACAAAAGATTGCAAACAGAATCCACAAGAAGTTCATTTCGGGTTACAGTCGAGACGGCTTGTACCTTGTGAAACCGTGACATTAGAGATAAGTTATGATCTCTAAAGCCAAGCTTGAGTTGGTAAGTTTTGATCTTATATCTTCTTAAAATTGTATTTGTGAACTTCTGGTAGTTTTTTTCTATTCAAATTTGCCTTTTCATCTTTATCACTTTGACTCTTCAAGTCTTAGTAGCCAGCTCCCGATCTTCATCTATTTACAACTTCCATCCTTATATATCTTCCGAGTAAATTCTCCTTCAATTAATACACGATGTTTTCTTAGCTTGTTAGGTTTTAAAGGTGAATCGTGAAGCTTCATATCCACAGGGATGATCCCCGTAGTTTACTCTATTAGCAGAATAAATTTACTATATCTTTATTTGTATTTGTCTAGTATTAGTCCTCGGTTAGTCATTATTAGCCCAGCCCATTTATGGTCTTGGGGAATACGTTTTGTATCTGTATAAATATTTGGTATCAGAGAAACAAATAATGATCCTAAACCACCCTTAAACCCTAACATGCTACTGCCGCCATATTCATTGCATTTTTTCTTTTCCTGCTTTGTTATTTTTACCTGCTCAATTGCATCGCCATATACTCCCTGTCATAGCATCATGACCGGATCTACAATCCCTCCCAAACAACCTATCGATAAAGCTTATTCGATAGCTAGTATCAAGGCGTGCATCCCCACCCCCTGATCTAGAAAAGCTAAACTATAATTCATGGAGCAACCTATTTAAACGGTTTTGTCGAACCTATGACGTCGTTCATCATCTCGACAAACCGGCATCCACTATTACATCACAAACTGATCCATATCACGCGACCGATGACTCTCTCGTGGTCATCTGGATGTATTCCACAATCTCTCCTAAGTTGGTTGACATGGTTATCGATGACACTACTTTGGCTCATGAAGTTTGGGCTCGGTTACAAGCTCTCTTCCATGACAACAAGGATGCTCGTATAATCCAACTCGATAATGAGATACGTAATATGGTCATTGGTAGTATGTCTGTCACGGACTACTTTCAAGAAGTTAAGTCAAAGGTTGATCGACTTGCTAACCTCGGCTCTACAGTCAGTGATTCGATCCTAGTCACGTACACCATTAATGGTCTTCGTGCTAGGTTTCCCGAGCTAGTTCGCATTATTCGTCATAAAGAGCCTCTTCCCACTTTTGATCAAGTAAGGTCCATGGTTCTCTTGGAAGAAAGTGATATGGCTCAACTCGCTACTGCCCTATCTTCTACTCATCTTTCTTCCTCTTCACCGACTGTCCTTGTGACTACCACAACCAACACTCCCACGTCTAACACAACATCCAGGGGTGAACTGTGCCGTAATTTTCAGCGTGGATCTTGTACATATGGGTCACGTTGCAAGTTTATCCATGGGTCTCTTGATGCTAGGTCTCGGTCCAACAACGATGGTACGACTCGTCAGCCCACTGCTCGCGTCCCCTAGTCCGCTGCTCGAGCACCTACATCCAAGTCTGATGCACAGAACATTGCACCTGTTGTACCTCACTCGTTCTTTGGAATGAGTGGCATGCAATATGTCAATCCTTATTTTCTTGGTATGCATGGTCAACCTGTTTCTAATATACCTAATGGTTTTGGTTTGCAACAGCCCAACATATGAATGCCCTATGTTCCTTTGGCCCAACCAGGTAATCTTAGTGGACCACATGTTAGTGGACATCAAGTGCAACAGGCCCACCTAGCTACTAATGGTATTCAAGTGCAACAGGCCCAGCAAGCCCAACAAATGGGACAACCCACTCTCGGCACTCAACAAATGGTTCTAGCTCTCTTCAGTCGCAGGCTACTATGCTTCCTCAAGTTTTTCAGACGACGACTCTTCCGGATCCTGCCTGGAACATGGACACCGGTGCTTCCTCTCACTTGGCGGACAACGCATGTATTCTCACTTCTGTTAGTGATTCATGCATTTATCCATCTGTGTATGTTGGAAACGGCCAATCTATACCTGTTACACATACTGGACATAGCCTATTGTACACTTTTCATAAACCACTGCAGCTTAATCATATACTTGTCACCCTGCATATAATTAAAAATTTAATTTCTGTTTGCAAATTTACTCGTGATAATGATGTTTTTGTTTAGTTTGATGCTTATGGTTTTTCTGTGAAGGATTACCAGACGGGCAGACTTCTTCTCCGTTGTTATAGCACGGGAGACCCTTACCCGGTTATGCAACCGTCATCCGCGCACTATCCTTTTGCTTTGCTTTCGTTCAGTCATACTACGTGGCACAGACGCCTCGGGCATGCCGGTGAAGATATGCTTCGTCGTTTAGAGTCTATTAATTTCATTTCTTGTAATAGGTCAAAGTCGTCAGCTTTGTGTCATGCGTGTCAACTGGGTAAACAAATAAAACTTCCATTTTATACTTCGGAGTCAAATGTTGCATCTCTCTTTGACATTGTCCACTCGGATATATGGACATCCCCTATTCCGACTGAGAGTGGTATTAAATATTATGCTATATTCTTGGATCACTTTTCGCATTTTGTTTGGGTTTATCCGTTACATAAAAAGTCTGACTTGTATGATCATTTTGTTTCTTTTCGTGCTTATGTAACTAAACAATTTGGTGTAGATATAAAGGCTTTCCAATGTGATCATGGGGGAGAATATAACAATGCCCGATTTCATGATTTGTTTCTCAAAACAGGAATTCAATTTCAATTTTCATGCCCACACACATCACAACAAAATGGAAAATCTAAACGCATGTTACGCACCATCAATAACCTTATCCGCACCTTGCTTTTTCAAGCTCATATACCTCCCTCCTATTGGGTGGAAGCACTCAATATGGCGGCTTACCTTTTAAACATACTTCCCTCCACTGCCATTCAAAATGAAGTACTATTCACTAAACTTTACAACCGCCCTCCACCCTATGATAATTTACGCGTCTTCGGGTGCCTATGTTATCCCTATATCATTGTTGCGCATAAACTTCAACCACGATCCACTCCTTGTGTGTTTCTTGGTTATCCCGCCAATCACCGTGGCTATAGGTGTCTTGACTTATCCTCAAACAAAATAATTTTATCTAGACATGTTCGGTTTGATGAGAATGTTTTCCCTTTCGCATCACTCCACGAGTACACCTCTCCACATTATGACTTCTTGGATACAATACCATCCACCCCTTACCTATCCATCCCACCACACACGTGCCTTGCAATCCGCCTGATACACCCGCTACTTACGAGCCCATTAACCAGCCCGATCCACTAATTCTTGAGCATCCCGCTACTCAAGCGCCTATCAACCAGCCTGATCCACCTTCCCCGATCCAACCCATCATACAACCCAATACCCACACGCCACCTACCACCCCGATCCAGCAAATACATCTACCCCATATGCCCACTCCAAATATCAACACCCATCCCATGGTCACACGTTCTAAAGCCGGTATTTCTAAACCTTTTGAGCGTATGAATTGTCATGTCACCACCGTGTCTCCCCTTCCTCGTTCGCCTGTTCATGCTCTTCGTGATCCTCAGTGGAAACAGGCTATGTTAGATGAATATAATTCATTAATTACTAACGGTACGTGGGTACTTGTGCCCCGTCCAGCTAATGTGAATATTGTTAGTTCTATGTGGCTTTTCAGGCACAAGTTTCATGCAGGTGGTTCGTTAAGCAGGTATAAGGCGCGACTAGTTGCAAATGGTCGCAGTCAACAGCAGGGGATTGATTGTGATGAGACTTTTAGCCCCGTGGTTAAGCCGGCTACTATTCGCACTGTCTTAAGTCTCGCCGTGTCTCTTGCATGGCTTATTCATCAGCTTGAGGTGAAGAATTCTTTTCTTCATGGACATTTATCTGAGACAGTTTACAGGCATCAGCCGCCTGGGTTTGTAGATCCCGCTCGACCTGATTATTTTTGTCACTTGCAGCGATCTTTATATGGGCTTAAGCAAGCCCCTCGGGCTTAGTTTCAGCGGTTCGCCGGATTTGTAACTCGTATTGGTTTTCAGCATAGCAAAACTAATGCGTCACTTTTTGTGTTTCATAAGGGCATTAACACGGCTTACCTATTATTATATGTGGATGATATTATCCTAACTGCTTCTTCTACAACATGTTTACAGCGCATTATTGCTGCTCTTCATGGCGAATTTGCAATGACGGATCTTGGTTCTCTTAACTATTTTCTTGGTATTTCTGCTACACGGACTTCTTCTGGCATGTTTTTATCGCAGTCCAAGTATGTTGAGGAAATTCTTGAGAGGGCTCATATGCAGCACTGTAATCCGTGTTGTTGGGTTTTAGGTTCCTTGGATTTGATGAGACAAAATAAATACAAGAATGAAACAAAGGGACTTAAAGTGAAAGAGATAAAACCTACAAAAAGATGGAAGGACTTGCTTGCAAAAGAAGATTTATTATTTAGTCCTTCGTAGTATTTTGTAAACCTTAATCCTCTAATATATAAAGAGGACATGGGATGTAGGTTTTGATAATTAAGTCTTCCATAATGTAGTCATTAAAGGTGTGTGTGTGTAAACTAGACGTGTTCATATAAACATCTAGGGTTAGAGTTTGTTTAGTTTAGCCTCAAGGATCTTTGATCCCTGTTACAAGTTTAGTGTAACCATATTATTCTGATCAAATAATATTTGGGGCTTGGAGTGATTATTAAATATAAACCTTGTGTCAATAACAAAGTATCGTTTTATTTATTCCGCTGTGCATGATCTTAATCTTTGTTATTGTTAAACCCTAAGGCTCAAAACGATCTCAAGGAGTCTATCAAACTCCACAATTGGTATCAGAGCTCGGGGAGCTCGTTACCTAGGGATTCGCAAGGTTTTATTGGTCGAAGAATGGCGAAAAGAAGAAAAACTACGAATCTGAAAATTCTCGTATTTTTCTGCAGTACAGTTTTAAAAACGCGATAACTTTTTCGTTAACCGTTGGATCATAACAAAATTTTTGGTGGACGTTCTCTATATGTTCATCTAACGTTTCACCGAAGGGATTGGCGATCTGAGCTTTCTATCAAAAGTTGTTCAATGTCGAAGTTGGCTGCAGAAACTGGTTTAATAATTCGAATTTTTGGGTTTTCATGCATATTCAACTTCTTGAATTTGTGTTACTTGTTCTAATTCTTGATGGAGGTTGTTTATACCTTGTGTGGTGTTTATGATTCATGGTTAGAAGCAGCTTTCCTAGTGTTTTTACGAAACCACTTCTAGTGTTTTCTGAAACCACTGATAGTGTTTTTACGAAACCACTTCTAGTGTTTTCTGAAACCACTGATAGTGTTTTTACGAAACCACTTCTAGTGTTTTCTGAAACCACTGATAGTGTTTTTTCTGAAACCACTTCTAGTGTTTTCTGAAACCACTCATAGTGTTTTCTGAAACCACTCCTAGTGTTTTCTCGAAACCACTCCTAGTGTTTTCTCGAAACCACTGCTAGTGTTATCTCAATTCCACTGCTGGTGTTTCTTGCGTTATTCGTTTCTGCTGATGGGGTTTTGGAATTGAGGGGAAGCTGTACATGTTTTTGGCACTGAGATTTCTGGTGATACACACATGGGATTTTGGTTCGCACACACAAGAAGATTGGTATTTGTTCTTAATGGTTTTAAAAAGCTCGTTTTTGAATTATTTGAAGAATTGATTACGAAGAAGGTTAAATATCATTTATTTGATGTTGTAGTTGAGTTTCACAAGGTTTGTGTTCTTATCATATCTCAAAGTGGGTGTTACACTTTGGAGATAACTTGTTTGTGCTTAAAGGATGTTGACAAAGACTTGAAAAATCTAGTTTTCATATGTCAAGGGGTGGATGGATGAAGACCTAGTTAACTATCACTTAAAGGAGTTACATTGTTGTGCTCAGTGTCTCATTGAAGATGAGGATTTTGTCAAGAGATTGCGGTCTACTTATATGGTGTTAGTATAAGTTTGGAGTCACGTGGATAGTACAAGACATAAGACACAAGTTTGGGTTATTTTACTTCTTCATCAAATTCGTTATACTTGGTTTTCTTCACAAGTGATCATTACATAGAGCTTACTGATTTGAAGAATTATTTTCATGCACCACTCAAGGGGAAGTTTCTAATGTTTACATTCTCTATTTGTTGATAACAAAAAGGGGAAGAGATATTCGAGTGCGATGGCATGGATTAAGGGGAAAACAAAGGAAGACAAGAATGTTTCATTCACGGAGATGTTTACATCTCAACTTCTGCTACTTCGTCTAGGGAAGTTCGTACACGTCTTTGTTTGTTTTGTCATCATCAAATAGGGGAAGATTGTTGGGTTTTAGGTTCCTTGGATTTGATGAGACAAAATAAATACAAGAATGAAACAAATGGACTTAAAGTGAAAGAGATGAAACCTACAAAAAGATGGAAGGACTTGCTTGCAAAAGAAGATTTATTATTTAGTCCTTCGTAGTATTTTGTAAACCCTAATCCTCTAATATATAAAGAGGACATGGGATGTAGGTTTTGATAATTATGTCTTCCATAATGTAGTCATTAAAGGTGTGTGTGTGTGTAAACTAGACGTGTTCATATAAACGTCTAGGGTTAGAGTTTGTTTAGTTTAGCCTCAAGGATCTTTGATCCCTGTTACAAGTTTAGTGTAACCGTATTATTCTGATCAAATAATATTTGGGGCTTGGAGTGATTATTAAATATAAACCTTGTGTCAATAACAAAGTATCGTTTTATTTATTCCGCTGTGCATGATCTTAATCTTTGTTATTGTTAAACCCTAAGGCTCAAAACGATCTCAAGGAGTCTATCAAACTCCACACGTGTCGCACTCCTGTTGATACAGAGTCCAAACTTGGACCTGATGGTGACACTTTTGGTGATCCTACTTTATATCGTAGCCTAGCTGGTGCTCTTCAGTATCTTACCTTCACTCGGCCGGATATTTCATATGCGGTTCAGCAGGTGTGTCTTTATATGCATGATCCTCGTGAACCGCATTTCACTGCCTTGAAGCGTATCTTACGTTATGTTCGTGGTACCCTTGATCATGGTCTTCAGCTGCATATGTCTTCTACTACTCAGCTTATTGCTTATACAGATACTGATTGGGCGGGTTGTCCGGTCACTCGCCGGTCTACCTCGGGTTACTGTGTTTTTCTTGGCGACAATCTGTTATCTTGGTCTGCTAAACGTCAGGTGACATTGTCTCGTTCAAGTGTTGAGGCCGAGTATCGTGGTGTTGCTAATGTGGTAGCGGAAACTGCTTGGGTTCGTAATTTGCTGCGTGAGTTGCATGCTCCTTTGTCTACTGCTACTATTGTATATTGTGATAATGTCAGTGCCGTATATTTATCTACCAACCCGGTTCAACATCAACGTACGAAACACATTGAGATAGACATTCATTTCGTCCGTGACTATGTTGCTTCGGGTCAAGTTCGTGTGCTTCATGTTCCATCACGTTTTCAGTATGCTGACATCTTTATTAAGGGTCTTCCTGCTGCATTGTTTCTTGATTTTCGCACCAGTTTGAACGTTCGAAGACCTCCCGCTCAAACTGCAGGGGCATATTAGCAGAATAAATTTACTATATCTTTATTTGTATTTGTCTAGTATTAGTCCTCTGTTAGTCATTATTAGCCCATCCCATTTATGGTCTTTGAGAATACGTTTTGTATCTATATAAATATTTGGTTAATACGTGAATAGAGATCATGGGGATTATACCATTTATTATATTCAATACTTGATTACATTCTTAAACTTCAACATGCATGATACATCTCTTATATAATAAGATAACTCCACAAAATGAAGAAAAAAAAAGTTAGAAAATCGCAATTTGAACTATAGGAGTGAACCATTAAGACAACATTGAGCATTCTATTGAAATAATAAAAGTCAAAATTGAAACTCAATTTAGTCAAACTCTTTAATTTTCGTCTAATTTATAAAATATATTAAAAAAATGTGTCAATTTTTGTAAAAAAAAAAAAAAACTTAAAAAAGGATGGGGTAAAGATTTAAACTTTAGCTAATAAATTTTAAATAAATTATATAAAATTAAGTATACTTATGAGATTCCATATTTTTAATAACTTTATACCTCCTAAACTTTATATTAAATACAAAAAACACAATAATATTTTGCTGTTATTTATAAATATTATTATCAATATATATTAAACCAAAGTATTTGCATGAAATAATAATTATAAAAAGGAAAGCACACAGTGACATAAATGAATACACGAAAGTATACATATACGAAAGACTCATGTTACTTCTCTTTATGAGATTAAGTAAGGATACCCGAAAAAATATTCTTTTTAACTATCCACATTCAATAACGACTCATATACATATAATCGTTTTAAATTATTATTAACGGAATATATATATATATAAATATATATATATATATATATATATATATATATATATATATATATATTGGGAAGGGATCCGGTAAGAAGAAAAACTAAAATAAGAAGAATAAAAAGAATTTCTAGCCACACATTTCAAATAGGAGGGAGAAATTTAAGGGGAGATGCATCTATTTTTGTAGGTGCATCTGAAATGAGTGGTTGTGGTTTCTTCTTATCATTCTTATTTTAATTTTTCTTCTTATTTGATCCTAACTCTATATATATATATATATTTATCAAAGTGAAAGCACGACCTTATGGGTTACTGTGAGATGAAAATAGATATACGAGATTGTACATATAACAACGGCACATATTTTTCAAAGTCATTAGAAGCTACTAAACACACATAATGTTTAGAACATAATATCAATAGTAAAAATTAAGATCAATTTAAACACTGCTGTTCAAAAAAAAGATCAATATAAACAACATGCAAAATAAGCCAAGTCAAATCATTCGTGCAACAAAAATCTATATTATATATCGATCGATATTAACACATAACAAAAAATTATAAAAAAAATTTGTGCATGCACGGTTATTATAGCTATATAAGTATTAAAAATTTCATATAATGTTATAGAAAAAATTTAAACATTACAAAACCGGTTTTACTATCTACTCAAACACTGTGCATGCGCGGGTTCTAAAACTAGTTTATGATATAAGATATTTCAATTTCATTACAAATAAATACTAAATACATATCGGAGTACTAGCATTTTTCTCTTATAAGTACGTACATCTTTAAACTGCAGTTGTAAGTGTAATTAAAAATAGGTATGTATGCTTCTTTACAGTTTTTACATGGTTATAAAGGAAACCATCTTGTATATGCATTTTTTAAGTCCGAACAGCTTGGCAAAATATAAAGGGTGTGTTTCGTTTGTGAATTGTATCAGGAACGGTGGTAGCTAGGTAAGTTAAGAAAGTGTTAATTAGGTTTGCCTAAGTAGCTACTAGCTAGTTTACCCCTATATTACGTACCATCATTAGAAGACACATGATTCATTTACCGAACGTTGTTTTTTTACAGTACAATCTAGCCAATTAATGAATTAACTAAAGGTCCAAAAGAAAATTTCAAATGAAATTTCTGATCCAAGATCAAAGGTATTAGGTTATCCACAATCATTTGTTCAAAAAAAGGTTATCCACAATCAAAGGTTCATGAATAGGTTAAATATTCATGAATCGATTTATATTTTGTTTCACCTATAGTGAACGTACTTCGATTTCATATCTATGTGACACGAAAAATTTTAAAATCCCGAACATATTTCTAATTTAATGCATGTTATGGTAAGGTAATTTATAAAGTTGAAAAATTTTATATATAGTAGGGTAACTTGCAAAAATGGTCCCTAAAGTATCTTAAATGCGCAAAAAATACACCGAGATAAAAAGTATTGCAAAAACGATATTAATGTTTCATATTTTTGATAAAAAGCAATCGAGAGCTACTTTCTGCTAACCTTCGTTATGTTTCTCGTTAAGTGCCTCGTCACTGAGGGCGTTATTGTCATTCCACTCGTCTCAGTCTCTCCCGCCAATTATACTTCAAGGACAATATTTGCAAAGATAGCTTAACGTCATTAAATCAACTAGAGTAGGCTTCTGTAGAAAACATTAAATCGGCAAAACCAGAAATAAATTAACTTCATTTATCATACTTTCAAGTTTCAAATCAATAACCAATAGTCAAACCCTAGCTTTGAAAAAACCAAAAATCGGCACAACCAAACCTAGCTATGGCAAATAATGATAAGGGAAAGTCTTTGTTGATTGCGGGAAAGGAATCATCAGAAAAGTGGTGGGGGAAAGTTTTGCTAAATGATGAAGTCTTTGAGGAAGTTATGGCTAGATTTGGTGATGAAGTAATTTCCAAGTATGGTTCGTATAAGAACATATGGAAGGAGATGATAGAAGTTATTCTTCAATTATTGTGGAACAAAACTTACAACGAACCAAATACGGGTAGTAGTGGTGCGATATCTATTCCTACCCTTGGAAGTGTAGCGGAACCGACAATGAAGTAGTTGCAGAGACAAAAGAGGGAGGGGAAGGCCCAGAAAAAATGTAACTTTTTCTGTACCAATCCATAATCCGAGTACCACCAAAAAAGAAGAGCGGAAGGCCTGTTGGGGGTGGGAGGAAGATGGGGGGAGTGATAATCCGAGTACAATGACACAAAAAAAGAAAAGGGGAAGGCCTGTTGGAAGTGGGAGGAAGATGGGAAGGCCTGCCGGGAATGGGAGGAAGAGGGGGAGTGATAATCCGAGTACACTGATACAAAAAAGAAAGAGGGGAAGGCTTGTTGGGAGTGGGAAGAAGATGGGAAGGCCTATTGGGAGAAGGAGGAAGAGGGGGAGTGATAATCCGAGTACAATGACACAAAAAAAGAAGAGGGGAAGGCCTGTTTGGAGTGGGAGGAAGAGGGAGGGTATGTTAATGTATTATACTTCATTTATGTGTCATTTTAATTTCTTATGTTGGATGTTGTGATCTTTTTGATAGACTATTTATGCTGATATTGAGTATCATGATTGAGTGCCCTGATTGGTTTAGGATAAACAGAGTTTTATGGTTCTAAGTAGGCCGTTAGAATAGCAAATGTAGGAGTGTTTGGCATAGCAGTTGTACTGCTATACTAACTAAGTTGTCATATTGAATTATTAGCTAAACTACAACTATACAAGATACATAATCAATAGGTTTGCATCTTCAGTAAGTAGGATTGATGTCTTGTATAATGTGGTAAAATATATAACACTACATTGCACTGCTTCACTTGAGCCTTTAGTCTGCACTTGTCTGCATAACTGTTTGTTGTAGCAGCTGTAGTAGCTCTTTAGACTTGATGTTTGAATTAAAATGATAAATGTTAATAGTGTGTTACTTTAATTGACTATTGACGTTGAATTTAAACGGTGGCAGTTAAAAATTGCTTATCAGGATGAAATTGTGTTTAGCATGCACAATAATGGATTCTTTGAATTTTCTCAATTGAGGTATATACAAGGGAATGTTTCTAAACTTTGTGTCTTTGTCTCTGATAGACATATCTTTAGTGTTGTCTGGATCATATGTTATCACACATTATGGGAGAAAAATGGGCACTGTTCTTTTGTTTGCTTGGCAAATCATTAGAAGAACGTTTGAAGTTGATTCACACAGACAATCATGTGCATATAATGTTCAAACCAGGTTATCAGGATGGTTTTGTAGATTTGTTTGTTGCTCACAAAAAACAGAGGTTATCTGAATACTATTTAAAAACATTGATTTAGAGGGTGATCATGGGGAGATTTTCAGATGGGTAGAAGAAGATGCTAGCTTGCGGTGCTCTAGTACTTCAAATCCTTTTAGGAGTAGTACTTCAACTCATTTTAGGACTACTTCAAAGAACAGTGCTCTAGTACTTCAACTCCTTGCGGTGCTCTAGTACTTCAAAACCGGATGATATTGTCATTAGAGAGGGTGGTTCTATGAAGAAGACATCAGGTGTTGGTTCAGTGAATGTGGGAGCTAGGGGTGTGGGTTTTTTTAGACCAAGAAGTGATGTTAAAATCACTAATTGCATACAGGGTCTAAGGGCACCAAGATCAATGGGAAACAAAGTGGTGTTCTTTTGACTAGGTGGGTCTAATGAATTGTTTAGCAAATTTTTTGAGAAACAAAGTGGTGTTATTTTGAATATTATACTAACTTCATTACATTGCATATTTTGATTGTGCATGCATAGTTGATCACTTGTTGGTTCATCCAGTAGAAGCTTTTGAAGTTTGACAAATGGGTTCATCTTTTAGGATTATGTAATGTGTAGAAACAAAAACAGTTTTAATTTGGTTGTATATTACGTATGTAATTTGTCTAATGTAAATTGAACGATATTACCTCTGTTTGGATAGACCAAGGGCTGTGCGGAGGTAGTGTGATAGGTTCATCTTTTTGGTACATGTCGAACGATATTATGTAACTTGAAGTATTACATATGGGTTAATCTTTAGTGATGGTTCACTCCTATCAATACTCTGTTATTGCATCCAATTTCTTATACATAATATGTTTAAGTTTGTGTTTGGCTTTTATGGTTCGATTAATAGCATTTACAAGTTTGTATTTGTGTTTTATGGTTCAAACACTATATACAAAGAAAATCGGGATCAAACGACCCCTTACATTCATGAACCATACATGTACAAGCTTACTATAGGGGAAACCACAGCTCCTATCTACAACTACATCTATATTGAACTGGAAAAGCAAGAAGAACAAAAGAAACTACAAGTCCCCAACCCCCTACTACCTACATTCATTATAAACAACAAAAGAAACCATCCCAAAGAAACCATCCCGACCTCCAGTCCCCAACCCCCTCACATGTACATTTGCCTCACAACAAACACAATCTTGGAAATATTGTTGTCGTTAGTTTGCTTAAGCATCCTCATCAACCCCCTCATCCTTCACATATCAGCTGTCTGAATCTTCCTAAGCTTGTTCACATTGGACCTTGCAACTCTCGAACCCCTTAAGTTTCGAAGCTCACCAATCATCCCCCTAATTTCGATCATATTAGAAAGCTTTCGACACCTATTCATCAATTCGAGTGCATGCTGAATGTCTTCCCCAACCTCTTGCTGGTAATGGACTAGCATCATTTCCGATATGAAAAATGAGTTACAGGCAAGCATGAGATCAAGACAGCAAGACATATTACTGGTTAAGGAAATGATAATTTTTTTTGTTAAGGGTGTGTGTGTTTCTGTTTGTGTGTGTGTAATGACGGAAGACTTTGACAATTTAATATGCAAACATGATAACTGACTTTGCAAATTTAGCCACTGAGATCATGTCTCATTGATATCACAAATTTGGCGGCAATAAGATGAATGAAATGACAATAATGCCTTCAGTGACGAGGCACTTAACGAGAAACATAACGAAGGTTAGCAGAAAGTAGCACTCGGTGGTTTTTTGCAAAAATATGGAACATTAATGTCGTTTTTGCAACACTTTTTATCTCGGTGTATTTTTTGCTTATTTGAACTACTTTAAAAACCATTTTTACAATTTACCCTATATAGTAAAAATAGGTTCATAAATTTAAAAGGTTTACTAATTAATAATTTAATATAACATGTCAAATTGTTAAGTTTATATACCTATGAAATGCTCAATTATAATGGATGCTATTAGTTTTATGCAACCATAAAAAAGTACTACTTTATTGAACATTGTGAAAGAAAAAACGGCTGCAATCTTTTTATAGTAAATCTTTTATCAGGAAAAAAAATCTAAGACTAAAATACACCGTTGGTCCCTAAACTTGGTCATACACTTCGCGATGGGACAAAGCTGGGCGTTATCATCGCCGGAGGTCCAAAAGTTGGGCTTTAAATGTCAAACTCGTCCCTTGGCCAGGATTGCCATAGTCAACTTTAATTTTCTGGATTTCCTTGGAGGGTATAATCGACCATTCACAATTTTGACCCAACCTTCAACCCAGGGACCAATTGTGATTATGCCTACTAGCCGTTTCTTCTCTGACACGCTTGCATTTAATTTCGCGCGAACCAATACACCCACCCAACAAACACCTTTACCAATCATAATACACCATTATCCAGAAACGATAGACTAAAAATCGAAATCCGAATCTAAATCGTCATTTCCAGAACTCAAAAGACCAACCCAACTTCCAACAAAACCATGTCGATTGATCGTATTAGCAACATGCCAGATGTAGTGACCACTAACATTTTGAATCGGTTGCCTTTGTTAGAAGTGGTGAGAACCTCTAGTTTAGCGCGAAACTGGAGGTCTAAGTGGACTTTGCTCACCGATGTCATAGTTGATGAGGATTTCTTTTATTCTTTAACATATGAGTTTGATGGGAGGCTTATTACTAGATTCTTAAATCGGCTTATGGGTCCAATAAGAAAGTTTGTCTTCGCTATAGAGCCAAGATCAATGCTTGGAATAGACAACTTTCATTATGAAGAGATTCGTGATTGGCTCTTGTTTTTGGCTGAGCATGGAATTGAGGAGCTGATTATTACAAACTGGTATGGTGAACCAGTTACGTTCCCAACCCAACTTTACTCTTGTAGCGAGTTGAAACATCTGGTACTTCATGTTTGTGGTATGGCTAGTTTGGAATATTTTCATGGCGTTCCAAAACTACTGAGCTTAGAATTGATTCATGTCAATTTTCTAAGCGGTACAGTTTGGGACTTTATTGCTGGTTGTCCCTCACTTGAGTCTCTTAAAATGAATCGTTCTAGTACAAACGAGATGAGAATATAGGATATTGCAAAAGTTAGGAATTTGAGGAAGTTAGATTTGAGATTCGGTCGTTATAATTTTGTGACGACAATCACAACATCCGATATCTTTCACCTGACATGACTTCAAAATCTTGAGACCCTTACATTGGATTTTGATGATTGCACGGTAAGAACAATTTGAGTTTTACACTTATGATTTTACAATGTTAAAGAAATGTGTAACAGTAATGACATTTAATCTTTAAAACTTGCTGTAGTTGATACGGGAAGCTAATTCTAGGATGAATTTGCCCTTTGTATCCCTGATTAACCTTAAGCTGTCCCATGTCGATTTTGGGAATATTATTATGTTATCGTTCATTATTGATATGATTCGTGGATGTCCAAATTTGAAAATGCTGGATACCAGAGTAAGTGTTTTGGAGTAATGCATATGTAGCAAATAAACATTCCTAAATTTCCATGTTTGTGTATCTCTCAACACTATTTAATTTTTCAGGCTGCAAACACACTTAGTGTTCTACCTTTAGAAAATTTTCCCAATGTTGTAGACAGGAACACATTCAGCCATGCCCAGCTACAAACTGTGGTGTTTCAAGCTTTTCCTAAAACATATCATGAATTAACTTTAATAAAGTTCATACTTGTGTGTTCCCGGTCGCTAAAGACAATCAATATCAGGCTCAGCGATAGGAGTCATGATGGGAATGAAATAATCAAGAACAACTGGGAGTTGGCTAGGAAGCTGTTGAAACTCCACCGAGCTTCCCTCACAGTCGTGGTAGATTTCTTTTAGTGGTTGTAGTTTATGTATGGGTTGAATACCCTATGACAATTAATGTTGCAAAATAGTTTTGGTATTTTGGTACAGTATTTGTTTATATGGTTTGCTTAAAATTAGTTTGTTCATATGTTGTTGTTTGTGCGTATTGTAGGTGATGCAAGTTTGACATTCGAAAGTCAAACTTTCATTTACCATTTCAATTTGATTGTAGCAAGTAAAACTGCATTTCCAGTTTACTTTAGTTAGTCAATACTTGAAAATGGTGAATGACTATTTTGTACGTAGTAGCATTTTCACTATGTAAAGTCAAAATTGCAAAAACATTACTCAATATTTAAAAAACACCCACATCAATAACATCCCAAGTTAAACTTTAACATTTCATATTTTAAATTTCAACCCCTTAACTAAAACAAACACTTCATTTATTAAACTAAACATATCATTAAAATTGAAAACATATTACAATACGAAATTAAAAAAAAAAGTTACAACGAAATAAAAAAAACACCTTGCAAATTAACCGTTACAACAAATTAAAGGAAATGACAAGAATACAATCTAGTGACGAGGTTGCAAATTATATTTTTTCTTTATTCGTTCTTTTTCGTCATTGATCCAAGCCACGACATCTGGATCTTTGCCATCAGTATCCGTCATCAAAAACTTCAACTCCTCCAACCTTGTTATTGTTTCATCTTTTTCCTGTTGGGCCCGATACACCGCTGCGGCGGTTCACGTTTGATACTTATACCGCTTGCCATAGTTTCGTGGAAATAAGTTGACGAGCTCGTTCCTCCGGTGCTTGCTCCCCAGTACTTGTCGTGTTTCTCGATCTTGCTTTCTTGGAAGCACGTTTCTTTCCCATGGGGCGTGGTTGTTCATCATTACCAAACAAAGCCTCGTTTGTTTGGCTTGGCACATCGCCGGTTAAATCAACCGGTTTCGGCGTGTCCCATTGATAACGCTACACGCGTCGTTCGGGGTCAAAGGAACTTCCTTTTCGTCAAGCAAGTTTTTCAACACCCTAGGCAGTGAACCTAATCGTTGTAGTGTAGTAATTAGGGTAAGCCACGGGTATTAATATCATTCTCTAGGGGAATAGGAATGCTAGTAAGAAGTTACTACGCTAAGGTTGGGGTTGAGGAAGATTATTTTTTTATCTTTTTATGTTTTTTTAAGAAATTGAAAGGTACGAATCTCGGGGTTTGGATTTGGGGGTTGGTATTGCTACCGATTACTCTACTTATCTAATTATCTAATCTAAGGTGTATTTAGTCTATGTCTAATTATTGTGTGCTCGTATGATAGTTTAAAGATGTGTTTTGATGAGTGCTTATTCACTCATCATTTTGGGTCAAATCTGAGCTGCAAAACATTTAAAAACACTCCGAAATGCATCAAAATACTAAAAATATCTCAAAATTGTGTTTTATATGTTTCAGATGCAAAATGTTTAAAATCAGATGAAAACGAACAAAGTTTGCATAATTGGCGCTTCAGTCCCCCGCCTTTCAAAAATTGACGAAATAGTCCCCGAAAGCACGTAATTTAAAAAGATAAGTCACCAAAGGTCCTTTTGAAATCATAAGTTGTCATAATTAGTCCTTTGGTGAAAAATTTCAAAAGTTTGAGAAATTACAGTTTTGATCCCGGATTTTTAAATTTGTCAAGTTTAGTCCTCGTGTTTCACAAAATGACAGATTTGGTCCCTTGGTTTATTTGAGATTCACAAGATTGGTCCTTGGATTACATTTTCAGAATTACAGGAATGGCCCCTGGATTTTCAGTTTTGGCACTTTTGGTCCTTAAAGTCTAAATGGATCCTAAGTTATACCATTAGTCCAAGTATTATTCCAAAGCCCAACAATAAATAATCCAACCCAACCCTGACCGGTCAACCCAATACCCATACCCGGTCATGTGATAACAAAACCAACCCATTACCCCCTCTTCCCACTCTCTTTCCTTCAAGCAAACCAATCCCCAAACCCTAGATACCCAAGATACTCTCTTTCTCTGCTTCCTGTATCTCTCCTCCCAAACACTCCACCCCCACCTCACTCTTTTACCCACCTACATCAAAACCCAAACCCACCTTAGTCTCTTTTAACCGGATTCACCCAAATCCCAAACCCACTAATTTCCCCCCCCTCATTCCAACTGCCAAGGTGGCAATCCCAGCTACAAAAGACCTCAATGGATGGCTTGGATTCAATTTCTCTTGTACCTACTTGATGGATGGTGAAGATCGAATTGAGAAAGCACAATGACATAAGCTTAGCTGTTTTGCCTCACACAACAAGCACAAGACCTTGAAGAGTGGAAGACTTAGTTCTAGTATAAATAGGTCATGTTGTAGCCAAGTAAAAGGCACCCCTAGTTTTAGAAAATTTTCAGTTTAAGTCTTTTTCTTTCTTGTAATCGTAAACTTTATTTCAATGAAAAAGTTGTCTTGAGTTAATCTTATTCTCTTTTGTTACTAGTTGAAATTGATATTTGTTATTGGTTAAGTGCATTGATTTACAGTAAAGAAAAAGATTGGGGTCAAAAGAAAAGAAAACCCTTTGTAGAAGTGTGTTTGGATTAAGCTGTTTGAATGGGTGGAGTGGTTTTTACCCACTTTGACCAATACAATCAAACTTGTTTTGAATGTTATTAGTTAGTTCAACAAAGTTTTTAGTTGTTTTGAAAAAGTTTGCAAGAGTTTGGGAAGTTTAAAAAAAAAAAAGAAGTAGTTTCCTGTCTATTTGGTTCAGCAGTGGGGGGATAACTCAGGCCCCACTCAAGTGCTTATTTGATCTCTAAAATCAGCAAATCTTGTTCTTTTTACTAGGTTATTAAGTCACCAACTCAGTTGTGTCCACTTCAGTGCATCTAATAAGCATTTAACTTGTTGAAATTTGAAGTTTGGCACTGCCATTCCCTTTTTTTTTTCTTTCTTACTGTCTCAGAACCAGCAGTCAAAAAGCCAACTGATCTTAGCTTAATTTGAAGCTGTAAACAGTTTTTCTTGGATCTTGATTGTCATTTCTAACATCTTTGCTAGGCTAATCTTGTTTGTGTGCAGCTTATAGTGCTTTGGAAGTTCATTTCAGAGCTTAAAAATAAGCTTGAACAGGTCCCCTAGGTGCTGTTTTGCAAACCGCAACAACAAAGAATGTCACTAGTAGTCTTCTTTGTTATCTTGCTTATCAGTTTGTGAATTGCTTATTAGATCTAATTGGATGTCATATAGGTAGCTTAGTTAGGTTTAGATTGTATCCAGCTTATTGAGTGCCCCTTAGTGCTTATTAGAAGCTTTTTCAAGTTGTCGCTTTATTGATTCAATCTAGTTTTAGTTTAGGACTCCCCTAGTTGAGTTTGCTAAGCCAACTGATTTCCCCATCATTTCATTGATTTAAGCTTATCTTAGACAGAATTTAGCATGAGTTAGCTTATTTTTGCATCCCTTAACTTATTAAGTGATTTTCATAGGTTAGTTAGGCCTAAGATAGTAGCAAAAGGGTGTTTGGTTTTTAACTTAAAAAGGTGTTTGTTTGTGTTCTGTCCAAAACAGTGAGCAAAAAGCAGTTTAAACTGCTTATTGACTAAGTTTCATAAATAAAGTTTTCACAAAAAAGTGCTTATCTCATCACCCTTTACTAGTTCCAAAAGAAAAGTTGAAAAAAAATTTGATTTTCAAAAAGGGTACCAAGGGGATTCGAACCCTGGTCCCTAAGCTCAACACACTAACACTCCACGCCAAACCATCTGCCCTTGGGACTTTATCAGTTGTACTTTGCACTATTAAATATTTAAGTGTCACTTAGGCAGTTTTGCTTATAAGCCAACTTTGGCTTATTTCGAGCTTATTTTCTAAAGCAACACCCAAGTTTTTAAATTTTCTCAGAATCAGTGTTACTTTAAGTAGTTTTCTGTAAATTTTCAGATTTTTCCCAACTAGTTTAGTATTTTTAATAATTTAATTAGAGTTAATTAGTTTTTAATTCGTAGTAATTAATTTAAAAGTCAAAAAAATATTCCGCTTTTTCCTAAAATCATTTTTAGTCAAACAGATCGTAGGAAAATTGATTTCACACCCGTAGCCCTTAAATTTCAAAAAATTTACGTTTATGGCTCGGGTTGTTTTCCCGTTTTTACGTTTTTGCGTTTTTGCACCCTAGGACTTAGTGTAGCTTCGTTTTATCATTCCTTAGGCTTAGTGATAGTTTATTTTTAATTTATTAGGGTTCCCTTGCCTTAATTACCTTCCCGTTAATTAAATTGTAGAATTCGTAATCAAATCCAAAAATCATTAAAATCCAATTCAAGTTCAAATCACGAAACTCAACGAATCCTTCCATTCACACCTCGTTGGGACACGACCCGGGGAAATCACTTTCCCGGTATCACTTTTATCACACCCGTGAGGTTTGGCACGTTGACCTTTTTCCTAAAGGGTTAATTTGTCGAATTTTACGGTTATTTTGATATACGTTGATATTGTGTTTTTTTCACCACTCACTTCACAACGAATCAAATTTTACGCCGGGAGTGTGTTGCGACAATACCGTGATTTTTGCGATTAGTGACTTGAAGAACCTTCCTCGTGAAGTTATTGTTTTTATAAAAATACAAAAATACAAAAATATTTTTCTTTTCTTTGTATATATATGTAAAAGATTAAAAATACAAAAAGATTTTTGCTTGTTGTTTTAAATAAATAGAAGACACAATCAATATAACATTCTCAACTGAGGTGTTATCATTATAAGTTCCCGAACAAAAGATTTAAAACTTTCCTTTGTGTCGCTCGTGTTTTGGTTTATTTCTATCGGTTTAACAAACTGTGTGAGGGGTATAAGGACGGCCTGACATTAAATTGTGGCTGTAAAGAGACGGGTTTTAATAAGCTTACACGACCTACAAAGTCTCTCCGATCCTTTGTGCGTTTTACTTATAGAAGTGATCATTTCACGTGGGATTATTGGTTTAAGTTGTTTTTCGAAGTGCATGCGCACTCGCTCGCAAGCTCGTAGACGTAACCATAACCAAGCAAACGCATACCGAGATACGCATACCGTCGAACAAATCACAATGACACATAACCAAGGGAACGGACCTCGAGTCCCAGCACTGATCCACAAGATCCAGCTCCCGATCTCCGAACGATGGAGGAGCTTTGCCAACCCACGATGGATGGACGGGTCGGTCCAATTGCCCCGGTCAACATCGAGGCCACGGATTTTGGACTTAAGCATCACATGATTCAACAAGTCCAAAGTTTTTGCCAATTTCACGGATCACCGGGTGACGATGCCAACAAGCATCTCGACAAATTTCTCACCGTCACCCAAAGTATGAAGCAAAATGGGGTCACCGATGACGCCCTTCGCTTATATCTCTTTCCATATTCCTTGACGCTTCATGCCACCGCATGGTTTGATCGTCTTCCCAAGAACTCAATCCATAGTTTCGATGAAATGGTCTCCAAATTCTTGGCGAAATATTTTCCACCGTCAATGGTGACGAAACTACGGAATGAAATCAGTAATTTTCGGCAGCATCCCGATGAGTCCTTATTTGAGGCATGGGAACGCTATAAGCTTTCGATTGATCGATGTCCGAACCACAACATGTTGCTTGTCACCCAAATAGATACATTCTATAACGGGTTAACATTGAGACATCGTGACACAATCAATGCTGCTGCCGGTGGTACCTTTATGAAAAGGCGACCAGAAGAGTGCTACGATCTCATTGAAAACATGACTGCCCACCATAATTATTGGGATTCCTCAACCGAGAGGAGTGAGTCAAGGAGATCTACCACTCTTCCATCTTCAGAATTCACGACTCTAACCAAAAAGATTGAAGAAATATCCACTGCCGTGCTTAAAATGAGTCAAAATAACAACAATCAACAAGTGAATGTCGTAAACAAGAGTTGTGAAACTTGTGGTGGTCCACACCCTTATTTTGAGTGTCCAGCCTCCGGTGGCTTCACTCAAGAGAGCGTTTATGCCGCTTCGGTTCCTACAATACGGAGGTAATTCCTACCAACCGCAAGGGGACCAAACCTTCTCGCCTATCGCTCTAACAATTTCCTTGGACCACCTGGGTTTAATCAAAATCAGAACAATCAAAATGTGCAAAATAGAAATAATCAGCTCAATCAAAATCGAGTCGAATGGAATTTTCAAAATCAAAATCAAGGTTTTCAAAATCAAGGCAATTTCAATCAAAACCGATTCCAAGCTCCTCAACAAAACATGCATGCCCAGCCTCCTCAAGCTTCCATTGACATTGCAAATTACATCAAAAGCAATGAAGCTAAGATGGCATGCATGCAAAATCAAATTACCACTTTGAAGAATGATTTCACTTCCGAGCTTAGAGCTACTAGCAACAAAATTGATCAATCTCAAAGCAAGATTGAAAGCATGTTTGCTAGTCTCATGAGTCAAAAGAATCAAGCTTCAACTTCGGGTGCTCTTCCGAGTAATACCATTCCCAACCCAAAAGGTGAATTGAATGCTATTGCCACCAGAAGTGGTAAATCTTATGAGGGACCCTCGATGCCTAATCCTTCTCCGGTGAGGGATGTGGAACGAGAAACCGAGGTATCAAAGGACAAGGTGCATAACTCAAGCCCACGGCACCGCACAAGTCCAACCTCCTGAGGTCTTACCTCCAATTCCAGAACCCGTTGTTCCGATGACCACTCCTAAGCCTTCACTTCCTTATCCTTCAAGGCTTAATGACCAAAAACTCCGTGATAAAACTAGTCAACAAATGGAGAAGCTTGTCCAAATCTTTCAAGATTTGCACTTCGAGATTAGTTTCGTGGACGCTCTTCTTCTAATGCCAAAGTTCGGTCCAACAATCAAAAATTTGTTGAATAACATAGAAAAGATTTCCGAAATGGCTAAAACTTCTTTGAACGAAAATTGTTCGGCGGTTATCCTTAAAAAACTTCCTGAAAAGTTAGGAGACCCCGGAAAATTTCTCATCCCATGTGATTTTCAAGGCATAGTTCAATGCTCCGCCTTGGCCGATCTTGGCGCTAGCATTAACTTGATGCCACACTCCATGTGGAAGAAGATTTCATTACCTCCGCTTACACCTACATGTATGATCCTCGAGCTTGCGGACCGCACAAGTTCTCGTCCGCTAGGTATAGCCGAGGATGTATTTGTGAAAGTAGGCAAGTTTCATTTCCCAGCCGACTTTGTTGTTGTCGAATTTGATGCCGATCCTCGAGTACCCCTCATCCTTGGGAGGTGCTTTTAAAAACGGGTCGTGCATTGATCGACGTTGATGAAGGGGAAATCACTTTAAGGGTAAACAAGGAAGCCGTTACTTTTAATCTCAATCAAGTTACGAAATACTCCCCCAATTATGGAGACAATTCCGTCAACAAAATTGATGTCCTTGACATTGTGTCGGAGGAGTATTCTCAAGAAATTCTTGGATTCTCGAGTGGCAATCCCACTTCGGTTGATCCCATCGTTGCTCTTCTCCCTCCCTCACTCCGTTTGAGGGAAGTGACTTTATTTTGGAAGAGATAGAAGCATACTTGGCTAGTGATTCTGTTCCTTGGGAAATTGATCACGCTCCCATCGATATTGAGGGAGATATACTTCTCATCGAGAAGATGCTCAATGAAGATCCTTCATCACTCCCTCCTCAAGAACTTCATAAAGAGGAAATCAAAACAATTGAAAAATCGAATGATCCTCCCGAGGTCGAACTTAAGGACTTACCACCTCATCTCGAGTATGCATTTTTGGAGGGTGACAATAAATCACCCGTCATCATTGCTAAGGACTTGAGTGAGGATGAAAAAGCCGCTCTCATAAAGGTTTTGAAGTCACACAAGCGAGCCATCGCTTGGAACCTTCCCGACATCAAGGGTATTGACTCGAGATTTTGTACGCACAAAATTCTCATGGAAGATGACTTCAAACCGGCGGTTCAACACCCAAGAAGGGTGAATCCTAAAATTCATGAGGTTATCAAAGCGGAAGTCATAAAACTTCTCGATGCCGGATTGATTTACCCTATCTCGGATAGTCCTTGGTTAGCCCCGTTCATTGTGTGCCCAAAAAGGTGGCATTACCGTTGTTGAAAATGATGAAAACGAGTTGATTCCTACCGATTGGTTACGGATGGCGTGTTTGCAGTGACTATCGAAAGTTAAATGAAGCCACCCGTAAAGACCACTTTCCATTACCTTTCATGGACCAAATGCTTGAGAGATTAGCGGGAAACGAATACTATTGTTTTCTCGATGGTTTCTCGGTTTACTTCCAAATACCCATTGACCCACAAGATCAAGAAAAGACCACATTCACGTGTCCTTATGGAACATTTGCTTACCGACGCATGCCTTTTGGCTTGTGTAATGCTCCCGACGCTCCAAAGGTGTATGATAGCCATTTTCCATGACATGATCGAAAAGACTATGGAAGTCTTTATGGATGATTTTTCGGTCTTTGGGGATTCTTTCCAACCATGTCTCTCCCATTTGGACAAGATGCTTGAACGTTGTGAAAACACGAATCTTAGTCTAAATTGGGAGAAATGTCACTTTATGGTCAAAGAGGGCATTGTCCTTGGCCATAAGATTTCTAAGAGCGGGATTGAGGTTGACAAAGCTAAAGTCGATGTCATTTCGAAATTACCTCCTCCCACAACCGTCAAAGGAGTTAGAAGTTTCCTTGGTCATGCCGGATTTTATCGTCGTTTCATTCAAGATTTTTCAAGATATCCCGCCTATGACCCGACTTCTTGAGAAAGATACTCCTTTCATCTTCTCTAGTGAGTGCATTGAAGCTTTTCAAACTCTTAAGAAAAAGCTCACTAAAGCACCAATTCTAGTTGCCCCCGATTGGGAATTACCATTTGAGCTTATGTGCGACGCAAGTGATTTCGCCATAGGTGCCGTTTTGGGGCAACGAAAGTCAAAACATTTCCAGCCTATACATTATGCTAGCAAAACTTTGACCGAAGCTCAAGCACATTACACTACGACGGAGAAAGAATTACTAGCCGTGGTGTATGCTTTCGAGAAGTTTCGGCCATACTTGATCTTGTCCAAAAGCATAGTGTATACGGATCACTCGGCTCTCAAATATCTCTTTGCTAAGCAAGATGCAAAGTCGAGATTGCTCCGATGGGTTCTCCTCCTACAAGAATTTGATATCATCATCCGTGATAAAAAAGGAGCGGAGAACCTAGCGGCTGATCATCTCTCTCGTCTTGAAAATCCACATCAAGGTGTGCTCGAGAAAAGGAAATAAACGAAACGTTTCCTCTCGAGACTCTTAATGTGGTATCTCATCATGAAAATTTGAGTACCCCATGGTTTGCCGACTTTGCAAACTATCATGCGGGTAACTTTGTTGTGAAAGGGATGTCGTCCCAACAAAAGAACAAATTTTTCAAAGATGTTAAGCATTATTTCGACGACCCCTTCTTGTTTTAGGTTTGTGCGGATCAAGTCATCCGACGGTGTGTTCACGGCCAAGAAGCCGATGAAATTCTCAAGGCTTGTCATCATGGACCCACGGGGGGACATCATGGCCCGAACTACACCGCTAAAAAGGTGTTTGACTCCGGTTTCTATTGGCCCACGATCTACAAAGATGCCCATGACCTCGTCAAATCTTGCGACTCTTGCCAACGTCATAGCAACATCTCTAAAAGAGATGAAATGCCTCAAAATGCTATTCAAGTGTGCGAGATCTTTGACGTATGGGGCATTGACTTTATGGGTCCGCTCCCGCCTTCTCGAGGGAACAAGTATATACCGTGGCGGTCGACATTGTCTAAATGGGTGGAAGCGAAAGCGCCCCCACCAACGACGCCGAGTAGTTGTGAAATTCTTGAAGTCTTCTTTACCCGCTTCGAACTCCCCGCGCCATCATTAGTGATCGCTGCACGCACTTTGCAACGACCATTCGCAAAAGTCATGCTTAAGTATGGTGTCACTCACCGCCTTTCTATCGCAGATCACCCACAAACTAGTGGGCAAGTGGAAGTTTCAATCGTGGTTTGAAAAGAATCTTAGAGAGGACCGTAGGTGAAAACCGTGCCTCTTGGTCGGACAAACTTGAAGATGCACTTTGGGCTTTCCGCATCGCACAAAACACCCATCGGGTGTACTCCTTACAAGCTTGTGTATGGAAAGGCGCGTCATCTCCCGATCGAGCTCGAGCACAAAGCCTATTGGGCCTTGAAGCATGCCAATTTTGACCTTAAGTCCGCGGGTGATCACCGGAAAGTTCAACTCAATGAATTAAATGAACTCCGGGATCAAGCCTACGAGAACTCGTTGATTTACAAGGAAAAGACAAAGAAGATCCATGACTCAAAGATTAAGAACCGCGTTTTCAACATCGGTGACCGAGTCCTTCTTTTCAATTCTAGATTGAAAATCTTCTCAGGGAAACTTAAGACCCGTTGGACCGGTCCATTCACTATTGCCAAAGTTTTTCCATATGGCACCGCCGAAGTTATCTCAAACCGACAGACCAAACTTCAAGGTGAATGGACATAGATTGAAACATTATTTTGGAGGGGACATACCATCCTTGGTTGTCCCGGATCTGCAAACTTTCCCCATGAACCAATGAATGCGGGGATCGAGTCAAGCTAGCGACTCGTTAACAAAAACAAGAGCACTCTATATGGGTTTTCACCAGTATTTCGACTTCTTTCTACTTTCTACCACCCTAGTGTGGGGAGTTGCCCCCGCCGTTGTATAAAGGTTTTCAAAAAAAAAAATCTTCTAAATAATGGCCGTAGTATTTCCCTTTTACGTTCTTTGTTTCGGCATAACCGCCGGTACTTTGAATATTGAGGGCAATATTCATTTCTAGTGTGGGGAAGAATTCTCACGAATTTTATCATATAATTAAATCAATTCCCGCTTTTGGCCAAAATTTTTTTTTGGAGTAAGTGTTTTGCACTTACTCAAATGGTTATCAGTCCGCCTTGTCTAATAAACAAAAGGATTGGCTAATCCAGAGCAAACTCTTGGTAAAGATATATCTCAAATCCGTTGACGGCTTGCAATTTGCCCAAAATTGTATGGTGTTCACCTCACCATATCTTTAATTAGTGAAGAGTTGGCTAGCCCGCAAGTTTATGGCTTGTGGTAAAGGCGGTTGGAAATCCATAATTGGTAATCGACTCACCAAAGATAATATTGATAATTTATCTAAGAGTTGGCTAGTCCGAGCAAACGGCTTCGGTAAAGACAAATTAAAACCGTTGAAAGTCGGTGGTTTGCTCAAAAGCACATGGTTATCAGTGTACCATAGTTCTCACTTGAACTAAAACATTTGGCTACTCCAGAAGTAATGGCTTTGGGTAAAGAGATTCAAATCCATTAAGTTTTCTCAAAAGATTGCTAGGGACTAGCAATGTTTTAGTGTGAGGGATTTGATGAGTGCTTATTCACTCATCATTTTAGGTCAAATCTGAGCTGCAAAACATTTAAAAACACCCCGAAATGCATCAAAATACTAAAATATCTCAAAATTGTGTTTTATATGTTTCGATGCAAAATGTTTAAAATCGATGAAAAACGAACAAAGTTTGCATAATTGGCGCCCCCGCTTTCAAAAATTGACGTAAATAGTCCCCGAGCACGTAATTTAAAAGTCACCAAAGGTCCTTTTGAAATCATAAGTTGTCATAATTAGTCCTTTGGTGAAAAATTTCAAAAGTTTGAGAAATTACGATTTTGATCCCTGGATTTTTAAATTTGTCAAGTTTAGTCCTCAGGTTTCACAAAATGACAGATTTGGTCCCTTGGTTTATTTGAGATTCACAAGATTGATCCTTGGATTACATTTTCAGAATTACAGGAATGGCCCCTGGATTTTCAATTTTGGCACTTTTGGTCCTTAAAGTCTAAATGGATCCTAAGTTATACCATTAGTCCAAGTATTATTCCAAAGCCCAACAATAAACAATCCAACCCAACCCCTGACCCGGTCAACCCAATACCCATACCCGGTCATGTGATAACAAAACCAACCCATTACCCCCTCTCCCCACTCTCTTTCCCGCCCAAGCAAACCAATCCCCAAACCCTAGATACCCAAGATACTCTCTTTCTCTGCTCCTGTATCTCTCGCCCCCAAACACTCCACCCCCACCTCACTCTTTTACCCACCTACATCAAAACCCAAACCCACCTTAGTCTCTTTTAACCGGATTCACCCAAATCCCAAACCCACTAATTTTTCCCCCCCCCCTCATTCCAACTGCCAAGGTGGCAATCCCAGCTACAAAAGACCTCAATGGATGGCTTGGATTCAATTTCTCTTGTACCTACTTGATGGATGGTGAAGATCGAATTGAGAAAGCACAATGACATAAGCTTAGTCTGCTTTTGCCTCACACAACAAGCACAAGACCTTGAAGAGTGGAAGACTTAGTTCTAGTATAAATAGGTCATGTTGTAGCCAAGTAAAAGGCACCCCTAGTTTTAGAAAATTTTCGCTTTAAGTCTTTTTCTTTCTTGTAATCGTAAACTTTATTTCAATGAAAAAGTTGTCTTGAGTTAATCTTATTCTCTTTTGTTACTAGTTGAAATTGATATTTGTTATTGGTTAAGTGCATTGATTTACAGTAAAGAAAAAGATTGGGGTAAAAAGAAAAGAAAATCCTTTGTAGAAGTGTGTTTGATTAAGCTGTTTGAATGGGTGGAGTGGTTTTTACCCACTTTGACCAATACAGTCAAACTTGTTTTGAATGTTATTAGTTAGTTCAACAAAGTTTTTAGTTGTTTTGAAAAAGTTTGCAAGAGTTTGGGAAGTTTAAAAAAAAAAAAGAAGTAGTTTCCTGTCTATTTGGTTCAGCAGTGGGGGGATAACTCAGGCCCCACTCAAGTGCTTATTTGATCTCTAAAATCAGCAAATCTTGTTCTTTTTACTAGGTTATTAAGTCACCAACTCAGTTGTGTCCACTTCAGTGCATCTAATAAGCATTTAACTTGTTGAAATTTGAAGTTTGGCACTGCCATTCCCTTTTTTTTTTCTTTCTTACCGCCTCGCAACTGCCATAAAAAAGCCAACCGATCTTAGCTTAATTTGAAGTCAGAAACAGCTTTTTCTTGGATCTTGATTGTCATTTCTAACATCTTTGCTAGGCTAATCTTGTTTGTGTGCTTTTATAGTGCTTTGAAGTTCATTTCGAGCTTAAAAATAAGCTTGAACAGGTCCCCTAGGTCGCTGTTTTTTGTGTACCGCAACAAATAATGTGTCACTAGTAGTCTTCTTTGTTATCTTGCTTATCAGTTTGTGAATTGCTTATTAGATCTAATTGGATGTCATATAGGTAGCTTAGTTAGGTTTAGATTGTATCCAGCTTATTGAGTGCCCCTTAGTGCTTATTAGAAGCTTTTTCAAGTTGTCGCTTTATTGATTCAATCTAGTTTTAGTTTAGGACTCCCCTAGTTGAGTTTGCTAAGCCAACTGATTTCCCCATCATTTCATTGATTTAAGCTTATCTTAGACAGAATTTAGCATGAGTTAGCTTATTTTTGCATCCCTTAACTTATTAAGTGATTTTCATAGGTTAGTTAGGCCTAAGATAGTAGCAAAAGGGTGTTTGGTTTTTAGCTTAAAAAGGTGTTTGTTTGTGTTCTGTCCAAAACAGTGAGCAAAAAGCAGTTTAAACTGCTTATTGACTAAGTTTCATAAATAAAGTTTTCACAAAAAAATGCTTATCTCATCACCCTTTACTAGTTCCAAAAGAAAAGTTGAAAAAAAATTTGATTTTCAAAAAGGGTACCAAGCGGATTCGAACCCTGGTCCCTAAGCTCAACACACTAACACTCCACGCCAAACCATCTGCCCTTGGGACTTTATCAGTTGTACTTTGCACTATTAAATATTTAAGTGTCACTTAGGCAGTTTTGCTTATAAGCCAACTTTGGCTTATTTCGAGCTTATTTTCTAAAGCAACACCCAAGTTTTTAAATTTTCTCAGAATCAGTGTTACTTTAAGTAGTTTTCTGTAAATTTTCAGATTTTTCCCAACTAGTTTAGTATTTTTAATAATTTAATTAGAGTTAATTAGTTTTTAATTCGTAGTAATTAATTTAAAAGTCGAAAAAATATTCCGCTTTTCCTAAAAATCATTTTAGTCAAATAGATCGTAGGAAAATTGATTTCACACCCGTAGCCCTTAAATTTCAAAAATTTTACGCTTATGGCTCTTGTTTTCCGCTTTTACGCTTTTATGCGTTTTTGCACCCTATGACTTAGTGTAGCTTCGTTTTATCATTCCTTAGGCTTAGTGATAGTTTATTTTAATTTATTAGGGTTCCCTTGCCTTAATTACCTTCCCGTTAATTAAATTGTAGAATTCGTAATCAAATCCAAAAATCATTAAAATCCAATTCAAGTTCAAATCACGAAACTCAACGAATCCTTCCATTCACACCTCGTTGGGACACGACCCGGGGAAATCACTTTCCCGGTATCACTTTTATCACACCCGTGAGGTTTGGCACGTTGACCTTTTTCCTAAAGGGTTAATTTGTCGAATTTTACGGTTATTTTGATATACGTTGATATTGTGTTTTTTTCACCACTCACTTCACAACGAATCATGTTTACTTAGGTTTTACTACTCATTAATTATCTCCTATTGGTGGTTGAATTGTCACGTCCTTATTCTTAGTTGCGTTGTGTGTCTAAAGTCGTAGGGTATGCGTATGTTCCCTAACTCTTTGAACTTACCAAAGGGTCTCGTCTACAAAACCCACTAGGGATAATAAACTCTTACTCTAAGGCACTCTTTGGATGGTTTAGCTTACAACTACTCAAGGAGTTATATTCCCACAAAGATTTAATCAAGCATTAAGTACACAACGAATGACCTATCGCATTACTAGATCATTATTCAACTAAGATAAGAGACAACCAATCAATATTCAATAATTAAGTTTCATATTCCTGCAAACACACAATAAATTAGCGGACATGAAGAACATGCAAGCATATACACAAATAATCAAAGACATAATTGTATTAATGAAGTAAAACACTTATCTTGGTGTAAGATAAACCTAAAATGTACATGCCTTTGGTTCGTTTAGGTTTTACTCCAAAGACTACACACAAATTCTGAAAAATTGGGCTTCTATATATAAAGATTACACAGCACGCTGCCACCTTTATGTTTTGCGACGCCAGTCATTAGGTTTCGCTTGGCCACGTTAGACTTGGCGACGTCACCTTATGCTTATGACGCCGTTCCTCTTTAGCTGACGCCGATTGAATGGTCGCCGAAGTTGCGACGGCCTCCTTCTTTATAACTTCTGACGCCGCGTCACTTGAAAATAGAGCGTTTTGGTCCGCGTCAAAATCCTCCGGCGCCGCAGTATGCAAAGGACGCCGTTACCTTTAGTTATTTTCAGCAGTGTCTCGATTCTGACTTTGGCCATTGATATCCGCTTTTCGTCCAAATATGTTGATTACAGCAATTTGCCTTCACGAGACCTAAAAAGTGAAAAGGAACGATATTAATGATAAGGTTTTAAAATGTACCTTTTTGAGAGGTCATTTAAGCCCTTATTTGATCACTTTTGTATCCGTTATTACTTAATATCGTTCCTTTTCACTTTTTAGTACTCTTGATGGCAAATTGCTGTAATGACACTTATTTGGATCTAAAAAGGCTGATATAATAAGAAAATGGCCAAAGTCAAGAATCGAGACACCCAAATGGCCGAAAACATAAGGTGACGGCGTCATTGCTTATCCCGCGACGCCGTCGGAGGATTTTGTGACGGGACGTAAGACAAAAGTCTTATTTCAACGACGCCCGCCAGTAAAGAGTAGGCCATCGCAACTCGCACGGCCTAGATTCAATCCGCACGGCGTTAGAAGCAAAGAGGACGGCCACATGCACCGTGCTCAAGTCTAATGTGGCCAAGACGAAACCCTAATGACGGCGATCCGACGGCGTCACAAAACATAAGGTGACGCCGTCGCGTATGTAATCTTATATATAGAATCCGAATTTTTCAAGAATTGTGTGTAGTCTTTGGAGTAAAACCTAGAACCGAACCAAGGCTGTCTTGTACAGTATTTTAGCGTTCCAAACCCTATCTTACATCAAGATAAGTTTTTACTTCATTAATACAATTATGTCTTTGATTATTTGTGTGTATGCTTGCATGTTCTCCATGTCCGCTAATTTACTTGTGTGTTTGCTTAGGGAATATAATATTTAATTATTGAATATTGATTGGTTGTCTCTTATCTTAGTTGATTAATGATCTAGTAATGCGATAGGTCATTCGTTGTGTACTTAATGCTTGATTAAATCTTTGTGAACCTTAGAATATAACTCCTTGAGTAGTTGTAAGCTAAACCATCCAAAGAGTGCCTTAGAGTAAGAGTTTATTATCCCTAGTGGGTTTTGTAGATAAGACCCTTTGGTAAGTTCAAAGAGTTAGGAACATAACGCATACCCTACGACATTAGACACACAACGCAACTAAGAATAAGGACGTGACAATTCAACCACCAATAGGAGATAATTAAGGAGTAATAAAACCTAAGTAAACACATCTTTAAACTATCATACGAACACACAATAATTAGACATAGACTACATACACCTTAGATTAGATAATTAGATAAGTAGAGTAATCGGTAGCAATACCAACCCCCAAATCCAAACCCGAGATTCGTACCTTTCAATTTCCTAAAACATAAAAAGATAAAAAATAATCTTCCTCAACCCCAACCTTAGCGTAGTAACTTCTTACTAGCATTCCTATTCCCCTAGAGAACGATATCAATACCCGGGGCTTACCCTAATTACTACACTACAACGATTAGGTTCACTGCCTAGGGTGTTATAAAACTTTCTAAGAAAAGGAAGTTTCCTTGACCTCAACGACGCCTCTGAAGCGTTATCAAGTTTTAGGCACCGCTGCCGGGGAATAGAATAGCTAGTTAGTAGTCCACCTCGTTTAGGTCTACTCACAAGATTCCTATCAAGTGAGATTTTTTTTTTCTTTTTTAGCTTTCTTGTAGTCTATCCCCCTTCTTTGTGTTTGTGTTCGTGAAACCCCTTTCATTTGTCGCTATGGCAAGTGAAGTTGCATTTGAATCATTAACAAATGAGGAACAATTGAATTTCGCAAGTCGGGTTCGTTTTCATTGTTCTGATAAATTTGTGAGATTGGATGGATTTGATATATTTTATGTTTGTGTGGCTTCTATTCAACGATCGTTGTCAAGATCAACTCCTTTTAGTGACACCATCTTTAGAATTTTTCAGAAAAGCCTCCTATTCATAAACCTTCAGTTGTTACAACTTGAGGAAATGGATAAGAAGGATTTATCTAACCTTAGGCATCATGATCAAAAAGACCTAGTTTTTAAGAACATGAGACCTAAACCCAAACAAGATTGTGAGATGGTTGAAGCTAAAATACCTAGTTGCATGTGTGGGATAGATTTCAAACATTTAGGAGATCAAGATATAATGGAGAAAAAGGTGGAAACTCCAAGCCCACAAGCCCTACCATCACTTGAGGAACACACATCACCTATAACTTACCCCAAAGAAGTAGAAGAGACTATAGGAGCCCCGATTGATAGAGAACCTTTGGACCAAACGCCACTAGAGAATGTAGGTTTAGATGCTTGTTGTCATGACCTCTCTCTTAGTCTTAGGGAAGTTCCTAATTTTGATGAACCGGAGCCTCAACCAAAAACCTTACCCAATGTGAATCTTGGAATTGAATTAGGCCCCAATCCACCCATCAAAATAGATAGTCCGGGTAGTTGCTTGTTAAAGGAGGTAGATTCTAGGCCATGTAGAGTGGAAGCTAATATAGGAGTAACCCATGACCTTACACACTTATATCACCCATTCATGGTTGATAACAAGAAACATTATGGGTTTAAACCGGGTTTATTAGGTCAAGATGGATCCTTAACTAAGAATCTTTTGAAGTTGATAGAAGATGATCCATTTTAGGAGAGAGATTTGATTCACCCGCTACACCAATTGAATTAGGTAAGGTTATAATGAATGGAGCACACTCCTTTGAGCACATAAATCACCCATCACCCTCTCCTCACATAGCAAATTTCCACCCTAAGGGTGTGTATCGCTACTATCACCGGCACTTAAGCTTAAGTGTAGGGAAAACCTCCCTTTATCCGTTAAATAAGGGTAGAGTCAGGCTCGTGACTCGAACAAAAACAAGCGCTTCTTGGGAGGCAACCCATGTGTATTTGTTTTTCATTTTCATTTGTGTGTCGTATATATTTTATTAATTGTTTATCCTCATGTTTAAATTTGTAAAAATGCTTTATTTTGTTTTTAACCTCGTCTTAATTGCACATAAAGGTATTTTACATAAAGGATAAGTGTAGAGGATTACACATCGTTTCAAAAGAAACGTACACATGAGAATAACAATTCATTAAAAGATATATATGTGTGTTTGTTCGAGTCAAATGCTTGTATCGAGTCATAATGGGTGTTTTGCGTAAATTTTTCCAGATTCTAAAGATGTAAATTTTCCGAATTTTTCCGTAAAATCGCAGACCGCTTTTGTCGATAACTGACGGCCGAAGGAGAAGAGTAAAACATCGATTACTTTTTCTCGCTTCCTCGAGCTACTTAAAATTTTTGGAATTTTCCAGGTCTTAATTTTCCGAAAAATCTGTAAACATCCATTCCACAAGCATTATATCCTAGTTTAGTAGAGTCTTATATATATTATTACCAATCGATTTTACGCTAAGGTTTCGTTGTTTTCTTCAAATGTGCAGGTTTCATTTATCAAGAAGAAGAAACAAAAGATTGGAAGGAGCTTTTCACGCACAAATTCTTCTTGGAAAGGATTTAACCACTACTTCACAACGGATCCTACCGAAGCTAATCGGGGAGTACTAGTTTATTCCGTTTTTAATTACCTTCATTATCATAACTTTGATACTTTCGGGGAACATTAGGGACAATGTTCAATTTAAGTGTAGGGAGGGAAAATAAAACGGGAACTTTGAAACTATGCTTATCCTTGATTATTTGCTTTGTCCAAGTGTACTTGTGTAATAAACCATGAGAAAATGTCGGTTAGGGTAATTTTGGCACCAAATTTAAATTTTTTCATGACATATAGGAGTGGGCCATTAGTTTTAACAAAAGCGTCTCACGGATAGGAAGTTGCATGACTAGCACAAAAACCCTTTACCACCTAAATTCCACCCAAAATGTGAGGATCGCCCTTAGATTAGTAGGAATTAAAAGCATTCATCTTCAATGCTTAGAGTGTGAACCGGTAGTATATTAGATTCTAGAACTTGTTTTGTGATGCATTCGGAGATCGCTAGTAAGACTACACTTGTGTAGTTAGGAATAACTAAATGATAAGAGGCATTAGGATAACCCTTGTTTAATACCCGTAATATAATTACTTCTTCCACATCGGTTGAGTAATTCCCCCACACCCTTTGCGTTGTACTCATATTTAGTACACGATACCTCTAGTTAACCCCTCAGAGCCTATCCTTTTCGCGGTTCTCGTGATGTTTCGGTTTTCCGGAATATCAATGAAGAGCATTGTTTACACCTCACCCCCAAATATACACCCAAATCGCCTTAGCCTACCATGTATGCACTCACTTTTAGTGCATTATTGTTATCACCCTAAACCCTTAGTTCAATTATCTGGTTGCTTGCATGAGTTGCTAAGTCGAGTCATATCCTTTGTACAGCTTTTGGGACGATTGGGACTCATGGGAAAAAGTTAAAGTTTATAAAATAATTGAAAGGGAACGCTAAATTCCCTTATTTGCGTAATAACATACCCCAAGTGTTTTGATCTTTTCAATTGGGGTCAAAGTAGTGTTAGAGTAATAAAAACTCAACTGTAGGGATGTGCCTATAAATCCTTATCATTTTGATGTTACCGTAGAGGATGGTAGAGTAAAAGTGTATAAAAAAAATGAAAAAAAAATAGAAAAAGAGAAAAGAAAAAAAAAATATAGAGTGATGAAAAAAAAAAAAACATACGGGCTACCGCCCTACATCTATCTTTAAATTTATGTTTGTTTATTTCAGTTATCTAGAGTTTAGAGTGTCGAGTCTTGGCTTAGCAACGCCATTCTTCGTATACTTGCAACATAGAGATTTTTGACTTGTCACCACTAAATAGCCTATCCCACCAAACCCTTTGTTTCCCTACCGTAAGCCTAACATTACAACCCTTTAAAGACCTCTTTGATAGTCTTTCCTAGGTGCTTACGCCAAAGCGATGGAGGTTTGATCTGGTCTCAAGCCTATGGTAATCTATGTACTAGGACCGTTTAATGAGTGTTTATCTTCCATTTCCAATTTGTTATATTTCATATACACCCAGAGATGTGAGTATCCAAACACCCCATGTGAGGTGCTAGTATGTAATTTCCGTGTTTGTTATGACTTTTACGGGGCTTATATGTGTTGTGGACTGTTTTAAACCAATGCTTCATGACCCCTAACTTATAAATTAATTGGTAAAAGCACATTTGCTTGAGGACAAGCAAATACCAAGTGTAGGATATTTGATAAGGTTTTAAAATGTACCTTTTGAGGGTCATTTAAGCCCTTATTTGATCACTTTTGTATCCGTTATTACTTAATATCGCTCTTTTCACTTTTAGGTCTCTTGAAGGCAAATTCTGTAATGACACTTATTTGGACGAAAAGGCGATATACGTAAGAAAATGGCCAAAGTCAAGAATCAAGACACCTCCGCTGAAAACATAGGTGACGGCACACGCTTATCCGCGACGCCGGAAGATTTTGTGACGGACGAAGACAAAAGTCTTATTTTCAAGTGACGACGCCCGCTTGTAAAAAGAGTAGCCATCGCAACTCGACGGCCTAGATTCAATCCGCACGGCGCCGAAGTAAGAGGACGGCGCACATGCACAAGGTGACGCCGTCACAAGTATAACGTGGCCAAGACGAAACCCTAATGAGGCGACCGGGGCCACAAAACATAAGGTGACGCCAAGATATGTTATCTTATATATAGAATCCGAATTTTCAAGATTTGTGTGTAGTCTTTTGGAGTAAAACCTAGAACCGAACCAAGGCTGTCTTGTACAGTATTTTAGGGTTCCAAACCCTATCTTACATCAAGATAAGTTCTTTACTTCATTAATACAATTATGTCTTTGATTATTTGTGTGTATACTTGCATGTTCTCCATGTCCGGCTAATTTATTTGTGTGTTTGCTTAGGGAATATGAAACTTAATTATTGAATATTGATTGGTTGTCTCTTATCTTAGTTGTTTAATGATCTAGTAATGCGATAGGTCATTCGTTGTGTACTTAATGCTTGATTAAATCTTTGTGAACCTTAGAATATAACTCCTTGAGTAGTTGTAAGCTAAACCATCCAAAGAGTGCCTTAGAGTAAGAGTTTATTATCCCTAGTGGGTTTTGTAGACAAGACCCTTTGGTAAGTTCAAAGAGTTAGGGATCATACGCATACCCTACGACCTTAGACACATAACGCAACTAAAAATAAGGACGTGACAATTCAACCACCAATAGGAGATAATTAAGGATTAATAAAACCTAAATAAACACATCTTTAAACTATCATACGAGCACACAATAATTAGACATAGACTACATACACCTTAGATTAGATAATTAGATAAGTAGAGTAATCGGTAGCAATACCAACCCCCCAAATCCAAACCCCGATATTCGTACCTTTCAATTTCCTAAAAACATAAAAAGATAAAAAATAATCTTCCTCAACCCCAACCTTAGCGTAGTAACTTCTTACTAGCATTCCTATTCCCCTAGAGAATGATATAAATACCCGTGGCTTACCCTAATTACTACACTACAACGATTAGGTTCACTGCCTAGGGTGTTATAAAACTTGCTCGAAGAAAAGGAAGTTTCCTTGACCCCGAACGACGCGTGTAGCGTTATCAATTAAGTAATAACGGATACAAAATTGATCAAATAAGGGCTTAAACGACCCCTCAAAAAGGTACCTTTAAAAACCTTATCAAATATCCCTACACTTGGTATTTGCTTGTCCTCAAGCAAATGTGCTTTTAGCCAATTAATTTATAAGTTAGGGGTCATGAAGCATTGGTTTAAAACAGTCCACAACACATATAAGCCACACAAAAGTCATAACAAGCACGAAATTACATACCAAAGACCTCACATGGTGTTTGGATACTCACATCTCTCGGGTGTATATGAAATATAACAAGTTGGAAATGGAAGTTTAAACACTCATTAACCGGTCCTAGTACATAGATTACCATGGGCTTGAGAATAGATCAAACCTCCATCGCTTTGGCGTAAGCACCTAGAAAAGACTATCAAAGAGGTCTTTAAAGGGTTGTAACGTTAGGCTTACGGTAGGGAAACAAAGGGTTTGGTGGGATAGGATTTTTAGTGGTGGCATGTCAAAAATCTCTATGTTGCAAGTATATGAAGAATGGCGTTGCTAAGCTAAGACCTCACACTCTAAACTCTAGATTACTGAAATAAACAAACATAAATTTAAAGGATAGATGTAGGATGGTAGCCCAGATGTTTTTTTAATCATACACTTTTACTCTACCATCCTCAACTTGATCAAAATGATAGGGATTTATAGGCACATCCCTACGCTTGAGTTTTATTACTCTAACACTAATTTGACCCGAATTGAAAAGATCAAAACACTTGGGGTACATTATTACAAACAAAGGAATTTGAATTTAACGCCCTTCCGCCATTTCATAAACTTTAAATTTTCCCATGAATCCCAATCGTCCCAAACTCAGATACAAAGGATATGACTCGACTTAGCAACTCATGCAAGCAACCAAATAATTGAACTAAGGGTTTAGGGTGATAACAATGATGCACTAAAAGTGAGTGCATAAAGGGTAGGCTAAGGCGATTTGGGTGTATATTTGGAGGTGGGGTGTAAACAATGCTCTTCATTGATATTTCGAAAACCAAACATCACGAGAACCGCGAAAAGTATAGGCTCAGAGGGGTTAACTAGGGGTATCGTGTACTAAAGATGAGTACAACGCAAAGGGTGTGGGGAATTACTCAACCGAGGTGGAAGAAGTAATTATATTACGGTATCAAACAAGGGTTATCCTAATGCCTCTTATCATTTAGTTATTCCTAACTACACAAGTGTAGTCTTACTAGCGATCTCTGAATGCATCACAAAACAAGTTCTAGAATCTAATATACTACCGTTCACACTCTAAGCATTAAAGATGAATGCTTTAATTCCTACTAATCTAAGGCTGATCCTCACATTTTGGGTGGAATTTAGGTGGTAAAGGGTTTTTGTGCTAGTCATGCAACTTCCTATCCGTGAGACGCTTTTGTTAAGACTAATGGCCCACTCCTATATGTCATGAAAAATTTTAAATTTTGTGCCAAAATTACCTTAACCGACATTTTCTCATGGTTTATTACAAAAATACAATTGGACAAAGCAAATAATCAAGGATAAGCATAGTTTCAAAGTTCCCGTTTTATTTTCCGTCCCTACACTTAAACTGAACATTGTCCCCAATGTTCCCCGAAAGTATCAAAGTTATGATAATGGAAGGTAATTAAACACGAAAACAACTAGTACTCCCGTGATTAGCTCGGTAGGATCCGTGTGTGAAGTAATGGTTAAATCTTTATTCAAGAAGAATTTATGCGTGAAAAGCTCCTTCCAATCTTATGTAACTTCTTCTTGATAAACTAAACCTGCACACTTGAAGAAAACAGACAACCTTCGTGTAAAATCGTGCATAATAATATATATAAAACTCGATTTAAACTAGGATATAATGCTTGTGGAATGGATGTTTGAATTTCGAAAATTAAGACCAAAATTCCAAAATTTATAAGTAGCTCAAAACGAGAAAAGTAATCGATGTTTTATTCTTTCCTCGACGCCGCCGTTGCAATCTCGACTGCCAAGTTATCCCCGACAAAACTCGGCGATTTTCTGGAAAATTTCTGGAAAATTTACATCTTTAGAATCTGGAAAAATTTCTGCAAAACATCCATTATGACTCAATTCAAGCATTTGACTCGAACAAACACACATATATATCTTTTAATTAAGGGGCAATTTCATATCTCCCCTCATTTTATTTGAAAATTTCATATATACCCAAACATGCTTTAAAAACATTGTACATTATGCATTCAATACTTGCACTTTGGGTATATATGAAATTAATCATGGAAGTAGGGTGATATATGAAATTAATCCTTTAATTAATTGCAATTCTCATGTTTACATTTCTTTTGAAAACGTGTGTAATCCTCCCTACACTTATCCCTTATGTAAAATACCTTTATATGTAATTAAGACGAGGTTAAAGACAAAATAAAGCATTTTTACAAATTCAAACATGAGAATAAACAATCAATAAAAGATATACGACACACGATTAAAAATGAAAAACAAATACATATGGGTTGCCTCCTAAGAAGCGCTTGTTTTTGTTCGAGTCACGAGCTTGACTCTACCCTTATTTAACGGATAAAGGGAGGTTTTCCCTACACTTAAGCTTAAGTGCGGGTGATAGTAGCTTATACACATCCTTAGGGTGGAAATTTGCTATGTGAGGAGAGGGTGATGGGTGATTTATATGCTCAAAGGAGTGTGCTCCATTAATTAAAACCTTACCTAATTCTATTCGTGTAGCGGGTGAATCAAATTTCTCTCCTAAAAATCGATCATCTTCAATCAACTTCAAAAGATTCTTAGTTAAGGATCCATCTTGACCTAATAAACCCGGTTTAAACTCATAGTGTTTCTTGTTATCAACCATGAATGGGTGATATAAGTGTGTAAGGTCATGGGTTACTCCTATATTAGCTTCCACTCGACATGGCCTAGAATCTACCACCTTTATCAAGCGACTACCCGGATTATTGTTTTTGATGGGTGGATTGGGGCCTAATTAAATTCCATGATTCACATCTAAAGACGGAAAATTGGGTAAGGTTTTTGGTTGAGGCTCCGGTTCATCAAAATTAGGAACTTCCCTAGGACTAAGAGAGAGGTCATGACAACAAGCATCTAAACCTACATTCTCTAGTGGCGCTTTGGTCCAAAAGGTTCTATATCAATCGGGGCTCCTATAGTCTCTTCTACTTCTTCCGGGTAAGTTATAGGTGATGTGTGTTCTTCAAGTGATGGTAGGGCTTGTGGGCTTGGAGTTTCAACCTTTTTCTCCATTATATCTAGGTCTCCTAAATGTTTGAAATCTATCCCACACATGCAACTAGGTATTTTAGCTTCAACCATCTCACAATCTTGTTTGGGTTTAGGTTTCATGTTCTTAAAAACTAGGTCTTTTTTATCATGATGCCCAAGGTTATATAAATCCTTCTTATCCATTTCCTCAAGTTGTAACAACTGAAGGATTATGCATAGGAGGCTTTTCTGAAAAATTCTAAAGATGGTGTCACTAAAAGGAGTTGATCTTGACAACGATCGTTGAATAGAAGCCACACAAACACAAAATATATCAAATCCATCTAATCTTACACCCTTCTTCTTTTGGATATCTTTAAGATCACTCACAAATTTATCAGAACAATGAAAACGAACCCGACTTAGCGAAATTAAATTGTTCCTCATTTGTTAATGATTCAAATGCAACTTCAGCCATAGCATAAATGAAAGGGGTTTTACGAACACAAACACAAAAAGGGGGATAGACTACGAGAAATCTAAAATGAGAAAAATTTACTTGATAGGAATCGAGCAAAGAAACCTAAACGAGGTGGACTACTAACTAGCTATTCTATTCCCAGCGCTAAAAAACTTGATAACGCTACACGCCGCTCGGGTCAAAGGAACTTTCTTTTCGTCGAGCAAGTTTTTTCAACACCCTAGGCAGTGAACCTAATCGTTGTAGTGTAGTAATTAGGGTAAGCCACGGGTATTAATATCGCTCTCTGGGAATAGGAATGCTAGCGATAAGTTACTACGCTAAGGTTGGGGTTGAGGAAGATTATTTTTTATCTTTTTATATTTTTTAAGAAATTGAAAGGTACGAATCTCGGGGTTTGGATTTGGGGGTTGGTATTGCTACCGATTACTCTACTTATCTAATTATCTAATCTAAGGTGTATGTAGTCTATGTCTAATTATTGTGTGCTCGTATGATAGTTTAAAGATGTGTTTACTTAGGTTTTACTACTCCTTAATTATCTCCTATTGGTGGTTGAATTGTCACGCCCTTATTCTTAGTTGCGTTGTGTGTCTAAAGTCGTAGGGTATGCGTATGTTCCCTAACTCTTTGAACTTACCAAAGGGTCTCGTCTACAAAACCCACTAGGGATAATAAACTCTTACTCTAAGGCACTCTTTGGATGGTTTAGTTTACAACTACTCAAGGAGTTATATTCTAAGGTTCACAAAGATTTAATCAAGCATTAAGTACACAACGAATGACCTATCGCATTACTATATCATTATTCAAATAAGATAAGAGACAACCAATCAATATTCAATAATTAAGCTTCATATTCCCTAAGCAAACACACAAATAAATTAGCCGGACATGGAGAACATGCAAGCATACACACAAATAATCAAAGACATAATTGTATTAATGAAGTAAAACACTTATCTTGGTGTAAGATAGGGTTTGGAACCCTAAAATACTGTGCAAGACAGCCTTGGTTAGGTTTAGGTTTTTACTCCAAAAGACTACACACAAATACTGAAAAATTCGGATTCTATATATAAGATTACACATGCGATGGCGTCACCTTATGTTTTGTGACGCCGTCGGGTCGCCGTCATTAGGGTTTCGTCTTGGCCACGTTAGACTTGCGACGGCCACCTATGCTTGTGACGCCGCCCTCTTAGCTTCACGCCCTAATCTGGTATCAATCTAGGCCGTATGAGTTGCGACGCCTCCTTTATAACTTGACGCCGCCACTTGAAAATAGGAGTTTTGGCTTCGTCCTCGCCACAAAATCCTCCTAATCGCGCCGTTAGATAAGCAGTGACGCCGCCACCTTGTATTTTCAGCACTGAGTGTCTCGATTCTGACTTTGGCCATTTTCTTCATATATCCGCGCCTTTTCGTCCAAATAAGTGTCATTACAGCAATTTGCCTTCACGAGACCTAAAAAGTGAAAATGAACGATATTAAGTAATAACGGATACAAAAGTGATCAAATAAGGGCTTAAACGACCCCTAAAAAAGGTACCTTTTAAAACCTTATCACCAATTTCTTAAAATGACTTAAAACCTCCCAAGCGTCATCGAGACCAAACGGTGCTGCTTTGGTTTCCTCACGATACCATTGCTTTGCCCGTTTCATCACATCCAACTCACTTTCCCCGCTTCGTTGTTCCCGTTGCGCACGTCTGTAATAAGAGTTGAACTTTGTGCATATGCCGTTCAACGTTTTCCACTTGCTTGACATCATATCCTTGTTGCGTCGTTGAAAGTTGAGTCTATTGAACTCATTTCTGACCCGATACCAAAACGTATCTTTAGGTTGGCACTTTCCAACTTTCGGATCTTCCGAAACAGCTATGTAACACCTTGCAAGTAATTCTTCCTCTGCTCGGGGTCTTTGGATTTTTTTGATTTTTTTTTAACACGACCTTTTTATTTTTTTGGAGGAGACGTGGGTGTCTCAGCAACATCATGTGTTTCAGTTTGTGATTGTTGTGTGAATTGTAGGTTTTGAAAGTTGGAGTTTAAGGTGCTTTGTTGGTTTTGTTGTTGCCAAAAGAGATATGTGTGATGTTGTTGCCACATTTCTTGGCTCGATAAGCCTAGTTGGAAGAGACATGTTGGTGTTTGAAGATGAACCCGCTGCCGTCGTTAGATGATGAACCCGGCTTTGAGGTATTCCACCCACCACCGGTAGAAGATTAAGAAAGTATCATCGTTGCTTGCCACCGACATTTTTTTTTCAAATAATAAAAGATTGAAGATAAGAGTATTGGGATTGAAGTAAATTTGGAAGTGTAAAAAATGGTTTTTAATGCAGATTTATAGTGGTAAAAAAAGTTTTTGAATTTTTTTTTTACTAAAACTAGCCGTTAGGGTTAGAAATGATTTTTTTTAAAACCAAACAGTCACTAGCCGTTATAGGGTTAGAAATGAAAATTTTTTGAATTTTTTTTTTAATACTCCTCTAACGGGCGTTGCCCGATTAACGCCTCCTTCTTTTTTTCTCGTTAACGCCGCGGCTCCAGTCGTGATAACGTCTCAAAGCCGTTAAAATGCTTATAACGCCGTTAAGGCGTTAGGGATAGGAATGCTCTAAGAGGGTTTATATAGTATGACCCAATTGAAAATGCCGTACATATTTGTTCACAACTAACTAGGACTGAGGACAGAGAGTATCATTGATGACTTGATGTGGTCCAGAAGGAGAGAAAAGCAACTCTTATTAGCTTTCTTTTTTGCCAAACATCATAAATTATGTAGCTATAAGTAGTAATAAAGTCTCATCGTACATTGTATATTAATTTCCATTTAATTACTCCTTGTCAATGTGGTAAGAATGGCCGCATCGTGTTCAATATCATGTGGTCACTGTAAAAGTAGACCAGTAACGTTGTGCTATCTATTGGTCAACATATATATACAAGCTTTGGATAAATATGGTGGGGGTCATGCTGCGATCAATCTTTATATTTCTAGAAAAAACTATGTAAAATTCACCCTTGTCCTTGAATATGCAGGTTAGTACTGCCTGAAATAATTACTCCAAGTTCAAAAAAAATAAATAATAATTACTCCAATTTATTGTAGAAAGGTGGTGGAGTACGTACACACAACATATAATTCCATAGATATCATAATTGCAAGCAGATTTTTCACTTTATACAATCAATTTTGGCAGAAAGTTTCAAGAAACAATTTCATGCTATGGATGAAATAAATTATTTATATTTAAGATACTATTGTATGTATGCATTATAAATCAGAGGATCTAGAAACACGCACGAATGCTAAGCAAAGATAGGAAGATCCTCAGTGGCTATTTTTTACTAAATTTATTTATATTTATTTTTTCATAAAAAGTAATAAGAAGCTAGAGAATAAAATCCAGTAAATGACTTGCAGACTTTTGGCCTAGCAACCAGATCCACCGCGCATGTATTTGAGGTGCTTTGTCAAACAACTAGTTGTGTGTTTAGATCCCAAATGAGAAAACAGTGCGCGAGTTTGTAGTTTAAAATAAACAACTTGGGAGTACCATTAGGGACTTGCTGTAATTAGCCAGCAGATGTTCCAAGAGATATGATTGTACACAACCAAAATTACTACCCACACAATCAAATAAGACACAAATAATATTCATATATGGTCGTCTTAAGTCTTAACTATAAAGTCGATAAAGCAATGTCTTTTGGCTCCGACATTTTTAAAGCTTAAAATCATATATAAGACAAGATAGGTGCTAATTTGGTGTTACTGAATGCTTCAACTTGAAACATGTGAGAAAGGGTTCATTTTTTGGTGATATAAACCTACTGTCAACTTTGGATCACAAATAGAAATAGTAGTTTATGCATAAATTGGATTGAAAAATTCACATTTTAACTCACCCATCTAGGTTTTTGCTATGTTTGTTTTTAACATATTTTGATGTTCATAAAAATGGTTAGTAGTTTTTAAACATGACAAAAATTGTTCTGGTTACAAAAATTGACTTTACAAGCAATATTGGATTTATTAAATTTTACTTCTAATAAAAAGAAATAAATAAAAACAATTAGATAATGTTTTTATTAAAATTGAATTAAGTACAAATAAATAAGTAATGCTTGGACCTAAAATTTGTAAATGAGGTTTTTTTAATGAGCTGTTAGCTTTTTGTTACAAAATAATCTCCTATAAACTAAGTAGCTTCGTTTGGATGCATTAAATACAAGCTTTTATTTCAAACAAATAGCTCCAAAATGAAAAGCTGATTCATGAAGCTTTTTATGTTTTGGAGCTGTTAAAACTTTAAATTACTGATATACCCTTCAAACATTTATTTACAATTATAGATTTGTCCTTTTATTTCATTTTACATCTTATAATTGTATTTAACAGCTAATTTATCAAACACTTTTATTGAAAAAATAATACAGCTTGTAGTTCATGTTAACAGCTTTGCAGTTTACAGCTTACAACTAGTTTCCAAACACACCCAATGACCTGTTTGGCACGGAAGCCTTTTTAAATCTTCTAAGCGATTTTAGCTTTCTATTTTGACTAGAAAAGACAAATGTTTTTTAAAAGTATCATACTTGCAATTATTTTTTTTTATCATACATTTTTTTTCTTTATACAGGTACTAATCTTTCAAATTCGGTCTTTTTAAGGTACTTTGTGATACTTTTGCCTTTCAAATTAGTAAAACTCCTGTTAGCTAAAAATGGGCAAAAATGTTAAAAAATACCCCAAAAAGATCCGAATTTGAAAGATTAGTGCCCTTATAAGGAAAAAATTTTGTTCGATACCAAGAAAAAAAATCATAACATTTATAAAACATTTGCCAACGAATAAAAGCTTTGTTTGGATGGAATAATCAAAGCATTTAAGTGGGAAAAAAGCTTTCGATGAGTTAGCGTTCCAAAAATTTGTGAAGCTTTTTGTGTTGGAAATTACGTTTCTACTCAAAAAAAAGTTTCACCGATAAAAGGGTGGGATTTCTTAAGGTACAAATTAGAAGAACATATGCTTTATGCCTCTTAAATATCTTGAGACGACCCTAGCAATATTGATTTTGTATATGAACATCTTTATTATTTTCATGATGTAAAGTGTACATATTCAGTCTTAATTTCGGGTTTATTTTTCCCTTTACATGTACATTTAAAAAATATATATATACAACAGGTCACTTTCAGTCCTAGAGTAGACCAATTGAGGCTTCCAATTGAAGCTTGCTTCAGTGGTACCATTTTTCTTTCGTAAATGTTTAATTGACCGGTCGCTGGGACATAAGATCATCTTTACCGGCCCTTCTAGGGAAAGGGCCGTTGGATCAAAAAGATGCATGAGGTTGGGGTGTTCTCATCGATTTACACCTTTTGGAGCCCTAGAATAGTCACTTATATTTAGATACCAGATGGGCCAAAAGAATGCATAAACATCAGTGGTGGATCCAGGTTTTTAACTCTGATTTAGCTTAAAAAAGATCCTGAAAATGTTCGCACCTTAGCTCGATTTTCAAATTTCTTCTTTAATCCACTTGGTTTTTTGAATTTTACCATGTATAAAACTAAAAATGACACTTACGATCGCCCTCTTACACAAAACTTGCAACACCGAGAAAATTTGCTACTAGCACAATGGAAAATTTCATCTTTTTTATATAGTGTGGGCTAATATGGGTGTATCCCGTGTTACACCCGCCACCATGCTAGATCCGCCCTGATAAAGATATATTTTGATATACAAACCAATTGAACAGGCCTGCAAACAGAAAATCATACTATCAAGTTGTTTTTTTTTTATAAATTTTACCATGTTTTAAACTAAAAATGACACTTACGATCACCCTCTTGACACAAAACTAGCAGCACCGAGAAACTTTGCTAGTAGCACAATGGAAAATTTTATTTTTTATATATAGCGTGGGCTAATAATTGGTGTAGCCCGTGCTACACCCGCCACCATGCTAGATCCCGCCCTGATAAAGATATACTTTGATGTACAAATCAATTGAACAAACCTGCAAAAGGAAAATCATACCATCAACAAAAGCATACAATAAAATTATCTGGACAGAAAGAAATACAGAACTCCATCATAACCATTATATAGCGCTAATGATCTTATTTTTACTAATGTACTAATCGCATTCTTTCAATTTACATAGAGGTGCAAGGCAAACGAGCAACAAGTTGCGTTGCTAACCCTTTTTGAATTGCAAAGCCAATTCTTTTAAACACAAATCATAATAACTTACCATATGGCCGCAAGTATCTCTCCTCGATCATTCTTGGTTTTATTTTCTTTGAAGATAAAAAATAGAAATCTCTAACTTCAGATAGATACTTCTGAATAAGAATTAACCCTAGTCAATAACAACACCAAAAAACCAAAACTCAGCCGCAACAAATAGAGAATTTAATTGGTCCATTGGTATAAAAACTCAGATAACCTAGCTAATACAAAGTGTCAAATATTCGCTATTTTTTTATGATGGATGTCTTCAATATTGAAAAATAACAAGAATAAGAACTTACAAACAAACACCATGAATCCTCCTGGTGAAAGAATTAGCTCCAAATAAGACTGTTAAGATCGATATTATTGCAAGGAATCTATTTAACCATCGATAGCATAGCATTCTTCGTAGATCCATTCAGTGGATACAATAGTCTTACAGTCTATTGATTTCTGATGCATCATCAAAGATTCTCATTCATTACCCTGAGACTAAATTGGGTATCCATGTGAATCTTGAAGATGCTGCATTAGTAAACAATGACAGTTTCGCCTTGGAGAATCTATTAATTTCAAATCTTTGCTGATGTGAACCTTTGCTAACTCGATTAAAAAACCCTAAATTCTTAACACGAATAAAGAAAGAAAAATACACACACAAAAATAAATAAAAAGTATACGAGTAATATATGTTTGTGATGTTTGTTTATGCAACTTACATGCCATTATCAAAAGCAAATCTGTGGTTTTTATGGAAGATAAAATAAAAAGGTAGAAAAGAACACTACATGCTAAATCACTTTTTTAGAGTCAAATTGATACTAACAACATTCTTGATGAATCATGAAGAATGAAAGCTCACGAAGAAAAAAAGAGGAATAAAGAGAGGAAAGTAGAGGTTTGGTGAAG
>OU343222.1:91048251-91528735 GCA_910596185.1 Chrysanthemum makinoi | reverse complement strand
TTTTTTAGTTTAAAATCATATATAAGACAAGATAGGTGCTAATTTGGTGTTACTGAATGCTTCAACTTGAAACATGTGAGAAAGGGTTCATTTTTTGGTGATATAAACCTACTGTCACGTCCTTTGGATCACAAATAGAAATAGTAGTTTATGCATAAATTGGATTGAAAATTCACATTTTAAATCCCACCCATCTAGGTTTTTGCTATTAAGCCATTTTAAACATATTTTGATGTTCATAAAAATGGTTAGTAGTTTTTAAACATGACAAAAATTGTTCTGGTTACAAAAATTGACTTTACAAGCAATATTGGATTTATTAAATTTTACTTCTCTAATAAAGAAATAAATAAAAACAATTAGATAATGTTTTTATTAAAATTGAATTAAGTACAAATAAATAAGTAATGTTTGGACTAAAATTTGTAAATGAGGTTTTAACGAATCGTTAGCTTTTTGTTACAAAATAACTTCCCTATAAACTAAGTAGCTTCGCTTGACGATTAAATACAGCTTTTATTTCAAACAATACTCCAAAATGAAAAGCTGATTCATGAAGCTTTTTACGTTGAGCTGTTAAAACTTTTAAATTATCGATATACCCTTCAAACATTTATTTACAATTATATTTGTCCTTTATTTCATTTTACATCTTATAATTCATTTAACAAACTAATTTATCAAACACTTTTATCAAAATAATACAGCCTTGTAGGTCATGCAGCTTTGCAGTTTACAGTCTTATAACTAGTTTCCAAACACACCAATGACCGTTTGGCACTAAGCCTTTTAAATCTCTCTAAGCGATTTTAGCTTTCTATTTTGACTAAAAGACAAATGTTTTTTAAGTATCATATTTGCAATTATTTTTATCATACATTTTTTTTTTATATAGTACTAATCTTTCAAATTCGGTCTTTTTGGCCGTATTTCATGATACTTTTTGCCTTTCAAATTAGTAAAACTCCTGTTAGCTAAAAATGGGCAAAATGTTAAAAATCCAAAAAGATCCGAATTTGAAAGATTAGTGCCCTTATAAGGAAAAAATTTTGTTCGATACCAAGAAAAAAAATCATAACATTTATAAAACATTTGCCAACGAATAAAAGCTTTGTTTGGATGGAATAATCAAAGCATTTAAGTGGGAAAAAAGCTTTCGATGAGTTAGCGTTCCAAAAATTTGTGAAGCTTTTTGTGTTGGAAATTACGTTTCTACTCAAAAAAAAGTTTCACCGATAAAAGGGTGGGATTTCTTAAGGTACAAATTAGAAGAACATATGCTTTATGCCTCTTAAATATCTTGAGACGACCCTAGCAATATTGATTTTGTATATGAACATCTTTATTATTTTCATGATGTAAAGTGTATATTATTCTTTAATTTCGGGTTTATTTTTCCCTTTACATGTACATTTAAAAAATATATATATACAACAGGTCACTTTCAGTCCTAGAGTAGACCAATTGAGGCTTCCAATTGAAGCTTGCTTCAGTGGTACCATTTTTCTTTCGTAAATGTTTAATTGACCGGTCGCTGGGACATAAGATCATTGCTTGGGACCGGGTCCTTGGGGAAGGGTTCGGTTGGCATCAAAAGATGCATGAGGTTGGGGTGTTCTCATCGATTTACACCTTTTGGAGCCCTAGAATAGTCACTTATATTTAGATACCAGATGGGCCAAAAGAATGCATAAACATCAGTGGTGGATCCAGGTTTTTAACTCTGATTTAGCTTAAAAAAGATCCTGAAAATGTTCGCACCTTAGCTCGATTTTCAAATTTCTTCTTTAATCCACTTGGTTTTTTGAATTTTACCATGTATAAAACTAAAAATGACACTTACGATCGCCCTCTTACACAAAACTTGCAACACCGAGAAAATTTGCTACTAGCACAATGGAAAATTTCATCTTTTTTATATAGTGTGGGCTAATATGGGTGTATCCCGTGTTACACCCGCCACCATGCTAGATCCGCCCTGATAAAGATATATTTTGATATACAAACCAATTGAACAGGCCTGCAAACAGAAAATCATACTATCAAGTTGTTTTTTTTTTATAAATTTTACCATGTTTTAAACTAAAAATGACACTTACGATCACCCTCTTGACACAAAACTAGCAGCACCGAGAAACTTTGCTAGTAGCACAATGGAAAATTTTATTTTTTATATATAGCGTGGGCTAATAATTGGTGTAGCCCGTGCTACACCCGCCACCATGCTAGATCCCGCCCTGATAAAGATATACTTTGATGTACAAATCAATTGAACAAACCTGCAAAAGGAAAATCATACCATCAACAAAAGCATACAATAAAATTATCTGGACAGAAAGAAATACAGAACTCCATCATAACCATTATATAGCGCTAATGATCTTATTTTTACTAATGTACTAATCGCATTCTTTCAATTTACATAGAGGTGCAAGGCAAACGAGCAACAAGTTGCGTTGCTAACCCTTTTTGAATTGCAAAGCCAATTCTTTTAAACACAAATCATAATAACTTACCATATGGCCGCAAGTATCTCTCCTCGATCATTCTTGGTTTTATTTTCTTTGAAGATAAAAAATAGAAATCTCTAACTTCAGATAGATACTTCTGAATAAGAATTAACCCTAGTCAATAACAACACCAAAAAACCAAAACTCAGCCGCAACAAATAGAGAATTTAATTGGTCCATTGGTATAAAAACTCAGATAACCTAGCTAATACAAAGTGTCAAATATTCGCTATTTTTTTATGATGGATGTCTTCAATATTGAAAAATAACAAGAATAAGAACTTACAAACAAACACCATGAATCCTCCTGGTGAAAGAATTAGCTCCAAATAAGACTGTTAAGATCGATATTATTGCAAGGAATCTATTTAACCATCGATAGCATAGCATTCTTCGTAGATCCATTCAGTGGATACAATAGTCTTACAGTCTATTGATTTCTGATGCAGCATCATCAAGATTCTCATTCATTACCCTGAGACTAAATTGGGTATCCATGTGAATCTTGAAGATGCTGCATTAGTAAACAATGACAGTTTCGCCTTGGAGAATCTATTAATTTCAAATCTTTGCTGATGTGAACCTTGCTAACTCGATTAAGCAAACCCTAAATTCTTAACACGAATAAAGAAAGAAAAATACACACACAAAAATAAATAAAAAGTATACGAGTAATATATGTTTGTGATGTTTGTTTATGCAACTTACATGCCATTATCAAAAGCAAATCTGTGGTTTTTATGGAAGATAAAATAAAAAGGTAGAAAAGAACACTACATGCTAAATCACTTTTTTAGAGTCAAATTGATACTAACAACATTCTTGATGAATCATGAAGAATGAAAGCTCACGAAGAAAAAAAGAGGAATAAAGAGAGGAAAGTAGAGGTTTGGTGAAGAAAGGGTTAGGGTTGAGGTAGAAGATATATAGGAGTGGAGAGTGGATCCCATTTGAATCGGAATCCTATTTTGTACGAATAAATTGGATCTTCATCTAGGTATTTATGCGAAATTACATGTATACCCAACAAAACATCAATAATTACATATTTTACCACACAAATTTTCTCTGTTATGTAAATATTGAAGTTTGCTACCAACATTCATAAGAGCTATGGTTAAAACGATCACCATTTTTAGCACTTGAAAATGATAGTTCTAAGTTGGGTTAATGCACTCATTTTTAAGCACTTATTTCTCATGTAAAACAAATAAGAAAAAAAAAATTATTTTACATACTAAACGGACTCATCTCTACTCTTCATAAAAAAAAGATATAAATGACTGAAATTAAAAGTATTTTAATATTTCACATATTTTTTATAATTTAAATATCTTATAAACCGTTAATTGTTAAGCGAAAATATTTAAACCATCGCAATAAGCATTTAATTATCTTTCTATATATGGCACTTTGATATAATTTTGAAAAAAGAAAAAAAAACATTTTTTTCACGTTTTTTCGTTTTTTTTTTTTCAAAACTGAAATTTGCATGAAAAATCACATGTGACAAAATACTGATTTGAATAACTTTTTTTGGGTAAAGGGTTTCCTCGGTAAATATATTACTCCAAAAAACATTTAATACAAAGGATATGATAAGTCTCATATCTCAGCTACATAAGGCAGTAAAGCTAACACAATGGATACTTCCTATCTTTAAACAAGAAACAACCACTACTCACTAGATTACATTTGACACAAAATCAAGCATAACCTAACGTCTAGATTGCTTACTACCACGACCTTGGAGCTAGATATCATACATGTCAGAAAAAGCATCCAATTGCCCTGGTAAATCATAGACCTGATCCGCATAATCATCATAATAATCTTCAAGCTATTATCCGGCTCAAGCACCTCCTCATCATCACTGTCAGAAACAATCACATCCTCCACTTTAGAGAATGGGTTACCCACCATAGAATACGGAGAGGAAGAAGAGCTAGGCTTATTAGCCGTATCATGCGCCTTTTCTTTCAAATCAACCTTTTTAAGAGGTTTACCATCATCATCCACAAGAGTAACTTTCCCCTTAATAATTAGCTTTCAAGCTCATCAATTTTTCCAACAAATTTCACATGTGATTTAACAATAGTATCACATGTGATATTCAAAATAGTGTGATTTTTTCATGCAAATTTCAACTAACGCTAAAAAAAAGCGTGTAAAACACGAAAAAAAACTGCCGAAAATATACCAAAGTGCCTATCTATAGAAAGATAATTAAATGCTCGTCGTAATAGTATATTTTTTGTTGCTTAACAATTAACAGTTTGAAAGATATTAATATTTGAAAAATGATGAAAGTGTGTTTTTTAAATTGTTGAGATTAATCTCATCTATTAAATCAAATAAAGATAGAAGGTGGAGATTAATCCCTAAATATGTAAAAAATGTTTTGGATGTAAATGATCTTTACTCATAAGAAAATGAATTATAAACGCATTTGAGATGTAAGATATTGTATTTCACATACACATCAAACCATTAACACAAGTAGGCGTACAAGAGTGTTTTAGAGAGAGAAAGTTAGAGGTTTAGGGAACTTAGTGAGAGAAAGTGAAAGATATTATTATGAGCTCCAACTCTCTACCTTGGAAGGTAGAGAGTATTTATAGTCTTACAATAAAACATGCCACACAACGGGTGTGGATCGTGCATACAAATGGGTAAAGACCCGTCTGTCCTCCACGGTGTTACTAAACTAAATACTACTTAACATAAAAGTACTATGACTACGAGCTATCTAACGATTACATGTACTTGAGGTGACCGACTCTTTAATACCTGGAATTTCTAATTCCTAACAATCTCCCCCTAAGGGAGGTCACCTCAAACATATACTAAAATGACATTGAATACAATCGGATATTACATTAACAATTGATCTTGCATTCTTGATGTAGTACTTTTCTCCGCTCGAGTCATTGATTCCACTCATTGCATGTTTGGTTAATCCAAGTGGAGGTCTTTTACTGATCCACGTGATAATAATGTTGAGCCGAGCTTTGAGATCATCACTAATAGAAAATCTCTTATACATCCATTGTGGTGTTGGTATTATGTGATGTTGTGACTTTCGGACCGACATGCTCACATTCTCGATCATGATATCTTCTCATCGAGTAGCGGAAGCTTGTTGATTCATGATATTGGCCCAGCAGAAGAAGCATGGAGTTAAAATATCAGAGTCATTGATGCACCAATCATGATTTCTTTCGATATGAATGTGTTGTGTGAGCATGCGGCTATGGATTGACCGCTCCATTCCGATCAACGCAACGCACGTCGGGGTGTACCGCATAAAGAGCTTAGCAATAAAGCGCACGAAGGTGTCATTGATCACTTTCGATGAATTGAGGTACGCCCACCTTCCTCGTTGATCGCATACAGTATCGCCGTGATCGTATAATTCCGAAGAATTTCCTTGACAGGGTTTCACGCTTCTAGCTGTTCTCAAATCGAACGCGTCTCAAAGAAGACAACACGGAGTGAGTGAACCAAATAATTTAAGTCCAATGATTGATGAAAAGAGATTTGAAAAACAATCCTGTATTGCTCAATAGAAATTGTTTTTGCAATATAACGAAGGTTTTAATGAAAATCAATTATCAATCATAAAACACCTTTTGATTTGAAAAATTAGTACACGGTCGACGTGCTAATTAAAAGAGTTTTAAAGCACAAAGACCGGTTTTTCAAAGGTATCCGCAATCCATAACTGAACATGTGATTGATTCAAAAGATTGAATCGCCCCATTGTTTCTGTTCAATTGTCACATGGTTGATCTATTTGATAGATCTCACATGCCACCCACCAGGAGCTTGTTTGATGTTAGCTCCAGAAGGCTTTCCATCTTCATTGTGAGTATGTTAGCATATCACTGTGATGTTCTCGCAATACCACAAGGATAATGCGTAGGACTCAAGATATAATCTCTCTTTCCACATTGTGAAACAGAGAGTCTTCATGAGAAGTGTCCTAATGAGATATATAGATGATCTCGTGGCTCTAGACTCAATATGTGCATATTTGGTTCCTGTGCCGAAGACTAGGGAGAGGGTCTCCTTCTTCAATATCAACAATCTCTAAGAGAAAGTTGATAGATTATGTCGGTTCCTCGTGAGAATGAAACAAGCCCTTTTAAGAGGAACTTGAGTGGTTTGGGAAGTTGTAAGTGCAGCCACCGGGTCCATGACGCCTTGTCTTCAATACCGATATTACCATCAGCAGAGCATATGAATTGTACCCGTTTGCTCGCTCTATGGTTGAATAAATGGAGGGCTATTTGTTTTCACCCTTTTCTCATTCAATTCTTTTCATTCTTCAACCCTTCGCTGCTTACGAGACTTCATAGCAAGAACCTTGTTGGGTTTATTCCAAGATTCTTACTCCTCAGTCCCCAAGACTCTTCCCATATCTTTTTTTTCTCCTTTTATCATCATACCTAAGAACTCTACACTAACTAGTGGATAGTCCCTCGGTAGATCCCTCCGGTTCTGGCGGATCATGGGAACAAAACCTAACCTTATCATCCTTATATCACCATACATAAAGTAAAGTTGGTCGGTCTATTTGGTATTGTTCATCCGCCATTGGAACCAATTGAAAACCATTTGAAAATCAATCCGCATACTTGTGATATATTATCAAAGCATTTTGTACCTGAATTGTTTTTGATATTTTAGAATAAGAGCTCCCCCTCAACATGTGCATCAAGTGTTTGAAATCGTTTTGCACATGGAGGCAAGAGAAAGAATTAACTTCTTTGAATTCCATTTTCTAAAAGATATCAACGTCACTTCCCTAATTATATCAAGAAGATTAAGCAATTTTTGGGGAAGGATGAGGTTTTTAAAGTTATGCTCCCCCTCAATATGTGCCTCGAGGTTTGAAAAGAGTTTTGCACATACTAGAGGGAACCTGCACATGGAGATAAATGATCACGTTTCAAATCATTGTGGTTTAAGATAGATGCTCCCCCTCAACATGTGCATGGAAAATTTGAAATCGTTTGGCACATGTGGGAAGGAGAGCTTGTTCAACCTTATAAAACCATTTACCGAATTATCAGTTTAAATCCAATTTAAATCACACGTTCTCCCCCGATCACAATTATCAAATCATTTGAGATTTGTGATCTCTTATAGATTTACATTGATTTTGAAAGCTTTTAAGGAGAATTGTGACTTGATTATGAAAGCGTTTTTAAGACTTTAAACTCCATTGATAAAACATGCATGAATATCTTTTTGAAAACAATTGAATGACAAATAACTTTTTAATTTAATTGAAATCATTCTCCCCCTCAAACAATGACTTAGGTTGTTGTTTGAGAGATAGATATTTTGACAAATAAGTCCAGATGATTATCAAAAATAGAGTCCGAATTATTTTTCAAAAACAGTTAGTTTTCAGCAGATAAATGTTTAAAGAATCAGAGCATGGAATTTTGAAAACATGATAAATTATGGCTCTGTTCTTTCTTTGAAAAAGCGGGTTACTGCCTGAAATGACAATAAACCATAGTTTCTCTTTCTCCCAATTTTTTTTAAATGAATATTCGAACAACATCTAAAGTCCCGTGTCATTCTTTGAATGACATCACAAAGATCGTAGATATTATCGAACTGAGAAAAACATGACAAATTGACAATTTTTTTTTTTTTTTTTTTTTTTTTGAGTAAATATATACAAGAGATAGATGAGGATAGACCTTTACTCCTCGTCTTCCTCCTGAAGACGTTTGAGTGTTTCTGGTTGAAGGCTTTTCATGCCAAGACGTGAAAGAATAAACTCAAAACGTTCTCTTGGAAGAGCTTTGGTGAAGATGTTTGCTAACCGGTATTCGCCTTACAAAATAGAGTTCCACCACACCTTTTTCCACTTGTTCCCCGATGAAATGATGTCGAATGTCGATGTGCTTTGCTCTTGAGTGTTGTACGTTGTAGCATGAGAGATCAATAGCACTTTATTATCACAGACAGAGATTTTGTTAAATTCATAGCCATAGTCAGATAATTGGGATCTCATCCATAGGATTTGAGCACAACAAGATGACATAGCTATGTATTCAGCCTCTGTAGAGGAAATAGAAGTAATCATTTGCTTCTTTGAAGACCAGCTCACAAGCTTATCACCCAAAAACTCGCACCTCCGCGACGCATTTCGACGAGTATCTTGACATCCTGCATGATCAGCATTCGTGCATAGGTCGTTAGTGACATACCGGTGTCCTTCAAGTACCAAAGTCCCATATTGATGGTTCCTTGGAGATACCGAAAGACCCGCTTAACGGGCAAGGTGCTTTTAGTAGGCTTGGCCTGGTATCTAGCACACATGCAAACAGAGAACAAGATGACTGGTCTACTAGCTGTGAGGTACATCAGGGATCCAATCATACTACGATATTTCGTTTGGTCTACCATGATCCCCGAGTGGTCCTCATCAAGCTTGGTTCGTTCAATCATGGGAGTGTCAACGGGTCACTTGAATCAAATCCAAATTTCTTTAAAATCTCATTTGCATATTTAGATTGATTTATGAAAATGCCTCCCGGACTTTGTGAAATTTGTAATCCCAAGAAAAATGACATTTGTCCCATCATTGACATTTGGAATTTGGAACCCATTTCTTTTGAAAAACGATCACATTCATTGGGGTCAGTCAAGGCAAATATAATATCATCAACATAAATTTGAACGTGAATTAAATGTTTTCCTGACTTTCTGGTGAACAATGTTATCAATCGCTCCTTTCAAGTTGGACAGAAGAAACTTTGATAGAGTATCATACCATGCCCTATTGGAGTATGCTCGTGTCATAATAAATAATTATATGGCTAGTCATATGTGAGCCTATGGGGTCACACACATATACACTTAGACACCACTATCATAATGTATTTATCGTATTTACATTATGTATAACCTTTGTTACATAAGGGAGTATAATGGGGTTTATGGATGTTGAAGGGCTTAAAGTGTAACTTTAGATTTGACATCAATTAGCATTAATGCTAATTGATTATGATTTGATTATGATTAATGTTGATTGGGAGTTACACATTGGACTTCATAACCTTTCTCCCTCCCCTTGGTGGATCTGGCCACAACACACACACACTAGTGTTTTTGTTTTGTTTTTCTCTCCTTGATAATTCTAATAGTAGTCTTGTGCAAGGATTGATACAAGGGTTTAGACTAGCATCAAAGGGTGTTCGTTGGACGTGTAGTGTGTTTCACACATTGGGAAAGACCAACCTTATTGGTCTTTTGGTTTCTTGGTTCCATTCGTGGAGGTGATTGGTGTCTCTGCATCGAATCACGCTACAAAGGTTTAAACCTTATCTATGTTTTATTTGATTGATCATATGGCAATATGGATCCGTTGTTGGTGATGATTCCGCTGCGTTTATTTGATATTTATATGTTTATTATATTCATCATCACCTATATGCCCTTGGAGCTTGCTTTAAACCGTAAAGAGCTTTCTTCAAACGATAAATGTGAGTAGGATGCTCTGGATTCACAAAGCCTTCAGGTTGGCTGACGTAGACGACTTCTTTAAGATCTCCGTTCAGAAATGCCGTCTTTACATCCATCCGATAGACTACCATGTTCTTACTTGCAGCATTAGCTAAGAATATTCTGATTGCCTCGATTCGAGCCACTGAAGCAAATGATTCTTCAAAGTCTATGCCCTCCTCCCGACGGTATCCTTTTGCAACCAATCTAGCCTTATTCTTTAAAACATCACCATGCTCATCAAGATTTACTTTGAAGATCCACTTGAGAGCAATGATCATAGCACAACTGAGTGTACTAATTCCCATATATCAAGACGATCAAACTCATGAATTTCTTCTTGCATGGCATTGAACCAGCTATCTTCATTCATGGCGTTTTAACATCTTTTGGTTCGATCTTAGAGAGTACAGTTGAAGAAGCACCATAAGGCATCGGTTGCAAGTTGTTTCCGTGTGGATATGGACTAGAGGGATTTCCAATGATGTTGTCTAATGGATGATCGTGAGTCCATTTTCGAGGTGTTCATGTGGTTGTTGTTGAGGGATCGAGTAGTAGAGTCGATGTCTCCTGTAGAAGATGGTTTAGATGATGATTCAGGAGCAAATATATTTTCAAATAGAGCATCTTCGGGAGTAGCAAAGGGATTGACTTCATCCTGTGAATCAGAGGCATTTCCATGATGTACACTTGATGATTGAAGATTTGTTGATGAACCAGATTGGTCAGCAGCAGCTTCTGGCTTAATGACATAGAAGTTGAAGGGTTAATTTCATTAACAGGGATAGAAGCAGCCTCTGTTGATTGGATTGACATATCATTGTTACTTGACTCATATTGTTCATCAAACATTGGATCAAACATTTTCTTTAAATCATCTTCTGAGGGGGGTACATATGGAGTTGCTGATGAGGAGTTTGGTACAAGAAATGAACCAATGGAACTGTTTTGAAGTGCGGGTCCGAACTGAATGTCCAGGGAGCCATTTGACCGGTCAGCTCATCAAACGTGACGTGAATTATTTCCATGATATTTCGGGTTCTCTTGTTATAGATTCGGTAACCTTTTCTGTTTGGTGCATAGCCTACAAAAACTCCAATGTCCGCTTTAGCTCTCAGTTTCCTAAATCTTGACCATCATTAGTTGGATAACATAAAGCACCAAACACACGAAGGAATGAAAGATCGTTTTCATGTGGACAAGTTCATATGGATTTTTCCATGAGCTGTGAATCGTGGATCGATTTTGGGTGTAGCATGCAGCTGGCGATGGCTTCACCCCGAGAAACATTGGAACTTTTGAGTAAATCAAAGATAGTCCTTGCGGCTTCCACAAGAGTTCGATTTCGTCTTTCAACTACACCGCTCTGTTGAGGAGTTCGAGGAACACTTCTTTGGTGACTAATTCCAATATTTTCATAAAACTCACCAAGTTGTTTGTTAACAAACTCGCTTCCCATTGTCGGCGTTCGATGATTACGACCGCTTTGTTAAGACGAACCCGCAATTGCTTGATGAGTTTGATGATGCTATCTGGAGTTTCATCCTTTGACCTTAGGAACTTTACCCAAGTGAATCTAGAGAAATCATCAACCACAACTAACACATATTTCTTTCAAAGATATTTTGCACTCTCATGGGTCCACATAAGTCCATGTGAATTGTATGAAGAACTTCTGAGACTGAGTTTGTAGGTTTGGGTTTATGGGCATACTTCTTGCTTTTTCCCAATTGGCATGCTGAACAAAGATGATCCTTTTCATACTTAAGAGATCATTGATGGTGCCGAAGTTCAAGTGATTGAGACGACGATGCAATAACCATGACTTTGTTTTTGAAGCCGTCAAGTTCTCTAACGAAACAAGTATGTTTTCTGAAGGCTACTTCTAGATCAGAATCGCAGAATTGACCAACAGAGAACAGGTTATGACCAAGACCTTCCACATAATACACCTCGAGATAACACTTTTTCCAATAACATAGTCTCCATAACCCTTAATTGCACCAAATGATCATTCCCAATCTAACTGTTCCGATGAATTTGCTCACGAAGTTCATGAGCCGACCGGTCTTCGGCCATATGCTTGGAATGTACTGAGTCCAAGTACCACGTAACGATTTGAACGATCCGGCAGTGAACATAGACAAGAATGGATAACCTGGTTAGTAACAAGAATGGAACACCCACATCGTAGAGATATAAACATCCATATCGGTAGAAGCAATGGAATCATTGGGAATAGATGCAATGCGGTGTCCTGTATTTGACCTATTCAAAGTATGTTCACTTCTTAAGGGAATAGTTCTACCAAGAGGCATCCATTGTCTAATGGGCATCGTCTTAGCAGTTTGAGAGTAAAACTGATTATTCTTATGACCAAAAGGTATCCAATAATAACCTATCTTTATAAATGTTCTTCCCGTGGGCTTCCACTGTTTTCTAACAATCTTTCGCTTTTTGCCTTGTCTTCTTTGCACGATTATTAGCCTTAACAATTTTAACTGGGCATTCGACAAGATTAGACAAAGCATTTACACCACATTCATGATTAGCAATAGAATTCAAGCAAACATCATTACAAGGTTTGCAAATATTATCGAATTCAATTAATTACTGATGCGCCTTTAAGGCTAATACAAGAATCAACACTTTCGCTTTATTCAACACAAGCTTAAAGTTCCTAGATTGGTCTTCTACTCTCTTCCAATGCACATTCTTAGCTTGCAAGGTCCTATCATTCCTTGTATTGTCTTGAGACTTTGACCCGCTTGCTTTAATGTCACCTGATACTCTGTAGAGGGAATGGGAGAATTAGTTGGTTGATCTAATTTTTGCATTCCCAACTTGATGTGCAAGGATTTGAACTACTAGAAGGCACATTAGTGTTTACTTTCTTAAGACTGTGATTTGACCTATTTGCAGGCACACTAAAGTTCAGTTTCTTAGCACTAACATATCCGAATCAACTACTTGAAGGCGCATTAGTGTTTACTTTCTTAAGACTGGGCATAGAACGGATTTCCAGCTTGGCACTAGGCATAGAACAAGGCTTCACAGCTTTGCCTTTTTCACCTAAGGATTTTGGACATGTTGCAATTACACATTCAAGCAACTCTTGAGATCGTTTGGCCTGGAGGCAAGCAAACCTAATTTCTCTATCAAGAGGTTTATTAATGAAGTCCTCTTCAACAATCTCACGGAGACATTCAAGACTATCCTTAAGGTGAGCACAATAGTCATGAAACGCAGGTTCATTATTCCTAAGATGAGGAGGAATATATTTAACCGTCACAAGATATTTGCAATCTAAGGGTGACTTTGAAACAACATTCTTATTAAACACAAGTGGCGCAGTTCCCATTTCCCGACTTCTCGATTCTTAATTTCCTTTTGTAAAGACGTTATTTTTTCATTGTTTTGGTCACGGGTGACTTTCATTGAATCATATAACTCTTTAAAGTGTCGTTTAACTTTTTCATTTTCTTCTAAAAAACTCTCATTTTCCTTTTGTAAGGCATTAACTAAGTTTTGAAGATGAAAAGTGTGAGAATACTGAGAATCTAAAGGATGAGGCATTTGGGATCCAGTCACATTGTTCTTTTCACCCTTCAATTGAGAGATTTGGGCTTTCAACTTTTTGATCGTGTTACAATGAGCTCGAATCTGTTCATCACGTTTGCTAATTTCAAAAAGCTGCATCAAATTCGGAGCATCAAGGATATCTTGATGTTTGAGGTCTTAACATTTTCTTTTAGATGTTGATATTTTAGTTGCAAATCAAAATGTTCAACTTCTAGTTTAGAAATATGTTTTACCAAATTATCGTGATCATCCTGATCAAGTTTCTCATTAAGTTTCGAATTAATCATTTCAAGCTCAATGACACGATCATGAGAGACTTTCAGAGCAACAGATAATTCATGAAATTGAGAAGTATTAATGGAGCAATTGTAGCAAGTAAAACACGTCTTGAACAATACATTCAGAAATAAGATTCTCATTCAAGGTATGCAAGTTCTTCCTCTCAATCTCATTATATTTTAATGCTCGCTCATAGTCACTAACCTCAACTATCATTGCATCAAATTCCTTTTCCATTCCTTTAATATATGAATTAATCCCCTTTTTAAGACTCTCAAAATGATCTTTTAGTAATTTGAAAAAAGGCATGACCTCGGTTAGATAGCATTCTTTTGTTTGTTCAAAACCCCTTTCCCCTTCAGTTATCCCAGTGTGTGTGATCCTTTTCTTACAAGTTTTCTCAAAATCGACAAATAGTTGAAGAATAACATATTGATTGATTAAGGTCTTGCTTTTAGTGGCAATAGTCCTAGGAACTAAATGCATTGGTGTATTGGGAGGATACACAACGCCGATGGCATTTTCCTATAGGGGGGGTTTGTTACAACAAGATTCTCTACTTTTTGCTTATCTAAATCCTTTTTCCAGAACACTTGTTCGGGTGTTAACAATGTCCGAGGCTTAAACTTGTTCAAGGAAATCCAATTCTCCTTGTTGTAATCATGGGGTGTGATATTTATTTTCTTCTCTTTACATTTAGGATCATCTAGTTTCTTGTTCATCTTTTCCCTAGTGACTTTATCTCGATTTCTTATCTTTCGCACTCAGCAGCAACTAGGTTTCGTCTAGGCTTAAGAATTTCATTGCCATCATAAATAACCTTATGGGCGCTCTAGCTTTTTAACAACTTCAGGATTTGGTTCCTCAACAAGGGGAATGCTATGCTTATCGCTTAAGACTCTATGCTTAGTGATCATGTGAAAGCCTGAATGGTGTTTCCTTGTACGTACAACTTATTTTCAAGCTTGTTTTTCAAGGTTTTAGATTAGAAAAATCATTCAAAAGTTTTGATTCCTTAGCACTGAATTCTTGCTTAAGCATTTTAACATTTTCTTGAAGTTCTTGTTTTTGCTTAGCGGTTTTAGAAAGCTTTTCTTGTAAGGAGTTTAACTCTTGTTTTAATACTTCTTCTAAACCTACTTTTCTAATAGTTGTACGCATTTGGTCATCTATTTCCTCGCCACGGGTGGTCAACTCAAATATTGCACGTTGTTCATAAATAGAAACACGTTCTTTATAGGCATTCAGTTCAGAGATAACAGAATCATCGGGGCACATGCGTGTATTCATCAAAAACATAGTCATTGTTGACCGCAGAAGATGCATCACTTGGTACAACTTCACTTTCACTTTGTTTCACATATTGATCATATGGGACAACATTGATATTACCCATATTTTCAATATTTGATTCAATAGTTTTAGTTGATTGTACTTTGTCATGCATCTTTTGTACATCAGCATCATCGTATAGTTTTAATACCTCTGAGATGAGTTTGTCTTTGGATGGGCCAGCTTGTGGTGAAGAAGAGACCTTGGGAGAAACCATTGGAGAAATAATAGCCATAAAAATTGTGTGTGCAGTAGGTCCATCATCCACATCAGAGTCGTATGCATCACAATCAGCGACTTGAAAGGCATTCGGATGATTGTGACCTATCTCCTGAATTGGCTGCTCATCCACATCTGCATCATAGGTCTTGGCATTGCCCTCGAAGAAACAACAACTCCTCTTCATCTAAAGCACACCATTATCCCGAGCTTGTACAAGCAGCATCTTATCTCAAGTAATCAACATTCAGTGGACGCTTTGGAGATGTACAGTTCCTTGCAATGTGTCCCTCACCACCACAGTTATAGCATTTGATCGGCTTAGTTTGACCTTGATTTCCATTTCTTCCTCGATTCGATTACCAAGATAACCTCTACCGGCTCCACCTCTTCCCTGATCATATTGTCTTTCCTGAACTGGTTGCACCACAATCCTCCCATCTCTGACAGTAGCTTGATTGTGTGGGTTAGAGGCTGTTCAGAGGTTGTTGTTGGTTTGTGGGAGAGAATTCATGTTTTGACTTATCATGAGAGCCAGTTGATTAATGAAGTTTTCCATGCCCGCATCACTTCACTTGTTTGAACATTGGATCTGGAATAAGTTTATGATTACCATTACCCATAGGTACAACTTGAGAAGCTTTGGTGGTAATCCCAACTTTTGAGTAAAAGGCGCTTGAATCATTTGTTGAACTTGCTTCTCCTCGAGCTTTGAACCGATCTAGAATCCTCTTTTTAAACATGGCATGCCTCTCATTTTGAAGAAGGAAGGCATAGAGTTGCTCATAATTTGTATTCTTCAATCCTTTAGTGAGCTTCACAGAAGTAACAAATTTGTGCCATTCGGGATTCATGTTGTTTACAAATTTTGAGTTCAACTGAATGTTAGGCATAGTCATTCTGATGTTCCTCATGTCATTCACCAACTTATGAAATCTCACATAGTACTCATAGACACTTTCATCTGGTTTCATCTTGAAGTGCTCAAATTCATCATACAGTTGTGATTCTCGGTCTTCAACAATTAGCTCGTAACCGAGAAGAAGCATCTTGACATTATCCCATACGCCTTTTGCCTCGTGTTGTGATTGATAAGCTTGTAGATGTCCTTTGGTAGACCTTGAAGTATAATGTTGGAAGCTCGGATATCTGCATCGAATCTCTTTTTCTCCTTATTGTCAAGCTCATCATACATCTTTGGTCTGTCCATTCCGTAAATCAAAGTTCCATCTTGAGCAGTATCAAGTATATCTCTAGTAGTTTCAACTCGGTAAGGTCCTTCATCAATGGATTTGAGAATATTAACCCCATTTTCTTTTCCAAGACAAGACAACTGATTCGTTGAGCCCAAGAGTCATAGTCGGTTCCTCAAGCATGGGTGGACGAAAGTGTCCAACCTGCTTGAACATCCTCGACAACAGTGGAGATGATAGTAGGAACGTTGGTAGACATGTTAAACGATTACACGGGATTTTATAACTCTATGATTAAACCGGGAAATAGATTCTTTCACGGATTTTACTAAATCAAGAGAAAACCGTATTAAAATTCACCCAAGTCGCTAGAAAAACTTGAACCAAGTCGCTAACTACTAAGTCGCTATTAAACCCAAGTCGCTATAATCCCAAGTCGCTAGTACACAGTCAAGTCGCTATATAAACAACTCGCTAAGATTCAAGTCGCTAGGAAAATTTTGACAGCAATTCGCTAAGATCCAAGTCGCCAATGTGTCAAGTCGCTAAATAGCAACTCGCTAGGTACCAACTCGCTAACACCAAGTCGCTAACAAAATTTTGGCAGCAATTCGCTAAGCACCAACTCGCTAAATATTCAAGTCGCTAAATAGCAACTCGCTAGGTACCAACTCGCTAACACTATAAAGTACAAGTCGCTAACTTCCACCAAGTCGCTACCCGTAGTGGAGATTCCACTACTTGTACTGTTTGTCGGCTTGTCTCACTAGGCAAGTCGCTAAGCCTAAATCGCTAGCAACACAAACTGCAACTCGCTACCAAATTGTAAAGCAAGTCGCTAACAAGAAAAGCACTCCGTGGGTCAAGTCGCTAGCTAGAAAAACTTCACAAACACCACTTTTCAATCCAAAAACAACCCAACCAAGACGATTCAAGCTTACCAAATGAAAACCTAAACACTTGTGATGATTCTAAACACAAAAGTACTAACAAAATCCAAGCTTTAACACAAGAAATCAACAAAATGATGCAAAAACGACTAAACTTTTTCAAACTCAAAAACCACCTAAAAACCACTAGAAATCCAAAGATGTGCAAGATATGATCTAACCTTGGCTCTTGATACCAATTGCAAGATATTGGATTTCACATACACATCAAACCATTAACACAAGTAGGCGTACAAGAGTGTTTTAGAGAGAGAAAGTTAGAGGTTTAGGGAACTTAGTGAGAGAAAGTGAAAGATATTATTATGAGCTCCAACTCTCTACCTTGGAAGGTAGAGAGTATTTATAGTCTTACAATAAAACGCCACACAACGGGCTGTGGATCAGGCATACAGTGGGTAAAGACCCGTCCGTCCTCCACGATGTTACTAAACTAAATACTACTTAACATAAAAGTACTATGACTACGAGCTATCTAACGATTACATATACTTGAGGTGACCGACTCTTTAATACCTGGAATTTCTAATTCCTAACATGAGAAAAAGTAGTAAACGATCATCAATTGTTGGCGATTATGCATATATATTGTAGAAACTAAAGAGAATATTGAAAACTATATTATCAGATTCAACTAACTATGAAAGTTACAAAAGATTAAATAGCGACTAACCTAAATAAAATCTAGCAACTATTAAACGAGCTTAAATAAGTGGGTCGGACTTATAGGCCTTTATTATCTAATAACATATATATTGCACGTGTTATTTCAATCTTAATAAATAAGCTGAAAGTTAGTTGTTAACTATAAACCTAAGGACTCTTGATGGCAGAATGTTAAACAAATTTAAGTGATGATGGTAGCAAGTTAAGTTAATATACAAAAAGATGAGAAAAATCCATTTGATGTAGCGTAACTTAACGTCTAATGGTAACAATTTCTAACATGGCCAAAATCGAATCGAAACATAAATTGGTTGAGATTAGATTTGAACAGGATTCGAGCCATTTTTGGGTCAAATCATCTTATTTGTTTAGTAACCAAGCCTATGGTTAGACGGGTCGACTTTTCAGTTCATTTGAAGGTTTACCAACCAAATACTTTTTAAGGACACAAATAGTATAAAAACTAGCAAGTGTTGGAACATGCAAAGTTTTATCTCACATTGCTACCACAATGAAACTATCATATCTTTAAAAGTCCATTGAAAAAAAAAAGTCCATAATAATAGTGAGCCTAATGGTTGGTTTAGATTTGTTTCGGCTTAATTGGGCTTATAATATATATAAATTAATATCTATATTAAATGGTCAAATAATGGTCATTGGACCTTGGGGCTCTTGGGCTCGATTGATAATCTGAAATCAATTTCTTATTAATAATTTTTTTAGGTTTTCATTGTGAAGGTTTGGCAAAAAGATGCAATATTTCTTTTGATCGGTTATATAACATAAGGGTATTCAGAAGAGTTGCAATGGTTCAATGGAACGCTGCATACACTATATATACAATTTTCTGATATGGAAGAAGACTAGAAAGCCAAAGATAATCTACATCAAAGTCAATCATGAAACCATACTAGATTCACTAGATTTCAGTTTTATATTTGAATTGATTGTTGTATCCTTTAAACAGTCATACTAGTTAGGACAAAATTCAGTTTAAGGACACTTCATTTACAGGCCTCAATCACGTTGTTGTCTTATTTGATATTAGTTTAAACTATTCTTTAACAATCTTGTGCAGAATTTTCAAGATGGATCAAATGATACTTAAATCTCATATTGAAAATCCTAAAAAGTTCAAAGGGTCTGAATTTTGTCGTTGGCAACAGAATCTGTTGTTTTACTTGATAACGTTGCATGTGTCACATGTTCTCACGAATTCTAAACCAACATATCCATATGTGGAAGGAAAAAACTATGAAAAGGCCAAACTATGAAAGAGCCGTCTCACAATGGAATCATAATGACTGGAAGTGGCAGACTATGAAAGGGCTGCCTCACAATAGAATCATAATGAATATAATTGCAGAATAAATCTTCTGAGTGCTTTGGATGATTCCATGTATGTTATTCATCCAACCTTTGAAATTGCAAGGGAGATTCGGGGATCATTGGAAAAGAAATAAAGGACTGAAGTTGCATGTTCTAAGAAATTTGTTATCGGTAAATTTTTGAATTTCACAAACTGGAAGTAGAAGGTATGAGTATTAACTCTAGCCTTCTTGTTGGTTTTATTATTGAAAAATTGCCCCAATCTTGGAAAAATTATAAGTTATAGCTTAAACATTTAACTGATGTTATGAGTTTTCAGCAACTTGTTCTCAAAGTTCGTGTTAAGGATGATAACAAGATGAATGAAAAGGTTGATGCAAATTCAATAGAACCAAATGCAAACACGGTTGGAGAAATTTCTTCTAAATCCAAGTCCTACCACAGAAACAAAGGAAAAAATGGTGGCGGGTTTGGGCAGAATTCTTCCAAGGCTAGAAAGAAGGATTACACCCATCAAAAGAAAACTTCAAGAAAATCTAACATTTTTAGGTCTGTGCGAAACCTGGACATAAAGCAAAGGATTGTCGCGACAAGAAAAAACATCGAGGTGGAAACTAGAGGAAATTCCTTCGAAGCAAATAATGTGGAACCACCAAAGGAATTTGTTGGAGTAAATGAAGCCTTTGTGACTACAAACATTTTTGGTTGGTGGGTATATGTTGGTGCCACAAAGCACATCTGCAACTCAAGAAAGATGTTTGTATCTTACCAAAAGGTTAATGGAATAGAACCAATGTTCATGAGCAATGGAACTTCTTCAAAGATTAAAGGAAAATGGTAGGTCATATTGAAGTTGACTTCTGAAAAGGATCGTGTGCTCTCAAATTGGTTGTATGTACCAAACATCACCAAGAATCTCATTTATGGTCCTATTTTTAGCAATAAGTGATTTAAGCTTGTACTTTAAATAGAAAACTTTATGATCACTAAGGGTGGTATGTACACTGGAAAGGTTACCTCGATGAGGGACTCTTCAAATTAAGTGTTTTAACTGATGATAATGTTATTAATAATAATAATAATAACTCAGGCACTAGCACCGCTTCTACGTACATGATTGATTCTTGTTTCTTATGGCATTCTAGATTAGGCCATGTTAATTTTCATTCCTTGCAAAGAATGATGAATTTAGGAAAATTGCTGACAGTGGAATTTTGCAAAACCACAAAGTTTTACAGTCCTCCTAGGCAGTGTACCTAACTGTTGTAGTGTAGCATAGGCAGGACACGGGGGATTGATCGTTTTCTAGGGGAATAGTGTTGTGAAGGTCAAAGTGTGTGACGAATTAGGTCTAGAGGTGTAGGATGATTCTTTTAGTATTTTTTAGAAAGCAAATTAAAATCTCTTGGTTTGAAGAGTGGGCGTTTTAACTACTATTAATTAGTTAAAACTTATTAAACTAATATGTATAAAAGTAAATTAGTGATAACTCTTATGATAAGAAAATGTGTTCACTTAGATATCTTTACTCCCTAGTTATCTCTTATTGATTAGTCGAATTGTCACGTCCTTGTTCTAATTAGAGCGTTGTATTCCTTATTATTGGTCATAAGGAGGTTCCATATGCTCTAACTCTATGAACGTATAAGTCTCCCCTATGAAAGCTTAAAGTCTATTAAGTCTTCTAGGATCTACAAGCCGCAATTCATGCAATAAATACAACGAGAAAAACCACTAGCGCACTCAAGGGTTGCGTTTAATAAGATGGAAAAGCTAGTACATATAAGAGTTAAGCTAGTTTTCTTATCCTAGCGCGAGGCAGATAATTAAACAAGAGACAATAATCAATAACTAGATTTCATTCAATCTAAGCAAACACTAAAAGATCTAACCTACCATGTTAAAGTGAAGAAAAGAAAAAAATATAGACATATTGAATGACGAAAGATGAATTACTTATCTTCAATAGAACATGGATAAAATGGCTGTAAAAAGTCTTAACGTAGCAGAAATTCGTCTAAGGTGTCACTTCTCCTAAGTGTTACATGAATAATAGAAAACACTACGAATATATATATAGTTTTACAATTGTGACAGCGTCACTTTATGGTTGTGACGCTTTTAACTCGCCATCATTTGGATCCATGATCCAAGACCCATGACCCATTGACTAGATATAACGTACCTTTTTGGGTATCCATGATACAAAGTTCATGACCTATAACCCATAATCCATAACCCATAACCCGGTTTGCAACCCAAAATCCGTACTAGCTTGACCTAGCTGCCGGATCCCTTAGATTGCACTGGTCGAATCCCTTGGGTAAGAGATCCGTCGGATCCATGGGAAATGTAGGTAGCTTGCCTATAAATCGTGAGTCATTTCTCTCTTGCTCACAACCCTTTTTAGACATATCTTCTCTCTATGTTCTAACCTCTCTAACCTCATATCCAAATGATCATTCTATGTAGTTTTCTCTTTGTGTGATTCTTTAGGTTCATCTTAAAGGCGAGATCACAACCTCTTGAAGACGTGCAAGCTCAAGGTCATGAGTTGCTAAGCTTCGTCATCATCAAGACCACTGAAGTGCATCTTGTTGATAGTTCTTCTCTCCCTCCATTAGTGTGTCAAGTTGAAGGCATTTGTGTATAGTGCCGAAAGTGTACATTCGATATGGGGCGTCAATGTATATTTGTGTAGTTTGGGTTAAATGGTATTGATATCCTTTGAAGTATGGTAAAAAGGAGTTTGTATCCTTTGGGTTGTAGTGTTGGGTAGTAGTTTCTCCTTTGTAATGGAACACGGTATCTAGCCTTGTACCGGATAAATTGTAGGCAACGTTGTGATAGGTTTAGTTCTACCTCGTGGAATAACTCGGTGTCTAGCCTTGTACCGAATAAAGTGCAGGCCACTTTGTAAAGGCTTATCTGCCAAATTAAGGAGCTTGTGTTGTGTAGTGCTTAATAACTCTCGAGTTGGGTACTCGGGGAGTGGAGTAGGGCAAGGAAGGAGTCCTTGTAGCCGAACCACTATAAATACTTGTGTCGTAGTTTTGTGTTTCTTTACTCTTTATCTCTTTGCATTATTTATGTATATATCCATCTATCAATATCCAACACACAATCTAAATGGATTGACATAAGTCGATCTAAATACTTTAAAACAAAGTTTTAATCGGAAAATCTATTCAACCCCACCCCCTTCTAGTTTTCCACAATTAGTATTAGAGCTTCGTTACTAAGTTTCTTAGAGTATATTGTACTTTAAAAACTTGATATGATCCGTGTATGTATGAAAACTACAAAGAAGAAAATTTATTAAAACAAAAATCATGTTATAAATTTTTTTTAACTTTTTACAAATGTTGGATATTGATAAATCATTCTAACATTTTCTTTTGAGAAATCATCATGCTAGGATTCTTCCAGTGACTTCATTCTATCCGAAGAAAAATGAATTCAACACCCAAAGAAGAATTCAAAGTTGTGTCAACTTGCTTTTCTAAAATACGATTAAATATTTTAAAAGCTCATGAAGTGTTTCACGTCTATGCTTTCTAAAAAGAATAAAAAGGGAATATAGAAAAGGTATGATTCTCTTAGTTACAATTAGTTGATCAAAAACATTCTAATTTCCTGTGGTTAAAATGATGATATATGCTTCTTTCTTATAATAAGCATCTTCAAAAATACTTTCATGTATATTAAATGCTATGTGTATATATACGTGGATTGTGTGTTTGACATCAAGTCACAATTTTCTAAAAAGTCTCGCTTCACTACTTTCCATCTCAACATACCATCAGGAATAATATTCCTCTTTGTCCTTCCTAGACTTTGTAAGCTAGTCAATCTAATTTTCATCATGAAAAGAAATATTGCTAACTAAAGTCTTAATCCACTATTCCTTGTTCTATTCTCTTTTAAACATCCTTGTTTCCTTTCAAAACGTCTTCATTAAATGTTTACTCAAATAGGATTATAACCACTCTCATCTTCTACAACTTCTTCTCAAAAATAAGTTATTGTATAACTTATTACATGTAGGAGAATACTCCAAAACACCCTAAACTGGTCTGTAGTCCCGGATCCCTCAGGTTGTACTAGCCGGATCCCTTATCTAACAGAACTGGCGGAACCAGCCAAACAGACAACAGTTAAGTCGTTTTTTAAATCACAGACCTTTCTCCACTTTCCTTCTCCCTAAACCTAAAACAACCAATAATCAATTATTCTCATCCTAGGGCTTCATCTTCCTAAGCATCCCATTCCTAAAAATCATCGTAAATGATTACACTCATCTTTCCTATTCTTTGTCATCTTATCCTAGGGTTTATGATTATAAATTTTATTTTTATTTTTATTTTTATTATTCAATTGATTTCATGTTTTTCTAAAAGTTATATCATCAATTAGTAATTGTTTCTTATAAACTTGATTTCTAAACAAAAAGCCATATATGAATAAGGTTTTTCGAAAAGACATTGTTAATATAAAATAAGTTCATAAGATCATAAACCCATTTTGATCGAGTCATCTATTAAAACATTTACCTTATTGTAATATTGTTTTTCTAGGATTAAACATGCCTAAATCCACCCAACAAGACCATCATGACACCGTCCACTATATCTCTAGATATTTTCGCAAAGAAGGCTTATCACCTAGTGACCGTAAAACCTTCAAAACGCTTCAAAAATGACTCATCCATGAAGGTCGTGTAATTGAGGAATCTTTCCTTGAAAACACCGACGTTCGTCAAGTCTTTTCCACAATCAACTTTGATTGCCTCCTCAAAATAGATGAACAAATTTGTCTGGTTTTCATCTTTGAATTCTACAAAAGCGTTAGGATTTTCCGAAACAATGATGGAACCATTTCAATTGCTTTCATCATAAACAACCAAAGCATCATTTTACCTCTTACCACATTCACACAGATTCTTCGCATACCATGTGAAGGAATTTGTTTGTACTATAAGGATTGGTCAATCGCTTGCCAACACCTCTCCTTAGACTCTAACCCCATCTATCACACTCCACTTGATGATCCCATTATGGTTCGAGATACCATCTTTACAAAAAGAGTTGACCAAACTCGTTACAACCGCAACAAAGAACTCATTCATCGTGAACTCTTTCAAATGGAGCTCTTTGAGTTTCCTACTTACGAAAAGTGGGAATGAATTCTTAGAGAGAATGTCATTTGTTTGGTCGGAAACAAAGACCATCCTAATGCTTATCATGTCCAAATGATCTACTGTCTCATCCACCAAAAACCCTTCAATCTCGCCTACTACATTACCAAAATAATGGTAGGCGTGTTCAAAACCGACAAAATAGTCCTTCCCTATGGTATGCTCCTAACTCGTCTCTTTAAGCATGTTAGTGCAATGCAACCTACTCCTATCTCTAATGACTACTTTCTCGCAAACCATGTTATGGTACCTCGCACCAAAAGACCTACCAAAAGGCTTATGATCAATGGGAAAAGGCCTCGTCCCCTCTCGGATTCTTTAGACGAAGATGATGATGAAATTGACCCCGTTTCCAGTTATCAACTTGATCCCATGACCTACTTTGAAAAACTTCCCATACTTCCAAAGGAAATCAAAGAATTCAAGCAAACAAAAGGAATATTCAAGTGTCTAACTCATTTCCTCATCAACATGGGAAAGAAGAAAAAGTAAAGTGATTGACGAAGGAAAAACTGAAATTTTTGTCTCTTTTGTGGTTATCTCGTAATGACATTTTGGATGTTTTGTGATTGTTAAAACAACGTATGATCATGACTTTCTCTATTTTGTGTAAAATATCTTGGTTTGTAACATGCTTATTTCTTTGAACATCTTTTCAAGTGTTAGTCAGTATCTTGATTGCTTACTCTTATGTTATTTTTACATTCTATCGTTGTTATGTTTTACTTGTATACATGTATGCTTGCTGTAGAGATCATTGGTTTCAAAATTTAATATGTGGAACTGAGTTTTGCGAACTTTCTGCTAAGGATTATGTCTCAAAAGCCGGATCCCTTGGCTATAACTAGCCGGATCCCTCAACGGAAGGATCTGAAAATTCGGTTAGACAGAAGCTTGTTTTATGCCTTTTAGCATCACTCTAACCTTCCTGACCTTATTGAACTAGTTAAACATGCTATATTAGGATCACTTAGGTTTTCCTTAGGCTTAGTTGATCTCACATTCACTCATGGATGATTTAGGATCAAATTCAAGGTGTTTATAATTTTTCATTACTTCAAAACTCATCATCTTTCCTCTCAAATGTTTACACACTATTTCTCTATCTCAAAACACCTAGTTAAATATTTTTCTCATTTTTAAAAAATTGATTTTACTCATCTTAACCTTAAAATGCTCTAAAATCTTATTTTTCATTTCTTATGAGTTTTAAGGAATTTTATAAATTTCCCCTTAATCACCATGTGGTTTCTACAACCATTTACCATCCTCAAAACTCTTAGTGTCATCCATGATTACCCATTGGTGTTTCTAAAACTCTATTTTCCCTAAAAAAAAAGTCATCATTGGCTATTCTCACTCATTATACTTGGTCATTTAAGTCGTCTACCATTTAAGACACCTTAGTAGACCAAATCACTCAGGATATGTAGGTACTAGACCTTTCTAGAACTCAATCATTCCTTTTTCCTACCTTCTGATACCCGGATACCTAGCTTAAATCTAGCCGGATCCCTCAAGTGAGGGAACCGTTGGAAGAACATGATTTATCACTTGAGATAATCATTTCAAACTCTCTTAGTTAACCTAAACACTCCACATTGTCTTAAATGACTCCCTAGAAAAGAGCAACAATATAGTTTGTTGGAATCACTCCTAGTCATTAATTCAAGTGTTAGTGATTCATATGTAATAGTTAGCTTAATATGGCTTTTATGTTAGTAATCATGCCAAGGCTTATGTAGAAAGCCCATGAGCCTTGGCCCAAGTCCAATAAGGAAAGGAAGAGACTAGGAGTGTTGCCCTAGCTCCCTCTCTTATAAATACTCTTGTAATACCCTCACTTGAGGGTTGGTTGTTCAATTTCATTCTCTTTCACTTCATACGCATAACCATTCCTTATTCATACGCATAAGTGTTTGTTTGTTATTGTTCAACCGATCTATTCTCTTCTCTATTTCTTCTATTGATGCTTGTGTTACTAATATGGGAACCTAACAGTGGTATCATTCGCCAAATAGTTGGGTGAATCGGTTTTGTTTTTGAAATGAGTTTCGGTCTTACGCGTAACAAAACGGCTCAAACTTTGGTTCGCTTAAAAACTTCTTTTTTACAGTTTTCAATCCAATATTCTTGTACTTTCAATGTCTTAAGGTGTTAAAATAACAATTTTTGGCAAAAAGTTTCAAACTTTACGTGTGGATCATTGTTTTTAAGCTAGGTTTTTTACGTGGGTATTGTTTTACGCGTAACAGGTTTATAAGCTTTGGATCATCAAGTTTCACACTTTTGTGTTATTTTGGTGATATTGAAGCTGTTTCATCACAAAAAATCTGGTTTAAAAACATCTTTGGGCAAAAATCATTTTTGGTGAAGTTCTACGCATAACGAAACCCTAAATTTACGCATAAGAGTTCCTTGGTTTGATCTTCAGTTTCATGGATTACTCAGTGTTTTTCTTGCTTGGATAAGCCTGAAAACACTTCGACTTCGGATATCTTTTGCACTGTGATAGTGTAAAAGATCTTTTGGGTAAAACCCTAAATTTACGCATAAGCTTAAGCTTACACGTAGAACTCCTTACGCATAAGATTCATCTTACGCCTAAGCTTTGTCTTACGCATAAGTTAATCCTACGCCTAAGTTTTCTACGCTTAACTTTCTGTTTACGCATAACTTTAGTGTTTTCTCATTTCTTACGCGAAAGCTAATCCTACGCGTAACTATTGCTGTTACGCGTATCTTTGGTGTTTTTACACATAAGTGGTACTTTGTTTTTCTGTGATTTCTACGCCTAAGGATACTTCATCAACAACGGTTCATTCGACTACAAAGATCCATTTAACAACACAAGTTTTTCAACATGTCACAACCACCATACTCTAGCTATTTTCCTTACACTTATAATCAACAACAACAACAACTAAGTCCACAACATCAACAATTTAATCATCAACAACAAATTTATCAACAACAATTTAATCAACAACATACTTCACAACTTGGTGCAATTCCACCACAAATGGTTCAACCACCACCTAGTCTTCAAGAACAACCTTACACAAACTTCTACAATCAACATCCATCCTGGAGTACTATGAAGGAACCAACATGGTTTGGCAAGATGTGTGAAGCCTTAAGTAGCCAACAATCAATTCATGAAGCTGGCTCACTTGATAGACCTCCAATGCTCACTCCCAGAAATTATGATCAATGGGTGATAAGGTTCTTTAGGTTTTGTGATCTAAAGAAGCCACATGGAAAGTTCTAAAAGAAGGTCATTATGGAAGGTCCATTTCAAATGCCTACTGTTATCACACCCGCAGATCCAGCTGCCAATCCACCAAGAGATGCTGTCACCAATATTGCAACTGTCTCCGACCTCACAGGTGATGAACTTCTACATTTTGAAGCCGATGAACTAGCAATGCAATACATTCTTTTAGGATTACCCAATCCGATCCTTCGAAGTGTTGATGCTCAAAAGACTGCTAAAGCAATGTTGGAACATATTCATCTTCTTATGGAAGGCACAACACTCAATCAGGAAGACATGGAATCCAAAATCTACTTGGCTTATGAACACTTCATGATTGAACCAGGAGAGACATTAGAGTCATATCATCATTGCTTTTCAGACATCATCAATGATTTGGACAAACACAATATCATCATGCCACGAATTGCTGTCAACACTAAGTTCCTAAGTAGTCTTGGTCCGGAATGGGAGAAGTATGTCATTTTTCTCCGTCAAGCTAAGAATCTTCATCATGCTACATACGGATTGTTGTACGACTATTTGAAGCCTCATCAAAAAGAAGTTGACAAAGAAAGGGCTATCCGTGGACTCCCGGCTCCACAGTCACTTTCGGACAATCAACAACTTGCTTTGTGGGCTCAAACTAGTGTTCCTCCTCAACCTGCTCCTCAACCAACTGCAACCATCACACCATATGATCCGTCACAGCAACAACCTCAACAAACTCAATTGGTTCCATACAACAACAACAATGCTCAAGCACTTTACAGTGAAGCTGATGAGGACTCCGATGCTTTTGATGAATTGCAACAAGGATTTGCTATGATTGCTAAAGCCTTCGGCCGGTATACAAACAGATCCAACAATCGCATTCGTTCCTCATCAAACACAAGGAATCAGGCTGTTGTGAACAATGGACGCGTTGAAGTTCAGAATCGTGGTTATGGTCGTCAGATGGGAGGTGGTCAAGGGTTTAATGCTATGGGCAGGAATAACATGGGTGCTCCACAACAATAGAGAACTCAAGTGGTTGAACATGGGAATGCTCAGAATGGGGTTAATGGTCTTCGTTGTTATAACTGTAATGAGAAGGGTCATCTGGCTAATGCATGTCCTAAGCCGAGGACAAGAGGCAGTGCTTATCACAAAGAGCCTTTGCTCTTGGCTCTCAAGGATGAAGCTGGTGGCACTCTTACCAACAAGGAACAGAGCTTTATGGCGATGCAGATTCGATGATGATATGGAGGACTTGCGGCTAATGCAAAGCAGTGATGTTGATTGCACATATGCAAGCTCTACACATGAGTGACACAGGCCCAGTGTATGACACTGATGGCTTGTCTCAGTGTACCGAACAAAATATACTCATTATTGATCTGATATCTCCGCCAATTTCTCCATCCAACAAGGATCAGAGTGTTCAACATGAGCCATCCACATCTCATTCCGATGATTATCAAATAGATCCCGTAGTTATATTTGATGATCAAGATGACCTTATGGTTAATATTGATAATCAAGTTGACTCTGTGGTTATATTTGAGGATCTAAATAATGATCATGTTGAGACTAACGTCGAACAAAATGAGCTTTTGTCTAATAGAGAAATTGAGCTCTTGACCTTAATTAAAGACCAAGAATCTCGTTTGGAAATTTGCACGAAATTAAAAGAGAAAAATGCACTGTTAATTAGGGATAACGAATGCTTAATTAGACAAATCAACTTTTTTAAAACTCAAGAAAAACGTAAAGAAAGTTTTGAAGTCGCTTTTGCCAAATCTCATCAAAACGAAAAATTATTAGAACGTCAGATACGTGATCTAGCCGCATCCAAGAATGCTTTGTTGTCTCAAATAGAAAAACTGAAACATGAACATAAACAACAAATTAATGCTCTTACTTTGGAAACTCAAAAAGCCAAGGCTGAGTTGTTAACTTGTCAAAAACAGTTCTCTGAGTACAAAAAGCATTCAACGAAACGAATAGATGACTATCTTGAGGAAATTGTCGACTTAAAAAACAAAATCAAAGAGTTCAAAACTGTTGTTTATAAACATGGTGAATCAATCACAACGATTCAAAAGTTTACTTTCAAACCAAATCCAAATGGATATGGACCGAATCTTGCTGATTTCAAACCTAAGTTTTCACACAGAGCATTCAAACCAAATCCTGAAGTTTACAGTGCAGAACATAGAATTGATGATTCAATTATGATTGTTGTTGAATATAATCGCATGGAGGAATTAGATGTTGATGACGAGAGTCGGTCAAAAATGGAAAATGTCGTTTATAACAAACCATTTAACTATTCAAAAGCCGTAACTTTTGTCACACAACAAGATACTTCTAACAAACCATTGGTTATCACACCAGTTTCTGAAGTTAGTCCCCAACACAATGGTGCACAAATTAATGGTCCTTTACCTTCACATAGTGAAGTAAAAACTAAAGCCGAAAGTTGTCGCGTTATCAAATATTTTGACACTTTCTTATCTGACCTCAAAATTTTGGAACGTGAGATTGAATTTCATTCTGAAATAAAAGTTCAACATTTTCAATCGCCAATGGCGCGAGAACATAGAGAAATTCTTCAGAAAAGAATTTTACCCCATGTCAAAAATTTGAAAACTTGTGCACTATATTGGGAAAGGGATTTTCACAAGGAACTTGGTTTCATGAAAACAGTTTTCGAGAAAACAGAAACATCGATTTCAAATACTAAACGTAAAAAGAAACTGTTGAGAAAAGATGTTGATCGACTCTTGGAAGATATTATCTGTGCTGATATCCATAATCTTGTGTTATTACAATCTGTTGCATATGCATCTGATCATATCTCTGCTGATTCTGTTGATATTGTTGTGAATACTAATACGGTGCATCAGATCGAGTCTTTAAAAGTTGAAAATGAACGACTGTTAAACGAGCTTTCAAATTCAAAACGTCGTCTTCAATGGTGTAAAAAAGATTGTCAAAATCGTGAACTTGCTTTGCAAAACAAAATCAATCAGTTGCAATCCAAAACGTTTAATCCAAAAATTGAGCAACTGGATGACCAAAACGCGTCTTTGAAATGTCAAATCTCAAAATATGAACAAGAACTTGTAAACGTGAAAAAGGAATATGGTGTCATATTTGATTTACTCAAACAGACTCGTGATGAAGCATCAAACGAACTTGATCATTATCTTGCACACACTAAAGAAGTCATGAATTTTGCTGGAAATCTTCGTTCTGAAAATCAAAATTTGGTGCACACTATCATTAAGTTAAGGGAAATGTTAGGAAAGTATGAACAAGTTCAGCCTAGCATTATTAATAGAATTGCACCTGTAACACTTAGCAAACGTGAACCCAGATTGCCTACTGACAAATCACAAGATACTAATGTGCTTCCCTCTACTGAAACAGGACTAGTTGCCTCTTTCCAAACATCCGCACTTCACAGCCTAGGAGCAATACAAGGAAGAATAGGAAGTTGCGACCTAAGAAAAGAATAATAAGGAATGCTGAAGTAGAAGAACACCCTAGGACTTTGAATAAGACTCACGTTGCACCTACTTTAGATATTGCGTCTGACAAATGTAATGGAAAAAGTGTTGTAACGAATGCTAAACCTTTAAGTACTTTTGATATTCAGTCTGATGCTTCTTGTGTTATTTGTCGTAAAATTATGCTTTCTGATTGTCATGAAAAATGTGTTGCTAGAGCTATCTTGTCTCGTTGACGGAATCCTAAGAATCGGAATACCTCTAGGCCCACTAATGCTTCTAAGTCTGTGCTTGGTAGACCGCCTTCCTTAGATTCTAAGAAACGCATTGATGTCCCTGTAGTTCCAGTATCACCTCCAAGGAATGTAGTACCACCTAGAGCATTCACTAAGACTAAAGCTAAGACTAGTTGAAGATGGCAGAAATGGATACATAATACACTAGGATTTAAATGGATGCCTAAAATCATTGATGTGTGTATTTCTACTATAACTGGTGAGGAACCCTTTAACTCATCGGGTTCCACATCTACTTCTATTCCATCTGTGTCGCGTGTAATGCGGTGATACTGAGATCATCCTTTGGATTGTTGATAGCGGATGTTTCCGACACATGACAGGCAACCTTAAATTGTTATCAAACTTTATTGCAAAGTTCATTGGCACTGTCAGATTCGGGAATGATCACTTCGCAGCTATCATGGGCTACGGAGATTATATCAATGGCAATATTGAAATTAGCGGGGTTTATTATGTGGAAGGCCTCGGTCACAATCTCTTTTCAGTCGGTCAATTCTGTGATGGAGATTTGGAAGTTGCTTTTAGGGAGAAAACTTGTTTCATTCGTGATCTACAAGGAAACGATCTTATGTCTGGCTCTCGCAATTCTAGTCTATACACAATCTCAATGCAAGACATGGTTGCTTCATCTCCCATCTGTCTACTCTCAAAGGCTACATCTACAAAATCTTGGCTATGGCACCGTCGTCTCTCACATCTAAACTTTCAAACCATCACCAACCTTGCTCGACACAAACTTGTTGAAGGTCTCCGACGATTCCGGTATTCTAAAGATCACCTATGTTCAGCTTGTGAACAAGGAAAAAGCACACGTGCTTATTTTCCCTCAAAGGTGGAACACAACTCTCAGCATGTGCTTCATCTTCTTCACATGGATTTGTGTGGCCCGATGCGCGTGAGCGATTAATGACAAACGCTACATCTTGGTAATTGTTGATGACTACTCAAGATGGACTTGGGTTTATTTTCTTGAAGTAAAGATCAAGCTCCACAGATGATCATCACCTTTCTCACGAAAATTCAAATTCACTCGAACACCGTAAGACAAATTCAAACAGACAAAGGAACTGAATTTGTGAATCAAACTCTTCAGGAATATTATGAGAAAGTGAGAATTGAGCATCAAACATCCATAGCACGTACCCCAGAATAAAACGGAGTTGTTGAAAGACGAAACCGTACGTTAGTTGAAGTGCCGAACGATGTTAATCAATGCTAAACTTCCAGATTACTTATGGCTGAAGCTGTCTCAACTGCATGCTACACTCAGAATCGCTCAATGATTACAAAACGCCACAACAAAACACCGTTTGAGCTTATCCACAACAGAAAACCGAATCTCAAACACTTTCATGTATTTGGATCTCTTTGCTACCCAAATAATGATCGTGATGACTTTGGAAAGCTCAAAGCCAAAGCGACATTGGAGTTTTTTTTGGATACTGTGATAATTCTAAAGGTTACCGGATCTGGAATCGTCGTACAAAGCGGGTTATGGAAACGATTCATGCTAATTTTGATGAGCTTCTGAAATGGCTTCGAGCATAACAGCTTGGAACCCGGTCACAATCGTTTAAACTTCCCTCAAACCCCATCATCAGCTGATATAAGCCCCCAGCTTACTCGTCAACAAATGGAAAAGCTATTTGCTCCGTTGTTTAGTGATGACATTGATGAACGTGCTCCTGGTGTATCCGATGTTTCCGCTGCTCAACCTGATACTACTCTTATACCTGATACACCTGCCACAATAACTACGGTTGAAGAAGCACCCCCTGTTGACTCTACAACAACAGTTGAACAAACTGCTTCCAATGACGCTGAACCAGCTGATGATGTTCTTAATGAAGTACCCCCACCTGCAGATTTTGATCCAAATGCGTTCTTTAACCCATTCGCCAATGAAACTGCTGCACCTGATGTTGTGGAATCATCTACAAGCCATTTGAATCCTCAAAATCTGCATAATGTATATCAACATCAACCTTCCACACATCGTTGGACGAAAGACCATCCTCTAGAGAACATTATTGGTAACCCGAATCAACCAGTCGTAACTAGACAACGTCTTCACACAGACGGTGAACATTGCATTTATGCTCTCACTGTCTGCCAATCTGAGCATAAAAACATTAAAGACGCAATGACAAAAGACAACTGGATTGAATCCATGCAAGAAGAACTCAACCAATTCAAACGTCTTGAAGTATGGGAACTGGTTGAAAGACCAACAGGGGTCTTCGTCATTGGTCTAAAATGGATTTGGAAAAACAATTGGATTTTGAAGGAACCGTAATTAAAAACAAGTCACGTCTGGTGGCTAAGGGTTATAGACAGGAAGAGGGTATTGACTTTGAAGAATCATTCGCTTTGGTTGCTCGTCTTGAGGCTGTTCGGATCTTTCTGGCATTTGCGGCTCACATGAACATCGCGGTCTTTCAGATGGATGTCAAAACTGCTTTTCTCAATGGACAACTGAAAGAAACGGTCTATGTTAGCCAGCCAGAAGGATTCGTTGATCCTGAGTTCCCTAATCATGTCTACAAACTGAAGAAAGCTCTCTACGGTCTCAAACAAGCCCCTCGGGCGTGGTACGATAAGTTATCATCCTTCCTTATTGCCAATAATTTTACCAAAGGTTCGATCGACCCTACACTCTTTATACAATATCACGGGGCTCACATCTTAATCGTTCAAATCTATGTGGATGACATCATTTTTGGGTCAACACATTTAAAATCTTCATATGTGATTCGTGGTAAAGTGAGTGGTGAAAAACACAATATCAATATATATCAAATTAACCGTAAAATTCGACAAATTAACCCTTTAGGAAAAAGGTCAACGTATCAAATCTTACGGGTGTGATAAAAGTGATATCGGAAAAGTGATTTCCCGGGTCATGTCCCAACGAGGTGTGAATGGAAGGATTCGTTGAGTTTCGTGATTTGAACTTGAATTGGTTTTTGATGATTTGTTGATTTGAATTACGTTTTCTACGAATTGATTAATAGGAAAGTAATTAAGGCAAGGGAACCCTAATAAGCTAAAAATAAACTATCACTAAGCCTAAGGAATGCTAAAACGAAGCTACACTAAGTCCTAGGGTGCTAAAACTACAAAAAACGTAAAAACCGGCAACCACCCGAGCCTTAAAAGTAAAAGTTTTGCAATTTAAGGGCTACGAGTGTGAAATTAATTTTCCTACGTCCTATTTGACTAAAAATAATTTTAGAAAAAGACCGGGTATTTTTTTTTTGACTTTTAAAATAATTACTACGGATTAAAAACTAGTAAACACTAATTAAATGATTTAAAATATTAAACTAATTAAGAAAAATGTGGAAAAATCACAGAAAGTACTCTTAATGCTACTGATCCTAGGAAAATTAAAAAAAGTAGTGGTTGCTTTTTGAAATAAGCCAGAAAAAAGCTAAAAGAGCTTATAAGCTAAACTGCCAAAGTGCCTTAAAGATTTAAGTGTGCAAGAAAATAATGAGACAAGTCCCAAGGGCCGTTGGTAGAGCATGTTGTGTGTGAGCTGGATGGCGTGGGTTCGAGTCCCAGCTATGCCAGTTTTTTTTGCAAAACATTTTTTTTAGATTTTTCTTTTGCAACTACTTTGTGAGATCAAATAAAGGAGATTTTGTAAAAACTTGACTTTTCAAAACCCACAAATAAGCTGTTTAATCAGCTTATTTCAACTGATTTGGGAAGACCCCAAACAAACACCCAAACACTTTTTTTTTCACTTATTTTGAACCTGTTTTGGGTGAATTAAGCAAAAAGCATTTTGACACAAGTTAACTGAGTGGAATAAAATGAAAATGAACTATCCTAATTGAGATAAGCTACAAGCACAAGGGAAAACAGTTGGTAAACCAAACATCCTTTAACTACACTAACTAACCTAGATAACAGGTTTAACTTAAATCCAAACTAACTTATAAAAAAAAATCTTCAATGGCTGAAAAAGGAAACTAACTAAAAAAAGGGAAACATGCAGTAGGTTAATAAGATATTCTAAATGGGAGTCCTAGACTAACTGATATGGGAGCATAAGCAATTAGGCAACACACAAAGTTCAAACTAAGCTGAGTTTACCCAAGTTCCACTTACTCAACTTAAACTAATAAGCTAGTGACACCCTAATTAAGCTATAACTACCCACAGTTGAGCAAAAGAGTAGAAGAAATAAGATGACCTGTTGGGTGTGCAGGCTGAGAAAAGCGACTTGGGGACCATTCAAGCTTATTTGTAAGCTGAAACGTAGATCTCCAAACCAATAAAAAGCTACAAAATTAAAGTTAAGCTACCAAAGATGTTAGAAATAGCAATTAGGAACCAAGTAAAAGCTGCTTACGGCTTAAAGTTACGCTGAGATCAGCATGGTTTTGACATTTTTGTATGCTGATATTAGAATAAAAAAAATGAAATTGCAGCTTTTGAAATGGACCTAAACCTTTCTGAAAGACATGGGCTTGCAAAATAAATTTGACACATACTGAGTAGAGCACATAAGGGTTAGAAAAACACTAACTTTGCACAGATTAGACATCAAATAACCCACAAGAAACTTCACAAGACAGCAGCGCAGGACACTGTCCTGCACAATCCTAAAAACCACTTTTTTTTTTGTGTTATCCAAACTTTTGCTAAACTGATAAAACAACTAAAACTAACCTAGCCTTGCTAAGAGAGGTTTGACTCAATAAGTCAAACGGGTAAATACTTGGTTTTGACCCGGTTACAAGCAATAACCAAACACCCCTTTTTGCAAAAACTAAAACTACCACTTTTCTGAGATGGAGCTAAAAATCTTTTAACAACCTTCCAATCAGCTAAGATAATTGTTTACCAGGACATGAAACTGAAAAACTAACTTTCATTGATTTAAGAGGACATTACAATAAAACTGAAAATACAAGAAAACTAAAATTATTTTAGAAAACTAGGGGTGCCTTATAACTATGGCTACAATCCACTATTTATACTAGGGTCTTCATCCTTCAAGGGTGTGCTTCTCCTGTGAGAGCAGTCAAGCCAAAAACCTCACTTGTGCTTTCTTCAATTAATCTCATCCATCCAATAAGTAGGTACCATTTGGAGCTCATATAAGCCATCCATGGGGTCTTATGTGCGTGGACTGCCATAGTGGCATGCCTTGGGAGTAGGAGGGAATGGGATAGTGGGTTTGGGATTTGAGGTTAACTGGGTAAAGAGTTGTGATTCAGGTTGAGTGTTTTGGGGTTGGGTGATGTTGGGTAAAAGGGTGTAATGGAGGTGGAGTGTTTGGGGAGAAGGAAAAAGGGATTAGGGTTTGTGGGGAGTGGTAAAAGGGTGATGTTGGTTTTGGGTTTCAGAGAAAGGGGAAAGGAGGAGGGAAACGTTTTTATTATTGGTGATGGGGGGGTCAAAATGGAAGGGAGGTCAAGTGGGGATGTGGCAGGGGGTCAATTGATTTGGTATTATAATCACAAGGACCATATTTGCCATTCCACAAAACTAGAGGGACTGAAACTGCACTTTTCCAAAATTTATCAAAAGGACCTATTATGACAAGTTTAATTTTCCCAAGGACCAAAAATAATAATTTTCAAATTAAAAATGTCATGGGGTAATTTCTGTCAATCTTTAAAATTTCAGGGACTAAAGTTGCCATTTTGCAAAATTGACTTTATAAGGCTAATTTTGACAACTTGAAAATCCCTGAGGGCCTTTTATGAAAAATTATCATGTTTTGAATAACCAGGGACTAGATTTTGACAATTATTGCATAAAATACAGTCTAAATATTTTTTTCTGTCTTTTTGAGACTTTTCAAAGTGTTTTTGACTGTTTTTGCAGTGTAGAAGGAACAAAAATGATGAGTATTTACACACTCATCAATATGCTTTTGCAAAACTTATGACAAAACATTTTGAAATGTCAATGATGGGTGAACTCACATTCTTCCTTGGAATGCAAGTTCATCAATCACCCCGTGGTATTTTCTTGAGTCAGTCCAAATATGCCCTTGAATTGTTAAACAAATTTGGAATGCAAAACTGTGACACCTATGCCACACCAATGGCTCATACAAAGAAGCTAGACGCTGATTTACATGGGAAATTGGTGGACCCTACCAAATACCGTAGTATCATTGGGTCTCTCATGTATCTAACAGCTAGCAGTTGATATTGTTTTTTTCGTCTATCTTTGCTCCCGTTATCAGTCGAGACCAACTGAAACCCACCTCTCTGAGGCTAAAAGAATCCTCCGATACATCAAGGGAACCATTAACTTGGGGATCTGGTATCCGAAGGATTCTGGTTTTGAACTAATAGCTTTTTCAGACGCTGATCACGCAGGATGCTTAGATTCACGAAAAAGTACCTCAGGAGCATTACAATTTCTTGGTGATAAACTGGTATCATGGTAATCGAAGAAGCAGGATTGTACATGTAATGCCCCGAGCCGACAAGGGTAAAGGAATCACAAATAATGGTGTCATATCAAAGCAAACATAAATATCCAAAAGAAGTCTTAACATAAATGCGGAATAATTCAAGTCAACATGACTTCAATACATAGGTCCCAGTGGAAAATAAACTCCAACAAAATATCTGAAATAATGAAGTCTTAAATGGCATCATAAGATCAAAGCTAAAAATCTCTAAGGTAAGTCCACTCAGCACTCATCCCAAAGCAAAACCCAGCTTCAATGCTTAGATACCTGCCGCGGAAGAAAGGAAAATGCGGCTGAGCTTCAAAAGCTCAGTGAACAGATATAAAAGCAAAGCAAATACGAAACGATATCGGATACGAAATATAATGAACGAAAAAAATAGCAAAATCATAATCATTTTCAGAGTATAAAACAGAATTATCGAATAAGGTTTATAGTTAACTACCACGAGCCCAGAAACATATATCATATCATAATCATATTCACATAAGGCAACATTTGTAGGGGAGACCTACCAGAGTTATGAAGGACGTGCATGCACGCAGCATCAATCATCAGATAACATATAACATATAACAAATAACAGATAACAGATCTAGGATGCATCCATACGCCCCACAGACAGATATTGGCCATGTAACATAACTTGAGCTCATAACAGATAACAGATAAGGGACGTGGCAGAACATCACTCTACGCCCTAGAGTCATGTCGAGGTGCATCACGACACGGACATGGAACCCCCATGACTAGTGAAATATTTGGCTCGGTGTCAAACTATCTTAGGTCAAATCAGAATGTCAAAGCTGACACAGATCATACTTCATCATAAGGTTAATCATATTTTCAAAATCAGAGTTTTCATATCATATAGTTCAAAATCAGATGTTTCATAATTAAATCGAGTTCAGATAAGCAAAAGCTCAAACAAACAGAATGGGGTTCATAGCAAAGGCTTAGGAAACCCTAATATAAAAGCTAACGAAAAGAAAACGTTATAAGGAACCTTTACTAAAAATGTCGAATATCGTACCTTATTCCAAAGCAAATGACCAAAAAGCATAAATAAGGAAAGCAAAGGATTACTCCTTCTTCACAGAACCTATACACATTAACGGTCGTACATGTTATTTATGATTCCATAATTGTCGAAATGATCTTTTAATGTTTGGTGTTTATACTTAGAGTATTCAGTGATCTTAATAATTTAGAGATTTATGATTAAATGAGACTTAAGTGTTTTATAACCAATATTGTAGGTTAGGGTTCATTATGTCATTTATTAAAGTTTAGGGTTAAGTGTGAAAATAGTTTAAAAGTCATAACTCACACAACTCATTAACTCTTGTTTATTTACTCAACACCTTCATGACTTAACCATACGTTACTTATATACATATTATACATCAACTCTTATACCCATGAACGTTTATGATTTCATGTGACAATAAAAGTTACTTATTATCCGGATTAGATACACATCGACACACACATGCACAATAGCTTCGAAAAGATATGGGCACGTACTATGTTTACATATCTACAAGCTCACTTGACTCACAACACACGCGCATGATACACGGTTCACAAATCAATTGGTTCGGTTCACACATCACTTAGGGTTTAGGTTTTGCATGTTCTTTACTCATTTAAATCACGTTCACAAACACTCACATGGTTCGGCTAATATATATGTTTCGGCTTCCATGTTTTACGCAAACCCTAACTCCTCTACGTACCTTACATATTTACGTTTGCATGTTATACCTTGGCCGATTTATTATATATGTGGTTCGTTTTATATATAGCTCGACATACTTAATACCGATTCACACAACACATATTACAATACATGCTCTCTAATATTTATAAGGTCTGATTCATATAAGTTGTTTCGGTTTCATATGGTTCGGCAAAACACAAGCTTCGATTAAAAAAAAAACATGTTACAACATATAATAACGTTAGGTGTATCAAAGTGAGACAAGAAGAACGTAGTTATACCTTAGCTTGTCACGTTGGAACCAAAACTTCGACACCAAGGGGTGTTAGCAGTCGGCCGAAAGAAAAGAAAAAGAAGAGGAAAAGAAAATACCAAACTTGCAAACTAGGGTTCCAATTTGTGTTAATGTATTTGTATTTATAGGTGGTACAAATCGGATTAGGCTTGAGGTGTGTGGGCTTCGGCTTGATCCAACCGAACAAAAGAAACAGGGCCCAAATGGGCTCTCGGCTTGAGTCCAATCCAACAAAACAAACGGCCCAACTTGGTTCACCATTTAAGCGAAAGCAAGGCCCAAACGATTTACGCGAGACGTTAAATCTTTCGTCGTACAATGTCGATCACGTACACATATTCGTTAAGTTTTAATTATAGATAAGTTAAGTTTTTAATTTCGTTAAATGAATATAAATGTCTTTTACGTATTTTATAAATTTCGATTCCAAGGGTATTTTAGTCTTTATTCATGTTTTAGATTTTCAGGTTTTACAGTACATCGTTGTCCTCAACCGAAGCAGAATATGTAACCATGTCGGCGTGTTGTGCTCAAGTCATTTGGATGAGAACACAACTCAAGGACTATGGTTACGTATTTGACAGAATCCCGATGTACTGCGACAATCGGAGTGCTATTGCGATCTTGTGCAATTCAGTTCAACATTCGAAATCAAAGCACATCGATCTTCGATATCATTTCATCAAGGACCACGTGGAGCAGGGTACTGTTGAATTATATTTTGTGGGTACTGAATACCAATTGGCAGATCTACTCACCAAAGCCTTAGCTCCTGCTAGGTTTACTGAGTTGGTCCACCGGATTGGTATGCGGTGTTTGACTCAAGAGGAACTAGATGAAATCTTAAAACATTCTTAAAAACCAGTCAAACACCAAAACCTCTTTTGTAAATATTTTTCAAAAGGTAAAAAAAGCGACCAACAACCCTAACCATTCTCAATTCATTTTCTACTAATTTTCTGCCTAATTCTCTTGATCTCATCCAACGATTTGCTTTAGGTACTAATTAACATTCATGTTACTGAGTTTTCTATACAGATTTGTTGGTGGTTCATACGTTTTTTGGTAGATTACTAGTAATCGTTTTTTAGGGTTGTTTGGGAACCGAATTGTGCTTTCTTGATCGCATCCTATTCTGTATTGTTTCTAAATCGGTTTGTGCATTCCTACATGTGGGATTTGTTTGAATCGAGTATCATGGTGGGATACGGTTGAAGCTGGTCTTCATGGCGCATTAAACCCTAACTTTTAGTTAGGGTTTATTTTATTTGTTTGGTTTTGATTGCGTCTTTGGAGGTTATTACTTGTTCTACTGTTTGGTTAAGATTGTTTATTGTAAGTGGGTGTGAGAGAGATGGAGAAAGGGTTTTTTAATAAGGATTCTTCGTCGAAAGCTGATATACCAACCACTAACTTGGCCAATCAAGTTGGTGTGAATAAGGAATCGACGATGAACCCTAATAGTAGGAATGATGATGAGTTTACTGGTATTGCTTCTGGTTCTCGTTCTGATGGACAAGTGGAGCCAGTTTCACTTGGTTCAAGCTCCAGTCATGACGCACCTAGTCATGACACGCCTGAGGGTCATGATACTTTATTGAAAATTCGTGCTATTGAAAAACAAATCTTTGAGGGAAAACTTGTTCTTGTGGGTGACGATGGGCAACCATTAAAACCATCCGTGACAGTGGATGCTACTACTTCTACTGGGGCTAATCCAATTGAGCATCTTAAGGTGCCGCAGTCACAGAAGGAGCTTGAGGAGATGCTTACTGCTATTGATTATTATTCGAAACCTCCTCAAGATACGAGTGGTCCTATGGCTTCTAATGTTAATGGCCATAATAATGCTAACAATAAGGTTGATACGAATGCACATGGGGTTTTTGGTATTGAGAAGGTTGGTGTTGCTTTGAAACAACCTTCTTCATCATATCTTTGGTGTTACTTCTACTGGATCAAAGAAACACACATCTAATTTTCGTATTTTGGAGTGTAGTAAGAAAGCTAATGGTGTGGATCTTTCTGTCCCGATGAAAGTGGTTGAAGAGGTGAACACTAGGTTTGAGAATACTTTGTATGGGTATTTCCTTGATCAACGCCTTGCTTTTCCTGTTGTTGATTACTTTGTATGCAATGCGTGGGCTAAGTTTGGTATACAAAAGATAATGATGAATGCAAAAGGGTTCTTCTTCTTTAAGTTCAATTCGAATAAAGGTGTTGATGATGTTCTTGAAAACGGTCCTTGGTTGATTAGAAATGTACCTATTATTCTTAAACCATGGACATTGAACACCAACTTACTTAAAGAGGATTTGACCAACATCCCGGTGTGGGTTAAATTCCATGATGTTCCTCTTGCTATGTTTTCTGATGATGGCCTTAGTCTCCTTGCCACATTGATAGGCACGCCCAAAAGGTTAGATGCTTTTACTAGCCAAATGTGCAAGGACTCGTGGGGCCGTAGTAGTTTTGCTAGATGCATGATTGAAGTGAAATCAGATGAGGTGCTTAGGGACAGCCTTACTGTTGAGATACCGTTACTTGATGGGTCGGGTTCGACTATTGAGAAGATATGGGTTGAATACGAGTGGAAACCACCTCATTGTGATAAATGTAAGATTTTTGTTCATACTCTTATTGAATGTCCGAAAGTTGTGGAACCTCCTGCTCAGCCCACTAAGCGTGTTAATGATAGTTTCAAGACGGTCAATAATAAGAAGAAGGGAAAGCAAGGTGGTTCTACTATTCGGGGTCAAGGAGGGTTTACTAAACCTGTTGTGGGTAAGCAGTTTCAATATCAACCCAAAAAGACTCCTCCTGAACCTAAGAAAGTGGAAGTCACAAAGAAGAATGCTTCTGATGTGGCTAGTTCGAGTGGAACAAAGATCTCTACATCAAATCAGTTTGATGCTCTTAATATGGAATATACGGATGCTTTTGGTATTCCTTTAAATGACACCAACAAGGATGTGGATTCTGGTCGTACAATGGAAGTTAATGAAGATAAGTCTACTAAGATAGGTACTGCATCGCAAGAACCCCTTGTGAGTGATTTGAAAGAGATGGAGTCGGGTGTGTCTCCTATAACTAGTGATTCTTGTATTCCGCCCGCCTCTTCTACTAAGAGAGTTAACCCTTTTTCTAAAGTGGGAGATATTGTGGTGTCTGATTCTGAAGATGAGGTGGTTGCTAACCCATTTGATGAGTCTGCTAATCTATTCGGTGGTGGCCAAGAGTTTGAATATGAGTATGATGATTATGACTACGATGACTATGAGAAGCAGGTTTCTGATCTTCCAGGGAATTTGGATGCCTTTAATGCCATGTATGGCACCAAGCTTCAAGGACCTAGGAAGTAATTTTCTTTCGTTATGTCCTATGTTATCATTAGATTAGTGGTTTGTTTTCTTGTTTAGAAAATAGGTAGTATCTTGTTATGTAAGCTTTATGCCTATGTAACGGGCAGAGATATGGGATTTCACTCATATCCATTGTACTTAAACGTTTTTTGGTTAATATATTTACCAGGGTGCAGGATTACTCCCCTTTACCCAAAAAAATATTTTTCAAAAACAAAATACAAAATTATAAAATCCGATAAAACAACAAAAATATTCTTCTATCTATATTTCTTTTCACATTGCAAGTACAATTCTTCCGTCAACACTCAAATCTTTCAAAATTCAGTATTTTTTCGATCAAGTGTTGAGGGGGAGAAAGAACATATTTTTCCAATGTCATAAAAACCTTGTACTTGCATGTTACTTTATCCCGGTTGTTTCTTTAAATGGTGGTCACTTTTCTGGTTTACTGACACTACTCGGACTAAAATTTATAAAACTTCATTATTTCTTAAGTCGAGGGGGAGTGTCGTCAAAATTCTTTCCAAAATATCATTCGTTTGGTAACCAAAATGGAAGTTAAAGGCGTTGATTGTAAATGGTAAAGGTGGAGGGACTAAAACTGTCAAAAGCTTAAAGTTATTTTTAATAAAACTAGCCACCTAACATTTACTTTTCACATTTATTATTCCACCAACCATAATCTACGCATAAAAATCAACCTTCAAATCCGGTTACTTGATCGTCAATTTGTAAGTGTTCTTGTGTTCTTAACATGATTACAAACAAGGGTTTTAAATCGTTTCAAAAACCAACGGTTAGATTGTTAGATATGCGTGATTTTGTGTTCTACGCATAAGCGTATGAACACATAATCAATGGTGTGTGTTTGTGGTGAAAAAGATAGTGTCAAAACGTTTATTTAACATCATTGAAACTATTTTGATCATAAAAACACACCCAGATACACGAATTGAGTGATTTTGAAAACTAGGGTTCATGCGTATATTTGAAAGTTTTCAAATGAGATCTTTTTTGGTCAAAAAGATAGTTGAGTGATGTTGTTCTTATGGTGAATTGATGGTATCTAGGCTCAGAACCAACCCAGAAACACTAATTGATCGTTAATTAGAAATTAGGGTTTAAGTTCATACGCATTTGGGTATTTTTTATTCACTCAAATTCTGATGTTAAAACTTGGATAGAACTACTCATAAGGATTCTTAGACCTCCCAGAATCATTTTGGTGCAATTTTTATGGCTAGATTACTTACTCGTAAAAATTGAACCTTAGGGTTTAGGTTTACGCATAAGTGTTCTTACGCGTAACTGTCATATGTGTATTCATGATATGATCTGATGGTGAGTGAATGTAGATGTTAATGATTGTGTTATGACGAATTTATTTCAGGTCTTCCACGTTTGAAAAATTCAGAATCAAGGTTTCTAGCAAACTACGCATAAGGATCACCTTACGCGTAGAATGTTATGCGTAAGAGCAATCTTACGCGTAATTATTACGCGTAAGGTTCTACATAAGGGACTACACGTATCCTGTGAAGGATATGCGTAAACAGTAACCTCTACGCATAAGGTTGACTCTTACGAGTAAGCCTTACGCGTAAGGTTTATATACGCTTACGCGTAAGCTCTACGCATAAGGTCCCCTTTTCCTACGCGTAATATTTCTTACGCGTAAGTCAAGAGCCTACGCATAAGCTTGCGTTTACGCGTATATCACTCTTGTTTACGCATAAGCTTGCCATTTCTACGCCTAAGCCTTGTTTAACCTTAATTATGAATTGTTACGCGTGCAAACTTGTAAATAAATAAATCATAACGCCACGAAACCAATAATGTCACTATAAGCTTAAATGTTTAACAAGTTGCGAATAATAAGTGAAAATATGGACTTTAAAACTTAAAGTTAATCAACTCACGAAACTTATCACGACGTCATTGGACTATTGGACAAACAAGTGACATTGGACTCGTAACAATCATCGACATATCACATTCAATAATTAGACAATATAACCATCTGTTGACTAACATAATGTCTTTCGATATGTTGGTTCTTTTGGCTAAATATCTTTCAGATCACGACATAGACGCTCAAATGCAGAATGTGGATGCACCAAATGTTCTCACTGTTGCTAATATCTTCCCTAATGGCTATCCGATGAAGATTGGAAAGAACAACCTTCGGGTTGACTTTGATACTCTCACCGCTTTCGAGTCTTCTTGCCGATAGCAGTGGACATTCGAAGAACCATTCTTATTAGAATATGCTCACCAACTCGCCACGATTCCGGAGATCTATATACAGCAATTCTGGCACACAATGAAGCAGATCAAAGGGAAAAATGTTGTGACTGTGACTCTCAATCACAAGCAAGTCACCATCACACCAGCAGACTTGCGGGCTATTCTCCTCATTCTGTCATTGAACCAACCGAGTACAACGCTACACCTCTTGAAGAGGTCGTTCTGCAATTCATGATCGACATCGGTTATGACGAAACTACAGGGGTAATCAACAAGCACTCTTACGTTGATCGAAGAATATCCCTCACCACTGGAGAACCCTCTTCATCATCATCACAAAATCAAGCTGTTTCGGACGGGATAGTGGTTATGAGCATCCCAAGCTCATGGAACTACAGATTTTCTAGGCTTTGGTCAATATGAAACATATCGAAGTTGAAGCTCTGATATGGGATGACATGATGTCTTTCCTCAAAAAGCGAGGCTCCAAGATCCCATACATCAGATACACAAAACTGCTGAACCAGAGAGCTCTTGGGTTAAGTCTCGATATTCCCTTGAGACTCGACGACCCAAACAATCACTCCATGTTGTATGAGCCTACACACACAGTCAGATTCAAGGAATCTACAACAAAGAAACAGGGTCTTTGTCTGCCGGATCACCTTATCTCTGATGCAATCAAACAGCTTTACTCATACAAAAGGTATCTGGTAGCAGTTCATGAAGGTAAAGTTGGTTTTCTCAATGACAAGTCTTCTGGCACACCTTCTAGGAAAACCAGAAGAGGCGGTGCAGGAAGTGTTGCAAGCACTGAGAGTCAACGAAAGTTCCCTAAGAGGAAACCACTCAAAAGAAAAGTTCCCTCTAAGGAAGCTGTTCCTAATCCCATTCCCAAGTCTGAACCACAAAGAAAGCTAGTAGATGAAAGCTCTGAGGAAACCGAATCAGAAGAAGAGGTTATCTACTCTGAAACTGCAACCGTTGTCACTCCAACAGTAGCTAAACCTCCCAGTCCAAAAGCTGACCAAGGCAAAGGGAAGACTCAGTACTTGAGCAAGAAGAAGAAAGCTCAGATGACGAGCCACTGGACATTGACTACAGGAAGAAGTTTAAAATCATAAGACTCCAACACGTTGCAAAAGAATTTGAAAAGGAACAAATGCGTGGCCCCGGAGGGTCAAGTGGTGGTGTCCAATCCACACCAATTCCTGATGCGGTTAATCAACCCGATAAGGGAATTGGTGCCACCACTCTTGAGCAACAACAGAAGCGCGTGGAAGATTCTATTGATTACAACTTTGAGGAACCTGAAAAGGATAACACTGAGAAAGAAAAGACTGATGAAGAGACTGCAGCTCATGCCAAAGGAGAGGAAGAGGCCAGGATTCAGGCTGAAGAACAGGCTAAGACTACAAAGGATGACGAGGTTGAATATGATGACTTTCTTCTACAAAGTCCAGCACGTTCCAAAGAACAAACCTCTGAACCACCAAAGGATCCAGAGTCACCTCACATCTCATCATCATCGGACTCATCTTCTCACTCTTCTCCACCACCATCCAGAAGAACAACCAAATCCACCTCCAAATCTGTGAAGAAACCAACAAACTCTTGGTTATCCCGGGCTAAAACAAGGATTGTTCAAGATGTCAAGCAAGTACGGAAGAAGGATGTAACCAACAAAAAGCTGAATCAACTCGCTGACAGAATCAACTTTCTTCAAGACGGGATAAACGAGTTGTTGACAGAAAGGGAACAAATCCAGCAGTTTATCAAAGGAGGTTTCCAAAAGGAATTGGAGAAGACGGCAAGAGAATATACTCACAAGTTTCTTCTCGACACTGTCCCCTGTGTGACTAGAGAAGTATTCTCCAGACAACTTACTCCAAACATCGTCGCATTGGTTAAACATGTAATGGCCAAAAAATCTGATCTTTCTGAAACTGAGTTAATCGCTAAATTGGTGATGCAAATGTCAAAACAATCTGCAACTTTTACTTCGGATGAAGCTAAATTTTTTGAAGGTCTACTAGATTATCAACTCAGATCATCATGCAAGGAATCAGCAGATCAACCTAAACGACCAAGAGATGACGATGATACGGACAAGGACTCTGCACCTAAACGTCCAAAGAAGTCTGGTGAATCTTCCTCCATGCAACCTCCACCCCAAAGGACTCCAACAACAAGACGATCTCCTCCACGCTCTTCTGCTGATAAACCTCAGGACTCTGAGTCACCACCCTAGACAGAGAAAACCGGTGATCACTTTGAGTATACTGGTGGTGACGATGAGGAAGTCCCTGAGCCCCAACAACAACCCACCTCTCCCGCTTCAACAAAGAAACCATCATCATCATCAAGGCCAAAGAAGAAGAAGAAGTCTCCTAAGGTTGATGTCGTCTCATGGCTCGACGAAGATAACACAGAGTTTGAATGGTTCTCCACACTTGTTGATGCCACTCCCGCTCTAACTGATGAACCAGATATGGTAGAAGGTAGTACATTGGAGCATGCTAAGTTATTGCAAGAGAAGTTTCATGTGAAGAAGATGATGAAATCAGAGTTGAGACGAATCAAGAATGAAGCCTTTCAACTACTCAAAGACAGCTCGGAAAGTGCTACTGAAGTCGAATATCACCTTGAAAACATAGCACGAGCCATGTCTACCAACATTGATTGGCTCAACCCTGAAGCAAACATTGACTTCACCAAAAGAGACAACCCTCCATACTACACCGACTGGTCTAGACCTCTACCAACCATTGGCCAACCAGATCAACCTAGGATTCCATTTCGCTACTTCTTCAACAAAGATTTGGAATTTCTTCTACACGGTAGCGATGGTTCAAAGAAATATGCTACCTCACTTACACTTCCATTCCTGGCAGCCATATACTCAAACTGCATAGCCATCGAAGAAAAGGCTACCCACATGTTTTCCAACAGCGTGGAAAAGTATGACATCGATGCAATGTACAGGATTCACCATTGGCCGGAACGCCGACGAATCTACTACAAAAGCTGCCAGGTCCGAAAGTCTCAACATGAAGTGTACAGTGATAAAGGGATCGTTGCTGTTAAGCATGTCACTCTTTCGTCTAAATGGGATTACACCTTCCTCAAGTCTATCGTGGTCAAAAGACAAGACGAAAGGGACTATGAATTCTGTGAAGCGGACTTTCAGAACTTGTCTCTCAACGACATTGAAGATCTGTATCTTGCTAAAGTACAGGGAAGAATGAGACATTTCTCGACTGAAATTCAACGTGAATACATCAAGTCCTTGCTCATCTTCATCAGAAGCATAGTGATCCAGGAACGTGTAGAAGATTTACAACTCGCAGTTGAATCCTATCAGACCCGTGTCAACTTCACCAGACCTCAGCTTGAACTTCCTGATATCAACCATCTTCCACAATACACTCTTGTCAGCAAACCGTTTGGAGTAGTTTACCGCAGTGAACTACATCGCAACTGCTTGATGGCGTGTAGAGATCTTCATAAGTTTGGAGATCACACACTGAAGAGTGTCATGGACGGCTTGGCTTATAGGTTGAAGGCGATACATGAAGGCATTGGGTCTACAAAGCGATGGAACTCTCAAGACAGACGGGATGTGAAGAGGATCATCACTCGAATTGATGAAAGTTTGTACAGAAGGGACCAGTTCAGAACACTGGAGAGCTTTGTAGGTGGTCGTCCCAGGTTTTCTCTCACCGGCTATTGAAGCCCTAATTGCATTCCTGGAAAGATTGATGGACTACCTGGTACCCCTTAAACTGTTTTACCTTCATTTTCATATTTCTTTGGATGTGTGATTATTTTCATGGCTTGTGCACACATAACAGTGTACAACCCGCACTTGTAAATAAAGGACCATGTGGTACGCTTCAGTGCCACAATCCTTATAAAAGGAGCGAAAGCTTCTTACTTTTGAGTAAAACCAATCAAATCTTTCATTTTTCAAAGGTTTTGCTCAAAAGAACAAGTACTTTCCCTTATGATTTTCAAAACCTCAACCGTTTATATCACTTGTTGAGGGGGAGTATTTGACTTAAAAACTTTGTTCACAAACTGTTCTTTGTGTAATCTTCCCACAAAACTCAAAATGGTCATATTTATTCTCAACATTTCTTCAAAAATAACACTTATATGCCATTTTTGAGGGGGAGAAAAATTATGTGATAAGAAATATGTTGTGTTTTGCTATTGAATCCTCGTGTAAAAAGACTTCAACCCATGAATTGACGGGAACTGAACAGTCATACATTGAAAAGATTTGTCTTCCAAGACTTATCCAAGTAAATTGTACCTATTCGAGACGCTCTTGATAGACATGAACTTTGACGGGTTTGACAACCTTTCGGGGTTGTCCACATCTTCAAGGTAGTTATTAGAGCTAGTTGTCACCTAAAAGCTGACAATGTATCTCTTTAACTATGCAACGTAATCGTGTCTCGCAAGGGATTGTCTATCATGAGTCGATCAATTCAAAATGTGCGCGCCCTTCTCTCACTGTGCGGATTTCCGTCAAAACTCTTAAGCACATGTTGAGGGGAGTATTTCTGAAAATCTAAAACTCTTGAAGTGTTCAAACATGTTTTCATTCACAAACACTTTGAGAGATTTTCATGAAAAATGGTTTTATGGCAATGGAGTTATAAGGTGATTAAGGTTAGGAATAACCGTCCTATGATTTGCCAGAGCGAGAGGATCTACCCAAGGACACCACCAATAGTTAGAATTAGAAGTCCTTAGGTATGATTATAAAAGGAGAAAATGAGAATCGGAGAAAGAAGGAGTTGAAGAATTAAAAAGAAAAGCAAAGAAAATGGTGAAAAGAAATAGCCCTCCAGTTATTCAACATAGAGGCGGACAGGGTTCAATTCATATGATACTGGTTGTCACTAGATGACACCGGTATTGAAGATAAAAGTCGTCATGGACCCAATGACGCATGCACTAAACCTTCTTAGCCACTCAAGTTTCTCCCAAAAGAAGCTTGTTTCATTCTCACAGGGAACCCAACGTAAACTATCAGCTTTCTCTTAGAGATTGCTGGTATTGAAGAAGGAGACCCTCTCCCTAGTCTCCGCTCAGGAAAACCAAAACGCACTATTGAGTCTAGAGCCACGAGATTCATCAATAGATCTCATAGGTACACTTGACTCACTTGTTTTTCAACAATAAGAACAACAGTGGTACGTTATCGAGTCCTACACAGATCCTAGCAATCTGTCAAGAACATTTATAAGAGGTTCACTATTGTGATCCTCAGTGATTGAATGGAAACTCCTGCCAGGGTCAACATCAAACACCACGGCAGCAGGTCACTTCGGTAACTCCCCGTGGATTACGCTTAGTGTGTCTCAAATGGTCTACAGTCGTAAGGTGATGCTTCGGTGTACCTCAGCGATTCATCTGAACTGTAGGTGTACTTCGGTACATCGTGTTATCTCACTTGTGGGACTCCAGTTCAGGAACGGCCTTTGTAAGAATTAGAGTTGTGTTTTCACACTATGTTGTTAACACTCTCGAAGTTAAAACTTGTAAGTGCCGGAATCCGCTTATTACTAACATTTCTTATGTTTTCTTCTTATGGAAGCTCTGGAGCGGACTGATCGTGCAGATTCTTCACATGCTCATACCAACATCATCACTAATGGAAGTTCTCTCTAAAGGCAACACAAAAGTCAGAATGATTCTTCGTCAAGTCAAAGAATCTACAAAGTTAAAGACTAAGAGAACTTCATCAGTACTATAATCCAACGTTAAAGAGCGTGTGAGCATGTTGAAGAAAGACGTGGAGACACTGGAGCAACGAAGCTGACCTGATGCAGACAACAACAACATACTATCACTACCCTCACAAAGAACAAAGATCAAAGAACAAAGATGACGTCAAAGCAGAATACTTCAAAAGAAACAATTTCTCTACACTGGGGAGATTGTTCGAATCAAGACAATTCTTCTCACAAGAAAGAAGAATGTCAGAAGACGTCAAAGCTACTATTACATCAGCACCTACAACGTTTATCACTTATTCATTCATCACCAAAACTTAGGGGGAGATTGTTGGAATCACTCCTAGTCATTAATTCAAGTGTTAGTGATTCATATGTAATAGTTAGCTTAATATGGCTTTTATGTTAGTAATCATGCCAAGGCTTATGTAGAAAGCCCATGAGCCTTGGCCGAAGTCCAATAAGTAAAGGAAGGGACTAGGAGTAAGTAAAGGAAGGGACTAGGAGTGTTGCCCTAGCTCCGTCTCCTATAAATAGTCTTGTAATACCCTCACTTGAGGGTTGGTTGTTCAATTTCATTCTCTTTCACTTCATACGCATAACCATTCCTTATTCATACGCATAAGTGTTTGTTTGTTATTGTTCAACCGATCTATTCTCTTCTCTATTTCTTCTATTGATGCTTGTGTTACTAATATGGGAACCTAACATAGTTGACTATTTTGCATGCAAATCATTGAAATTTGAATAATTTTAGTGGCCTAGGCTTTAATTCACTTGCCTAATTACTCTCTTTAAAAACCACTTGTGTTTGTACTTCCAAACCACCATCTAAACACTCATTCTCAGTAGCAAAACTTCTTCTTTTAACTTTTACCTTTTACTATTTCACCATGAGAAAAGCACCTAGTACAAACTAATCAACCAAAAGCCCTCAAAGGAAAATTGCTCGAGTTGTCCATGAAATTTCATCAACCGATTCATCACCCAACAAAACTCCAAACACTAGAGTTCCTCTCCAAACAACTCTACCCATTAAACCAACTCCTCAAATACTTCTTCCCACCAAACAAACTTTGCCAAACACCATCATACCTTCAAAACCAAACACTCTCATCTCTACTAAAACAACCAAACCTTCACCTCTAGAACCTAGAGTTCTCTCCTTCACCTCACACCACTCATCACCAAACTAATACTATCTAGAAGAGTTACCACCTAGGACTTCTCATCCATCACCATTGCCCACATTCTCATCAATTGAGAAAATGGTACCACAACAATATCTCACCAAAACCTCGGTGTTGGAACTTCACTAGCACCCGTGTCTTTCTCTCCTTCACCCTTAAATGGTACATTTTGGATTATGAGACACTTCCAACCTCAACAACCGGATCACATGGATGTTAATACCTCTTTACCTCCACCACCAACAAATGCCACCACCTTCATCCTTTGTGGAACCACCACCCACTTCATTAAACTTACCTCCACAAACTTCTTCATTCTTACCATACAAATCAAACTTACCTCCATAAACTTCTCCATCCTTTGTGGAACCACCACCTTCTTCATCAAACTTACCTCCACAAATTTCTCCACTAGGTCCATCCTTACCACCACCTTTTCCACCTCCTAGTCATGACAATGATTTCTATGATTGTCAACATGTCCAATGGTTAGTCCATGAAGTACATGATGAAGTACGTTTCATATTCCATCACCTTCTTGAGTGTCTTGATGAAGTTAACAAACCTAACCATCCCTAAACCTTGGAATGCAAGCACAAGTGGTGTTCTTTTTAGTCTTAGGCACAACTTAGTGCTGCTACTTGGTTTGTTACATGTTTGTATCATTTTCTTAGTTTAAGAGAATTGAAATATGTGTATCATTTCTCTCGTTTTATTAAATGAAACTACATGTTTGTATGTTATATGGTTATGTGAATATGTTTGGTGCAACAATATGTGACTTACTTGGACTATTGCATCAATATTTGTATCTATAGTGCTGCTACTAAGCTGCAGGTAACCGGATCTCTCAACTTTGTCTTGGCGGATCCCTTTGATGACGGATCCGGCAGAACCGGGTGGACAAAAATATTTTTTAGCTAACTTTAAATCTCATTTGCAGAAAACAATGCACCATATACTTGTTTTCTAACCTTTATTTTGTAGATTTTCAAAATACACATGGAGACTTTGTCTCCCTCAACAAGGGGGAGCATTTCATCAAAGTAAAACGCTGCAAAATACTTGCAATAGACACATCTAGTTTTCCTAATTACTTGATGCCCTCATCAAAGGGGAGCATCCGTCAAGGGGGATATTTTCGTCAAAGCAAAAACGTTGCAAAATACTTGCAATACACTCATTTAGTCTTCCTAATTACTTGACTCCCTCATCAAGGGGGAGTATCTGTCAAGGAGAAGCTAAAACGAGACTCTTTTCTTACCTTACTATTTCTTCTCTCTACACTTCTTTCTCTAAAATTTTCCTTTGTAACTTTCTTACTTTCTAAAAATCTTTTATTTAACTCTTTCAAAATCTTTCTTTTCTACTATGTGTTAGTTTTTTTTCGACGCTCTTTTTGTTTCGACAAAAAGTGGGAGAAGAGAGTAAACACTCTAATTTGAAATTTTACGAATTTTATTTTTTACTTAAAATAATTTTATGTTTTGTCATCAACAAAAAGGGAGAGATTGTTAATACAAATAAACCGTAAAAACGTTTATTTATATTTTATGATCTTCTAATGTTTGGCAATAACAATCGTAAAATCATTTTAACGAAATAAATAAAATACGTAAAAGCTTTTAGCCAATAGTTTAATAACACACTTTTACTAAACATATAAATGATCAAAACATGTTTAGTTAAATAAAGTTATATAAATCCAAAACCATTTTTACAAAATACTTACAACTAGTTTTGTTTACTTATATTTTATAAAAATGTATATGTGCTTAGTATAACTTGTAATGGGTAAATAATGGGTAAAAACCAAAGTCCATAACTCATACCCATGGAGCATGATCCATGATCCATTGCATGATATCATGCATAAAATCATGTTGGATATTATCCATGATCCATGACCCAAGACCTATGATCCATTGACTAGATATAATGTATCTTGTTGGGTATCCATGATACAAAGTCCATGACCCATGGTCCATAACCTATAACCCATAACCCGATTTGCAACTCAAAATCCAGACTAGACTGACCCAGCTACCAGATCCCTTAGATTGCACTGGCCGGATCCCCTGGGTAAGGGATTCGCCAGATCCGTGGGAACTGTAGGCAGCTTGCCTATATATAGTGAGCCACTTCTCTCTTGCTCACAACCCTTTTTAGACATATCTTTTCTCTATGTTCTAACCTCTCTAACCACAGATTCAAAGGATCACTCTATGTAGTTCTCTCTTTGTGCAATTCTCTAGGTTCCTCTTAAAGGCGAGATCACAACCTCTTGAAGAAGTGCAAGCTCAAGGTCATGAGTTGCTAAGCTTCGTCATCATCAAGACCACTGAAGTGCATCTTGTTGATAGTTCTTCTCTCCCTTCATTAGTGTGTCAAGCTGAAGGCATTAGTGTATAGTTCTGAAAGTGTACATTCGATATGGGACATCGATGTATATTTGTGTAGTTTGGGTTAAAGGGTATTGATATCCTTTTAAGTGTTGTAAAAAGGAGTTTGTCTCCTTTGGGTTGTAGTGTTGGGTAGTAGTTCCTCCTTTGTAATGGAACTCGGTATCTAGCCTTGTACCGAATAAAGTGTAGGCGACGTTGTGATAGGTATGGTTCTACCTCGTGGAAGAACTCAATGTCTAGCCTTGTACTGGATAAAGTGTAGGCGACGTTGTGAAGGCTTCTCCGCCATATTAAGGATCATGTGTTATGTAGTGCTTCGAAACTCTCGAGTTGGGTACTCGGGGAGTGGAGTAGGGCAAGGAAGGAGTCCTTGTAGCCGAACCACTATAAATACTTGTGTCGTGGTTTTGTGTTCCTTTAGTCTTTATCTCTTTGCATTATTTATGTATATGTCCATCTATCAATATCCAACACATAATATAAATGGATTGAAATAAGTCGATCTAAATACTTTAAAACAAAGTTTTAATCAGCAAAACTATTCAACCCCCATTCTAGTTTTCCACAATAATAATAACTCGGGCACTAGCACTGCTTCTATGTACATGATTGAATCTTCTTTCTTATGGCATTCTAGATTAGGTCATGTCAATTTTCGTTCCTTACAAAGAATGATAAATTTAGGCAAGTTGTTGATAGTGGAATTTTGCAAAACCACAAAGTTTTACAATCCTCCTAGGTAGTGTACCTAACCATTGTAGAGTAGTATAGGCAAGACACGGGGGATTGATCGTTCTTTGGGGGAACAGTGTTGTTAGGGTCGAACTGTATGACAAATTAGGTATAGAGGTGTAGGATGATTCTTTTTGTATTTTTTTACATTTTTAGAAATCAAATTAAAATCTCTGGGTTTGAAGAGTAGGCGTTTTTACTATTAATTAGTTAAAACTAATTAAACTAAAACTAAACTAATATGCAGAAAAGTAAATTGGTGGTGCCTCTTATGATAGAAAAATGTGTTCACTTATATATCTTTACTCCCTAGTTATCTCTTATTGATTAGTTGAATTGTCACATCCTTCTTTTAATTGGAGCGTTGTATTCCTTATTATTGGTCGTAGGGAGAAAGCTTAAAGTCTATTAAGTCTTCTATGATCTATAACCCGCAATTCATGCAATAAATTCAACAAGACAAAACTACTAGCGCACTCTGGGGCTGCGTTTAATAAGATGGACAAGCTGGCACATATAAGAGTTAAGCCAGTTTTCTTATCCTAACGCGAGGCAGCCAATTAAACAAGAGACGACAATCAATAATCAATAACTAGGTTTCATTCAATTTAAAAAAATACTAATAGATCTAGCCTAGCATGTTAAAGTGATGAAAAGAAAAGCATACAATCAAACAAGACATAGATATATTAAATGATTAAAAATGAATTACTTATCTTTAATAGAACATGGATAAAGTGGTTGTAAAAAGCCTTAAAAATTAGCAGAAATTCTTCTAGGGTTTCACCTCTCAAAAGTGTTACATGAATAATGGAAAACATATGAAAATATATATAGTTTTACAATTGTGACAGCATCACTTTATGGTTGTGACGCCGTTAACTCGCCGTCAATAGGATTTCTTCAGTTGCATCCCCGCCGTTGTGACGGCGTCGCCTTGTGTCACTAACACCGTCAGGGCGTCTGACGTTGTCTTTCTTTAAAAATTCTGAGCCGTCTCGTGTAATTTTTACTCTGAATCTAGATCTTCAAATTCAAGTCACGCCGTCAGGTTATAAACTTGCTCAAATGTTCTGAGCTGTCACACGTAAAATTTTCATCAAATCATCACGTTGAAATTCAAGTTATGGCGTCACATTGATATTTTGACGCCATCTAGAACCCTTTTCTAGACTTTTTCGTGACTTGGTCATTTTCTTTGTTTTCTAGTCCAAATTAGTCCAAAACGTGTTGGTTTCCAGCTTTTGCAAGTACCTAAAGTATGAAAAGGAACGATTTAAGGTAATATTTGATCATAAGTGAACGAGTTTAAAGCTTAAATGACCTCTTAAAAACGCACATTTTAAATCCTTATCAAATAGCCCTACACTTGGGATTTGCTTGTCCTCAAGTAAATGTGCTTTTATCCAAACAATTTACAAGTTAGATGACATTTAACATTTGTTTAAAATAGTTTAATACATCCACATGCTCTACAATAGCCAAAACTAGCGCGAAAATTATATACTAGCACCTCACATAAAGTGTTTGGATTCTCTCATCTCTTAGGTGTATAAGTTGTATAGAAACGGGAATATTAAACACTCTCTACCTGTCATAGCACATAGATTACCATAGGATTGAGAAAAGATCAAACCTTCATCACTTTGGCGTAAGCACCTAGGATAAGCTATCAAATGGGGTTTTTAAAGGGTTGTAACATTAGGTGTGAGGGTATGAAAAACACGATTTGGTGGATATAGGGAATTTTACTGATGGCAAGTCAATCATCTACCTGATCACATGTAAAATGGCGTTGCTAAACCAAGAGTCGACTCACTAACTTCTAACTCTTTTTATATTTCTCGTGACTCTTTCTTGACCTAAACAAAATATAAAAATGCGGGATGGTAGTCTGGATTTTTTTCTTTCTTTCTTTTTCTTCCTTTTTTTTCTCTAATTTTTTCATTTTTTTTCTTCATATACTTTTGCCCTACCATCCACAAAATAATACATCAAAGGGATTTATAGTTGCATCCCTACACTTGAGCTTTTAAATATATAAAAACTAAGTAATGACCCGAATTGCGAGGATCAAAACACGTGGAGTACTCAAACATTTACGTAAATATTACTAAATCCATGAGTCTCAATCATCCTAAAACCATATACACAAGATATGACTCGACTTAGCAACCATATAATCAACTAGACAATTAACTAAGAGTTTAACAAATAACAATAATGCACTAAAAATGAGTGCATACAAGGAAGGCTGAGGCGATTTGGATGTACATTTGAGGGTGAATTGTAAACAATGCTCTTCCTTAAACAAGCCTATGGTTATACGGGTCGACTTTCCAGTTCATTTAAAGGTTTACCAACCAATTACTTTTTAAGGACACAAATAGTATAAAAAATAGCAAGTGTTGGAACATGCAAAGTTCTATCTCACATTGCTACCACAATGAAACTATCATATCTTTAGAAGTCCATTGAACAAATGACAAACAATTAGATAAAGTCCATAATAGTGAGCCTATGGTTGGGTTACCTTTGTTTCGGCTTAATTGGGCTTATAATATATACTCCCTCCGTCTCAAAATAATGGTCCACATTTCCATTTTGGGATGTCTCAAATTAATAGTCCACTTTCTATGTTTAGTAATAAAAAGGTAATTTAGTGGGAGAATATTCTATTTGAGTGGTTGAGAATAGTAGTGGTCTCACTTTTATTAAACCGTGTGATTTTTGTCTCCTGACAATAATTTTGAGACGGAGGGAGTATAAATTAATATCTATATTAAAAGGTCAAATAATAGTCATTGGACCTTGGGGCTCTTGGGCTCAATTGATAATCTAAAATCAATTTCTTATTAGTTATTTTTTTAGGTTTTCATCATGAAGGTTTGGCAAAAAGATGCAATATTTCTTTTGATCAGTTATATAACATAACGGTATTAAGAAGATTTGCAATGGTTCAATGGAACGCTTCATACACTATATATACAATTTTCTAATCTGGAAGAACCGAAGAAGACTAGAAAGCCAAAGATAATCTACATCAAAGTCAATCATGAAGCCATACTAGATTCGCTAGATTCAAGTTTTATATTTGAAATGATTGTTGTATCCTCTAAATAGTGATACTAGTTAGGACGAAATTCAGTTTAAGGACACTGCATTCACAGGCCTCAATCACGTTGTTGTATTATTTGATACTAGTGTAAACTATTCTTTAACAATCTTGTGAAGAATTTACAAGATGGATCAAATGATACTTAACCTCATGTTGAAAAACCTATAAAGTTCAAAGGGTCTGACCTTTGTCGGTGACAACAGAATATGTTGTTTTTCTTGATAACGTTGCATGTGTCATATGTTCTCACGAATTCTAAACCAACATATCCATATGTGGAAGGACAAAATGTTCCTACTAAGGCACAAGTGGCATACTATGAAAGGGCCGCCTCACAATGGAATCATAATGACTACAAGTGGCAGACTATGAAAGGGCCGCCTCACAATAGAATCATATTGACTATAATTGTAGAATAAATCTTCTAAGTGCTTTGGATGATTCCATGTATGTTATTCATCCAACCTTTGAAACTGCAAGGGAGATTTGGGGATCGTTCAAAAAGAATAAAGGACTGAAGTTGCATGTTCTAAGAAATTTGTTATCGGTAAATTTCTAAATTTTACAAAGTGGAAGTAGAAGGTATGGGTATTAACTCTAGCTTTCTTGTTGGTTTTATTACCAAAAGGTTGCCCAAATCTTGGAAAAATTATAAGTTATAGCTTAAACATTTGATTGATGATATGATTTTTGAGAAACTTGTTCTCAAAGTTCGTGTTGAGGATGATAACAAGATGAATGAAAATGTTGATGCAAATTCAATAGAACCAAATGCAAACATGGTTGGAGAAAGTTCTTCTAAATCCAAGTCCTACCACAAAAACAAAGGAAAAATGGTGTTGGTTTTGGTCAGAATTCTTCCAAGGCTAGAAGGAAGGATTACACCCAACAAAAGAACAACGACTTCAAAAAAATCAAAACATTTGTGGGTCTGTGCGAAACCTGGACATAAAACTAAGGATTGGCGCCACAAGAAAAAACATGGAGGTGGAAACTAGAGGAAATTCCTTCCAAGAAAATAATGTGGAATCACCAAAGGAATTTGATGGAGTAATTGAAGCCTTTTTTACTACAAACACTGTTGATTGGTGGGTAGATGTTGGTGCCACAAAGCACATCTGCAACTCAAGAAAGATGTTTGTATCTTACCAAAAGGTTTTCGAATTTCTTTGAACGTAAGAATAGAAGAAAAGCATGATAATATCAACGTTAATTACTTCAGGGGCTCCTTATAGTCTTTGGGGTGAAGCATGTTTTGATGCAAACTCAATATTAAATAAAATTTCTCATAAGAAGAGAGACAAATCTCCATTTCAATTATGGAAAGGAAAACATCCTTATTATAAAAGGATGAAAGTGTGGGGTTGTTTGGAAAGGTACAAGTACCTTTATCTAAGAGAACCAAACTTGGACTAAAAATAGTTGATTATGTTTATCTTGATCATCTAATGTTGCTTATAGGTTCCTGGTTTACAAATTCAATGTAGAGGACATCAGAAATGACACAATTATAGAATCTGTTGAAGCATAATTCACTGAGAAGAACTTTCCTTGAAAAGATAAAGAGAAACAAGTCACAAATCTAAGAAATAATGCATTAGATGATCAGTAGTCTCAAGATCAAAGAGACAACAATTCTGAGGTTCCACATGAGAATGTCGAACCCAGAAGAAGTAAGTGTGCAAAAGTCTCTAAATAATTTGGGCATGATTATATGACCTATATTGTTGATGAAAACCACAAACATATAAGGCTGTTACGGATTCATCAGAAGCACCTTATTGGAAAGAGGCTATATTCAAAGTGAAATAGACTCAATTGTGCATAAAAATACATGGAAATTGTTTGATCTACCTTCGGGGCACAAACCAATAGGCTATAAATGGATCTTCAAAAATAAATTAAGACGTGATGATACCATAGAAAAGTATAAGGCTCGTTTTGTAGCTAAAGGATACCGTTATAGAGAAGGTAAATATTTATTTGATACTTATTCATCAGTTACAAGGGTAACCTCCATAAAAATGTTGATAGCTATATCATCAATTCATAACCAAATTATACATCAAATGGATGTGAATATTGCTTTCTTAAATGGTAAACTAGATGAATAAATCTATATGCAACAATCTGAGGGGTTTGTTGTCAAAGGTTAAAAGCATAACGTATGTAAATTGATTAAATCTCTTTACGGCCTTAAACAAGATCTAAAGCAATGGCATGCGAAGTTTAATGATGATGATGAGAATTTAATGAACGAGGAAAATGAGAAACATGATGATGATGAGTATGAAGGTCGTATTTGTATAGTTTTTGAACTATGACAAGACATGTTTCTTTGGAAACAATGAAATGATGATTAGTATGTTTTTGAGTCATTGTATATTAGTGTATGCATGGAAGATTATTCAAATTGAAGAATTTGGGCAGGTTACTGGGAATTTTCGAAAGACCTTTAGGGACATGTATCGTCACAAAAGGTTTTAATAGTTTGTATTTGTTATTTTTTCTAAATTAACCACTTTAGCGAAGACAAATATCATAGACAAATTTCGTCTCAAAAGGTCTGCATAACTAAATTTTTATTCTTTATCTAAATACTTATTCTGACGACAACTTTTGTTGAGGGTTGTCAAAAATACCTAAGCCTGACTAACCCGATCCGAACACGAATAGTCTTATTTGGGTTATGTTATGCGGGTTAAAAAAACTATTATTCAGTTAATCCGAATAACCCTCACAGGAGATTTTTTTTAATTTCCTTACTATGTACTTTCATGTTTTCTACAAAAGTATTACCCACTTTTCTAAACTTTATGTTGTAATAGGGCTTCTTCAAGTTAACCCGTACCCAAATATCCTAAATCTTACTATAACCAAGTACGGGTAATGTTTTTCTTTCCCAAACCCCGATTAACCCGACCGAATAATGAATAGTTTTAGCGGCATCTTTCTTCGTTGCAAAAAGTTCTAACCTGAGTAAACATGTAGGTTCGCAGGTGTCGTCGCAAAAACCCTTCAGCTACGAGCCTTTGCGACGACCCTTGTGCGACGACTTTTCGAGCTCTTGTGATGATATACATATACCATCCAAAATCCCATTTGTGACCTCAAAATGGATATTATATAAATTTTAGAGTTCACAAGAATGTGTTATTAGAAGTTTGACTTAGAACTCTTTGTTAGGGGATGTTTGTCTTAGCTTATATAATAGACTTACATGGTTTTGTAAATTTGAAAAAACTTGTAAACCCACTTTTTTCTTCTTATGAGTTTATCAAGTTGAGCTTACACGTAATTCAAAGCCATAATCTCAACTGATACGTTTATAAGCCAGGAAAAATGGTTTACAAGTTTTTCTAAATTTACATACTTATTCACAAGCCTGCTACATATAACACAAACACCCCTTAAACCCTTTCAACATGTAGGGGATCAAGAATATGTGACTATCATGTATCTAAGCTTAGGTATACAACCTTATCAAAAGTACATTTTGTTCTTAATCAAAATCATAAAAAAATGTCATATCTTCTTATTTTCATCATTTCCTATCACTATTAGCAGTTTGTCAAAAGCATTTTTTCATTTTACGAAAATCAAAATGTATATATAGCAAGTTAATACTAATAGAAAGACTCACCCAAAAGGTGCAAACTACACAACTAACAAAACTGAGTTTTCACCAAACAAATTTCATACAAGCTCATTTTGACATCATCTAGTCAATTTTGATGTTATTTTCAAAATTTTAAACAAGAAAATGTAGTTTTGAACTAGTACTATGGCTAAGAATATGATGAGGACGTTACTGGTAGTAGGAGTAAGGGTACTTCTACATAAGTAATCCTAATCTTAAACCTACTGAGGTTATTAGATTCAGAATGTTACTTCCAAGTAACTCTACTCCAAGCGTATATAAGTAACCCTACTGGTGTTTCCTACAGTTTTTTATTTATGTCGTGTTTTTTTTATTTTAGTTTCTTTATTTTGTTTGTTCTAGAATAATTAGTTTTTTTTTCTCTACAAGTTTTATTACCCTATAAATATAGGACTTATGTTTCATTGTAATGGATCTTTTGATCATTAATTATTAATAAACTTCGTTTTTAGAGTCTTTACTCTTGTTTGGGTTTTATTCCCTTGAGGTGGGCCTCGTATATCACCCTAGGTTTACGATTTATCTAAATATGCTTTCGCGCATCCTGTGTCAGTTGGCATCAGAGCTTCTTAGTATCCTGGTGGTATTTGGTGTAGAAGGTTCTACTTCAATTAATGTCTAGAGCTTGTTAGCATCCTAGATGATGAATAGTGTAGAAGATTCAAAAACTCATACTGTTGGTGGGGTATGGTATGAAAAGCACATGGATTATGATTTTATCAAAACCATATCCAAACTTGACAGAAAATTGACTATCTATCAAAATCTACGCTACGTGTTCTTAGGTGGATGTAACAACCACGAAAACCATGAGGGTAGCAATTATGGATGTTTCAAGAAATCGTCCAACTATAGGCGAATCTATTGACAACCGTAGGTGCAACCAATTCTCGTTCAATAATAGAAGGGTTGATGAATGGGAAGAAAATATGAAAATGGTGATTCGAATACCAACAATCAAATGGTTTTGTTTAAAGGTTTTGATCAATGATAATGTATTTTCTTTACTTATTGACAATTATGGAGCCAAGAATTTGGTGTCGAGAAAATTGTTTAGTTATTTTAATTTACCAATTGAGTTTTGTCCGATTAGAAAAACACAAGTTTGTTGGGTTCCAATATTTATCGGTAAATCTTATAAACGTGAAGTGTTGTGTGAATTGGATGATATGGAAGATAGTCATGTTCAGTTGGGAAAATCATGGAGACAAGAAGTTCAAGGTTTTTATGATTTAGGGTGTAATCTTTACTTTTTCTTATGGGAAAGAAAGAGAATTGCTATGGTTTCATCCAAAGTAAAACCACAAATCCCAAAGCCCGAGGTTGAGAATGAAGAAAAGTTGTTGAAATCCGATGTCATTGTTGAAGTTGATGATCAATGTGATGTTGAAGTTGATATGACTAATATAGAGGCATCGATAGAACTACCAGAAAGGACAAAGGAAGTTGGTGTTTTGAAGACTTGTGATGAAGGAGTTGCAGATTCTAAGGTTGAGGGAGATATGAAGGGTTTTGATTATGAGCTAAAAACATATTCTGAATGCGTCAATGATTTAAAGGCTTGTGATTTTAATTATGAATTTATTTTTAATATGATTATCACAAATCCAACAAAGTTTTCAATGCCAAGCAAAGAAACTAATTTTATTGCGACTGAAGACTTGGGAATTGTTAGTAAGAAGTGCATTACTCAACATTTGAGGTTATGGGGTGATCGTTGGGAAAGTACTCGAATTAATGTGAAGCGCAAATCTACCCAAGATAAGGTTCGTCGTGAGAGGTTGTTCGAGGTAGATGAAGCTCTTGACAGTGAGAACTCGATGGTGAGTTCTTTTTAAGTGAGGGGGAATGATGAGGACGTTATTGGTAGTAGGAGTAAGGGTACTTCTACGTAAGTAATCCTACTCCTAAACATACTGAGGTTATTGGATTCAGAACGTTACTTCCAAGTAACTCTACTCCAAGCATAAGTAACCCTGGTGTTTCCTACAGGTTTTTTATTTGTTTCGTGATTTTTTATTTTAGTTTCTTTATTTTTTTTGTTCTAGAATAATTAGGTTTTCTTTCACTACAAGTTTTACTACCCTATAAATATAGGGCTAATGTTTCATTAGAGCACTCCCATTCATAACTTGGGTTAAACTTTAACACCGTGCCACGTCAGCGCCACATCAGCTTTAACATTTCACCTTAACTCACCCAAAAAACACCCACAATCATAACATCCCAAGTTAAACTTTAACACACCAACAATTTACAAAAACAACCCCTCATTTAGGGGCAGAAATGAAAAAAAAATGAAATAACGGGCGTTGAGGGGTTAACATGGGTGATTTAACACCGAAATAACACCGAACTCCCAATGGTTAACATGGGTTAATGCCGGATAACACAGAAATAACATTGGTCTAGTGTTAACCATTGGGAGTGCTCTTATAATGGATCGTTTGATCATTATTATTAATAAACTTTGTGCTTTAGATTCTTTAATCTTGTTTGAGTTTTATTCTCTTGAGGTGCGCCTTATATATCACCCTTGAATTAGAGTTTATCTAAATACGCTTTCGCGCATCTTGCGTCACTTATGTACATAACAGTCACATATTTACTCTTCTAATATACTATTTATGACAATTTTTTAGAAATTAGCAATGTCAAGGAGTTTAGAAATACTTTCTTCGTCTCAAAATAAGTGTCTACATTTCTAGTTTTGATGTTTCAAAATAAGTGTTTATTTTGTATTTCAACGAATCAAAATTTATTTTAGTTGGTAAGGATGATATTTAATTAGTGGAGTATTTAATAACTAGTGAGAAATTTTAAAACTTTATCCAATATGAATGTAGACATTTAATTTAAGATGGAATGAGAAACTAACTCAACTTAAAATTAAACCCTAAACGTACTCTCTCTCTTGGCGAAAACCGATTCACCCTTACGATTTAAAAACCCTTTGTCGGTTAATAATTAATTGATAATTCAGATCGTGGGTCGGTTCTTTTTCTAATTGATTATCTTGATTTGGTTATTCTCGTGCTTGAATCCTACTGATTCTACTAGTGGGTCGGAGTAGGCTATTTAATATTAGCCAATCATTGCTTTGCATTTATCGTCTTATTCGCTAATATAGTCGATCGTGCATGTTATTATTTATCTAGCTGTTGCGTACTTTTTGCATGAGTCCTTGTTGACACTAAGTTTTGGGTTTGTACCTGTTGGTAGTTTGAGGGTCGATTTACTGTGATTGTTTCTTGATGGGGGTTACGAGAGAGCGGGATAAAGGTGGGGGTAGAGTGGAACATGCAACATGTATTGATGATGATGCGGCGTTTTGGGATGAGGGGCCTGTTGGTGTTACGAGTACCTTGAATATGCAAGATTTCCCATCTTTAAGTGACCATATTGGTATTACAAGTACTGTTATGTTTGCGTCTGGTCCACCTACAGTTTATAGTGTCGAGGACCCCACTAGGGGTGCTAATCTGCCTAGTGGTGATGGTATTAGTGTAGCTTCTAAACCTGGAACGGCACATGTTTCTCCTTTGCATACAAGTGATGCTTTTTCGCCTACGGAAAAATTAACCGGTGCTACGCCAATTGTCAAATCTGTTGAGGTTAATACATTACCTAAGTCATATGTTGGTGCTACAAGGGATACGAATTCTGAAAATGTCAATGGTGCTACGTCAATCGATTCGACGAAGCGTAAATCAAATATTCGTAGGTTGGAGTGTAGTAAAAAGTCTAATGGGGTGGATCTCTCCATTCCTATGAAATTCGTTGAGGAGGTAAACTCTAAATTTGAGAATACCCTTTATGGTTATTTTCTTGGTAAACGTATTGCTTTTCCGGTTGTTGATTATTACGTTCGCAATACATGGGCCAAGTTTGGTATTCAAAAGGTTATGATGAATGCAAAGGGGTTCTTTTTCTTTAAGTTTTCCACTCGTAAAGGTGTTGATGATGTGCTTGAAAATGGACCGTGGATGATTAGGAATGTGCCAATTATTCTTAAAACGTGGACTTTGAATACTAATCTACTTAAAGAGGATTTGACTAATATTCCGATATGGATTAAGTTCCATGATGTGCCAATTGCTATGTTTTCTGATGATGGTAGCTACATTGTTTGGTACGCCAAAAAGGTTAGATTCTTACACTAGTCAAATGTTCTTGGAATCATGGGGTCGAAGTAGTTTTGCTAGGTGCTTGATTGAAGTTAAGGCAGATCAGGTTCTTAGAGAGAGCATCACTGTTGAGATACCATTACTTGATGGGACAGGATCTAATATTGAAAAGATTCGGGTTGAATACGAATGGAAACCACCTCGGTGTGATACGTGTAAGGTGTTTGGTCATACGTTGATTGATTGTCCTAAATCTGTTCTATCTCCTACTCAGCCTAAACATATTGTTAATGATGGTTATCAAATTGTCAGTAACAAGAATAAGGGTAGGAATGGTGGTCCAAGTGTTTCAGGTAAGGGAGGTTTTACTAAAATGGGTCCTAAATTTAGGTATCAACCTAAAGCGCCTCCCCCTGATCCCAAGAAGGTGGATATTGCAAAAAAGAAAGCCACTGAAGTGGCTAGTACGAGTGGGACGAATATTTCTACATCTAATCCATTTGCTGCACTTAATACGATCGATTCTGATGAATGTGACAATCCTACTGATGTAGAGGATTCTAGTAGTACAATGGAAGTAAAGGAGGTTGGGTCTCTTAAGACAGGTAATGTATCACAAGATCCGCTCGTTAGTGATTCAATAGAAGCTAACGAAGTTGGTCCTACCCCTATTGTTGAGAAAATTGGGGAGTTTGAAAAGCTTCTTATTGATGGGAAAGCTACTCTTGTTGATGATGATGGTAATCCTATTAAAAAGGTTGATTATCTAGGTAAGAATAAGGATTTCCCGTCTACTTCTTCTACTACTAAGAGGGTTAACCCATTCACTAAGGTGGGAGAGATTGTGGTTTCTGATAGTGAAGAAGAGGAGGTTGTGAACACCTTTGATGAGTCGAGGAATATTTTTTGTGGTGGTCATGATCATGAAGATGATTATGATGACTATGATTATGATAACTATCTTGGATCAGGTCTACGATATTTCAGGAAATTTGGATGCTTTTTATGACACGTATGGTATCAAGCTCCAAGGCCTTGGTTGAAAGTAATTTTATTTTCATAGGAGTCTAATGTTATCTTTGAGTAGTGGTTTATTTTCTTATATAGAGAATAGGAAGTATCTTGTTATGTAAGCTTTTCGCCTATGTAACGGGCTGAGATGTGAGATTCACCCATATCCTTTATACTTAAATATTTCTTAGAGTAATATATTTACCAGGTTTTTGACCTTTTACCAAAACCAAAAAAAATAGTTACTTTTGGTAGGTGTAGATAGTTCGACATGAGCTGCCATAATAAGTGGTTCCGTACAAGTCCAATATCACTTTATTCTTTTTTTAATTCATGGTGTTCAGTTGACACAGTTATTCAGGACTCGCATACTCGAGCAGTTTGTGGCAAACAACATCAGGTGCACCATCTTCCCCACATCCACCTCTTCATAACCCCACAAGTCCACAACAATTCACCGAAACTAATATATATACAAGTGTCAACAAACTTGATCATATTTTTCTTTTATAGGTCAAAGATGATGCAAACTCAAATCGAGCTATCATTTCTTTGAGGGGGAAAAAAAACAAAAAACAAAAAAACAAAACTTGGGCTTGTATTGAAAATGGCAGAAAATCGTAAACTTGGGTTTTAATTTACTGTCTCAAATAAAGTGTGCTTTAAAATATGTTATAATTACATAAGTTTAATATAATAACCCTATTCTTGCCATAAATTATGTCGACTTCGCATGCGTTTGTGTTATTCTAAATATTTTTATCAATAAACTCTCATTTCCTGACATATATATGCACACCACTTTATGTTTGTGCTAAGAAGGGAATCTTTATTTCATCCGATTATTAATTTTATATTGCCATCAACAATGTATAGTGGCCAACAACCTTGTACCATTTTGATATTTCTCTCTTTTCTAAAAAGATATTGTTTACTTCAAGTAATTTTAATGATTTTATAAAGGAAACACTAACAAGATAGTGGTGATAACTGGTAAGAATAGAAGCTAAGTACTTGTAAAGAAATATTTGCTACACGAGAAGTGTAAAGTTATATCGTCAGCTTATACTTAGAAAAATATACAAAGAAAAAGGAAGAGTGATCGATTGCGAAATTGGTTAAGAGTGACGTTCAAAGCTTAATAAGTACATGGGACGTCCATGTTATGATATTTGCCCATCCCTTAACCGGCATTTATCCAAGGGTGAAAGCAAAGACAGCGTGATTTTTGAGAACTAGATGCTGAGCAATTTTGAAAATTACGCAATATATTTTCAAATTTAGAACATATAACAATATGACCGGTAACTAACAAGTTACGGTCACAAACTTTCAAAATGACAGAAATGGTCCCTGTGACTTTGTTGACTTTGGTCATTCATCGACTTTATTTTCGGTTAAAAAAGTTTTAGTAATGGTCCTTATGGTCATTAACTTTCAGATTTAGTCCGTTTTTTCCGTTTTCATCCGTTTTGTCGTTTTCTTACGTTTTGTCAGTTTTTCTTACGTTTTTATCGGTTTTCATCCGTTTTTGGCCCTTTTCTTACCATTTTGTCCGTTTTTATCCGTTTTTCTTACGTTTTGCTTTTTCTTTCGTTTTGCACTTTTTCATCATTTGTTTTACGTTTTGTTCTTTTTTGACGTTTTAATTCGTTTTTGTCCGTTTTTCTTACATTTTGTCCGTTTTCTTACGTTTTTGTACTATTTCAACATGTTGAAAAATTTTTCCAAAAGAAAAAAATTTCCAAAAAATTGGAAATTTTTCGCATTTTGAAAAAAATAGGAAAAAAATTTCGAAAAAATTTGAAAAAAAAATTTGAATAAAAAAAATATTTTTCAAATATTTTTTTTTAAAAAAATATTTTTCAAATATATTATTTTTTAAAAAAATCTTTAAAAAAAATATTTGAAAATTTTGAAAATAAAAAATTTCAATTTTTTTTTTTAAGATTTTTTTAAAAAAATATATATTCGAAAAAAAAAATTGAATAAAAAAAATATTTTTCAAATATTTTTTTTGTTAAAAAAAATATTTTTCGAATATATATATTTTTTTTAAATCTTCAAAAAAAACTTTCGAAATTTTTTATTTTCAAATATTTTTTTTTAAAGATTTTTTTAAAAAAATATATATTCGAAAAATATTTTTTTTATTCAAAATTTTTTTTTGAAATTTTTTATTCAAATTTTTTAAGTTTTTTTCAAATTTTTTTTCGAATTTTTTTTTTCCTATTTATTTTTTCAAAATTGCGAAAAAATTCTAATTTTATTTTTTGGAAAAATTTTTTCCAATTTTTTTTTTCTTTTATGGAAAAAAATTTTAATATGTTGAAATAGTACAAAACGTAAGAAAACAAACAAAATGTAAGAAAACGGACAAAATGAATTAAAACGTCGAAAAAACGAACGTAAAACAACAAATGAACAAAAACGAAAAGCGAAAAACGTAAAAACGGATCGGACAAAAATGTAAGAAAGGGCCAAAACGGATGAAACCGATAAAAACGTAAGCGGACAAAACGTGGCCGACAAAAACGGATGAAACGGAAGCTAATCAAGTTAATGACCATAGGACCATTCGGAAACTTTTTAACGAAAATAAAGTCAATGGATGACTTTGTGAAAGTCAGCAAATCACAGGGACCATTTCTTTTTTGAAAGTTTGTGACCGTAACTTGTTGTTACGATCATATTGCGTACATTGTTCTAAATTTTAAAATATATTGCGTACAATGGTAATTTTCAAAATTCGTTGCGTACATCGGTAGTTCTGAAAAATCACGTTGCGTGTCTTTAGCTTTCACCCTTTATCCAATGCCGTCTATTACCTCATCTTCACACTACAAAAAAAATGGCCTATTGTGACGAAAATTTAGTGACGACCTTAATTATTGTCATTATCTTACCTATTTAGTGACAAGAGAAAGCTCCGACACAAATATTTGGTCATTATTCCAATATTAATGACGAAAAAAAGTTTGTCACTATAACATGTATGTTTGTGACGAGAAAGTTATACTTAGTGACCAGAGTATTCATCACTGAGTTGATAAATGTCAATGACCAAAATATTCGTCATTGAGTTTAGTATTGTTACTTGGTATTGAAAAGTTATGTGACAAAATTATTCGTCACTTGTTTAGAGAAAATCAAATGAGCAAATTGTCATCACTCTTACTTAAAGTCAACCGGTCAAAGAAAAAAAAGCGCGGATCTAATAAATTTGACCCGTCCCGGATATATTTATTCTGAGGGCACGTTTGGTAGAGAGAATTTCAAATAAATGAATTGAAGCAGAGAATAGAATCTCAGAGAATAAAAATCGGTAGAGAATTTTGTTCAATTCTAATGTTTGGTAACAACAAACACTTGACCCGAGAAATGAAAAAAAAAAATTATTTAAATTATTTTAAAAAATATATCTTTTTTTTTTAAATTTATTTTTTTTAAATTTATGTACTTTCTTTAAAAAAATTATTTTTTTTAAATGTATTTATTTAAAAAAAAACTTGTTTTTTTTTAAATATTTTTTAAAATGTATTTATTTAAAAAAAAACTTATTTTTAAAAAAATATTTTAAAAAAAAATTATTTTTAAAATTATTTTTTAAAAATGTATTTAAAAAAATAAAAAAAATAAAAAATAAATAAAACTTGTTTTTTTTTTTTTTTTTTAATATTTTATGAAAATATATTTATTTAAAAAAAAAACTTATTTTTTAAAAAAAAATATTTTTTAATAATGTATTAAAACAAAGCACATTATTTAACAAAATTATAGTTGAAAAAAAAATTGCAAAAAAAAAATAATAATAATCCATTTCTCCAATTTCTCCACCAAAATAGTGGAAATGGAGCTAGCCAAATTACACTACCCAATTCTCTCAATTTCTCTCTATTTCTTTACCAAATTCTCCACTTTTTTAATTCTCTCTACCAAATAATGAAAATAAGTCCAATTTCCATTTCTCTAATTTCTTTTCTTTCTACCAAACACACCCTGAGGGTTTTGTGCAAGTGTGTTTAACACTGTAACCAACATCTTCAATTCTCTCCTCAATCTTCATCTTCATCTTCTCTCAACAATCATTCTTCTCCCGATTTTCACACACTACAAACACACACTAGCACCATTCCGCCATGGCCAATATCAACTGAATCTCATCTTTCACTATTTTGCCCTAATTTTTTTTGGAGGTTATCTCTTATCTCTAATCCCTAATTGTTAAGAACTAAATTTATTTAATTTTGATTATATGATGTTACTCATTCGAAATTGTTGTAAATTCGTTCAATAAATTGTATTTTATCATGTTTAATTTTGATTATTTGATTTCTTATTTGATTAAATTGAGTTAGCAAGCCGGATTTTAGGTTATATATGACTAATTTGATTATGACCTAATTTCTATGAGTTTTAGTCGAGATTAGTTTGTATTTCCTAATTTGATAGCTGATTTTGAGTTTAGAAAGTGTAGCTTTACCTGCTTAGAACTTTAGGTTTTTTGTGGATCACTTGCATTGAATTTGATGAGTTTAGCGAATCTGAAATTTTGGTTATAGATTGCTGACAAGGTTTATGAGGATAAATGCTGTCATATATTTTATTCGAGTTAGATTCGCTTCAATTGTGGTTCAGTCAGTTTGCTAGGGAGATTGGAAACGTGAGTTCGCGATTGCTTTACTTTCGTCATTGTTGGTTATGTTATGCAGCAATAGTGTGTGCAACTGTGCATCTCTAAGTATTGGTTGTGTGAAGGTAAAATAACCGTTTCAAAATATTTTTTGTAAGGGACGGAATGGAAGAATCTAGAGTGCATATGTCCTTCCATGGCAATATCTAAGCCTTTAAAATCTCAGCTATGTGAGTAAAATGGGTTCACTTATTCAATGGAACTTTATTCATAGACTACCTCTAGATTTTATTGTTAGACCAGCCATCCATTTTGTACTTGTATGATTGACATTGTATGAAGCACCCTTTTAACAATTGTTTTAAGCTGCATGCCGACTAATGCATTTTATGTTTTTTATTGTTTTCGTGATTCATTGTATTTGATTGTGTACTTGTTTGAGGGATATTGGACCCAGTTTTAATCATTTGAGAGTTATACTCATTTAACATTCTCTTTTAACGTTCTCATTTAACATTCTCATTCAACATTCCCATGTTAATAGTAGTAGTAAATATAGTGTTGTTCGTAAGGCTATAATAATGAGTGATGAAAGAGAGTTACCATCAATCTTCTTTTTGGGTCATACAGAGGGATCTTGATTGTGTCAAATTTGAGCACTCACAAGTCTTAAACCGAGCTTGTTTTCGGTTTTCAACTTCCTAATTACATACTTTCAGTTGCAGGTCTGTCATCTCTATTGTTTTGTGATATATATTTATGTCTTCCTATTATAAAAAAGTAACCATTTTGCCGCTTTTTATTGCATGTTTATTGTTTTCGTTTTATTGTATTAGAAAAGTAAGACATTGTTTTGGAGATGCTTATGATGCATTATCTGTTATGGGGTGTAGGCCAATAGGTTGTGGCATCGTCACCATCAAAATATCATACTATCACTTGAAAAAGTTAGCCATTTGCCCGGGTCTCAGTTAGTATCTTAGCATTTCTGGTTTTCATACAAAAACTAAACTTTTCACAGTTTCATTGATTCCCCGAATTTGATTTGATGAATATATATTGAAATTGAAAATTCAGTTAAATGCTAAGGCTGCATTTGTTGTTTATGCCATCTTCTTCCATCCTCTATTCTGCACATTCTTCATCTCTGCTCAGATTAAGCAAACGAGACCCACAATTAGATATTTTATTTCTTTCCAAATTATGTAAAACGGTACCACGAGACCAAAGTATTTCCTTTGGGGTTTGCGAATGCGTCATACAGATGTGCTTATTTTTTTTAATGAATGCCTACAATTTTATAATTACTTTTATTTTACTCAAATTTCAATCATTGATAGGATGAAGGGAAGGCGCCCCATTTGTATGTTGAACTGGATTTAGGTGAATCGGCAAGTTGATTTAGGTGACATTCCTTGGCGTCTAGTGGGTTACCTCCATCAGCTTTTCCAGTACCATATGACTCTTTTAAAGGGCAAGTTGAGTCACAACCTACAGACCTTGGCGTTGACACCCCCACTGATGCAATTCTTGATGAAAAGAGGCTGGATTATGATTTTATTTGCTTTTTTCTTTCAAAGTCAAGAATGGATCTCGATAGGTTAATTGATTTCCGGTGTGAAGATATGATCTCTAAAAGAGGGTAAACACTTAAAGAGTAGTAAAGCCCCTCTTTTCTACCATCTTTATTTTCATACTAAACTGACATTAAACGTTCACAGGGTTTTCATCAGACAGGAAGCTTGTTTGGATATTCTCGACTGGATAAGTAATAATCAAAGGAAAAATACCGAGTTGATTACTAAATAGCACGTAGCATGGCGAAGTTTGTTCATTTGCTCCTTTCCTGTTCGTTAGGCTCACTTCAAGGTGCACCATCTTGCCCTTTGTTATACATTATCCATAGCAATTAGAGGTATCAATTTCAGCCTTTTTATTTATCAGTAGTTGACTCAGGTTATGCTTAATCTCTGATGGGTCAAATGTGTAAGGTAAAGAAAGTTTAGCTAGAAGAGAAAAGGGGTTGAACGGGTGGAATTGCCCCAAGACTAGTGAACTGTTGATACCTTGGGTTCTGGAAAGGTTAGACCATTTGTTTATAAAGGAAATATTCTGCAGTAGTTCATAGGCACATGCAATTCTTTTTGCATGTATATTCAAGTTAATCTAGGTTTTGGTTATTTGTTGTATCCAAAATTGTTTATCAACTGATGTACTTTATAAATTGCTATATAACTACTTTATTTCTTTTTTTCTTACCACTTCCTTTGCTAAACAAACTTGATTGCAAATCTTTTGTAACAAGGCTCATATCGATCAACATCTAAACCGGGAATCTCATGGTTGTGGAGATCCGTAATCGTGGTTGGATTATTACAGGTTTCTTTAATATTCTGCAGGCCAGTGCGTTCTCGTTTGTTGAATGAGATATGTTTTCAGGCATTTCATAGAGTTAAGACGATCCAAAATAGTTTGGATACATATTAAGGTTCAATATGCTAAAGCTATGATATATGGATGCAGATATGCGAAAATTGTTAAGCCGTATGTCACTCGTTCCATGGCTTTCTCTTTTTGTCTCTGCTCGATATGGGAGTTGAGGTCTCAACATGGAGAGGAGTGTAAGCATCTCGAAGAGCATCTGAGAAGGACAAGGTATGGACAATCATTATTACTTATTACTCTTTATTGTTTTTATGGGTTCGCTCTACCTCTCTTTCTCCTCTTAAGAGATTGTATTTGGTCACAGGAGGAAGGCCTAAGGCTTTTATTGCAGTTTCAGTGTAAAGTGACGAATGATCACTCGTTCCAGAAAACGTAAGTTCATATTCTATTTCTGAAGTAGTTATATTTACTAAGAATTATTTACATGACTTGGTAGCATGACAAGAAACTTGTTTAACATGAACTCTGTTATAGTTATCGAACATCGAACTTGTTTCACTATTAGTCTATTACCCAAATAAATGAACTCGGGTAGACTATATATTTGGTTTAATTAGTTTTAGTTGTGTGGCATGTAATGATTAATCGTAACACCTGTTATTAAAAACTCTGTTTACGTTTATTAATTACTTCAAGTGTTCCAGATTCTGAAAGAACAACATTACAAGCACTGTAAAAATACCATAATCTTTAGGACTTTGATATGAAAGACATACTACAAAGTAGCATGGTTAAAGTTTGCTTTTGAGCGTGATTCTTGTTCTTGCATTGTCATTTTAAGTTGACTAATCAGTTTTAGTGTTTTATTATAGCGAAACGAATCTCATGTGATTTGAAATTATTATTTTTAATCAGGGATTGAGGATTATGATCAGACCGAAGATTATGTTGAGGCTCGAGATGTTGTTTAGTTGAAGGATAATATCCGTACGTATAGAAGTTTAAATGCATGATATAATTGTACAAATCAATAATTGTTGGTCATAACTGTGATGTTTTGGCGTTAGTATGTATCAAGTAATTTCTTATTATTGACTTAAACAAATGTCTTTTTGCATTTTAGTCTATAAATACCCATATTTACAATTGTAGGTACCGCATTGTCGGGATATAGGATTTTGGAAAGTGACGAAGTATTTCGTCACTATTGGACGTTAAGTTCACCCAAAAAATGACGCATTTTTTTCGTCATTAATCGCATCAAATAGTGACGACTTTAGCCACTTCAGTGACGAAAATTAAGTGACGAAATGTGTTGTCACACACCCATAAGTGACGACTTTAGCTTGTCACTAAATTTAGTGTCAAATTCCAGTTTCGTCACTATTAACTTAGTGACGGAGCTATAGTGACGACAAGTGACGACCTTGATTTTCGTGACTAAACCGGTTTAGTGACGACTTTTCCACCTTTAGTGATGATTTTCCTGTCGTCACTATAGCCCTTTTTTCTTGTAGTGTCAATAGCTCCACTCGCTCCAGTTCAGCCATGAATTCACTCAGACTTTTTATCAAAATCTTTTTTTTTTTGTGCAATTTTTATCAAAATCTTTAAACAAATTAAAACCGTTTCACCAAACTGATTCAAGGCATGCGCGTACAAACACATGATATATAATAAAGACTTTAACCATATAAACATATATGCTATCTAGTTTCAATGTGATTAATTTTATAAATATATTGTGCTAGAAAAAACGTACTTCCATAAATATAAGGTGTATCGTCATTGAACATATACATGCTACAGCATTCTTGGTTTCTAACATCAGGTTGCCAAAGGTGACTAGTTAAATGTTTCACTTTAAGTTTTTGTATTAACAAATACTACTCTGTATAAAATATAATCTGGCATCTACAAATTGTAGTGTTTTATACTTAAAAACCTTACTTGCTTCAAGTAATTGGTAGACGAGATTTTACATAAACATACATCATTGTACATGACAAAGCTTTACAGTGTTAGCAATCATTAGTATCGAACATAATAAGAGAGTGTTTGGGATTGCTCTTTATGGACTTACCCGCTTAATTTTAAGCATATAGAAAGCTTTTAGTGTTTGATAAAAATCTAAAAGAAGCACTTAAATAAATAAGCATTTTCAATCACCCATGTATAAAAATCTGAAAGAAGCACTTAAATAAATAATGCATATCTCTTGGTCGTATTATAAACTTGTCAAAGTTGTTTTGCTAACGTGACCTTTGAGTGGTACACCGTACAAACATGCAAAAAAATAAAAATAAAAAGAGCACCTATACGATATGCAAATTTCGAATATATTGGGCCAAGAGATTAAGGACGTTCGTCGGTTTAGTTATCGGGTTGCTCGATTTAGTTTAATTAGAAAAAAATATGGGTAAAATCAAAAACCAAATTTGAATTCGGTTTGGTTTTTGGTTGACCCGAATAACTCGAATGACATAATTTATGATTTTTTCATTTAGTTATATAGATTTTTAGCGAAAAGAAAATTCAAGCTTAAAAATATTATATTTATAGTCAGGGATGGGGCTTGAACACTTCTACTAGAGGGGCTAAAGTATAACGTAATCAATTTGGGGCGTTTTACAAAATTTCAACATGTTATATGGAAAATGACAATTACAATAAGTAAAAATGTCAAATTTAAGCTTGATGTTAAAAAACTTGAGGGGGGGGGGAAGGGTAGCACCCCCTTTTGTATACACTATCCTCCGTTCATGTTTATACTAGAAAAGAGTTTAAATATTTTTTTTTATATTAACTTTATAAAATATATATATATATATATATATATATATATATATATATATATATATATATATATGTGAATTCGGTTTTCGGATCAGTTTGGTTTTTATTTGCCAAAGCCATATCCAAACCAAAAACCAAATATTTAATTCGGTTCGATTACATGTTATATTTTCGGTGACTTTTATTCTAATATCATGAACATTTACAGTGCATTTCCTAAATATAACGTGCAAGAAAAGTTTCCTCGCTGATTTGATAACCAGGTAAACGCATTTATATATATCACCCTGTAAAAGTACACGATTATTACTCATCTGAATCTAATTTCAACTTTTTCATAGATCCGTCATAAGAGCGTGGACAACGACGCAAGTCGTACTTCTGAGTTATTCTCTTTGGCTTGTGGACCTGATTCGAATGTAACCTCACTCACCGATTGCCTAGTTAATGATGTGAGGTTTCTGGTACACGACCACGATATACGTCGTATAACTCAAAACATCGGAATTTCATCAGCTGGCATGATGGAGAAACGTACCATAGTCAGTTGGAATAAATTCGGGAGCTCAGTTATATCGGCTCTCGCAAGGTTGTGTTGTTCCGATGTAAATGGTTTGACACTAGTAACACTGCCTCACGCTCCAAATGTTGTGTTGCTAAAAATAACATAACATGTATTTTGACTTATAATGATTCTTTTTAGAGATCAAGCATACATTCTTGCAACACAAGCAACACACGTCTTCTACTTTGAAGACCTGGCTAGACGACCACTTCATTGGAAGGTCGTCCAAGATGTGAATCACCAAAAGATCTGGGATTGGGATCTCATCGTGGTAGAGCACGATCAAGATGTTATACATGACAGCAATTCATCATCTTGTATTGTCCACTGATTTGGGTAATTTCAATTATACGAGTTTGAGTATAAATGATAAATCAACTGAAGTGGGTTCCCCGCTAGATATTGAAGTTTCTAATGATGATACTGATTTTATTGATGATGAAGTTGTTGTTACCCATGATAATGATGTTACTAGTGATGAAGTTGATGACAAAAGAGCACTTATTTGAATGAAATTGTTATTATGTGTCTAAACGTGTAAATTTATTTGAATAAATTAATATTATGTTTTTAAATGTGTATATTTATTTGAATGTGTGTATGTGTATATATTGGTCAACAAAATTTTATGTTCTTTTACTTGTATTTTTACAAATGGTGTTGTAGTTGCTAGAGGACACAATGGTGATACTGGTGGTGATCCACGTGAGCAAGCCATGATGCTACCTCACCAGTGAATTTGGTATAACGTGTATTAATGATGCTATTAAAGAATTAGAAGGTATTGTGCTCTTCTTTTAAAAAACATAGAGATAATGGATTTTACGATACTTTCATTTATGTAAAAATGATCGCTAAAGAAATGAATGTAGAACCGAGATACACTGTAGATCAAGCTATTTCATCACTTGAAAGTATGTTTGGCTAATTTAGAGTGTATTCAAGTATCCCTAGTTTTCTATTTTAGCATTAAAAAATTAAAGTCATTTGATAATAACAAGCTAAAAGATAGTTTTATTAACCTTGAAAGTTCTTTAAGTTATAACAATTGTTCGGATATTAACGATATAAATTTATTTGCGGATTTAAGAGTTTTGTGAGAAATTATACATGTAAATTTAGATACACCAATTGATATACATATCTATATAAGAAATATAAATTACTTCACTAAAGTTAGCTTAAAATTCGTTCCGGTGACACTTGCTTATGCGAAAAGAAGTTTACAAAACTAATCTTAGCTAAAAGTTGTTTGAGATCGAAATTGTCACAAGAAAGATTAGATCGATTAGCTCATTTATCGACTGAAAATTAGTTATAATATCATGTAGATTCTGTAAATTTAATCAAACATTTTGATTCAATAAAAGCTAAAAAGAAAAACTATACAAATGATTTTTCTGCAAAAAACTTTGATATAAAAACCTCATTTTGAAGCTTCACTTTAGGCCTTCGTGAAGGTTGAGCCGCCCCAACCTACTCGGCAGAAAAGATCGGAGATCAATGCTGAAAACCGATCTAGGAATGAAGTGCCGACCTATAAAGGATCAAAATATTTCGCTATTGGATGACATGAATATTTAAGACAATTAATAATTTTTATTTTTTATAATATTTGTTAATACAAATAAACCGTAAAAACGTTTATTAATATTTTGCGATCTCTTTGTGTTTTGTTGATAGCAAATGTAATGTTATCTTAAGTATAATTATAAGGATACATGTTATTTTTGTAAAGCATTTACATATAGCCATTTAAATACAAAAATGTAATAATTAAGCATTTGTTGTAATAGTTTATTAGGATGGGTAAAAATCATAACCCATGGACCATAACCCATGGATCTTAACCCATACCAAAGAAGACTTGATACAATGTATACTTAGATACATTGAATCTAAAGAAAACCCATGGACCAACCCATAACCCATGACCCATAACCAAAAAACCCATGGGCAAAGAGGAGCGTACCACGGATCCCAAGTGGAAGGGATCCGTGGAACAGAGGAGAAATTTGCCTATAAATAGAGAGCCATTTCTTCATTCTAACTCACCCCTCTTCTTACTAAATCTCTCATACACTCTCATTCTCTTCTAACATATAGATCACTTGATCTAGAGAGTTGTTCTTCTTTCTTTCTATTTGTGATCCTCATATAGGTCCTTCTCTAAGGCGAGATCACGAGCATTCTACAAGTCATCCAAGCAAGGGGTCCTTGATTGATTTGTCACTCCGCAAGATTTCTGTAGCGAAGATCTTGTATTTGATATTTCACATATTTGTTGTGTAATAGTTGAGTTGGTTTGGTCCACCGTGCTACGGACTCGGTATCTAGCTTTGTACCGGAAAAGTGTAAGCAACGTTGTGAAGGCTTCTCCGCCAAGTGAAGGAGTTTGTTGACATAGTGCTTGAACTCGCGAGTAGGTGACTTGGGGAGTGGAGTAGGGCAAGGAAGGTGACCTTGTAGCCGGACCACTATAAATCGGTTGTGTCATTTCTATCCCTTAACTTTATTTATTTGCTTGCATTATCATTAGATCTACACGTTCTCAACATCCATACGATTTCACATAATATCGAATCTAAAGTTTTTGAAATCAACTTTAAATCGGCAAAACTATTCAACCCCCCTTCTAGTTTTCCACAATTGGCATCAAGAGCTAAGTTTATAAAAGTTTTAAAATAAAATTGTATTTTAAAAACTTTTCGATCACTATGGGTTCTGAAAATTATAAGGAAGGGCAATCTATGCAACGACCACCACTACTTGAAACTAATGGTTTTATATATTGGAAAAATAGATTCGAAACATATGTGAAGTCTAAAGATATTAATCTTTAGTACATTATTGTTGAAGGTGATTTTGAGGCTACCTCAAATGATGATAAAGGAAATTTAGTTCACATACCTCATGATAAACTAAATGATGAAATGAAGAAAAATCTTTCTAAAAATAGTGAAGCAAAAATGGTTTTATATAATGCTTTACCGAAAAAGGAATTCGAAAGAATTTCTATGCTTAAAACCTCTAAAGAAATTTGGAATTCTTTAGTTGTAACTCATCAAGGCAACCAACAAGTTAAAAATAATAAAATTGATTTATTTGTTCAACAATATGAACAATTTTCAATATCGGATGAGGAAACTATAGATCATTCATTTGCTAACTTTAATACTATTATTACATCTTTACAAGCACTTGATGAATCTTTTTCTAGCGGTAACCATGTTAGGAGATATCTAAGGGCACTTCCATCGAAGTGGAGATCCAAGGTGACGGCAATCGAAGAGTCAAAAGATTTGACAATCCTCACCCTCGATGAACTCATAGGCAACCTAAAAGTCTACGAGCTTGTCCTTGCTAAAGATTCCGAAGCCTCAAAGGTGAAAGAGAAACACAAATCTCTTGCCCTTAAAGCCAAAAAGTCTTCGAGCGATGAGGAGAACTCATCTTCGAGTAGTGACGACGAAGAGTACGCTATGGCGGTAAGGGACTTTAAAAAGTTCTTTAGAAGAAAGGGTAGATACGCCAAACAACCGTATGACGATAAGAAAGGCTTTCGGAAAAGCAAAGAGGACGAGAAGCCAAAGGATGATCGTACTTGCTTTAAGTGTGGGGACCCAAACCACTTTATTAGTAAGTGCCCCAAACGGGATGATCAAAAGGCGTTCGTGAGCGGCACGTGGGGAATGAGCGACGAAGAGGATGAAGAAATTTGTCTTATGGCAAATGACGAGGTATGTCTTGAACACTATAGTAGCTCATCACTTGATGACGACTCATTGCATAATGAATATGATAAACTATGCAATATTAGCTTAAAACTAGTTAACAAAAACAAGCTTTTAAAGAGTCAAAATAAACGTTTAGATAAAGAAGTCATAGAATTAAAAGCAAAACTAAAACGCTTAGAGAAAGGTAAAATAGCAAGTGGTGAATGTGAACTTTGCGTTCAACTTCAAACACTAGTGGATCACTTAGATTCTAAAATTGCTAGAATGAGCACGAACACTTTAGATACAATACTCGATAGCGTTAAAACTGGTAACAATCAAAAGGGTCTAGGTAGTCAACAACTTGATCCATAAACTAGTGAAAGTAAAGAAACAAAATTTGTTAAAGAACTAGAAAAACCAGCCACTGTTGTGGCGGATCCCACGGATCCTCTAAAAAGGGAACCGGCTAGTGTAGAAAAAGGGATCCGTGGATCTGTTGTAGCAAACATTAGCAATAATGTAGCTTCTTCATCTAGAACTGAGTTTGTCATAGTTAATAGAAAGAAACCAAATCATGTCACCACTAGACAACCACCTCCAAAATATAATTCTACTTTTGCAAGAAACAAAGCTCCATCTTTTTCAAAACCTAACTCATTTAGGAGACCTAATAATGTTTACCCAAAAAGTAACCATCAAATGGGATGGAATCAAAATATGCAAAACGGTTTTCCCTTTCAAAACTTTTCTCCATGGAATGCATACTCATCTTATCCATACATGTCTAACATGAATGGAATGTTTAACACTAATGGACCCATGAACAAATGGGGACCAAACTTTTGAGTTTATTATTGTTTTAGGTGTGCTTAAAGGTCGACCTAGACCCGATGAATGGGTCAAGGATAGCGGGTGCACGAGGAACATGACCAGCAATAGGGATCTATTCTCCACATATGAATCCATTAATGGAGGTAATGTGGTGTTTGGAAATAGCAAAGTAGAATCATCGGTAAAGGTACGATTAACAAATCTCTAACCATTAACGATGTGTGTCACGTAGAAAACCTAAACTTTAATCTCTTAAGTATAGGACAAATATGTGATAAAAAGTGCAATGTACTTTTCACCGAAACCGGTAGTAAGATACTTAAAAATGGCATAACCATAGGAAGAGGAATTAGGAAACATGGAGTCTATGTCATTAAAATAGGTAATGAACCTAAAGACAAACTATGTCTTACCTCTATGGATGATACTTCGACCTTATGGCATCGAAGATTGGGTCACGCCAACATGCGACTTCTTCAATCGCTATCATCCAAAGATCTAGTAAGACATCTACCTAAGTTAAAATATGAACATCATTTTTGTGATGCTTGTAATGTAGGAAAACAAGCTCATTAGAGTCATAAAGCTAAAAACATGGTGTCCACAACTAGGTGTCTAGAATTACTACATATGGATTTATTTGGTCCATCCGCTATCCAAAGTTATGGAGGCAACTACTATACTTTGGTAATAGTGGATGACTACTCTAGGTATACTTGGACAAAATTTTTAAAGAACAAAACGGAAACCTTTAACTATTTTGAAATATTAAGCAAAAAGATCCAAAGACAACTAGGAAGACCCATAGTGTCTATTAGGACGGATCATGGTAGGGAATTCGATAATGAAGTGCAATTCGGAGCTTTTTGTGACGCTAATGGTATTACTCACAACTTCTCGGCTCCACGCACTCCACAATCGAATGGGGTAGTAGAAAGAAAAAATAGAACTCTACAAGAAATGAGTCGAACCATGCTTAATGAACAATCCATACCTCAAAAGTTTTGGTGTAATGCCGTTGATACTTCAACGTATATACTCAATCGAGTCTTGATTAGACCAATCTTAGGAAAAACTCCATATGAGTTACTTCGAGGCAAAAAGCCTACGTTAAATCACCTTAGAGTCTTTGGTAGTAAATGTTTTATTCTTAACACTAAAGATTACCTTACAAAATTTGATCCTAAATCAACCGAAGGTATCTTTTTAGGTGATTCGCCAAATAGCAAAGCTTACGTCATATTAAACAAAGAAACAATGAAGGTAGAAGAGTCATTAAATATAAAATTTGATGAAAGTCCACCCAAAACCTCTCCACCTCTTGTCGATGACGAGATTATAGAAAGTGAAGCCATAGTAATAAAGAAAAAGATAAGTGAAGAAGAAGAACCTCTAAGTGATGAAATAGTAAACATTAAAGAGTCCAATGATCACCCCGTAGATAAAGTCATAGGAAAACTAAACGAACGAACATTAAGGTCTCAAGTTCAAAACCAAAGTAGCTTGTTTTGTTTCGTTTCAACCTTAGAACCTAAGAATACACAAGAAGCCATAAAAGATGAAAGTTGGGTAATGGCTATGCAAGAAGAACTAAATCAATTTGTTTCTAATGATGTTTGGACACTTTTCCCTCCACCTAGTAATCAAACCATAATAGGAACCAAATGGGTTTATAAAAACAAATTAGATGCAAACGGAGTAGTGTCTAGGAACAAGGCTAGACTCGTTGCTCAAGGGTATAACCAACAAGAGGGAATAGACTTTGATGAGACCTACGCCCCCGTGGCTAGATTAGAGTCTATAAGAATACTTCTTGCGTATGCTTGTGCTAATGATCTAAAGCTTTATCAAATGGATGTCAAAAGCGCTTTTCTAAATGGTGTCATAAATGAAGAAGTATATGTAGCTCAACCTCCGGGCTTCATTGATTTTGAAAAACCCAAATGATCCAATTTCAAATAGTATATAAGAAATATCAAATATAAATATCCGCGAGAGAATCGCAAACCAACCCTTTAGGAAAAAGGTCGACAAGCAAAACCCGCGAATACTCGATAAGTGATACCGGGCAAGTGATTACCCGGTTCGTTTCCCAACGAGGAGTGAATTGACGGTGACGTTTGAGGTTTGTTATTAAAATGCTTGAATTGTTCGGGATTTTTGTTTTTGATTACGCTTTCTACAAATTAACTAAAGGGAAAGTAATTAAGGCACGGGAACAAAGTAAATGATTAACTAACTACTACTAAGCATATGAAATGATAAAATGATGCTAAATTAAATCCTAGGGTGATAATATGCAAAAACGTGAAAACCCGGGCTAATCCCGAGCCTCAAAAAGTGAAAATAATGCAATTTAAGGCCTAAGGATGTGAAACTAATTTTCCTATGCTCTAAACAACTAAAAATAATTTTAGGAAAAATCCGGGTATTTTTTCGACTTTTATTTTATTTATTACGAATTAAAAACGGTATTTATCTAATTTAATTATTAAAAATAGTAAGACTTAACGAAAAATTACGAAACTTTTTATTAAAATACTTTATACTATTACTATACTGAGAAAAATACTAAGTGTGAAAAATAAGCAGTATAAAAGCTATTAATAAGCTAAACAGTCTAGAGAGCTTAAAAGGAAATGTAGGCTTAAATGAATTATTGTTGCAAGACTACACAAGAAAGACCCAAGGGCACAATTGGTTACAGGGGGTGTGCTGTGTGCGTGCCTGAGGAACCATGAGGTCACAGGTTCGAATATTTGGACCCCTTTTTTGCCAAGCTTATTATTTTTTCTTTTTTAGCTTTTTGAACAATGAAGATACAAAACAAATAAGCATCTTTTAAAAAAAAAACTTTCTTATGCAATCACCGAATTAAAATTTTGCTGAAACAGCTTAACACTTAACTGTTTTTGATGATTCAAGTTAACAACTTAATGACACAACTGGTAAGCACTAATTAAGCTAAGACAAGCCCTAATAAAGTTAAAACAAGCAATGAAAAGGTACTAATTAAGCTAAGACCTGGACGCAATCATCTAAATTAAGCTAATAGGACCTACATATGGGGAAAAACAGTTGGGAATTTAATTATACTAAGAGTGATCCTAAACTAGAAAATGGACAATAAGCAATCTAAAAGGTATAATAAGCATTAAGAAGCTATAGTGAGCTATTTCTAAACTAACTTATCTAAAAGGTAACAAAAGAAACTAATTAAGCTAAATGAAAACTAAAAAAAAACTATAGAACTTATCGGATTGGTCTCACATTGCACCTAGGAGCAGATTCATGGGGGCTGTTTGCAGCTTAATTTTAAGCTGAGAGGGAGGCTTCCAAACCGAATGCAAGCTACAATAACAAAGTTAGCATGGTAGTCTTCCTAAAAAGACCAAATGGAGGATAAATTTGACATCACAACAGCTTATAAATAAGCTGTTGAACTGGGCTGGATCTGTACCAATCAGTGGGTAAAAACAGTCCCTAAGGGGCACTTTGGTGCTTAAAAATAAGCAACTAATTAAGCACTAACATATCTAAAAAGAGGAAACAACTAAAAGGCATACTACAAGGGCCCTAAACAAGCTATACTAACAAACCTAATAAGCTCAAATTGCCCTTAAAGGAACTGCAATACTACTGAGCAAAAACAGTCCCAAATGGGCAAGTTTGAGCTTAAAAATAAGCTATCTAATCTAAAAGCTAAAACAAGAAAACCTAAGGCAGTCCAAGCCCACCCACCAAAGAGCTTATACTTCAATTCTTGGCTAACCTGGGCTTGTAATGAGCTTGATAAGAAGCTTGCAAAAAGCTTATGGGGCACCTACGAGGGCAGTTAATCGAATAAAAAAAGTGCAAAGGGGGTACTTTCAAGCTTATCTAAAAACTTATAGGAACTAAGCTAATGCATAAAAATCCTTGAACAGCAAACTATGGATGCTAAGGTACCTAGAAAACCAAATGGACTCCAATTTTGAGCTTATAACAAGCTCTTAAAGGGCTTGTCGAAGGGCTGCTGTAAAGTGACAGAAAGAAAGGAACTGTGACCGCAAGTCACTTAAGAAAACTACTACTAAACTAATTTTTAACAACTGAAATCTAATTGCAATAAAAAAAATCATTGATCCTACACTACACTGAGATTATATGAGCACCAAAAATGGGTCAAAAGATGAATTTGACCCAAGACATACACTAATCCAAACATCCTATTTGGGCAGAAAAGAATTTTTTGAAACAGGAAAGATTAATATATTAAAGACTTGCTTTGAAAACTTTTAACATAAGCTCATATGAGCTAAACAAACTTGAAACAAACACTTTTAAAACTCAAGTACCATAATTCAAGAACATCAAGAAAAATTAAAAGTGCAATGGGATAAAAAAAACTGGAATTTAAATTGCATTAACTGAAAATAAAATTACATTTAAATAAAATGACAATAAAAGTAAATGGACTAGAACATAAAATTCTAGACCAGTTTTTACAAAATCCTAAACATCTATATATACTAGTCTTAGGGGTCTTCCAGTTTCTGATGTGTGTTTGTTATGTGAGATAAAAGAGCTTTGGAGAGCTTTTTGCTTCTTTGCTTCAATCTCAACCATTGGAATCATCTTGGTGCCCAAGCCATGAATCCAAGCCGTCCACTTTGATATCAAATGAGACCCTTGGGGATTGCCAAGCTGGCATGTGAGCCATGTGAAGGTTTTTGTTTGCTTCTGGGGTGAGACAGGGAGAGGGAAAGTGACAGGGGAGAGAGGTACAAGTTTGGCGCCAAAGGATTGATTTGGGTTTATCTGGGTATGGGATGAATGGGTGAAAACAGGTAGTATGAGTTAAGATTGGTGTTGGGTGGTTCAAGGGAAGGTTCAAATGTTTAGTATATTGTTTTTAGAAAAAACTTTTAAAGTAAATGTATTTTTGTGTTTTTGTTATAAAACTTTTTTTTTTTTTTTAAGAAAGATAATAATTTTAGCAAAAATTGGTTTCAATAAAAATAATGGTTGTAAATAAAAAAAAAGTTTAAGTTTTAATTAAAGAGGGTAAAAGGATAATTTTGGATTCGGGTAAAGGGTGAAATGGTAAATTTGGGACTAGGGTTTGGTTTCGGGTTTTGTTTTCCCACTCTCACTCCAAAAACGCGTCCCGGACTCTGAAATTGTAGAAAATCCACTCACGGCTCCGTCCGCAATGCACGATTTCCATTCCAAGCTCATTTCTGTACGTTTTTGCCCTGTTTTCGATCCTTTGTACCTGAAATACATAAAAACACACTCCAAGGATATTTGTAGCATAATTGGTTATATTTCCGTGTTTTTAGACTTTTTAGAGGTCTTAGATGGGTAAAAATGATGAGTGAATAAGCACTCATCAAATCCCCCACACTATCAATTGCTAGTCCCTAGCAATCCGATCATATGAAGTAATGAAAGGATCAAAAATACCAAGAATACCCCGTTTCGACTTTTTATTTCACTTCTAGAAATTTAAACTTGAACATAAATAAATAACGTGCTTGATCATCAAAACATGGCATCACGGAACGGGATTCACACAAAATGGGTGTCTCCGGGGAATTGTAATCGTCATCCTCTTTTTTATACTCTCAAACCAAGCTTAAACTTATTGTGCAAACGTTTTTGTAAAATGCTAACACTACTTATACAAATAATCTATGTAAGTCGAGACTTAACTTTTTACTCCCGCAATTTATACAATTTAAGTGAGTGTGCTCATTTTCAAAAGTTTGACCATTGAAATCGACATTTGTTATGGTTGTTATCCACTTAACCAAAGTACTAACCCACCGGAAACGATGAAAGTCTAAGGATCGAAAGGGCCTCTTCCATGTAGCGGCTTTCTTCTCGGCACATCCCAAAAAATAAGTTTTAAGTGACCGGGCTTTTGACACCTCACAGAGAATAGTACCGGAATTAGCGGGAATTCGATTCCAAAGATTTACGAAGCTACCGTTAAGTTAAAACTAAACCTAAATGGATTACAACCGACGAAAATTTAGAAATTCGAGATTCAAAGGTGAGATCACTCCTTGTTGCGACTTTCTTCTCAGCTTGTCCTTTTGAGGAGGCTAGGTTTTCACCTTCGAGAATAGTATCGGAGCTTTCGGGATCTTTGAAATCAAGGATTTCCAAATTACCGTCAAACTTTTAGACAACTTTGACGAATACGAGTTCAACTTTCGATTTAAATTTAAGAAAAAGCAAGCTTCGCACATTTATTCATAAGCAACTTAGTGCTTTTATTCACGCAACTCATATTTTTCATTTTTCATTTTTCAACTTTTTCATCACTTTTTTTTTTTTTTTTTTTTTATTTTATTTTATTTTTTTTTTGACTTTAACTTTAAGCTTTGCAACTTTTGCATCATTCAAGCAACTTTACGGTACTTTCATTTTGCAACATTATTCAGATTTAAAGAAAGTATGCTTTCTCGGAAATTTAAATAAAAAGTTGAACTCGGATTCTAAATCAATTTTGCTTAAAAACTTTTTATTGTAACAAGACGATTTGAATTTTCAAAAGTTTGACAATGAACACGTATTTAAGTCCAATTAGTTAGCTTCTGGGAGAAAAAGCCATAGATTACTTATATAAGCTCTAAAGAGAACCAACTACTCCACGCTTAGCATTATCATTTGCACAACGCGTAAAACCTTAGCCTAAATGTTAAGAGAGCAGCTAGATCAACACTCTAGCAGAGTCGGGATTCCCCTTGTTCTAGCCGAATCAAGACTAAACTATTAATACCGAAGCATTAATGCCTTATTTTTGTGCAAAGCACTTCTTGAAAATGTAAATACTTAACTTAAAACGATAAAAATTTTAAAATTTTTGGTCAAAACGGGGTGCTAGGGTACTAGAAGGTACAATGTGATCAAAATTAGCTTAGAATTCCCCCCCACACTTAGAATTGAATATTGCCCTCAATATTCAAAGTACCGGCCGTAGCCGAAACTATAGAACGGAAAAAGGTAATACTACTAGCCAAGTGTGGAAGCGAAATCTCTTTTCACAAAAAGGATTAATAAGATATCCCTAGATAATCGTTAGTAAAAAGATCGGATATTGGGCGGCTGGATTGAAAACAGGCGCATCAATCATCACGATCTACGGGAATCCTGAAAACAGAGAGCAAACACACAACAAGCAAACATCAGTGGGGGTTTTCCCCCCACACTTAGTGTTAGAAAATAGAAAGAAGTCAGAAACATGGGTAGACACCCATGAAATGCTACTGTTTTTGTTAACCGAGTCTCTAGCTTGACTCGACCCCGAATTCATTGGTCCATGGGGGAGCAAGTGGAAGAGAAGATCTCCCTCGGACTTTCATTCAAATGGTTTGAAGAAACATTGAATGTGCTGAAAGTTCCACTCCGATGAGATACATCCGGCTTAAGAGAATGAGAAATGCCGGGGTCAAAGATGGTATCTTCACTCCCGTAGGAGATAAGATATGGAGACGAAATGGGATAAGAAAGGAGAGTGTCAATGGATTGACAACGGGTGGGTCGGGTGGGCAAAAGATTAGATTGAGGAACATTGAGCGAATTTTCAACAATTTTATCCACCACTGAAGCAGTGAGAATATCCTTATCGGGCTTAGAAGAGGTTCCATCATCCGGCGGTTTAGCAGGCGGACGGGTGGATGATGGATCTAAGCCATACTCGTCACTCTGAAAACCCGGAGGTATCGAGTCGTCCGAAGAAAGAAAGTCGACCTCTTCTATAAGAGTGTCACTTGACGAATTATCAGAAGACCTATTGTATAAAAGATTTTCCAATTCGGCAAGGTCGGCTTCAAAGTCGAAGTGCACATCATCATCTCCCGGTGGAGAATGATGAACGAGAGCGAGTTCATCAGCGAACTCCTCGAGAAGGTCTAAAGTCGAAGTGGGATTGCCACTATTCTTTTCTTCAGAAGTAGAATCCTCGAGCTCGGGTAAAGAGATAACGGGGTTTTCCAAGTAAAGGTCACTATCCTCATTCTGAATGTCAAACATTGGGTTATTTGAAACGAGAGTGAATTCAGAATCGAAGTCAAACAGAGGATTAGTGAATGCCATAGTGAAAGGTTCCTCGGACACAACAAGAATATCTTCATCATCCGAATCAAAATCAGTGTCGATTTCTCTTTCTTCAGGTTCAAAATCTCTCACTTCTTCTAAGCTGACGAGCTCAGAAGGATCTTCCTCAACATACTCGATGTCTCCACACGATAAGGAATCGTCAAACGACGTATAGTCATTTTCAGACTCGGAGATCATCTCAACAGAATCATTAGGGGTGGGAGGAGAGGAATCATCATCAACCGGCTCATCACACATCATATTGGAGACGCCCTCGCACTCACTTGGGGTTGGGACAAGGTTCTCAACACAAGACGATTCCGTTTCCGGAATAGTGCTAAGATGCTCGTCCCCCATACTTAGAGAGTTAACGGGCTCTTCGGGTGTGGTTTCGGCTGAAAAACTTTCATCATCATCGTCACTATCATCATCATCGTCAATGTAAGTCGCGAGCCATCGGGCACGTCTTGTAAGTGCTCGTTCCTCGATTCGTATTTCTTCAAGACATCTTTGAATCTTAGCGGCTCGTTCCTCTTCTTCAAGTAATTCTAGCATAGATTTTTCGTTGCGAGACGTTTGGTCTTCGGAAAGTTCTTCTAGCATACTTTTCTCACGAGGATGTTGATCAATGACGGGAAATTGTTCAATGACGGAAAATTGTGGGGGTTGGAAATTGTCAAAACAAGGAGTGTTATAACAAGGATCAGGTCCATGGTAATTTTGGTTCCATGATTGACATTGGTAATCATAATGAGGACCCCCACAATTTGCACAAATAAGGTATTGAGGAGAGAAATTCTGAAATGATGTATCATTGAAATCTTGATAGTACGGTTGTGGTTCATATGAATTCTGTGGAGGGTAGTTGAAATCGTTTGGAGGAAAATTGAAGGAATTTGGATTAGAATCATAAGCGAATGAATTCTCGGCACAAATCGAACAAAATCCATTAGTAAGATAATTTCCACACCACTTGCACATACATTTGAAACAACGAAAACCTTTCGGTAACACGTCTCCACAACCGTAGCAATAATCTTAATCGAAAGAAGATATCTCGGGCTCGGGAGTAAGGATCGAGGGCTCAACAACATCACAAGTCGTATTGGTATTTCCCGAAGTTGAATCTTGACGAAGTTCATTTAAGAAGTTTTCAATCATGTTCACGATTTCGTTAGAAAAAGGTTTCGAAGATTCCGGAGGTGGGACAAGTGGTGTGCTCTCAGAGCTAGCAATTTCCACCACTTCCGTTTTGGTCTCCGGTTCTTGTTCTTTTCTCTTAACCGTAAATCGCGAAAGATTTTGATCAAATCTAGACGGTTTAGGTTTAGAAACAAGAGAACAAATCTCGGGTTGTGGTGGGTGGTCGGAAAAACTTGGAGAATCATCGAGAGAGTTTTTATTGGCTAATTCGCACCAATAGCAATATTTGCTTGCACCAACCCTTCCACACCGCTTACATAAACAATCGGGATTGAGACAATAAACTTGATCCTCTTCCATACGGCCTTTACAGTGAAAACAACGACGATAATCGATCGTCGCCATGAGAATTAAACTTGTAGAGGGTTAAAGAAATAGAATTAAGTGATCGAGAGGATACGAAGAATAGAATCAAACGGCAACAGAGGATAAGAGAAATAGAATTATACGGATAAGAGGAATAAAGAAGAATGTTTTTGGGTTTTGATAAATAAAAAACATAAAAGGGAAAATAAATTTTGAAAAGGAAAATATTTTTGGGTTTTTGGGATTTTGGAAAGCAAATAACTTCACGAGGAAGGATCTTCAAGTCACTAATCGTCAAACCGTAACGATATTGTCGCAACACAACCTCCCCGGCAGCGGCGCCAAAATTTTGATCCAATTTCAAATAGTATATAAGAAATATCAAATATAAATATCCGCGAGAGAATCGCAAACCAACCCTTTAGGAAAAAGGTCGACAAGCAAAACCCGCGAATACTCGATAAGTGATACCGGGCAAGTGATTACCCGGGTCGTTTCCCAACGAGGAGTGAATTGACGGTGACGTTTGAGGTTTGTTATTAAAATGCTTGAATTGTTCGGGATTTTTGTTTTTGATTACGCTTTCTACAAATTAACTAAAGGGAAAGTAATTAAGGCACGGGAACAAAGTAAATGATTAACTAACTACTACTAAGCATATGAAATGATAAAATGATGCTAAATTAAATCCTAGGGTGATAATATACAAAAACGTGAAAACCCGGGCTAATCCCGAGCCTCAAAAAGTGAAAATAATGCAATTTAAGGCCTAAGGATGTGAAACTAATTTTCCTATGCTCTAAACAACTAAAAATAATTTTAGGAAAAAGCCGGGTATTTTTTCGACTTTTATTTTATTTATTACGAATTAAAACGGTATTTATCTAATTTAATTATTAAAAATAGTAAGACTTAACGAAAAATTACGAAACTTTTTATTAAAATACTTTATACTATTACTATACTGAGAAAAATACTAAGTGTGAAAAATAAGCAGTATAAAAGCTATTAATAAGCTAAACAGTCTAGAGAGCTTAAAAGGAAATGTAGGCTTAAATGAATTATTGTTGCAAGACTACACAAGAAAGACCCAAGGGCACAATTGGTTACAGGGGGTGTGCTGTGTGCGTGCCTGAGGAACCATGAGGTCACAGGTTCGAATCTTTGGACCCCTTTTTTGCCAAGCTTATTATTTTTTCTTTTTTAGCTTTTTGAACAATGAAGATACAAAACAAATAAGCATCTTTTAAAAAAAAACTTTCTTATGCAATCACCGAATTAAGCTGGAAACAGCTTAACACTTAACTGTTTTTGACAGATTCAAGTTAACAACTTAATGACACAACTGGTAAGCACTAATTAAGCTAAGACAAGCCCTAATAAAGTTAAAACAAGCAATGAAAAGGTGCTAATTAAGCTAAGACCTGGACGCAATCATCTAAATTAAGCTAATAGGACCTACATATGGGGAAAAACAGTTGGGAATTTAATTATACTAAGAGTGATCCTAAACTAGAAAATGGACAATAAGCAATCTAAAAGGTATAATAAGCATTAAGAAGCTATAGTGAGCTATTTCTAAACTAACTTATCTAAAAGGTAACAAAAGAAACTAATTAAGCTAAATGAAAACTAAAAAAAAACTATAGAACTTATCGGATTGGTCTGCACATTGCAGCCTAGGAGCAGTTCATGGGGGCTGTTTGCAGCTTAATTTTAAGCTAAGAGGGAGGCTTCCAAACCGAATGCAAGCTACAATAACAAAGTTAGCATGGTAGTCTTCCTAAAAAGACCAAATGGAGGATAAATTTGACATCACAACAGCTTATAAATAAGCTGTGAACCTGGGCTGCTGGACTGCTGTACCAATCAGTGGGTAAAAACAGTCCCTAAGGGGCACTTTGGTGCTTAAAAATAAGCAACTAATTAAGCACTAACATATCTAAAAAGAGGAAACAACTAAAAGGCATACTACAAGGGCCCTAAACAAGCAATACTAACAAACCTAATAAGCTCAAATTGCCCTTAAAGGGCTGCTGCAATACTACAGCAAAACAGTCCCAAATGGGCAAGTTTGAGCTTAAAAATAAGCTATCTAATCTAAAAGCTAAAACAAGAAAACCTAAGGCAGTCCAAGCCCACCCACCAAAGAGCTTATACTTCAATTCTTGGCTAACCTGGGCTTGTAATGAGCTTGATAAGAAGCTTGCAAAAAGCTTATGGGGCACCTACGAGGGCTGTTAATCAGAATAAAAAAAAGCGCAAAGGGGGTACTTTCAAGCTTGTCTAAAAACTTATAGGAACTAAGCTAATGCATAAAAATCCTTGAACAGCAAACTATGGATGCTAAGGTACCTAGAAAACCAAATGGACTCCAATTTTGAGCTTATAACAAGCTCTTAAAGAGCTTGTCGAAGGGCTGCTATAAAGTGACAGAAAGAAAGGAACTGTGACAGCAAGTCGCTTAAGAAAACTACTACTAAACTAATTTTTAACAACTGAAATCTAATTGCAATAAAAAAATCATTGATCCTACACTACACTGAGATTATATGAGCACCAAAAATGGGTCAAAAGATGAATTTGACCCAAGACATACACTAATCCAAACATCCTATTTGGGCAGAAAAGAATTTTTTGAAACAGGAAAGATTAATATATTAAAGACTTGCTTTGAAAACTTTTAACATAAGCTCATATGAGCTAAACAAACTTGAAACAAACACTTTTAAAACTCAAGTACCATAATTCAAGAACATCAAGAAAAATTAAAAGTGCAATGGGATTAAAAAAAAACTGGAATTTAAATTGCATTAACTGAAAATAAAATTACATTTAAATAAAATGACAATAAAAGTAAATGGACTAGAACATGAAATTCTAGACAAGTTTTTACAAAATCCTAAACATCTATATATACTAGTCTTAGGGGTCTTCCAGTTTCTGATGTGTGTTTGTTATGTGAGATAAAAGAGCTTTGGAGAGCTTTTTGCTTCTTTGCTTCAATCTCAACCATTGGAATCATCTTGGTGCCCAAGCCATGAATCCAAGCCGTCCACTTTGATATCAAATGAGACCCTTGGGGATTGCCAAGCTGGCATGTGAGCCATGTGAAGGTTTTTGTTTGCTTCTGGGGTGAGACAGGGAGAGGGAAAGTGACAGGGGAGAGAGGTACAAGTTTGGCGCCAAAGGATTGATTTGGGTTTATCTGGGTATGGGATGAATGGGTGAAAACAGGTAGTATGGGTTAAGATTGGTGTTGGGTGGTTCAAGGGAAGGTTCAAATGTTTAGTATATTGTTTTTAGAAAAAGCTTTTAAAGTAAATGTATTTTTGTGTTTTTGTTATAAAACTTTTTTTTTTTTTTTTTTTTTTTTTTTTAAGAAAGATAATAATTTTAGCAAAAATTGGTTTCAATAAAAATAATGGTTGTAAATAAAAAATGTTTAAGTTTTAATTAAAGAGGGTAAAAGGATAATTTTGGATTCGGGTAAAGGGTGAAATGGTAAATTTGGGACTAGGGTTTGGTTTCGGGTTTTGTTTTCCCACTCTCACTCCAAAAACGCGTCCCGGACTCTGAAATTGTAGAAAATCCACTCACGGCTCCGTCCGCAATGCACGATTTCCATTCCAAGCTCATTTCTGTACGTTTTTGCCCTGTTTTCGATCCTTTGTACCTGAAATACATAAAAACACACTCCAAGGATATTTGTAGCATAATTGGTTATATTTCCGTGTTTTTAGACTTTTTAGAGGTCTTAGATGGGTAAAAATGATGAGTGAATAAGCACTCATCACCAAACATGTGTATAAATTAAAGAAAAGCCTTTACGGTCTTAAACAAGCTCCAAAAGCTTGGTATGATAGACTCAAGTCATTTCTAGTTAAACACAACTACACCATGGGGTTAGTTGACAACACACTTTTTACTAAGAAAAGAGAGTCACATATAATCATAGTACAAATATATGAAGATGATATTATATTCGGATCCACTTGTCAAGACATGTGTGATGATTTCTCTAAAATCATGCATGACGAGTTCGAGATGAGTATGATGGGAGAACTTAGTTTCTTTCTTGGTCTACAAATAAAACAAGTAGAAGATGGTATCTTCTTTAATCAATCTAAATACATCAAGGAGATGTTAAAGAAATTCGGTCTAGAAGAGTCAAAACCAATTAGGACTCCAATATCATCCGACACCAAACTCACAAAAGACGAGGACGGAGAATCCGTTGATAATACTAAATATCGTGGCATGATAGGTAGCCTTCTCTACCTCACGGCAAGTAGGCCGGATATCATGTTTAGTGTTTTCTTATGTGCTAGGTTTCAAGAAGACCCTAAAATATCACACCTAGAAGCCGTAAAAAGAATATTTAGATATATTAAGGGTACAACACAATTAGGATTATGGTATCCTAAGGGCACGGGAGTAGAAACAATTGTATATGCAGATTCTGACCATGCAGGTGATTACGTTGATAGAAAAAGTACAAGTGGAGTATGTACTTTTATGGGATGTTGTTTAACATCATGGTTTTCTAAGAAACAAACGGCATTTGCAATATCAACAACCGAAGCCGAGTACGTCTCCGCCGGCAAAGCATGCCAACAAGCACTATGGATGAAACAAGCGTTAGTAGACTACGACATCCATCTAAGCGACATAGCCATCCTATGTGACAACAAAGGTGCAATCGACTTAAGAAAGAATCCGGTATTACATTCTCGCACAAATCATATAGAGATTCGTCATCACTTCCTAAGAGACAATGTTCAAAAGGGGAACATCTCTATTGAGAAGGTTGCATCCGAAGACAACATAGCCGACGTCCTCACCAAACCGTTGAAGCGGGAACAATTCAACCTACTTCGTCTTGGTCTTGGTCTAATGGAACAAACGTCGTAACTTAATTGACTCTACAAGGTATGTAAACACTAGCCTTCTTCTTTCTGAGTCTAGGATTTCTATTTCACGCACAACTCACAAACAATACGGGAATTTTCAAAACCCAAGATGAGTTTTTACACTTATAGTTTTCTTATTTTTTAAAGAAAGCCTACTTTCACAATGTTTTCTAAAAAGATGATACCTTCCCGTATCAATTTCACAAAAGCAATTTCTCACGTCTAGGACAAATCGCTCTTTCATTATTAATACAAAGTAAAAACCCGTTTTCATTGCATCTCATGTCTTTTGAATGCTAAAGGGGACACATAACTAATATGTGTTTTCGGGTACATTCATTTAAGCAACAATGAATTAGGAGCATTGATAACACAAAATTACGTACTCATGTACTAAATATGTGTTTTCGGGTTATCTTAATAGGACGGTTTTATACTTCTAGTTTATTTTTATTTCTTTTTAGGGGTCGAGATAACCGAAACTCCAAATAGTTTGCATATAGGCACACACTAAGAAAAAAAATGTTTCCAAAAAGGAAAATTTTGTGCTGCCTGAAACACCAGACCCACGGATCCCAGCCATTACGCTGGACGGATCCCTCAAGGGAAGGATCCGTGGGATCCGTGTAACAGAAGCTGTTTTCAACTTCTATTTTTTTCACTTTGGATGAAAAATCCACATTTGTTTCATTTTTGGGAGAATGCTCTTTAATACTTGTGTTCTCATGATCACATGTCTTGAATTCATATCTAATCATTATATTTTAATCCACATTTTGGGTCAAGCATTCATTACAATGCTTTGTTTTTCTATATATATAACTCCCAAAATGCTTGCATATTCCATCTCCTTCTCACAAACACACTTCATCATGTCATCCAAAAACCCTTTAGGAGAATCATCTAGTACAAACAATCATGATATCCAAACCTTTGTACTTCCACCATCCAAAATACCACAATCAAATGCTAGGATATCCGCACGAATTAGCATCCGACCTTGTTGTTTAGCAAAACCAACCTCAAATGGTTCATCCTCAAAAAATGACTCACCACAAGATGCTTCCATTATAGCACCTCCCTCATCACCAACAAGTACACCAACTTCATCACCACCTAAAGTCACTCTTTTGGAACTCCTTAAGACTCCAACAAGATCTAAACAACCTAAACAAAAAGAAATAGTCTTTTCAACACCACCCACATCTCCAAATACTATCTTTCAAGATCTTGAAACATCACCACCATTAGCTCCCATCACATTACAAGAACATCTAGGTTCTTTTCCACCACCATTTACTAACATTCCGGATATTGATCCATATTTTTCTATTTTTCCACAACAACTTCCGCATAACTCAAATCAAAACAACCCGGAAAACTTCCGCACTCATTACCCACATCATTTACATCGTGAACATTGCCAATCCACTAGGGAAATTGCAATAGAAGTTAGGGAAGAAATGCGTTTCATACTCAACCTCATCCTTGATCGCATCAATACCATTTCTCATCAAAACCTCCATCCATAACCTTATGCAAGCATGGAAGGAATCACTACTACTACTTTCTACTTTTAGTATTATTTTTCCTTTGAAGTCATTTTCAAGAACAAGTCTTGTTCTTATTTTTACATGCTTGTAAGTGGCATACATACCACTACAATTTGTTGTTTTATTACAAGGCCTTGTTTACATACCTTGGCTCCCAATCTTGATTCTCGGCAACCACAAGATTCTATAAGCATGTTACTAACCTTTCTTTTTGTAGGATTTTTATTTTTCCTCACTTGACGCCCCAAACAAGGGGGAGCTACCGTCAAGGGGGAGTTAGAAGTTTGTTTATTTCTTTCAAGGGTTAACTTTTTGTTTCGACAAAAAGGGGGAGAAGAAGTAAAACTTAGGGCTTTCAAAACTTACATCTATTCTTAAGTTTTACTCATCATAACATTATGTTTTGTCATCAACAAAAAGGGGGATATTGTTAATACAAATAAACCGTAAAAACGTTTATTAATATTTTGCGATCTCTTTGTGTTTTGTTGATAACAAATGTAATGTTATCTTAAGTATAATTATAAGGATACATGTTATTTTTGTAAAGCATTTACATATAGCCATTTAAATACAAAAATGTAATAATTAAGCATTTGTTGTAATAGTTTATTAGGATGGGTAAAAACCATAACCCATGGATCTTAACCCATACCAAAGAATACTTGATACAATGTATACTTAGATACATTGAATCTAAAGAAAACCCATTGACCAACCCATAACCCATGACCCATAACCAAAAAACCCATGGGCAAAGAGGAGCGTACCACGGATCCCTAGGATTACACTAGACGGATCCCAAGTGGAAGGGATCCGTGGAACAGAGGAGAAATTTGCCTATAAATAGAGAGCCATTTCTTCATTCTAACTCACCCCTCTTCTTACTAAATCTCTCATACACTCTCATTCTCTTCTAACATATAGATCACTTGATCTAGAGAGTTGTTCTTCTTTCTTTCTATTTGTGATCCTCATATAGGTCCTTCTCTAAGGCGAGATCACGAGCATTCTACAAGTCATCCAAGCAAGGGGTCCTTGATTGATTTGTCACTCCGCAAGATTTCTGTAGCGAAGATCTTGTATTTGATATTTCACATATTTGTTGTGTAATAGTTGTGTTGGTTTGGTCCACCGTGCTACGGACTCGGTATCTAGCTTTGTACCAGAAAAAGTGTAAGCAACGTTGTGAAGGCTTCTCCGCCAAGTGAAGGAGTTTGTTGACATAGTGCTTGAACTCTCGAGTAGGTGACTCGGGGAGTGGAGTAGGGCAAGGAAGGTGACCTTGTAGCCGAACCACTATAAATCGGTTGTGTCATTTCTATCCCTTAACTTTATTTATTTGCTTGCATTATCATTAGATCTACACGTTCTCAACATCCATACGATTTCACGTAATATCGAATCTAAAGTTTTTGAAATCAACTTTAAATCGGCAAAACTATTCAACCCCTCTTCTAGTTTTCCACAATATTTTAAAGGTGTTGGATGAGTTGTTATTAATTTGTTTTATATTGTTTACATATAGTTCATTCAAAACCAGCATTATGGGGACCTTATCGAGCATTACAAGCGTACTCATTCACCCGATGGACGCTTTGACACTCGGCAAGGTGAGACACACTCTGTAAGCAATTTGTTTCCTAACACATGTACTCATTATGTATCCCGGCCTATTGATGGTGCACTAATTACCACTGGATGCATCATTAGTGGAGTTTGGTAATTGGTGCAACACTTACCAAACACACTTGATGCTACAATAGGGGTGTTTGTTAAGTGCTGCACCAATTACCAAACACCCATGATGATCCATCTAAGGTAGTTTGGTAACCCCGTTGCACTAATTACAAAATACCCTTTCATCATTGTTATATTAACTTTATTGTTTTATTACTACACAGACGCCGGGGAAAGCCAAGCAAGATCAAGTCGCCGCCAAAATCCGCCCATTCAAGATGCATCAAGAAATTATGGATGAAGTCCTTCAGAGTAAAAAACATGGGCGTATAGCTGGCAGGGGAAGGAGGTTACCGGGTATGGGCTCTAGAATTGGCAGGAGCTTACAACCTAGCCAAGGTTATTGTGCCTAGGAACAAGTTGCTGAGATGATGAGGCAACACCATGTGGATCAAGCCAAGTGGAGATTAGAAGCTGAGCAGGCTAGACAAGCAGCTACAAATACCCAAATCGGCTTTAACGACTTTTTGTCTTACTTTAACCGTCAACAAGCACTAGCAGGTTCTTCTTCACCGTATACCCCTCCCCCGATGGTTTGTCCCCCTCCTCCAGTGTACACTCCCCAAGTGTTTCCTCATGACCCTAGTTATTACAACCCAACCTTTGCTCCCGAACCTAGGGTTGCAATCAAGTCAAGCTTTTATCAAGCAACTTGAGCTCGAGCTCGAGCTTGACTCGATCAAGCTAAGCTTTTATCAATCTCAAGCCCAAAAATTAGCTCAAAACATATAATGAGTCATGCTCAAGCTTTTGATAGCTCGGCTCGAGCTCTTATCAAGCTTTTTCGAGCTTTAATATATATATATTTTTTCATAATAAATTTATATAAGTATTTAAGGGCTAATTTGAGTATTACCCTAATTATAAGGACTTATTTCATAAATAAATAAATAATGTATTCTAAAAGGATTTTTTACCCTAAGTAATCTAACGATTTGTATTCTAGCGTCTCTTTTCTCTTCTCTGATCATTCAACAACCAAGTAAGCTTCTTTTTTTATTAGTATTAAATCAATCTAATTTGGTTTTCAAATATGGTTTTAGTTTGTTTTACTTTATAAATATACTTATTGATGAGTTTAGCTATTAAACACAATATTTTTGTATACATTCAAGATTTTCAAGCCAAGCTCAAACCTGAATTATTAAAGCTTGAAGAGCTATCAAGCCAAGCTCAAGCCTACTATTTTTGTTTCGAGCCAAGCTCAAGACTTGTCAAGCTCGAGCTCTGCTTGACTCGATTGCAACCCTACCCGAACCTTGCCAAATAGTAGGTGATGATGAAGATTGTAATGGTGATGGTGATAATGATGATGCTTCTGATGGTGAGTAGGGGTTGAGTTTGTAATTTGTTTTTGTAGTGACATCGTTTTGTTATTTGCATGCACATATTAGTATTAGTTTAATTGTATTATTATTTTAGAAATTTATGACTTCATTTGATTGTGTTGGAATGAATAAATGGATGGATGAATTTGAATAATTTTGTATTATTGTTTTGGGTGATTTCTAGTTTGTGATTTAGTAGATTTTTTTTGGAAAAAATATTGAAATACTACAGGCATTTTTTTAGCGACGACACTTGTCGTCGCAAAAGTGGTTATCATATTTGCTTGCAACAGTTTTTGCGACAACACATGTCGTCGCAAAAAAGTGGTGTCCCAACCAATAAAGTATTGTTATTTTAGTAATTTATATTTTATATATTTATATAATTACATAATTATTTTTTATTTAATTTGGAAGATACCTTTAGCGACGACATGTATCGTCGCGAAGGTTTGTGCACCTACTTCGGTTAAGTGTTGAAGTTGAACTCGTGTAGGCCCCACCTGTCGTTGCTAAAGGTTTTGACTTTTCGGCGCCAAAACTTTTCGCGACGAGGATACGAAAATGACACTTTGGAGCGATGAAAAATCTGACTTTTAGCGACGAATCCCTCGCTAAAGTTGAAATCCTTGTAGTGTATACGTGTCGTCAACCAGGCTTGCCTGGAGAGTAACTGAGAAAAATACATTTTGTGGCTCGCTAACTTTGATACACTGTACAGTACTTCCGATTTTATCATTCATATAGTGAATAGTACGTGGCATACCCGTCACTGAATTGCAATAATTAGTAAGTTATTCCACTGGATAAGTTTGTAACAAAACTCAATCATACATAAATTTTGGACTATCATCGATTCTTTAGTTAATTTAACATTTTTTCGTATTTAAGAATATAAACCTACGTATATACAAATAATTATTAACATGTTTAATTGGTAAAACTTATGGATTCGGTTTATATCGATCATTATAAAAAGTCGTTGAACTTTGTAGTTCGAAGTATGAGCGGCTTTATGCTCTTGACACTATAAGAAAAATGACCGTACTCACTCAAAAGAGAGTCGGTATAACCAAGAAATGTAACTAAAGACAATCATTCATTGCCTACACTTAAATGAAGTGTCACTACAGAAACTATCCATATAGATATTTCAATTTTCAATACCAACACCTTTTGTATGGTATCTGAATAGGTTGAGAAATGTGATGACCGATTCTGTTAATGTAGGTGATTATTACTGACACATATATGTGTCATTATAAACTCATAAATGACATATTTATATGTGTTACTATAAGTTAAAAACAACTATAAGTTAAAAACAACTGAGACAAATTTCTTTCATTACAAATTTACAACGCTGACACAAATTTTGTCACTAATGTAAAACTAAAGCCTAAAAAAAGGGTTTATAGACAGATAGGTTACTCAACTTTTCAACTTTATTCGCCTAAGTTACCAAACTTTTTTTGTGTGCAAATAGGGTATTGGACTACACGGAGTTGACATTCAGGTTACTGAATTTGTAAAATGAGACATTTAGGTTACTTGACTTACCTAAAAAAATGCATTTGGGTTACTTAACTTACCTAAAAAAATGCATTTGGGTTACTTTGATTACACTGAAAAATTGAGGTTGAATGTTTAACTAAAGTTCAGTAACCTAAGTGAACAAAATGAAAGTTTGGTAACTTAGGCGAACAAAGTGGAAAAGTTGGGTAACATGTCTTATATAAAACCCCCAAAAAAACAACAATCAAAAGTAGAGGTGGCAATTTGTGCCCAAAATCAAAAAAATGGGCTAAATGGGCAAACTTTTAAAAGATTTGGTCACATTTGGACCCCCTTTTTTTTTTAAATGGGTATGTATTGCCCATTTAGAAGTTAAATGGGCATAATGGGCACATATTTTTCTTGAACATTAGATTGTTTTTAAAGAAAAACTTATATTTAATTTTTTAAATATAAATGAGGTATTACGTTCGAGGAATTTATTTCGTCGTTTTGGGTCCTTTTAGAAGCGATTCGTATAACATGAGCCCGTTTTGCCCGTGCCCGTTTAGCCCGCGCCCGTTTTGCCCATAGCCCGTTTGGCCCGTAGCCCGTGCCCGCCCAACCCGCCCGTTTTGCCACCTCTAATCAAAATAATAGAATTATAGAACTAACAAAACCATTGTGTTCACGATCTAAAAAACACAATTACCAAACTTTTGGTTCAGGTTTCACTTTATAAACCTAATTTGCTAGCTAGTCACCTCTAGATTATTTAGTCGAGTATAAATAGCGTAACAAAATCCGTAGAGTTCTTTTAACTTTATAGAAAACCATTACACTATAAGTTTAAACTTGAAAAAATGGCTCATATCTTATTATAAGTTGTCACAATGCCACCTACATGAAATACTTTGGAGGTTATTATTAGATGAGTAATTGGTGTTACAAGATTGCGTTGGACCGTTGGTGGTAGTTGAGATTTACTCGTTCTGCCTCCTATCTTTAGTTGGTCTATTGGATATTCTAAAGAGATGCACGTGGCAAGTTCTCAACAATGAAAGCTAGCAAGGTTTTTCAGGTAGGGAAATCTATACGACCACGTGTCCCAATCTTAGGTCAACATTTGTCCTTGCTAAGATGACATGGTTAACTTTGAAATCAGAAGTCACTATATGAGAAGATCATGTCTGTCACAGATTCGGATTACTCCGTATGTTTATAATCCAAATCTACAATGATCTTCTCTAGCATCACTGCCAAGTGCCAATCACTCACCCACACGTGTCCCTAATGCTTTTCGTTTATAGTATTTGTGTATATGTTTCTTTTTTCTGTCATTAAAAGTTTAAAACAATACAAAAGTTGTCTCAATTGATATTGTGATATAGTTAATAAGTTAAAGACAATCAAAAGCTTTATAAGAATCATATACGTACAGTTAATTTGGAAGTTGGTAGAAGTTCTTTATCAAATATTATCGAGACTTAAGATTATTTTTTTAAAAATAAGCTTTAGTCAATAATCTTTATTTGACAACTTAAGATTGTGAATTATTTTAGAAAAATAAGTTTTTAAAAAGTAAGTTCACAAAACCAGCTTTTCCAACTGCAGCACCAAAAATAACAATAATAATAATAATAATAATAATAATAATAAATAAATAAAAAATGTTAGTTTTTTTCCGCATCAACAACAGCACCAACATCTATTTTTGCCAAAGATTCCCCTGGATAATTAATTGGTTTTCATTTAGTCTTTAGTTTTGTTAACTGCATTATTTCAATATCTTAGCATTTAACCAAATTATCTGCATATCATTAATTAGACACCTACATACGTTTTCCCAAAAATAAATATGTAGATAAGGAAGAATGAGAGGTTGTTTAGTTGACTCAGAAACTTAGGACACATTAACAAGAATCACGAGTGCACTTTTGCACTTTTGCTTGGTGTAAGCTATGAGCTGGTTTCCTTACCATCCTATATAAGCCCTTTTAATGGCTTAATCCTGTATCAACGTAAAACACATAACATGGCTAGGATTCCTTTGTCTATAATGATAATGCTTCTTCTCATCCATCTTTTATCTCCTCCCTCTATCAAATGTGGCGGCAAGACTATATCCTCTGGTGTTGCTGCCATGAGGCCATTAGAAGAAAAAGGCGGAGAACATGTTACGTACAAGCCCAAAGCAAGTGTGACAACTCAAGGTCAAGGTGTGGATGGTTGTTTGCCTAAAGGAATTCGACATAGTTCTGGTCCTAGCCGCTACATAAATAATCAACCTCTTAGCTTGACTGGTTCATCATGCTCCACTACTTCGCCATGAACTGAATTACATAAGCTCACTTGTACCATTACCATATAGTATATACTGTGTCATCGTACGCTATGTATAGGACCATTTAGTCTTATTTGTTTATTACTCACGTTAAATATATACAATTTCAGGATTGTTTCATACATGTATAGTGGTAAATAGAAGTTTACGTGATGCATGCACTATATATTTGTTTATAAGTTTCTTTTGTTTTCGTATTTAGCTCTTATGTTTCCAGTTTCTAACAAATATATATGTGATATATGTGAAGCTTGGTGTGCTAATTCGACTAAAGCTAGATAACAGCACAAGAACCAACTACATCAATCAACTTGGACGGACCCACTTGGGAGTCGGGTGTGGCTGGTCACGAAGTGTAAATTGTTTTCAAAATATGCAAAAAAAAATTACGTGCAACCTTCGATTTTAACTAATATATTCTTTCTGATGCAACTTTATTACTTATAATTATAAAAAAAGAAAATTGGGTGCAACACCCTCTAAAATATCATAAGTTCGTCTCTGTCAATCAATAACGATTACAGCAATATATTATACTCTACGTAGAGAGATCGAGCTAATTTTGAGTTTAGCTAATTAGACACACGTACATGATGTTTTAAATATACCAATACAGTATATCTTAAATTATGGTAAACCGGAAAGGCTGTTTTTGGCATGTAACATTGCATAGATTATTTATAGGTTAATTAACCATACGGGGGGCGGAGCCGAGAGGCCGGTCGGTGCTTGGCCTTCCCCAATAGCCCAGCTAGTTTGTTTCTCTTGCGTGTTATAAGGCGATGCCACACATGACATTATACTACGACAAAAGAGTTCAACCCGTTTACACAAAATCTTGGCTACACCTCTGATCATACCTTAAGCTTTTTTCACTTTGTCTAGTTCCACTTGTTTGAATCAGCTGTAGGATTGTTTGAGGCTACAGAGTTCAGATTCAAATGTTGATTCACTGTCAAGTTGTTATGAACTTGACTTCAAATTTTGTTTACTTAGAATTTATTAAATTTTTTTTGCTCATCTATACAAGTTTCATCAGCAATATAATCATATACACTTGGGCCTGCTCGGTAGCTCATTTTGATTTGGGCCAATCTCATTAGTTATTCTTTGTAGTTTGTTCGATCCATTTATTGAAATTTATGAAGACATCCATCACGAGAACTAATTTATAAATCTTTCATAAAATTATACACCATCATTGCAAATTTGCAACAAGTTACACAAATACGCAGGGATGTAGATAACTAGAACATAAATTGATGTTAGATGAAGATGTCCGAAAAATGATAACGAATGTCAGAAAAGGAAGGCATGGAGATGACAAATCGTCGACGAGTTAGGAAGGCTAAGGGTGTAAAGGTTTGGAACGAACCTTCAAACTCGTCTCCCTCATCAAGTATGATTTTCTTGACATGCAGTGGGTCCAAGAATTTGATTGTCAAATCATAAACTTAACAAATTCACCTATTTGACTTTTTGAAAGGCAAATTCTCACACACAGCCAATACAATGTCACTTTTGTCCTGTTGGACTTGAACCCCTAATCTTTTGGTTGGGAGACAGGGCCGGTCCTGAGATTTCTAATGTCCTGGGCGAGTCGGAGAAAAAATGCCCCTTGTGAAGCTAGGCGGCATTTTCTTAATCCAATTTTATTTGATAAAGAAAAATGTTCAATACGAGACAATTCATATTAACTTCAAGATTTCTAATTTTATTTGACAAATACAGTAATTGACTTCAATGCATGTCAACATCTAATTGTGTGATGTAAAACTCAGTAAAAGAGTTAAAAAGATGAAATGGAGCAAAATGGCCCAAAAATATAAAGAGCTCAGAAGGGCCTGTTGTGTCAACCTGGGAGTTCAGATTGTTCTGATGGACCCAACCATCAGTAAAGGCATCATCACAGCTCTTTTTAAAGTGCACCAGCTGGGAATAGAACCCGGGTCTATTTCATGACATGATACTATTCTAACACTAGACCACTGGTGCTTACATGTTGTTGAATGGTTTTAAAGATCAATATAAGAAACACATTTGCATGTTTTGATTAAACGTCTATTAACACGTTTATTATGCAAAATGAACTGCTTTATTTCCTTTCAAACGAAATTAGTTAATTATTAATCCAAATTCATCTTCTAGCTTTGAAAATAGATATTTAAAACTGAATTAACTAGTTATCTACATTCATGATCTTCGATAAATACTAAATGAAACATCGACACTCACATATCGTCAGCCTTCTTCTGAGCTCATTATAATTTCTTCATATTCTTATCCATTGACAATGGGTTTCATCTAAGAAACATACCACATATCAAATCTTCATTAAAATCATCATCCCATCTTCTTAATTCCATCAAAACCACATATACCCATTTCACCAAAAGCATCTTTTACACCATTACACCAACTTTCATCATTCAATTTTTACTAAAGACTTCATCTTTTTCCACTTCTTGAGTTGCACACCAAGTGTTTGACATTTTGCCTCAACCAAACCAAACCCACTTTATTTTGATTCTTTGACCGTCTTGGTCAAAGAATCAAAATATGAGTTTGTTTTAGGGTTTTTGGACCTTCTCAGTCCCTAAATCGAAGTTTGTTTCTCCTTTTTGGGCTCCCTCCATGGAGGTGAGTGGTTGTTCTTCGGTGGGTGTTTGGCCGTGTCCTTTTAGAAATTTCCATTGTTGCCCAGATGGAATGGCGGGGGCGAAGGGGTTTCCTCGGTTGGTTGCCCATATTAAGCGTCTCCATTTGTCGTTGGACGATCGGAGGGGGGCCTTGAGAGAGGCGCTTTCCGCGGACTGTGAATTGTTTGTTTCGGTTGGGGAGGCTTTAAAGGTCTCGGATCAGTGGTTGTGTGGGGTGTGTATGCGTCTACATGCTCTCAGTCGGGCATGCCATCATGAGGATGGGTTGGCTCGGTTCAAGTGGGTTACGGGAGATGTTGAGGAGTTTATAGTGGGGATCGCTAGGCCACGTGTTGGGAGGGAAGTGGTTCCTTTGGGAGGGGTGGTGGTGGATGAAGTTCTCCTTGATCGTGTGTTCTCCCTACCTATCACGACTGTTAAGAGCATCCCTCATAGTTGTCGTATGGCTTTTTCTCATGCTTTAGTTGCTGCTCTGGGTAAAGTGGCGGCTATGCCAACATCTATTGAGGCGTGGGTAAAACTTTTGTTGTTACCGCGTTGCACGTTACGTGTTTTCTGGCCTTCTAACCGTCAGGAGCGCAAGTCTGGTAATAGGAAGTCTTTGCAATGCCTTAGTATTCAACGGTCGTTGGCTGCTTGGGGTGGGGATGGTTTTGATGAACTTATTCTCTCGCTTTTTGCCCAACCCTTGAGGGTGGCCCCGGGAGAGGATGGGCTTGGCTCTGGGTCCGGTAGCTCAGCAGTGTGTTCTAATGTTAAACAATGTTTGAGGAAAGTTTCGGACGGGCATTTCACTGCGGCTGTTAAAGTATTATGTTCTTCGGGGGTTGCACCTTATGGTACGGATACTTTGACAGCATTGTTGGCTAAGCATCCCATACTTCCTCCCCCGGTTATGCCTATTTCCTTGCTCTCTGAGCCTCCACTTGTTGTGGATGTTGATAGCGTTCTTGGGTGTATTCAATGTTTCCCAAAAGGGACTTCTTGTGGGCGGGACGGATTGAGGGCCCAACACATTTTAGATGCTTTTTGCGGAGAAGGGTCGGTGATGGCTGTTGGGTTACTCAAGGCTATCTCTGTGGTGGTTAATTTATGTTTGGGGGGGAGGTGCCCTAAGGTTTTGGCGGAGTTTGTTGCATCTGCGCCCCTCACACCGTTGCTCAAACCGGACAATGGGATTAGGCCTATTGCCGTGGGCACGATTTGGAGGAGGCTGGTATCCAAGGTGGCTATGAGGGGTGTCAAGAAGGAGACGTCCAATTACCTTGGTGATTTTCAGTTTAGAGTGGGAGTCCCTAGTGGGGCAGAGGCCGTGCTCCATAGCGCGAACAGATTCTTACATGAGTTTCATTCAGATGGGTCGTTGGCTATGCTTACTGTTGACTTCTCAAATGCCTTCAACTTGGTGGATCGGACTACCCTTTTAAATGAGGTTCGAACTCGATGCCCGTCTATTTCCCTATGGGTAGATTTTTTATATGGTCAGTCGGCGAGGTTATATGTGGGTGACGACTATATTTGGTCCACCACTGGAGTTCAGCAGGGGGACCCTTTAGGGCCTCTTCTTTTTGCCTTAGTTTTGCACCCACTTGCCCGCCGGATTAGGGATTGTTGCAGACTTCTTTTCCATGCTTGGTATTTGGATGATGGTACGATTATCGGTGACACTAAAGAGGTAGCTAAAGCCTTAGATATTATCATGGCTGAGGGCCCCCACCTGGGCCTTGAACTCAACATTAAGAAAACAGAAGTTTTTTGGCCCTCATGCAATGGGGTGAAGGTACAGGATGGTTTGTTTCCCCACGGGATTGGGAGGCCGACATTGGGTGTGAAACTCCTTGGAGGCGCTGTTAGCCGGGATGCAGGGTTTATTAGCAGTTTGGCTGTGAAAAGGGCATCTCGTGCTGTGGAACTAATGAGTTGTCTCACAAGTCTGCGCGACCCTCAATCTGAGCTCCTTTTGCTTCGCTCATGTATGGGCGTCGCTAAGCTGATGTTCGGTCTCAGAACGTGCCAACCGATGTATATAGGGGAAGCTGTTTCTGTTTTTGACAATGGCCTTCGGAAGGCAATAGAGGCCATTGTGGTTTGTGGGGGCCCTTTTTTTGGGGATTTTCAATGGAGGCTCGCATCCCTTCCGACTCGGTTTGGTGGGTTGGGTTTATGTTCGGCTGAGGATGTATCTACTTATGCTTTTGTGGCCTCGAGGGCGCAATCTTGGAGTTTACAGGATCACATTCTTCGGGGATGTGGTATTGATGGGGTTGACTCTGATTATGGGTATGCAATGGATCGCTTGCGCATGTCCCTTCCTGATTTCGATCTTAGCGGTTTCTCTAACAAGGACACCGCCCCACCTAAAGCCCAAAATGTTTTGGCGTGTGCCCTTTTTAGTGGAATCGTCCGGAGTTTGGGAGAGAAGTTCGATTTATCCCCTCGGCAAAAAGCGGTGTTTGAATGTCTCCGAGCTCCTCATGCTCAAGATTTCTTGACGGTTATCCCCATTGAAGGGCTAGGCCAACATATGTCGGCCCTGGAGTACCGGACTATCCTTAAGTACCGGCTAATGATCCCTCTGTTTCCGGCTGATGAGTCTTGCCCAGTCTGCCGCAAGGTTTGTTTAGATTCCTTTGGCGAGCATGCGGTCCATTGCAAGGAGTTACCGGGTTTCAAATACAAGCATGATTTGGTTAGGGATGTTCTGTATGATGTTCTTAAACGAGCAGGAATTTCTTCTAAAAAAGAGGCCCCCGTGAACTTTCTGACATATCCGCTTGAAGGGAGGTCTACTTTACGGCCAGCTGATATACTTGTGTTTGGATGGGCCGGGGGGAAACATGCTTGTGTGGATCTTACCGGAGTGTCCCCTCTTGTTGGGCTAAGGGACAATGGGTTTGTTGCGGGACAAGCGACGTTGAAAGCGGAATCAAGCAAAGTTGCTAAACACGAGAAAGCTTGTATAGAGAATCAACACGTATTTACCCCTTTTGCTTTTGATACATTTGGGTTCCTAGCTTCGGCAGCTGTGGAGTTTTTGACTAGGGTTCAACGGGTTGTGCAAAGTAATTTTGCGACCCCTAAGTCACAAAATTTCATTTTTAGTAGAATTGGTTTTGCTATTCAAAAGGGGGTTGCGGCACAGCTTGTTGCCCGTTTGCCTGCCATCTTATTGTAATCCGTTATTACAAGTAATAATAGAAATTCTATTGCTAAAAAAAAATAAAAAAAAATGAAACAAACCATGTAAATATGGCGAAACCTTCATCTGTTACCCTGTAGTTTAATCCTTTTGGATGTTAACAACGTCGATTCCAATGTTGAAATCCATCGTACTTTTATCTTCAATTGGAGGACGCATTCTTCGGTATATATGAAAAATTATGAATTCCATGAGTAGTAAGTTTGAAATAGAAGCAACGATATGACTAGTGTTTTTTTCTCTTTCATTTGCTCTTCAATAGCGTGATAATGTGTGTTTCTTGTCATTCTACCACTAGATCACTGGTGCTGATATGTTATGCTTTTAATTAAAAAGCTTAGCATGCTAAGAAAAACAAGCTATGTTCAACATTAGTAGGCTACGCCACCATTAGAAATGAACTGCTCTTGTTTCCTTTGAGACTCATGTATTTCTAATGCCCTGGGTGATGTCATAACCACACAATTCTTAATTTTTTTTATTTTTTATTATTTTTTTTAAACTAAATTGTCGTAGTTTTTTTTATAACGGATTACAATAAGATGGCATGCAAACGGGCAACAAACTGTGCCGCAACCCCCTTTTGAATGGCAAAACCAATTCTACTAAAAATGAAATTTTGTGACTTATGTGCCGCAAAATTACTTTGCACAACCCATTGAACCCTAATCAAAAACTCCACAACTGCCGAAGCTAGGAACCCAAATGTATCAAAAGCAAAATGGGTAAATACGTGTTGATTCTCTAAACAAGTTTTCTCGTGTTTAGCAACTTTGCTTGATTCCTCTTTCAACGCCGCTTGTCCCGCAACAAACACATTGTCCCTTAGCCCAACAAGAGGGGACACTCCGTTAAGATCCACACAAGCATGTTTCCCCCCGACCCATCCAAACACAAGTATATCAGCTGGCCGTAAAGTAAACCTCCCTTCAAGCGGATCTGTCAGAAAGTTCTCGGGGGCCTCTTTTTTTAGAAGAAATTCCTGATCGTTTAAGAACATCATACAGAACATCCCTAACCAAATCATGCCTTTGAAACCCGGTAACTCCTTGCAATGGACCGCATGCTCGCCAAAGGAATCTAAACAAACCTTGCGGCAGACTGGGCAAGGCTCATCAGCAGGAAACAGAGGGATCATTAGCCGGTACTTAAGGATAGTCCGGTACTCCAGGGCAGACATATGTTGGCCTAGCCCTTCAATGGGGATAACCGTCAAGAAATCTTGAGCATGAGGAGCTCGGAGACATTCAAACACCGCTTTTTGCCGAGGGGATAAATCAAACTTCTCTCCCAAACTCCGGACAATTCCACTAAAAAGGGCACACGCCAAAACATTTTGGGCTTTAGGTGGGGCGGTGTCCTTGTTAGAGAAACCGCTAAGATCGAAATCAGGAAGGGACATGCGCAAGCGATCCATTGCATACCCATAATCAGAGTCAACCCCATCAATACCACATCCTCGAAGAATGTGATCCTGCAAACTCCAAGATTGCGCCCTCGAGGCCAAAAGATGTTTACAATAAGAGAATTGATACCTACACCACATCTTTTGATGCATGCACAACAATTTATGCATTACAATTTGTAATGTACAATATTATAATGCATAAATTATGGTGCATGCATCAAAATATGTGATGTGAGTATCACCCCTTTACAATAATTCAACACTTCCACATTTTAATTACTTAATAAAATCTGAAAAACAAAATAAAGTTCAAACATATAAATACAAAATAATAACATTTATATTTTTTATTCTTTTTCTAAAATACTTGACGAAGTCTTAATTTTTTTTAAACTCACATATCCTTATAGAACATTTGTTAGTTTATTAACAAACATAATAAATACAAAATTTAAAACTTAATACAAACAAATTAGAAAATTGTTATGTCAGAATAGTGAAAAAAAAGTGCAAAGCAGTAAAATACAATTTCTTTTTTCAAGTAATTTATTTTCCAATACCGTTCTTCTTTACATATCTTCTTTGTTTTCTCTGCAACTTCCGATCTATGTCCTCATCATCGTCTAAACTCTCATTTCTTCTACACGCGCTCAAAGAATATGATGCTCCTCAACATTTTGATGCCCTGAGTTTTTGTCCAGCTCACCCAGTACCAGGGTCGGCACTGTTAGGAGATAACCATCTCACGGATACCAGTAGACCAAAAGCCCGTCGATAATTCACCTATTTAATTATTCATACACTAATCTTTGTCACTGATTTTAGGATGATCAAACACGTTAATACCTTTTCAAACTTAACATTCATCATAGAACGTATTCATAGTATTTTACTACTCTTTGCGTCTCAAAATTATTGTCAGGAGATAAAAATCACACAGTTTAATAAAAGTGGGACTACTATAATTTTCAACTATTCAAATAGAATATTATTTCACTAAATTTTTTTTAGTGCTTAAAATATAAAGTGAACAATTATTTTAAACATTTAAAAAAGAAAAAATAATAAAATATGAACTATAATTTAAAGACAAATGGAGTAGTTAATATAGCTTTAAAAATGTAATTAACTAATTAAGTTTTTGATACACCTCTTTATAGTTCATACCCAAGTAAGTGAAGTAACAATCTCTTATTATTATAGATTTTCAAAAAGTGGAAAAAGATGTTGAAACCGTGTTTATTCTTTCATCTCCGACTACTTATCCCTAATAGGATCAATGAGAATGCATAATTCTTCTACGTGAAAAAGTTGAGCATTCCTATTTATTAATAAAAGTTAAAATTAGCTTCAATTTAATCAAGCCCATCTAAATTTTATCTAGCAAAATAAATATGTATAAAAACATGTGTTAATTGTTTTATAAAAAAACTTAAAAAATTAGAGAGTAATTAATAAAACTTTAGCTGTTAAATTTTAAATAAATTATATGGACTTAAATATACTTATCAGTTTCATATAAATTTAATAAATACCCTTCGACTTTATACTCCGTATGCTTTATATTTTATAAAAACAAATGTATTTCCACGGAATTATATATATAAAAAGAAAAGCTTGAGGTATAGTGATATATAAATGTATACACGAGATTGGACATATACGAGTGACTCATAGTATTCCTCTATGAGATTAAGTAAAGATATATGAAAAATTATTCTTTTTTAACTATCAGAATTCAATAACAACTCATGGTATTCCTCTTTATAAGTTTAACTTGAGCATGGGTTTAAAAATCGGCTTAAATATTAAAATCAATGCACGACCTCACATGTTACTGTAAGATGAAAATAAATAGACGGGATTGTACATATAACAACAACACATATTTTTTTTAATGTCATCATGTGCTACTAAACATACATAATGTTTAGATGATGATTTCAATAGTTAAATTTAAACAAGATCAACGTAAATATCATGTTAGTTAAACAAAGTCAAATCTTTCATACAACAAAAAATTATACAAAATGTTAATTGATATTAACGCATAATGAAAAATTTATGTAAAAACTTGTGCGTGTACGGGTGTTATAACTATATAAGTAGGGAAATGATTCACACAATCTTAATTTTTATTAGCACACACTAATGTATGCATTAAACAGTGTATTTTAAGTATAACTTGCTTTAACTATTTGGACATTGGAAAAAATATAAAATGTGTAAATCACTCCTCATATAAGGGTAAAAGCCATAAAATAACAACGTACTTTCTCAAATTTACAGAGTTGAAACACATACTTTTTTATTAACATATATACCTACGTACTTTCGAATTTTGTTCCGACTTCACCCATATGACCGATTTATATTAATATAATATTATATTAAATAATATTATTTTATTATAATATGGGTAAAGTCGGAACAAAATTTGAAAGTACATAGGTGTATTATGTTAATAAAAAAGTATGTGTTTCAACTCGGTAAATTTAAGAAAGTACGTTGTTATTTTATGGCTTTTACCCTAAAAATTAATATAATTTTTAAGAAATTTTAAATATTACAAAACCATTAATTTATAAATTTACATAATATTTAAGTTCAAAACAAAATTATTAAAATATTATTACTCATTATAGTATCTGGTCAAACTCCATGCTCTAAAACTAGTACTAGGTAGTTATTTGTTAAGTTCCATCTAGCGGTGTCTAAAACATCATTACCTTTTAGCATTCATACTTCGTAAGATATTTTAACATGATTATGCTCAATAGTGTTATCACATCAGTCATGTATCACTTTTTTCTCTTTTATATTGCTTATCTCTTTGACATGCACAAATACTTTTTTTCCCCTTTAATATTACTTATCATTCTTCATCAAGATATATCTATGACATACACAAATGTGTTTCTTTCTAGAAAGCAGTTCTTATAATTAAAACAAAAGCAAAACAATGTACTTCTAAAGAAAAAGAGAAAGAAAAAGAAAATATGAAGTGATCTCCAACGAAACGCAAATACCTACCACCAATGCGACAATGCCTTATCTTAAACATGAGGATCCGTTGCCCGCGTGATGGATCTTAAGTCTTAACATCTATCTTAGTTTGATGTTTGTTATTTGATACTAGTTTTTAATCCATTTAATCTACGTTTGCCCAACTATGAAGGGCTACCTTCAAACAACTGGGATTGTTATGTTTAATATCGTATATATAATATGCATATGTAGATCGAATGACTTATGTTCTAATGGTAGCATATATTGTGTGAAAAACTTTCTAAGCAAATGGTACATATCATCATTTTTTATGCAACACGTCTCTAGAATGTGTATATTCTAACACTTTTATGAAAGTTAGTAATATATTTTAAAACAATTCTTAATCACGTACTTAGATAATTAGGTATAACATGTAACAAAATGTATTTAAATAATCGTTTACAGTGCAAAAAAAAAAAAAAAAACCTTCAAAATAATCATTCTCAGAAGTAGGGCTGAGCACCGAAGGTTCAAAACCGAACCGGACCGACGAAACCGACCGAACCGACAAAAACCGAACCGGACCGACAGCCCGTCGGTTCGGTTCGGTCCGGTTCGGCCCAAAACCGACAAAAACATGCCAAAATACACATAGACCGACAAAACCGAACTGAACCGACAACATTCGGTTCGGTTTCGGTTCGCATTTTTCACGGTTTTTGGTCATCGGTTTTGTCGGGTCGGTTCGGTTCGGGTCGGTTTATGACCGACGCTCAGCCCTACTCAGAAGTAACCACATTTATAGCTACGTCTTTGCGAATCAAAAGCGAACTGTGCTTTTCATTTGTGAACCGGAAAGCAAACTTTTGTTTAGTTCACAAAAGTGTAGTCTGCACTTTATGGTGGCGTTTGCAATTATGGAAATAAATTCTTCTTGTTATTTTTTACACATGTATTATATCATAAGTTGTCAATTAACACGACATATAGCACAAAAACAACAATAAATTTAGAGAAAGGCGACGTATAGCATAAAAACAACAATAAATTTAGGGAAAAAAATGATATTCATAGATTTTAGTTAGTTTTTTTTACGCGAATTGTTAATTCTAAAAACACTCAAATATGCAATAACAAAGATAATTTTCATGTAATAGATTGGAAATCTTATTCAGATTTCTTCATGTTTGATACGTTTATGACATTGCGAAGTTCAAAATTTTAAAAGGGTTTGCGACCGAAAGTTAGGGAAAATGTAGGCTACTCGCATTTTTTTTAAATATAGGTCACCTTTAGATTTACGAAACCAAGAGTTATATTCAAGGGCGGACCCATAACTTATAGTCATCGGGTGCAAATAAAAAAATATAGAAGAATTGCGAAATCGACAGGTTCATTTTGAAAAAAATCATGATTTTTTGATAAAATTCACTATGTGAATATAATCCATGGTGTTCCCGTGAATCCCGGAAACCCTCTTAGGTCCACCCTTGGTTATATTGTCTACATAATACCATAATTATCGGCTTTTTTTTTTAATATAAGTTTATATGTGAAAATACATAATACCCAAATTAATTTAAGTAATTTAAAAATAAAATAAATAAATAAATAAGAAAAAAATAAAATAAAAGATAAATCGTTAAAGCAAAAAAGAATAAAGAAAGCAACTGAAGAACAGAAACACAACGACACACGGTTCCACCAACAAAACAGAAACAAAAACAAAAACAAAATCAAACATCAAAACATCTGATCTCTAATTAATACATCATGGGTTGCTCCTCATCTCTTCCAGGTACTCTTTAATTAACCATTTTCCTTAGGGTTTTACTATTTCAATCTGATATAATCTTCATCAAGATTCTTATATTTTGTTAAATTTATGGATTTTGAGCTTTAAATATTGTTAATTTGAGTTTAAATTGGTGTAAAGTTTTGAGCTTTATTAGGTTTAGTGTTGGTTTTATGAATTTTTGAGGTATTTGTGTTGAAGTTGTGGTTTTTTGATGATTGGTTTTGTAGATAGGAGTGTGGGGCGGGTTGGTGGACTTAATCCGGAGAACGGCGATTCGGATGCTAAGAATCTTCGTGTTAAGGTACTTTCTCTTGTTTGGTAAAGAAGTTTTGTTTATAGTATTTAAGTAGTGTTTACCTATTTAGGTTTTTGGGTAACCATGGTTTCCCATCTTTTGGCCAATTAATCCACGGGGTTTAAGCCCACCGCCACACAGACACAAAACCGGGTAAAGCCCTCCTTTTTTTTGGGAAGGTTGGCGTGGCCATTTTGGTTGTTTGCACCAAGCATGAATTGAACTTGAGACCTCTCGCATTTTAGTGATGATGGGTGTTTTGAGTATCATTAATCCATGATATGATAGATTTTTAGTATGTCTTGTTCAGCGTTGTAACGTTGTTGCTATAGGGTAGGAGATAGCATTTCATATTACGAGAGTGGCATTCTAATAGGCTTTTAGGAACGATTTTTGGGTTTGAATTATTCTTCTCTCCGTGTTTTTGGTATATCTTAGGTCATAATGTCATATTGATATGGTTACATTAGTTTTTTGAATGTCGCGCTAAAAAGTGTTGATACAAAATTGTAGTTGGGTTAATTTTGTGGTTCCATGATATACATGGAACTAGTCTTGGTTTGATATACATGGCAAGGCCAAGCTCTATAAAGGACTATGAGATAATTATATGCCTGATTAGTTATAGTTACATTTATTTATTAGGTGGTCTAAAAGGTATATTTTTTCGCATTGATTGATACGATAACATGTCTACAGAACTTGACTTTACCTAATATGCATTAGTGATTCTCGTGCAATGATGGCTACTTGTTCCACTTTACTGTAAGACCACTTATGCTCAAGCATGTAAAATAACTTATCTAACATAATGCAATATTATTATACGCTGTAAATAACTTACCAAACATGCTTTGATTCTCTCATAATCTCACACAAAACAAGGAACTTGTTTCCTACAAGTGATTTATAAACCAATATGATGAAAGCAAAGATAAGAAGTACAGACCAGAAAATTTGGAAGTGTAGATTTATTGACCACTATCATACTATGAGAAGTCCATGATATAATCAGAAAAAAAAAAAAAAAAAAAAATTATTTAGGGGATGGGTCTTGGCCTTTTTGAAGCGACTAAATGAAGCGGGATCACATTGAGATTTGAGAATACTATGCTGTTTGGGCATTGAGTCTTTTATTGAGATTTTTAGATATTTAATCTGGACATGTAAAATTGACCCAAATGGTCCTTGTACACTAGAAAGCCCTGTGCTTGGTTACTGCTGCATCTTGGATGTCAATCAAGAGACCCTCTCTATATTTCCTTTATTTTCTAAGTTTGAGTTCGAGTCTTGGAGAAATTTATCATTTACCCATTTCGTGTGGTGATCAATTTTAACCACTAAAAGGAAATTGAAGTTGATGGACATTTCACCTACACACTAGAAGACTAGTATTACTTTGTCAATGCCTTTAGATCCTTGTATATCTGTCTTACATTACACCATGGTATTAAACGCCCCCTTTTCCCTGGAAAATCACAATTGAGTGATGTTAAATGAAGCTTGAATGTGTCTTTGTTTGCCAAGAGGATCTTGATTCTTCATGGCTCATCTTTTGGTAATTTCTCTGTTTACCATAGTGTAGAAGTTTAAAAACTACCGGGCCTAGTTGTCAGCTTTTATGATTTGTAATTTTAGTCTCCTCTTTGAAATAAGCTTCATTAGTGATAGCTTGGCAATCATTGTGCGTTGGCAAGAGCAATTTTGAGCCAGTCTAAAAAATTCAGTGCTTCATTAAGTGATATTTTTCTCTTACTTTATTAGAAAAAGCTTTATTAGAGTTCTCTTAAAATGACTTCCCGATGTGCATATCGCTTAACCACGTAACTGGAACCTTGACCCTTTTTCGTAATGCTCGAATCTCTATCACAATCTCTCACAGATCTAACCAACAAGGAATTTTTTGTTTCCTTGTGATTAGTTAACTCAAGTCACTGGTACATGAATCTACAAAAATTACTCTAGTCATGCACGAAATCACATGTTGAAAGTAAAGTATCTAGACTGGTGAGAAATTTAGGTCCTGCAGTTCAGTCCCTGTGTGGAAGACTATTGTGTCATGAGTCTATTTAGCAAGAAATTAGAGGAGAAATGAGGATGAAGAAAAAGAAACAATCTGTTCGTCAATAAAAGTGACGTGCCCCCTTTTAGTAAAGGATACTAATCTATTACCATGAAAAAACTCAAATGAGTTGATGAAACTGCTTTGTTGTAACAAGCCTTTTTTCTATTTAAAGATTTTTAAGAACTTAAGATGGATATGCAACATAGAGTTCACTAAGATGACCTTTACATGTATGGAAGATCAGCACCTGGTTATTCAATAAGAAGAGCTTACTTGAGTTTTTAGGTAATATAACATAGAATTGTTTTCTCGAGAAGCTTCTCAAGAAATACTCATTCTGGATGCAAGATGTTCTTGCAACCTACTCAACTGGAACCGGTCTCAAGATAAGCAGCTGCGTGCAAAGTTTGATCTAGGTATCGTGTGTAGCAATTACTTCTAAATGAACAGTGACTGGGATGCTTGGTCTTATCCAAAGCAGAAAATTTTTGAGTAGAGTCGTGGAGATGGTTATATTGATGTTCACTTGTGAAGGTTTTTGTACTGAAATTTGGAAGCTCTCTTTTCTTTCTTCCGTTTCCAACGTATCAAGCTGACTTGAACAATAATTAAATAATATTTTTTTTTCCTGGTAGCAAAATTGTATTCTCCAGTTTCTTTTTTCTATGTTCCTATTCCAGATTCTAATTTAGAGTAATTCTAAAATAGGATCTGAGTTTTTGCTCTTTGATGTTTTTTTCTTTTATTGTACTTTTATTCTCTTAGTTCCAGTTTTCTGTGACCTATGTCGTCCTATACCAACTTCTACAACATATCTGATGATTTCTGTAATTTGGTTCATATGTTCTGCTCTACCTCAATGTGATAGTAGGTGGCCGTGCGCTACCCAACATTCAAATGTACTAAGTTATAAGTGATCTTGCCATTGCTTGAGCCCAATTATCTTATAAATTATAATAGCACAACATATTCATGACTTGTGAAGCTCTATTAATTGCTGAATGTGAGCTTGCATCAGTGAATTATGAACAATAAAGCAGGAGTTAATATAATGAATACAACTTATAGTAAATGTATACACTTATCTTTCCTTGATGTGCTGATGGATTGAACTTCATTTTATTACACTCTCTTTATATTTATCGTCAACTATTTATTTGATTACAGCTGGTGCTATTAGGGGACTCCGGTGTAGGGAAAAGTTGCATTGTTCTTCGCTTTGTTCGTGGTCAGTTTGATCCAACATCCAAGGTTACTAATTTACTTTGTCCAGTTAAATAACAGATTTAGATTTGATATTGAAGTTTCTTTTCGGTCATAATTTATACCTTGAAATGAAAACCATCACGCATATTTACCACTTCAAAAATAATTTCAGGTGACTGTTGGAGCTTCATTCTTGTCACAGACCATAGCTCTACAAGACTCGACAACAGTTAAATTTGAAATTTGGGATACCGCTGGCCAAGAGAGGTACTGTTGCAAGATAAACTTTATTTATTGATTAAGAGGATTGTCCATATGCTTTCGTTTTGTTGATTTGGTCAACATGGATTTCTATTTTTACTGCTTCGCACTTACATGATAGACTTATTTTGTCTGTCCCTATTGTTCAGGTATGCAGCACTGGCCCCACTTTACTACCGAGGTGCAGCAGTTGGAGTTATTGTATATGATATAACTAATCCTGACTCATTCCATAAAGCTCAATATTGGGTCAAGGTATGACCATTGGTATCCAATGCCTAGAATTTGGACTTCATATCAGTTTAGGATTAAAAATTTACACAATGGCAAATGCATGTTTCCATATCTATGATGATTCTTTTTAGTAGTGATTAAATTAATTTTGTGTTCTATAGGAACTACAAAAGCACGGGAGCCCTGATATTGTCTTGGCTTTAGTTGGTAACAAGGCAGATCTTCAAGAAAAAAGGGAGGTGTCAGTTCAAGTAAGAAATATGTTTTACATTTCATAGACTAAATAAGAGTCGGAAACTTTGACGTATTTACCTATAAATGGGTAAATTAAGGCTATGGTCTATCTCTAACAAGTCAAACGAGCAAAAAAAGATTAGCTTTAGGGTTGCATTGTGCTGATAATTTCCGATTTGCCTTTGTTTAACATCGTTGTGGTTGTTTTGCCAAAGGATGGAATGGACTATGCCGAAAAGAACGGTATGTTCTTCATTGAAACATCTGCCAAGACAGCTGATAACATCAATCAGCTATTCGAGGTACCACACTAAATCGTTTAATTTATTCTCTTATGTGTATTTCATGTCAAAGAACATGCTTGTTCATTCTCGGTGAAATGTTATTCGCAGGAAATTGCAAAGAGACTTCCGCGACCCACTACATCATGATACCATATATTGGAAGACATCAAGTAAAGGTCGTTATCGCTTCTTGTTGTGTAACCAAGGAGAATGTATGTATATTTTATGAATGGTGTTTGATCTTTACTTATCATATTTTGTTTAACCTCTGCGTGCCCTTGGTTAACTTGTAAAACCACAAGCACTTAAATTGAGTGAATGGCATTGTCTCCTTGTTAGACTTTGGTATTTTGTTCCAGATTCACCATTATATATGTACCAACGGTCAAATGGACATTGTTAAACGTTCAAGTGTTCAACTGTACAATATATTTTATATCAACTATTACTGAAATCACATGACGAATTAATTCTTTGGACTCGCGTTTGGTTGACTAGACGGGTGTGGATGTGGCATCTGTTAGAATAAGTGTAATGGTCACTAACATCACTACTGCCAACTCAGTGGCATATCAGCTTTTCACTCCACCACAAAATATATGTAGTAATGACCACCACCAAATACTCAGTATTATTACTATTTGGGTTTGTTTTGTGTGTCACGACTCGTGGTTTGCACCACCGATTCAACCTAAAAAACGTACCACCATGCGTGGTGGTGATGGTGTTATAGACACGTTGACGTGTAGTTGGCATCCCTGTTACGCTCGGTCTTAACCTTGTTCACCTTTTATTCGCAATTTGCTTGAAATAATATGCTCTATGATTACATGTAACTAGAGTCTACGAGTATTTCAATCTATTTGGAACGGCAAATTTACAACCAAGGACCTACATTTGTATATGTTTTGTTATTTCAGAAAGACATTTACACAGTCTTAAACCACATTCGTACCTTTTGAAATGGTACTTGAACCCTCAGATCCCTTCCCCGGAAAGGTACACACATTATCTTACACCTTGGTAGTTGGCACCGATAACTGGCTTAACTTTATAACTGTCTTAATAAAGATTTACGATTGATGTAGGGTACTAAGGGCTTGTTTGTTAAAATTTTCGTTTAGGCTGGACACAATCGTGACTCAGGTTACCGGGTGCAACATCAGCTTTCTCTCTCCGGCGACTAGACACGACCAAATTGCCACAATCGATGACCAAGGTTTTGTTTTTTGTTTCTTTTTTTTTTGTTTTTTTTTTTTTTTTAAATATCAAACGGTAATAACAATTTTTGGATTTTTGTTGCATGCAAAATCGGTCGAAATATTGACCGATCTTTCCAAAATGGTATCCCTCTACCGATACACCTTTTCCCCACAATGGGGATGACCGAACAAAACATCGGTCGTTGTGTTTTTTTTTATTGACCGACCGAAGTTTTGAGACCCGCTGTGTCTAGCTAAGTCACGTTTAATTAAAAGATGATTTAATGCATACACTCTCAATTTTATTACTTAATATTTTTAGTCATTTTTCTTTATTAAGTTACAAACAAACAATTTTCATATAACTTAACTAATTCAGTTTTTTTGTCTCATATTAAGTCAACTAAATCGAATTCAAACACCACCTAAGTATGTACTCCATCCCAAATTAAGTGCTTTATCTTTTTTTCTCTTTTTTATCGTTTGTTCTTTTCATATTTTAATCGATCAAATGGTTCTAACGTGAAAATGACTTTATATTGGTGTACAAGTGTAATGGTATCACTTGTCTTAAATTGTATTCAATTTGAAGTAGACTTTAAGTGAAAATGACATTTTATTAGCGTACAAGTGTAAATTTAGAGCCGCATAAAGCTCGGGCCAGATCGGGTTTGGATTGGGCCGAAAAAAGTCCGGGCGTATATAGTTAAAAAAAAGTCCTAATTGGGCTAAACCCAGGCTTTAACCAAAATATTATGTTTATTTTGGCTCGAATTGTCTGGACCAGAGCGGACCGGGCTTAGCCCTGCTCAGGCCCCAACTTTTTCAAGTTTTTTTTCTATATATTTTGTAATAATAATATGGTTATTATATATGAAAATATTTAATCAGCATTTATTAGAGGTGGCAATTTGTGCCCAAAATCAAAAAAATTGGCTAAATGGGCAAACTTTTAAAAGATTTGGACACATTTGGGCCCCCTCCTTTTTTTGAAATGGGCATGTATTGCCCATTTATAAGTTAAATGGGCATAATGGGCACATGTTTTTATCGAACATTATATTGTTTTTAAAGAAAAACTTATATTTAATTTTTTAAATATAAATGAGGTGTTACGTTCAAGAAATTTATTTCGTCGTTTTGGGTCTTTTTAAAAGCGATTCGAATAACATGAGCCCGTTTGGCCCGTGCCCGTTTAGCCCGCGCCAGTTTAGCCCATAGCTCGTTTAACCCGTAGCCCGTGCCCGCCCGACCCGCCCGTTTTGCCACCTCTAGTATTTATAAATACACTACTAAAAAAACAAAACAAAGTTATAAAGAAGCACATTAATTGTACAATAAAAACTCTCTAACAATAAAAGCTCAAGTTTTAGGTTTTGTTGGCGAGCTTTTTCGAGCTTTATGGCGTTTTTTTTCTTGGCTTTTTAGCAGACTTTTTCGGGCTTTGGGTTTAGCCCGGGTTGAAAGACCATTTAGACCTGTTGGGCCAGATTTGACTTTTTTCGGGCCGGGTCTAAGACCGGGCTCGTGCTTTAGCCCATCTGTGCATCTCTAACTAAGTGTAATGGTACTATTTGTTTTAAACTGTACACAATTTGAAGTACACTTTTAGATTACTCATAGCGGTCACATCACTTCACTTTCCATCTCAGCGTCACATCAATTTTTTCTCCCCTCACACTCTCTCGCTTTTCACTCTCAATAATCAACACACCATCACCTTTCATTAAAATATCAACTTGTATACAAATATATCTCATACACACTCACAAATCAAATAATTCAGTAATAAAAACATTAAGAAAGGCCCACTTTGCACGAATCATATAAGGTGAGAAGGTCATCTTTGTCTCTTTTTTTTTTATGTTCCTCACGCGCTACCACATTTACTCCCAATGGAGATCATGAGTGACGATAGGAAAAAACACCTCCTCACGCTCCCCAGTGGGAGCAGTCTTAATTTGAGACGTATAGAGTATTATATTAACATTTCTCTTATATCTTACTTCACAATAATCAATAATCACCGATCCTCAAATTTCGACAAGTATATGCAAAAACCCAAGCCACACTTTCTAGAGATGGTTACTCAGTTTTTCAATATGAAATATTTTTTTTTGAATGGCGAAATTTTATTAAAAAACTAGCAAGAAGCTAGACAAAAACAAGAGAAACAAAGGGTTACATATTAGAAATAGCGACTAACGGGTCTTTCAACCACGCCGCCCAGTTAACTCTAACCTTCCTACTTCGATGATTCATCCAAAGTAATGTTTGAGAAATAGTGTTGTCAAAAAGCATGCATTTCTTAGGCTTCACCATCTCAAACACACTATCATTCCTAAACTTCCAAACATGCCACCATAAAGAGAAAAACGTGGCTTCCAACACCAACTTATGCAAGGAAGTAAGACGCAAGTCCTTAAACCAAGACTCCCACGAAACAAGATCACTAAACTCAAGAATGTGAATACTCCACCATCGGCCAATAAGACGGTGTAACTCAGACACCAACGAGCACCCAAAAAATAGATGGTTACGAGATTCCACCTCTGAATCACAAACCGGGCACAAAACACAAGGAACGTCCACCCCTCTAGCTGAAAGGTTATTACGAGTCGGAATTTTATCTAAAAACATGCGCCAAATAAAAACAATAGGAAATATAATACGTCATAGAGTATGGATCTAGTGAGAAGAAATATTTCAATGAGAAGAGTGTGAAAAAATTATAGCCACATATTTCAAATAAGAAAAAAGAAATAATAAAGAGATGCATCTATTTTTATGGATGCAACTAATATTTGTGGTTGTGTTTTCTTCTCATTTTTCTCATTTTAATTCTATTTCTCATTTGATCCTACCTCATACGTCATAAGTATAACTACTTAATTGCTAATTGTTAGATCTTACTCATTATGTTAAGGGGTTTTCTAACTTGTGCATGAGTGTATACCAGTAATGAAACAAAAATTATAAACGTATATTATACGTAAATTAAGTGAGGATCAAATGAGAAATATAATTAAGATAAGAAAGATGAGAAGAAATTACAACCACAAATTTGAGATGCATTTACAAAAATATATGCATCTCACTATTATTTTTCCCTCCTTTTTAAAATATGTGGCTAGCAATTTTTCTCATTCTTCTCATTTCAATAACTCTTCTCACTAGATTCTTTCTCTACGTAAATATTAACAAGTAGAATATTCCAGCAGAACAAGATTAGATGGGACTATGGGAGACCTTACACAGAGTCATCGGTCATCAAGGCATACATTATGAGTGGATGGAAATATTTGTGGGCAAGTCTTAAAAGGTTATGTTTAATTTATTTGGACATACATTAATTGTTTATATCTTCAATAATAATTGTTCAACCTTTTTATTTAATTTTTCTCAACAAATTTTATGTACCACAAATTATGCACATTTTTATTTCTTAAACGTAGCTCTTAAGGCTACGCAGGGCCGTTTTTGAGAATGTGAAAAGTAGGCGACCGCTCAGGGCTTTAAAAACTTTAAAGACCTCAAAATTTGTCTCGTTAACCATTATATGCATGTGTACACATATTTTTCACGAAAAAAAAATATTTAGAAGAGAAAATATCTTAAATGAGTTATATGTTGAACATTTAGATAACTAATGACATTATATCTTATAAATGGTGAGATTTTATATATAATACTTTTTCTCGAAATGCTTTATTTTATAATTTTGTCCAAAATCCTTGAAAATTTTATAAAATTTCAGAAACTGTCCTGAAGCTATGTTTAGCAAAACACTAAAAATAATAACTAGAAGAACATAATATATTTTCTAGAACAAATCCTCAACATGCCCTCCACAATTAAATATCAGCTAAACAAATTAACTATGATTAAATTTTAGAAAATGACATAAAATATTGTAAACTCAGCACATTGAACGTTTCTATCAACGACTTGGAAGTCTTAGCACTTGTTTTCTTCTTCATGAGTTTTTAGTCAAATGTTATCTCCAATGCTCTATTATTGGCTCATGTATGATGTTATTTTATATTTTATAATTTAGAAAAACACGATCAAAAGTCTATCATAAAGTTCACCATTTTTGTTATGCCCGATTTACAAGTCATATGGGCATAGTCGTGACTAGACACGACCTTATCACATCAGCTTTTTTTCTCCGATGATCTGACGACGACTAAGTTGACACAGTTGATAACCAAGTTAAAAAAACAAAAGAAAGAAAGAAAGATAGAAAGGAAGAAAAAAATTGTGTGTAAAATATCGGTTGAAATTTCGACCAATTTGAGAGAATTTTGTTACTTGACCGACCCATGACCAAACACCCACTTAATGTGACCGACCATGACCGAGCTATGACCGATCACTTGACCCATCTCCATAGCCTAATAGCCTTTATATCCCTAGAATATTTAAGAAAAAGTAGTTTGTGTTTATCTTCTTTTTAATATCAATTATTTTTTTTGTACGGCATATTATAATAAAAAAAATCAAAGAGAACTAGCAAGGAGCTAGAAATTACGTAGGAGATTTCAACCAATTAGTCCAACTACTAATCTTACGACCTCTAAACTTAAGCCACAAAAAAGAATACAAATGAATATTATCGAAAATGTCACATTTCCTCAAAGAATGAGGGCTAAAAGTAACACTGTTGCGATACCTCCAAATCTCTTTCCAATGAGAATTAGAAGTGAACGAAGGCATGGAAGGGTCGCACCATACTCGAACCAGTCTCCAAATACTCAAAGCGACCTCACACTCGAAAAAAATATGTTGACAAGACTCCATGTTATAATTGCACGAATGGCATGAAATCGTGTTAATTTCAATCCCTTTAGCAGAAAGATTCAACCTGTCTTTGGAGCCTATCCAACCTTAAACGCCACAAAAATATGTTGACTTTACGAGGCAGAACTTTATCCCAAATCGTTTCGGGTTCCAAAGAAGGCAAAAGAAGATTATCAATATGGCGACGAGTAACACCAACCGAGAAAACACCATCATTGGAAAGAGACCAAACACAAGCATCTTCATCGGCATCAATAATACTGTGACCAATCTCAATCAACAAGTCGTTAAGATAGGCCGAGTTGTGAACCCCTAAATCTGTCCTAGACCAATTCCAACACCATTGACCGTTGGAAATACGGTCTCTAATCAAACAATCCTTGCCTTGTTCCAAACGGAATAGCCTGTTAAATCGAAGATAAAGAGGGGAGTCACCAAGCCAAGTATCCTTCCAAAAACGAACTAGAGAGCCACAACCCACTTTAAATCGTAAAGAATCCAAAGGGATAAAACCTCTCGAGTGCAAGTAGTTAGAGGATCCAACAATCTTTGCCCATAAACCATTAGATTTGCACCCGTGATCATCAAAACCGCCTTTTTGCCCATGAATCACCTTAATAATTTTAACCCAAAGAACCTTAGGATTTGAGCACATTTTCCAACGCCATTTTTGGAGTAAGGCGAAGTTAAACGATTTCAAACTACCAATGTCCAAACCACCTTTATCAAGAAAAGTAAGAGCGTTAGACCACTTGATCCAGGAAATTTTTCTCGAGTCTTGAGAACCTCCCAAAAAAAAAGAAGCACGAATACTCTCCAAGATCTTCAAAACGGTATCAGGAGCTTTAAAGATGGAGAGATAATAAATACCAAGACTTCCAAGGACGGCTTTTATTAATGTGAGACGACCACCGATGGAAAGAAGATTAGCTTTCCAAGATGAAAGCTTAGCACGAAACCTGTTAATGATAGGCGTCCAATTCGTTGAAAGATTCATATTAGAACCAATAGGGAGCCCAAGATATACGAATGGGAAAGAACCTACTGCACAACCTGTGATGTTAGCCATAAAATGCACTTCCTCAGAAGAGACTCCAATGCCATAAACGTTAGACTTATGGATATTTATTTTGACGCCCGATGCTAAATGAAAAACATGCAAGACGCGAATTATGTTATCCATATCTTGAGTAGAATAAATGAGATAATCACAACATCATCTGCGTAGAATAAATGAGATAACGTAACATCAGAATTACCAAGATTAATACCTCAGATGAGACCAGAATGAACCGCATCAGATAAGGCTAAATGAAGGTCTTCCATCACAAGAAAAATAAGAAAGGCGAAAGCGGATCGCCTTGCCTTAACCCGCGTTTCGGAGAAAACTCAGAGGTAGGGCTGCCATTGACTAAGATAGAAGTTCTGGATGATTCCAAACATGCTTTAATCCACGACCTCCATTTTAATCCGAAACCAAGGGTGTTTAAAACGAAGTCTAAGTATCTCCAGCTAACGGAATCAAAAGCTTTTTCGAAATCAACTATAAAAATCAACAACTTTTTCTTCTGTTTTTTATACCAATCTATCACCTCACTGAGCATAAGGGGGCCATCAAAGATTTGACGCCCCGAAATGAAGGCGGATAGTTCGTGACTAACAATTTTCCCGACAACTTTAGATAACCGGATTGCAAGAACTTTAGCAATGATTTTGTAATGAATACCAATAAGCGAGATGGGACGAAAATCAGAGATATTTATAGGATTGCTAACCTTTGGAATGAGAGTGATTAAAGACGAGTTGGAACCCAGAGGCATCTTACTAGAGGCAAAGAACGAAGATACAAAGCCGTGGATATCCATCTTTATCAAATCCCAATACTTCTTCACGAATGCAAAAGGGTAACCGTCAGGTCCGGGAGCTTTATTGCTACCACACTCCCAAACTGCTGTCTTTATTTCATCTAGGGAAATAACATCTTCTAAAAGGTTGTGATCCTGAGGACTTAAACCTGATGTAACCGATATAGAGGGGAAAGATATCAATGAATCACAAGCTTGAAATTTATCTTTAAAAAAGTTGAGGAAAGCCTCTTTGATCTGTTGAGGATCGGAGACCCAAACTCCCTCAATCATGATGTCGTGGATCGATTGAGTTCTTCTCTTTTGATTCACCAAACCGTGAAAAAAATTTAGAGTTTTCGTCACCCTCAATATCCCATTTTATCCGAGCCTTTTGAACTGAATCCATAGCTTCAAGTTTTTCAAGACTACCAGCTTCTTGTATAAGTTTGATTCTCTTTTCACGGTCTTCGGGAGAAGCTGAACCCGCTTCAATCTTTTCTTCTAATTGTTTTAGAGCATACATGATCTCCTGTTTATGAATACGTTCACCACTTTTAGAATTTGCAATCCACTGTTTGATTTTCACTTTCAAATGTTTTAGTTTTTCATGAGATAAAATATTAATGCCATCAACATTCGGCCCCATGTTAGCCCATTCCAACAAAATAAAATCATCGAAACCTTCACGAATAATCCATGAGTGATATATTTTAAAAGGAACTGGGCCGAAGTCAACTTTATTGCAATGGAGGAGGATGGGGTTATGATCCGACCACACACGATCAAGAGCAGTAACCCGCAAATCAGGTAATTCCTCTATTACATCTTCAGAAAACAAAAATCGGTCCAATTTACTTAGTTTAGTACCCGCTTTGTTCATCCAAGTAAATAGACGACCCCCCATAGGCAACTCGATCAGTCTAACATTATTGATAAAGGAATTAAAAAAATCAGCTTCACTCCTTTAATATCAATATTAGGCTATGCGCAGTGGGGGCGGTTGGCATCGGTTGCCACCGTCGGTTGTCGTCGATCGGCCCTCTGTGGAGGTGTCGGTCGTGGTCGGTTGGGGAGAAAAGAACCACAAACTCGGTTGGCCTAACAACCGAGTATAACTCACACTTTACCCTTTTTTTTTCAAAACTTTACCACTTTTACAACATTATAAATACCAACCTCAAACACATTTTTAAACACACAATTTCATACACAATTCAAACAACTTCTCTTCAATAATCATCATGTCACAAAGAAAAACTCCCAACTCAAAAACCCGACGATCCCGACTTCCCCAAAATTCCCCGAACTTGAATTTCTCACCGGATCCACCGTTTCAATTAACCGGTTTAACACCACCACAAAATCGGGATGTTTGTTTTCAAGCACCCGGTTTTAATTATCAAACACGACTACCACAACCCAACCCTAATCAAAACCCATTTTACGTCAATCGTCCATATTTCCCACCGGGTCGTCCGAGTATCAATCAAAACCAAGCACCAAGCGGTTCGTCATATCATCCTAACATGGATTTCTCACAATCTTCCCAACCTAGTCAATCGTTTTCACCGCTTCATGCTGTTAATCTTGATATGGATTATGAGCATTTTATGGAATTCCCTCCTGCTCAATGCTTCACGTCTCAACAATACCCGACTCAAGATGCTTCGATGGGACAAGGTTCGGGGCACGGTTCATACCACGGTTCTATTCGTGTTGAAGACGATGTCGAAGAGACGTCACCCGTCAAATCAAAGAAGGTTACAAAACGGGCTACAAAGGGGAAGGGCAAGAATGTTGCAACCGCACCCGTCAAACCATGGACAACAGCGGAAGAGGTCGCGCTTTGTAGAGCTTGGGTACATGTGTCAGAAAATTCGGAAAGAGGGAACTCTATCAACCGGAGTGGGTTTTGGGATGAGGTGATAGCGTACTTTGAAAATGAAACTGGTTCAACAAGAACCTACGACTCCATAACGACCAAATTGAAGGGTAGGATTCGTTCTAGGGTTGGTTTCTTTTGTGTAATTATGGATAATATCAAGGATAATCACGGAAGCGGTGAGAATGACGAAGACGACAATGAAAAGGCTTGTAACGAATACCGTGTGCTTCACAAGCATGAGTTTACATTGAAGGAGTGTTGGAAAGTTTTGAGAGGGCATTCTGCTTGGAAAACTGTTGAGATGCCTACTTTCACCAAGACTAGTCGGAAGAAATCCAGGACTTCGGAAACCACCTCGGGGTCAACAAAAGGTCCTTTTCATCCCCAAGACGTGGATGATTCTGAAGAAGAAGAGACTCGAGAATCACGACCAAAAGGTCGTGACGCAGCCAAGAAGAAATCACACGAGCCACCCGCTTCATTTGTTACTAATATGGCCAAGAACTTTTTCAGATCAAAAGTTCAAATAAGGAAAAAACCAAGAATATGGAAGAGGAATACATAAAGTTGAAGCAGAAAGAGATGGAGCTTGCAGAGGCAAGGGCAAGGCGAGCCGAGGAGTTAAAAAGGGAGAAACTTGAGCTCCAACGTCAGCAGCTTGCAATGGCCGCACGACAACTACAAGAACTTGAACAACTTAAGGCCGCAATCAAAGAACTTGAACACACCTCTCGACACAAATATGCCCGCACGACAACTACAAGAACTTGAACAACTTAAGGCCGCAATCAAAGAACGTTACAACTTAGATTATTAAGTTGCAGTTTTTAATAAGTTTTGTAACGTCTACGTTTTATTAGTTTAAGTTTTAAATTATTGTTGTAATGTTAAGTATTTTTATTAATGAAGTTTAATTTTGTTTTTAAAAATATTTGAATAAAAAAAATAAAAAAAAATAAAAATAAAAAAAATAAAATTCTCAGGTCACCACTGTGGCAACTATGTCGTCGTCAGGTCGTCGAAGAGAGAAAGCTGATGTGGCACCGACGAACTAGGTCGCCATTGTGCATAGCCTTACAGTAGTCCAATGAAATGAATAGCATCACTTGGCTCCGTTGCTACTATTTCAACAAGTTAGTTTAATGTTATACAGTAGTTTTTAAGATATTGTGTAATTTATTTTTATAATCATGTTTTTCTTAACTAAGATATTGACTACTTCCAATTTCCAAATATACTTATGAATTTAGGGGCCCAATTAGTTATAAGTTTCTATCAATTTATGACTTTTGTAAAAAGAAAAACAATATTATGTTAATTACTTTTAAGTGTACATATTTTTCTCAATTTCCACTGTAACCTAAAAAGCTCAACACTAAACGTTTAAATCAAGTGAGGTACCTAATTTAAAAATGTTGTCCGCCTAGATTTTTTATTTTTGGAAGAATTTCATATATATCTTTCTTTTGTGTCAAAATGATCATAATATGGTCATAATACTTAAAGAAAGACAAAAATATCAACTTTAATGTCTAAAAGAGTTATTTTTTTAGTTCGCTACACAGAACTGTCATTCTTGACAAGTATACTGCTTTAAAAAGTTATTAACCCTTTTAATTATATATAAATTGGGTATTTGGATATATATGTTAATTTTAAGTTTTAGATTGAATATATATGAAAATTTTAAGTTAGGTTGGATATATATGTAATTTTTAGTTTTAAATTGGATATATATGTAATTTCTATGTTAGGTTGGATATATATGTAATTTTAATGCAAAAGAAAATATATATGAAATTCTCCTTTTTTTTTATTATTATGTTTTAGATTGTACTTTTAAAGTTAGGGTCCGTTTGGTTTGTAGATAAGTTTATGATTAGAATTTGGATTTGAATTTAAATTTGGTTTAAGATTTGGATATAGATTTGAGATAGGAGAGAGAAAATAATATTAAAATATATATTAAATATTAAAATATAGATCAAAAGTTATACTACGGTATATATTAATAAGAGTTAATTACACAAATGGTTACTGTGGTTTGTTTGATTTTTCACTTTCAGTCACTAAACTTTTTTTTTGACTGATTCAGTCACTAAGGTATCTTTTTATTACGGATCCAGTACAAATCCGTATAAAATGACCAAAAAGCCCTTGTCACATTATTTTTCAAAAAGCCCTTGTCACCGTTAGTCCACAATGACCATTTATGTAATTAACTCATTTGAAAAATAATGTGACAAGGGCTTTTTGGTCATTTTATACGGATTTGGACTGGATCCGTAATAAAAAGATACCAAAACGACTTAATCAGTCAAAAAAAAAGTTTAGTGACTGAAAGTGAAAAATCCAATAAACCACAATGACCATTTATGTAATTAAATCTATTAATAATGAGGGGTAACAAAAAAGAGATGTGAGATAAAAAAAAAGCATGTGACCGCATATATGTCATAAAACGTCTCCACCCCTTATAGTTTTCTCCATCCCCTAATATTTATAATACCATTCTAAACCTGACTTTCAAAAAAGCAATCAAACAGTTATTTTTTGTTCGTTTCTACTGGTTTTCGTCCGTTTTTATATGTTTCGTCCGCTATTTATTCGTTTTTTTACGTTGTCATCTGTTTTTGCGTTTTCGTTCGTTTATATACGTTTTTGTCCCTTTTTTTACACTTTTTTTCCTTTTTTTACGTTCTCGTCCGTTTTTTTTTACGTTTTCGTCCGTTTTTGTCTGTTTTTTACGTTCTTAAATAATAACGGACGAAAACCTTAAAAAAATGACGAAAACGTTAAAAAAAAGGGACGAGAACGTAAAAAACGGACAAAAACATAAAATAACGGACAAAAACGTAAAAAAAACGGACGAGAACGTAAAGAACGGACAAAAACGTAAAAAACGGGCGAAAACGTAAAAAAACGGACGAGAACGTAAAAAACGGACAAAAACTTGAATAAAACGGACGAAATCGTATAAAAGCGGAAAAAAATGCAAAAAAAAAAGACCAAAACGTAAAAAAACGAATGAAAAGCAGACGAAACATATAAAAACGGACGAAAACGAGTTAAAACGGACAAAAACGTAAAAAACTGAATGAAAACCTAAAAAAACAGACGAAAACGTAAAAAAACGGACGAGAACGTAAAAAACATAAAAAAAAACCCGGACGAATACATATAAAAAATGGGCGAAAACGGTTAAAAAGCGGACGAAACATATATAAACGGACGAAAACGAGTAAAAACGGACAAAACATAAAAAAACGGACGAATACGAAAAAAAATGGACGAATACATATAAAAAATGGACAAAAACGGATAAAAAGCGGACGAAACATATAAAAACGGACGAAAACGAGTAAAGACGGACAAAAACATAAAAAAACGGATGAAAACGTAAAATGAGGACTAACGGTGCAAAAAATATTAATGGATGGACTAACGGGCAAATATTATTTAACACTTAATGGGTAAAACTAACGACGTTAGTGCTCAGGGATGATTAATGCCAAAGGTTTGGAGACTTACGGATGTTTAATGCTAAAGGTTTGAGATATAGATGATTCTTGCGAAAATACACAAACCACATGGATGATTTTTGCAGTTTACTCTTTTTAGTTTTATAACCCTAAACCTATGATAAACCTACAAATCAAACGGGCTCTTAAACTCATATCATTAAAGGTATAAAATCGTGTTTAAAATAACTTTTTATTATATTATGAGACCAGGCGTCATGAAAGCAACCTTCACACGCGAAGGATCACCTCCACTCACGGTCCCCCATGACACCCAACAACCTTCGCACTCCAAAGTCCTATTTTTGTGTTGGTTGGGTGGTGCAGACCTCTTGACGAAATGCACACTCTTTATTTTATTTTTTGTGTGGAGTATATTGTGTGATGTTTGTATAAAATAAGAAAATTTTATTTGTTTGGTTAGATGGTGACTACTATGCATTTAAAAATGGTAGTAACGTAGTGTGTTGAAAAACTAATATGAAAGTAAGATATAATTAATGGTTTGATGACTATTAGACTTGCCCTAAGATATCTAAAAAGAGATCTAAAAATAGAAGTGATTGGCATTCCTAAACAGTATGGCTAATTACATGCCAACCATCATTTGACACATCTAAAAATTAAAAATTAAGATGTCCAAAAAGAAAATATACATTTTATGTGTCAAATTTTACTACCTCCGTCCCATAATAATTGTTCAGTTTGACTTTTCTAAGTTTTTTTTATTAAACTTTGACCATAAATATTTTTATTTGTGTAATATAATACTTTATGAAAGATATATGAATATATTGAGTTTTAAGTGTATTTTCATTTGGTATAAGTTTCATCAAATATTATATAACACAAATAAAAATAATAGTGGTCAAATTTAAATAAGAAAGACTCAAAAAGTCAAAGTGGACAATTATTATGAGACGGATGGAGTAAATAAATTAAACATAAAATTAGCTATTACATTTAATCATAATAATCATTTTCAATCTAAAGACCAGTTATGAGAAAATTTCCACTTTATTGCTACTTTTTCCAAAACACAGTCATGCTGCAACACATAAGTCATAAAGTAACAAAAAAAAAACCATTATTCTGTCATAACCCATAAGTCCATACACAAAGACTTCATTATAAAGCCAAACAAATCTTGTTGCATAACAAACCACACATTCATATTATTTCCAATGGCTGTTATAGACCAACCCGATACAACAGTCGTGGTCATGGTACCATTTCCAGCACAAGGTCACCTTAACCAACTTTTACACCTATCGCGCCTAGTCGCGGCCTACAACCTCCCGATTCACGTACTCATGACCACGATACACAATCGTCAAGCCACGACCCGTATCCCACTTTCTACCACAAATAACATCACCTTTCATCACCACACAACACCTCATTTCACCTCCCCACCACCCGACCCTAACGCGAATACTAAATTCCCTACACAACTTATCCCAGCTTTCGAATCAGCCATGCACCTTAGGCAGCCTTTCAATGACTTAATATCTAGTGTTGCACCTAAGGCGAAAAGAGTGGTTGTTATATATGATTATCTTATGGGAAAAGTTGTGCAAGATGTTGTTTTGCATGATAATGTCGAGGCTTATATGTTTACGTGTTGTTCGGCTTTTGCTTCGTTTTGGTACCGTTATGAGACTAGGGGGACACCTAAGCTCGATAGCGAGCTCGAGTTGTTACTAAAGGATGTTCCTACGAATGATGGGTGTTATTCTGTGGAAGGGTGGCAGTTTATTGCTTCAAGTGATGTGTCTCAAATGAAATTTTCATCTGGTATGTTTAGAAATAACACTACTACACAAACAGGTTTTTCTCAAGGTAAAATTTGTGGGAAACCCGTGGGAAATGGCCCTTTTCCACGGATTTCACACGGAATTATTCCGTTGGTAAGAACCTTGTGGGTAAATATCATGCGTCCGTAGTTGGAAGGTTTTTGTTTAGTGTTACTATAATTGGCTTTAGTTATATTTTAGATTCCTTGGACTAATACAATTTACCTTATAGGTACAATTCTTGATGCAAGTAGGGTTATTGAAGGCAAATACGTAGATTTAATCGAGCAAGAAGATTATCAAGGTGATCAAAAGCTTTGGGCTCTTGGTCCTTTTAACCCAGTTGAGATTATTCACGATTCGAGTCACAAACGTCATGAACTGTTTGATTGGCTCGAAAAACAATCACCTAATTCGGTTATTTATGTGTCATTTGGTACCACTACTTCGATGGACAACAAGGAAATCCAAGAGATTGCTTTGGGTTTGGAGAAGAGCGATCAAAGATTTCTTTGGGTGTTGCGCGATGCTGATAAGGGCGATATATTTGAAGGGGAGGATCGAAAGATTGAACTCCCGAAAGGATTTCAAGAGAGGGTGGGGGAGAGAGGTTTAGTGGTAGGAGATTGGGTGCCGCAGTTGGAAATCCTGGGACACCCGTCAACTGGAGGGTTTATGAGTCATTGTGGGTGGAATTCGTGTATGGAAAGTATGACTATGGGCGTGCCAGTGGCTGCGTGGCCAATGCATTCTGATCAGCCACGCAACGCTATGCTTATAACCAAGGTTTTAAATGTTGGATTGTATATTAGGGATTGGACGCAAAGAGATGAGTTAGTTACTTCAACGAAGGTTGAAGAGGTCGTTAGGAGGTTGATGGCCTCGGAAGAAGGAGAGGAGATACGAAACAGGGCGGCCGAGGTTGGTGCTAAGGTTCGGCAATCAGTTACGGATGGTGGCGTTACGCGGATGGAGTTGGACTCATTTGTGGCGCATGTTACAAGATAGATTATATTGTTTGTCTTGTAGTATGTGACCAAATTTGATTTGGGCCTTGCATAGAAAAGTATGTGAACAAATAAAAAATTGACGTAAAACAAATTTAAGATAATGTATTAAAGTAAAATATCTCTTTCATGTCAATTTATGCAGGAAAAAAATCACATGACTCCATCATCATCATGATCTAATATCTATTATTAGAGGAAATTTGCAAGTTTTTCAACATAGAATACATTATCAAATAAGATATGACAAACATAAGTTTGATAGTGTATACGTCATTTTTGTTACTATATTAGTATTTTAAACTATGTGATTATAACCTCCAGATTATTTTTGTGTCTTTGTTTGATCCTCTGCTATTATATACACTTGCATGAATTCGTATATACTTTTTAGATTGGATACATATTGAGTGACAAAATCATAAAACCACTCACATTTTTGTCATGCATGTGTTGGGCAAATGGTTTTTGTTGGGTTTCGAGACATGTGACTATGCTATGTGTTTTCGTGTTGAGAGTTGTCAAGTTGATGTACAAGACCTGTTTTTCACTTTCTTATTATATGACATAAATTGATCACCATTCCGTATAATCTCATTTTGCAGATGAAACTTCTCCTTGCCAGAAAGAAGAACAGGTTTCTATGTATTTCGGTCAAATGCTTTAATTAACTTAAACTTTGAGGAATGACATTTAGTTTTTCTTCTTCATATTAATCAACTAAATCGAATTCAAACACCACCTAAGTATGTACTCCATCCCAAATTAAGTGCTTTATCTTCTTCTTTTTTCTCTTTTTTATCGTTTGTTCTTTTCATATTTTAATTGATCAAATGGTTCTAACGTGAAAATGACTTTATATTGGTGCACAAGTGTAATGGTATCACTTGTCTTAAATTGTATTCAATTTGAAGTAGACTTTAAGTGAAAATGACATTTAGTTTAAAAAAGCCCTGACTGGGCAAAGCTCAGGCTTTAACCAAAATATTATGTTTATTTCGGCTCGAATTGTCTGGACCAGAGCGGACCAGGCTTAGCCCGGCACATTTCCCGACTTTTTCAAGTTTTTTTCTATATATTTTGTAATAATTATGGTTATTATATATGAAAATATTCAATCAGCATTTATAAATACATTACTAAAAAAAACAAAGTTATAAAGAAGCACATTAATTGGGGTCAATTGCATATATACCCATTAAAACTTGCATATTTGCATATATACCCAAAACATGCTTAACTTGCATCGTACATCATGCATTGAAAACTTGTATTTTGAGGAAATATGCAAGTTTTTAAGTTTTAGTGGGTATATATGCAATTCTCCCTTAATTGTACAATAAAAACTCTCTAACAACAACAGCTCAAGTTTTAGGGTTTGGCAAGCTTTTTCGAGCTTTATGGCGTTTTTTTTTTTTTTTTTTTTTTTTTTAGCAGACTTTTTCGGGCTTTGGGTTTAGCCCGGGTTAAAAGACCATTTAGACCTGTTGGGCCAGACCGAACTTTTTCGGGCCGGGTCTAAGACCGGGCTTGAGCTTTAGCCCATCTGTGCATCTCTAACTAAGTGTAATAGTACTATTTGTTTTAAGGGATAATTCCATATTTACCCAATCTAAACATGAAAATGTCATATATACCCAAAATACAACTTTTGAATGCATGATGTACAATGCATTTAAAGCATGTTTTGGGTAAATATGTCATTATCATGTTTAAGTTGGGTAAATACGGAATTGCCCCTTGTTTTAAACTGTACACAATTTGAAGTACACTTTTAGATTACTCATAGCGCACTACTACAAAACTGGGCAAATGCTACGAAAATTTGTAACAGAAATTTTCCGTTGCAAATATGCAACGGGTTTGCAACATATTTTCAACGGATTAGCAATGACACATAAACCCGTTGCAAATCCGTTGCAAAAACTAAAGTAATTTCTTTTATAGTTATTTTTTTATATTCCGTTGCAAATCCGTCAAGATTATTTGAAATTTGTAACGGATTTGCAACGGAGTATTAAAAAAATATATAAAAGAAACTATTATTGGCTTCCATTGCAAAATCGTTGCAAAATTTTAAGCAATTGTTACGGATTTGCAACGGAATAACTATAATAATTTAATTTCAATTTATATTAAATAATCCGTTGGAAATCCATTGCAAAATCGTTTGGGATTTGAAACAAAATATTCAAAGTAAATATAAAAGAAAATGTTATTTGTTTCCATTGCAAGATAGTTGCAACTTTTTGTATAATTGCTACCGTTTTGCAATGAAATATGATAATAATTTATTTGTTATTTATTTTTAATATTTCAGTTCAATCCGCTTGCAATTTACAACATAATTGCTACGGATTTGCAACGTTAACCAATAAAATTTTGTTTTCAATATTTAGTTGGTATTTCCGTTGTAAAGTTTGAAATAATTGTTACGGTCATGTAACATATAATATTATTATTTTCTATTTATAATTTCACTTAAAATTTCTTGATAATTTGCTATGGAATTGCAACGAATTTGGAAAGTTTAATCATTTCGAACTATTTAGTGTCAATCAGTTTATCATTGTATTATGTTGCAGTGAGTTGTACTGGTTTCTTGTGTGTTGAAATGAGTTAGTATTATGTATTCGTTGGTTGTTAAGTTATATGTTGTAATAAGAAGTTATATTATAACTAGTGTATTGGGTTGTATTGAGCCTGCATCGGTTGAAAATGGGTTGTCCTATGTTGCTTAACATAATGTGATTCGTATTGGTTATACTTAGTATTTATTTGTTGAAATTGGTTGTATTTAAGGGTGAAAATGAGCCGAGCCGTTCGTAAAAAACTCGAGATCGGATCGGTAAAAAGCTCGAACGATCTGTAATTTTAGGCTCATTTAATAATCGAGCTTGAGCCCGAGCTCTGTACAAAAAGATCGAGTAGGCTCGTGAGTCTAAAAGAGCCCTAGAAATATATACGTATAAACGAGCTTAAAAGTAGTAAACGAGCTCGGGCCTTATGTAATTAACGAGCCGGGCTCCATTTGAACTTTATTTTCTTTAACACATCATAAAATTAGTCGAGCCCGATCCGAGTTCAAGCTTGTGAAAATTTTCACGAGCCGAGCTCAAGCTCAAAATATAAGGCTCGAAACGAGCCCGGGCCTTATATATATAAACGAGCCGAGCTCGAGCTCGGCTCGGCTCGTTTCCACCCGTAGTTGCATTGTTATTAATGTCTAATCACATAAATAAGGAAAATGGCGAGCTCGAGCTCGGCTCGTTTCCACCCGTAGTTGTATTGTTATTAATGTCTAATCACATAAATAAGGAAAATGGCAAGTGATTTGTGTTTTGAATACGTCATAGTGTGGTTCTTGTATTGATTATCATCATGTATGGAATCAGAACAAAGAATGTCATAGAAAATATGTTTTTAATAAAAAAAGAGAAAATGAATACATTTGTTAGATGGCGAAAATCTTGAATATGATCACATCTATTCACGAAACCATCAGACTGTTGATCATCCACATGGGGTTTATCCCAAATAATACAACCATCCAAATCGATTTTTAATCACGTTTTACATACCATACATAAGCATTCTCTTGATTTTATGAATATTTAGGAACCTACACTTCACAGTAGACGCTTGGTAAGGTTTTTATTTGTTCATATACTTGGCATGAATATTTTTTGATCTAACAAACTTAAACTATGACTATTAACAGACTCAATATAAGAATCCCAATAACCCAACCTGAATCAACTCGAACTAGATAACCAAACCTTATAGGGTCGGGTTGCGACCTTTTCCTAGTTAAAAACGAATCCGGTCGACTCGATAAACCCAATAACTCGACCCGATAACACCCTTAACTGTGAATAGGGGTGTTAATCGAGTTCGAGTTGGTTGGGTTTAAGTCAATTCGGGTCGATGCTAAAAATAACATACCCGATTCCAACCTTATTTGAATTCGGTTAGTCGAGTTCGAGTCCACTCGAGTCACGTCTATTCAGGTGTGGGTCAACCTAAATATAAGTAAAATAGCTATAAAGTTGCTATTTGATAATCACCACGGTGATATCAGTGGTGTTGGTGGTGTTGTACAAATGTTGGTGGATAATCACCACATTGATGATGATAATGATGAGGGTGTAGGGGTGACTGAACCAGGTAAATCAAAACAAAACAAGAAAAACAAAAACACTTCGGTTGGTGGCCATCATACTTGTGGGTCTAGGAGCTTTAACTCAACCAGGAAATACTTGGTAATATATTTTAAAATTGTCTTGTACTATATGATATATCAATATGTAATAATAAAAGTACCTTCAATGCAACATGTAGGAAATCAAACATGTGTGTCCTATAAGTTCCACTGAGTTCTTTACTCACACCCATGCTATGAAAAGGAACAAAGCTGCTGGATCAACTGCCAACTGTGAGCATGTCTGGTGGCTCAAACAGGTCAGTCGGGGCAAACGGGTCAGTAGGAACAAATGGTTCAGCTGGGGTAAACAAGACAGCAGGGGAAAACGGATCGGTAGGGGCAAATGGGTCAGTCGAGTCAAAAGCGTCAACGTCAACTAGGGTTGGAGAGTCGAATGAGGTAGGAGAGTCAAGCGGGGGTCAGGCGGTTGAGCCGAGATGGGTTAATGACAAGTCACGTGATCATATGGTAAGTATCTAAACCTCTTTTTTATTAGCCTCTTTTAGTAGATAACTATTAAACTTTAAAACAATTAATTGTTATTTTGGGACTGTTTTATAGGAAAAAAATCAAAAAGGTATGGTTGAGAGTCATGGGGAGAACGTTGAATCACACCCACATAATGAGGAACTATGGAACAAAGTCACTCCGCCAAATAGGGGAAATACATTTGGGGCATACAATGCATCTGATCCCATATTTTTCTTAACCGAAACACCTTCTACTCGTAATGCCAATACCTCACAGCCACAATATGAGAAGGTTAGCTTATTATTGTTCATTTTCATGGCTTATTATCGTTATAAAATACTATTGCTGTCACAGTGGGTTAATGGGTCAAAATACCTTTTTTTTGAAGTTAACTGAAAAAAAGACCAATAAGCAAACTGGTATAACTGATTTAGTTATTTGAGTACTTTATTAGCAGGTGTTAGTTCATAATTTAATGTTGTTGTGATTCCAGTTAGAAAATACCAAGTTGATATATATGAAGTAACTAATTGTTCTAGAATTTGAACATTGACTAAACTGAATTGAGTTGATAACACATGATGGTTTCATGGGACCTAGATAGCAGCACCTATGTAGAATCGCCTTTGAATACAAGTGGTGTAGTTACAAGATGTTTGGTATTGCTTGATATAAATTTTTTATTCGCTTTAAGACATGAACAAAATTCTACCTTTGAATAGCTATAACACATTTTTATTGCTAGATAGCAGCACCTATGTAGAATCACCATTGAATACAAGTGGTGTAGTTACAGGATGTTTGGTATTGCTTAATATGAACTTTTTATTCGCTTTAAGACATGAACAAAATTCGATAACACACACAACTTACACGAACAAAACTCTATCTGGTATAATTAGCTTGTTTATTAATCCGTATTTAACAAGAAGTAAAAATCTGAAATCACCAGCAAAAGTCTACATTACACAATTGAAAACAAATCTATTGTATCTATCTACTCTATTTGATATATTAACTCTTGCACATATAACATATTGTGCACTCTTGCAACTAGACACATTACCATCTGTTTGAAAAGGTTTCAACTTAACAGTAACATTGTTCCTTGTTTTAATTGATTTGAATCTTCAACATTATTAATGATAAGTTGTTGCTTTTTGTGGGAAACAATAGGTATTTATAAATTCAAATGAGTCTTAATTGGTTTAAATATTTTTTTAGGTTGAAGTGTTAGAAAAATCGTTGAAGGACCTGGAGCAAGCGAGAGAGAAAGACAAGGAGCTTTTTGATGAGGCTATAGTACAACAAAGAAAGCTTAGCGAAGAAAAACTTGAGACATTTAAGGGCGAAATGAAGAAAGAAACAAATGAGAGGCTCGCCGAGGCGTTGGCACAATTGAAGGAGCAACCTCCTACTCTCCATTCCACATAAACATTTGTTGATTAAGGTACACTTCGTGTTACATACACATTTTGTTTTGAAGTAGTACGGTGGATTTGGTAAACTTTGTGGATTTGCACATTTTGTTAAGTGTTGCATCCGGTAGGATTTGGTTTGTTACACTGTATAATTCACTTTTGGTTTAGAAATAGTAGTTTGGTAGGACTTGATACATTATGTAATATGATATTTGAACGTTCGTCTAGTTATTTATTTGGATTTCAATTGTGCATTTGGATTTATTTAGATTTAGATATTTATAGATTTGTTTTTTGTAACGGAATCATTTCGGTGACACTCCATTGAAAACTCGTCACAATTTTACACCGTTTCAATTCCGTTATAATTCATACCGTTGCAAAATCCATTGCTACTTAATGCCATTGCAAATCTATTGCAAAGTTATACCGTTGCAATCTTGTAGCAAATTTATTCCGTTGCAATCTCGTACCAAATATTATCCGTTGCAATATCCTTGAAATATCTACCGTAACAAAACCGTAGAAAAACTGTTGGAATGTGATCCGTTGCAAAAACGGTTGTAAATTTAGAACGGATTTTTCTTGGTTGGAAAACCGTTGCACTATTTTTAACCCCGTTAGAAATCCGTTGCAATTTAAATTTCCATGGAGCATTAACGCTACGGTAGGAATCCGTTGCAAATGGCCATTTGCAACGGATTTGCAACGGATTCCTACCGTAGCATTAGCCCACTTGTGTTGTAGTGGCGGTCACATCACTTCACTTTCAATCTCAGCGTCACATCAGTTTTTTTCTCCCCTCACACTCTCTCGCTTTTCACTCTCAATAATCATCTCACCATCACCTTTCTTTAAAATATAAACTTTTATACAAATATATCCCATACACACTTACAAATCAAATAATTCAGTAGTAAAAACATTAAGAAGGGCCCACTTTCCACGAATCATATAAGGTGAGAAGGTCATCTTTATCTCTTTTTTTCTGTTCCTCACGCGCTACCACATTTACTTCCAATGGAGGTCATGAGTAACGATAAGAAAAAACACCTCTTCACGCTCCCCACTGGGGGCAATCTTAATTTGAGACGTATGAAGTATTATATTAACATTTCTCTTATACTCCTTCCGTCCCATATTAAATGTGCAGTTTGAATTTTCTAAGTATTTCTTTCTTAACTTTGACCCTAAATATTGTTGGTTGTGTTATATAATATTTGATGCAAAATATATGAATAGATTGAGTTTTAAATGTATTTCCACTACGTATTATTTTTATCTAATACTATATAACACAAGCAAAAATATTTAAGGTCAAGTTGTAAAAGAAAGACTTGAAAAGTCAAACATGGACATTTAATATGGGACGGAAGGAATATCTTACTTCATGATAATAAAACAGTGAAAAGTGATAATAACGCTGATTAGCATCTTATGAGCAATTGGGGATCATTATTTACATCTTAATGGGACTTCACAAGACCAAGGACTGAAAATTCACACATATTGATATTGTTTCCGTTACTTCTTGTTTTCTATAAAGTTGTGCTGGACCTAACATTAACAAGCACCATATCATTTCTTTATGTTATTTTTCTACAATTTTGGGCTTGGTCCAACATAAAAATTAAAACACAGTTTTATTTAAGTTGCTCAAGACTATACGCATAATGAATAGTTAATGGAGTATGCTCAATAACGATATCCAATTCTGTCATTTCAGCGGATTTCAATGTCACTGTTGGTGGTGTTCATCGGTTCGGTTATCGGGTTGTTCGGTTAGTTCGGCTCGGTTAGTTCGGTTAATTTTTTTTCTAGGTATAACCGAGAACCGAACCGAACCGAACTTAAATTGATTCAACCGAACCGAAACCAAAACCGAACCCCCATAACCAAAAACCGAACCGAATAACCCGAATTACATAAACCTAATTAATTATTTATTTATTTATATAAATTTTTAAAAGGAAAAAAAAATAAAGCTTAAAAAATGTTATATTTAAAAGATTTTTAATATTATTTTTATATAAATATATAAAAAATATATATATATATATATATATATATATATATATATATATATATATATATATATATATATATATATATTTAAATTCGGTTTTCGGTTTGGATTGCTAAAACCATAACCAAACCGAAAACCGAATATTTAATTCGGTTCGGTTCGGTTTTAGCAAATTCGGTTCGGTTACGAGTTCGGTTCAATTATTTTCGGTTCGATTCGGTTTCGGTTTTCGATTTATTTGGGTATTACCCAACCCATGAACACCACTTTATAGTTAGTGTGGCTTCAACACTACCGGTACCAGCCTTTAACGTGACATCCGTTATTTAGTATGCTTGTAACGAATAGACAATTATCTCCATCTTCGGTGACATCGGTTCAATCTTTTAATGATTTTTTTTTTTTTTTTGAACTTATCTTTTAATGATCTTAGTATTTGGTAAAATTCCTCATGTCCCTTTTCACCTTTGATTGATTGATGTGATCCAAGTTAATCTTGGCTAGTAATTCTCTAATTTCACCCATCAACGTAGGCAAGTCTGGCTGGCTTTTAGGAAAGCAAATGGCAGTAACTGTGCAAACAAGGTTTCCAATGGAGTTGTAGGGTAAAGGAGGTGAAGCCTTTTTACTAAAATTCACATATGACAATAAAGCATGAGGTGATTCTGGACCTATGAGGATGAGGCTTTGGCAGCAGCCTTCCAAATTAAGGATGTTGTTGCCTCAGTTCGAGTTGAGCCACTTTCTGATATTGATAAGCCATTGCAAGCAACTGGCTGGGCATTGAGAGAAGCTATAGCTACGGGATCAAACATGACTCGCTTGTTATAATGGATATTGGATTCGGTGAGCAAAGACGAAAAGTTTATTATCAAAAGAATTTTATTATTACACTAAATTCAAAAAAATGTAATGAATATAGGCCAAAAATTGCAAGACGTTCATGAGCATTAATGAACTTTGAGACATTTGTTCAGAATTCGTTTACTTAAGTAATCAAATATAAGACCTTGTAAATGGTCATTCATTTAAAAACATAATTGAACTTACCGCTCAACTGTTTATACACGATACGTTGAGCGTTCTATTCGTTCAGCGTATGAGCACTAAATCAGTTTATCCCATTACCATTTGCAAAAATGATGGAGTTGTTCTTTTTTTTCTTCTTAAAATCAAATAATGGGCTTAGTCTCTAATTTATTGTAAGCTTGGAAAATAAATTTACAAGAACAAGAGAGAACCAACATCCTCAAGTGTTTGCCGTTCAAAAAAAAAAAAAAAAAAAAAAACATCCTCAAGTGTTTAGCACCTTCACGTACTAATGTGCTACACCAGTCCCTTATTTTTTTTTTTTTTGCCAATTTGATATCAGTAAGATTTCAGTTTGACCAATAAAATAGAGATATCTCTTGTTTTGGCAACTGATTATGAAGTGTTAACCTGTTAATTATGTTAAGATCAAAAGTAGTATAGTTTTATTACTTAGTATATAATTCAAGACAATATGTGTGTATTATTATTTATTAAGTCCTAAGTATGCATATGGGTCAGAATATACCCCAAACGACCCATTGCATGAAAACAGTTATATTAGGCAGTTAAGTTTGTTGGTAGTTATTCCTCAAACGACACAATGATTAGTAATAACTGTCATTTAGATATTTGTGTCGTTTGGAAAAGTATAAATAGGTCTTTTGTTGTAATAAACAATATAACAATTCACTATCAATATATACTACTTTGTTGCATTACTTTTGTCCAATACAATTTTACTGTTACATTGCTTATACCACAAAACACAGAACCATAATGGTCAATTACAATCATTTGATTTAATCTAAGTATGTTGGCAAAAGACCTGTCCAACATCGGCATCAGAGCCATGGTAATTCAAGATCATGGGAGAGGCCAACATCAAGGATTGATAAAGGATTTTACACTGGAACATACCTGTTAAGAGAAACTCCAACTAGACTAGTAAAATGGTCTGCAAGAAAGAAAAGCATCACTCCAAAAGGAAAAGAGATGCTTGTGAAGAAGGTGTTGGAAAATAAAGCCTTCAATGCTTCTCAGATGGCAGGAAATCAAAAGATGGAGACTGCAAAGAAAACAAAAAAGGAAAAGAAATCAAGATGCTATATCTGTAGAGAGAGGGGACATGCCTACTGGGCATGTGAAAGCAGGAAGAAAATTGCAGTGATCGAATCACAACAAGAAGCAACAACAGACAAGCAAGTACTTGAAGAAGTGACAAGACATGGAATGAAGTATGGTTTGTGAGTAGTAGTTACAAGTTTCATCTATGCCCAAGCAGAGTTCAATTTAAAAGAATTGACTACAAATTCAAAATGATCTGTAAGGAAGAAAAAGAGAAAAAATTCATATTCTCTTATGGGGTGGGTAATGCTGTGGTAAATACAAAAGATGGAGAGATTATAATTCAAAATGTTCAATACACTCCTGAAGTATCTTTGAATATACTTAGTTATGATCTCCTAGAAGAACAAGGCTATGTGATAAAGATAGAGAACAACATGTGTACTTTAAAGAACATGTTTGATGAGAAGAAAGTGGAGACAGAAAAGGATCAAGAGATAGGCAACAGTGGAGAAGAATGGAGCCCAATCAGAGAGCACAACAAATATCTAGAAGATCACTTTGAGTCATTAGACCCAAAGGATGAATGCTCATTGGTAAGAGGATTGGAAGAGTTAAACTGGAACAGAGAAAACACCCAGGACTATGTGGATAATGAATATATAAGTTGGAATGGGACACTATGCCTTAAAGGTAAACTCATTCAACAGATTTTTATCATTTATGAATTTACTCACAAACGATAGTCTTGTGTACAACAATTGGGGGGTCTTCAGTGGAAAGTTCTTAGAGATGGTGAAGTGGTTCTATTTAGTGCATCTTAACTATGATGCATTAGAAGAGATACCACCTGTTACTGGAGAAAAGTAAATAGATTTGCTTAGTCTACATAAGATTGTAAATGGATTTGGAGGCTATGTGGCAGTCACTTTGAGTGACAAATTGAAGAACATTGCAACAATACAAGGGCTAACTGTTGAAGATTGTGAAGCAATAAAGGCTTGTTATAGAAGGTTCATAGACTTGATATGTGTATACCATGACACTGCAAGAGTACCCAGTGTTGAGAAGACAAGAGAAGTGGGAGAGTGCAGTAGGCCTGCAAAAGATAAAGACCCACACGGCTGGAAGAATGAGGCAGTTAGGGATGGATCACAAGGACAAGAGATGAACCAGTTTGGTGTTAGCATGTGTGGCAATGAAGAAAAGGATGAAGCACAAGACACAAGCAGTCAAGATAGCAGTGATTATAAAATCATTGTTTGAAGAAAATGGAAGCAAATCTCATTCAAGAAGTTTGATCTTAAATAACTAGGAGGGAAATGTTAACCTATTAATTATGTTAAGATCAAAAAGTAGTATAGTTTTATTACTTAGTATATGATTCAAGACAGTATGTGTGTATTATTATTTATTAAGTCCTAAGTATGCATATGGGTCAGAAAATACCCCAAACGACCCATTGCATGAAACAGTTATATTAGGCAGTTAAGTTTGTTGGTAGTTATTCCCCAAACGACACAATGATTAGTAATAACTGTCATTTAGATATTTGTGTCGTTTGGAAAGGTATAAATAGGTCTTTTGTTGTAATAAACAGAATAACAAATCACTATCAATATATACTACTTTGTTGCATTACTTTTGTCCAATACAATTTTACTGTTACATTGCTTATACCACAAAACACAGAACCATAATGGTCAATTACAATCATTTGATTCAATCTAAGTATGTTGGCAAAAGACCTGTCCAACATGAAGCGTTAGTTTTCTAGGAAGGATGGAGTAAACGTTTTTTTCTATGTTGTTGATGGTTCTTGTTAAACATACATTGTTGAACCTTTTGTAGCTTACATGTGACAACTCATATTTTCAGGCCATATTTCAAAACATTACTCATGCTTCATCATTTATCATTTATCGTAAACTAAGTTTACGAGCATCAAATTCACGTAACCTTAGTGGTTTAGCTATGAATTCATGAACATTTTATCAAGGACATTCCATATAGACTAAGTTGGTCTACATTTCATTGGCATCATTATCATCATATTAGTTCATGCATGGATTTGCAATTTTCATAAAACGTTTATTTTCCTATTAAATAAACGCTATCGCGTAAACATTTATTTTGAACATTTGATCCAACAATTCCAAAAATATTCCTAATATATTTTTATACTCATTTTAAGACTATAAAAATTATATTATTAATTTACCCGATGTTTTCAATTTATTTCGTATATAAATTGTTAAGTTTATATAATTACGACGGTTTTTGTAAATTCAACCCGATAAATATTTATTCACTCAATTCTTGTAAGAAATGTATTTTTATAATTTTTATGACTTCAATATATTTCATTTTGATCCGTTAAAATTTATTTTAACTAACGCTATCCTTAAAGCTCAAATATGTACACAAGTTACTAACTATCCTTAAGTAATTAACCTACACTTCCACTTATACACAATTAATTAACTAAACAACACATATAGTCTTTTCTTTTGTGTGTGTATGTCGACCATTTAGGTGACTCACACTCAAGTTGTATCAAATATCTAGCACATAAAATATATTACATACTACAACTTATTCATACACATAATATCTTAAAGGTGAAAAATGTATTTTGCTCCTCTCTTCTCTATTGAAACCGGCAACCATCAAGGACCAAGAAGGAGACCATATTTTTTTTTCAAGACAAAGTTTCTATACATTCTAGTATCACTTGTTGTATAGGTTTTGCAATAAAAACCTCAAGTGATTAGGAAAAAACCTTTGTCCTTAAACCTCATCATATTACTTGTAAGCATCCATATTCATGTATTTATTTCATATTTATTTTCATGGTCATATCATTTTATTTGAGAAACATACAAGTCTCATGAGGTTTATACCACTTTTTATTTGATTTTTAAGAGTTATATATATATTTTGGTCATCCTATAATTACTCCTTGTTATTTATCACTCTTGGTGATGTCTAGGAACCCATGACACCCTAAGAAGGTGTATGGTAGGATTAGAATAGCTTCGGAGTTGTTTTGAATTGGTTGGAATAGGTTTTGCGCGTGAAAAACTCATTTCGACAAGTCTAATAAAGGGTCTGTCCTTATTTTTTTAAAATCTGGAAAATCCGACAGTAATCAAAATATTTTGGGCTAGATATTTGGAAAATATACTTTAAAACGAAAACGTGGCCGCTTGAACGGGTTAAAACGGAGCTATAACGAAGAAGTTATGAATTTTTGAAGTTTGACGACGAAAACTATATATTCCAGAAAATTCAGCAAGCTGTCTTGACTTTTTACGAGTCAAAAATGAGTCTTAAGCGTTATTAAATGTGTCGAATTATCAAAAATATATTAGTATATGTTATCACGATTCCGTGGATATAAAGAACGTAGAAAACGGACTTATAACGACAAAGTTATTCACATTTTAAAAAGTTGCCGTAACTTTATTCTATTAGCAAAATTAATATCTTTTCTATTAAACACATACTACGGCAACGAGGGACCATGTTGAGGGTCGTTTTTAACAATGACGAAGTACTTTTTATAAAGTGATGTCTTCTAGTAAAAGTAAGTACGCCTGGCATATTTTCCAAAATGTCAAACCATTTGTCAAGCGGAGTTGTAATGAATAAGATACGGTCACTTAAATTTTGCCGAAAACCATATTTTACCTATATTTTTTTCTCTATGATCGAGACCTCTAGGATGAAAACTTAAATGCTAAAACTTTGAGATAATGATACAAGTTTCCTAAAACCATTGAGTACGTTTCCTAATACTCGATGTGCACCACTTTACGACTAGCTTTTAGAGGCCGTTTAGTCACTTTCATGAATATTTCAACGACATTATTTTACGACGGAAAGTCATAATTTCATAATAAATCACTAAATGATTATCGTCGGATATCATTTCAACGTAAATACATTTGGAGTAATTTGAAAATGGTCAAGACGTTAAAAGATTATTTCTCGACGAGAAATATTATTTTCAAAAATTCATAAGTGGTATATATATCATCCGAATTGCATGCATAACATTACATCATAACTTATTATGTATCATATCATTCATAATAGGTCAAGTTTAGAGATTCACGCTACATTTCGGTGTATCCACTTTTGTCATTATAATCATTGCAACATGTGAGTTTCCATAGCCCCATTTTCAATTGTTTTAATGTTTTTATTAAACTCTTTGGGGGAGATACATGCTCATCAACTTTTATGACATTCATGATTATTTGAAACTACATGTTTATCTGAACTGAATGTTTAGTCATACGAAGTAACAGATTTGCCATGCTTAGAATTGTCATATCATAAATCATTGGACTGATGGTCTTGGTATATTCATTGGACTGATGGTCTTGGTATATTCATTGAGCGAATTGGTCTTGGGATTATTATTGAACTAATTGGTCTTGGAATTATTTGAAATAGCACTCATATGTGTTATATCAATTGAATATTGATACATTAGGTAATGTACTGTTATGTGAATTCATTTGACATCATGCATTTGAACATAAACTATACATATTTTGGAAATGGGTTGTAAACACACAGGTTGCAAGTTTTGTATGGGCGGAACTTGGAACTGAGTGGATTTATAATGCCCTTGCTACATAAACGATTTTGAAAGGCTTTACATTTCAACTCAAACTCTATGAACTCACTCAACCTTTGTGTTGACACTTTTTAGCATGTTTTATCTCAGGTATCTAAGGCATTCACTTCATGACATCCATATGGACATATCATAGAGTCGTGGTGACGACGCGTCACACATGGGATTTATTCATATTAAAACATCGTTTGAATTGTATCAAATTTATTTCCGCACAAGTTAATTTCATTTGGGACCTATCTTTGTAAACTCTGATTATTTTATTAAATCAAACGATGTATTTTCCAAACGACACTTTAGGTCGTTCAATATATCTGTAACTATGATGCTATGACAGTCAATCCCCAGGAATTCCATTCCGCTGCAAAACAAGTATTTTGGGGGTGTGACAGATTGGCATCAGAGCTTCAGTTATAGAGAACTAGGTTGCATCATTGACCCTAGACTATAACTACATCATTATAGCATCTTATCATTTCATCATAAGTGCATGTTCACTTTACATGCGGTTTATACGTACATTTTTCGAGTTATTTACTTTCATTTTAAATCGATTGTCACATAGATGCCCTCAGATACCCATTCCATTATCCTTCCTTTAGACTCCAATGTGGAGAATGCCTTGTCATTTCTTATCACAATTTTAATATCAGCTGATTCATCACCGATAACGTCGAATGCCGAGATAAACCTTTAAGTAGGGCGAGGTCACTTTCACTCCTTTGTTTCACCACTAACATGTCGAGTTACACGTTATTCACACATTAAGTCACTAGATCATCATATATTTGAAGCACTTACGACACCTCATAACCCATCTTTTGGGAACCCGTCGATTATTTTGAAAAGTAACCTCAAACTTATCACCTCACATCACATCTCTTTAGCGCGCTTATTCTTAACATAGGACCTTGCTACGTCTCACCTTTCCTCTTATTTTGAAGAGTTATGGCACCGAAGAGAGCTGCACCAGAAATGACACCAGCTGCTATCCAAAGGTATATAGAGGGTAGTATAGCCGAGGCACTAAGGAAAGAACGAGCAACGGTAGCTGCTGCTGCTGAGGCCACGGCTGCTGCTGAAGCTGCTAGACTTGCTACTGCTACAGGAGCTGCAGGAGGATCTGGAGTTCGAAATTGTACATACAAGGACTTTAAGAACTGTGATCCTACAAAGTTCAAAGGCACAGAAGGAGCCACTGCTATGGTTCGATGGTTTGAGAAGATGGAGTCTGTGTTTCTTCTATGCAATTGCCCAGATGACTACAAGGTGAAGTTCGCCACTGGTACACTCTTAGCTGGTGCAATGTCATGGTGGAATTTGTATGCGCAGCCTATTGGTATCGAAAACGCTTACAAGCTCACGTGGGGTGAATTCAAGAATCTGGTAACTAAGAAGTATTGTCCACGCACGGAGGTGAAGAAATTAGAAACGGAATTTTATGAGTTAGTGACTGTTGGTTATGACATCGAGACCTACATTAGGAGGTTTCAAGAATTGGCTGCACTATGTCCATCAATGGTTTCGGACAATGAGAAACTGCTGGAAAATTTCATTGGAGGACTTCCACCATGTATTCAAGGAGATGTAACTTCTTCCGATCCACAAACAATTGAAGAAACTATCAGGATAACTCAAAAACTCATGGCTCAAGTCGTGAAAGGGGAAAACATTATCAACAATAACCGCAACAACAACAACAACCAAACTAGCAACAACAAAAGGAAATGGGAAAATGACCAGGGAGGTTATGATAACGACAGCCAAAACCGTAACACTAATCATCATCAACAACAGAATAGAGGGAAAGAAACCGCAATGGGTTATGTTGCTACATCAATAGAAAGCAGAAGTTATGCTGGAACCTACCCACTATGTAATCGATGTAAGTATCATCACAAGGGTCTCTGTCCTGCTAAGTGCTACAAGTGTCAAAAACTGGGACACCTTGCCAGGAATTGTAAAGGCAAAGCCATAGTTACATGTTACGAATGCGGGGAGCAAGGACACTATCGGAATCAATGTCCTCAAAACCAAGGTCAACAAGTTGAAGGTGCTCATGGGAATGCACACATGTTAGAAAGAGGAGAAGCTCGTCATGGTCTCAAAAATGCGGAAGACTGAAGAAGTTCGGGAACTAACAGTCTCATTTTCCTTATGTACTTAGTCGTACTAAGTTTATGTCTTCTATCGTATTCGAATCTTATGACTTAAGATGTACTACTTTTGATAAACCACTCGTTGTAAAATATTCTCATAAGCGTACTTTCTTTTCCTTCTGATTCGTTATCACTTACAAGGTTTAGATCTTTGTAAACATCGAGAGTTATAACAACTAAACCGAACGTCACATTATCGTTCCATAATTATACATAGCCTAACTAACTATGTCTAATTCTTGAGGGATATCGTTCCTTAATTATACATAGCCTAGTTAACTATGTCTAATTCTGGAGGGATCATGTTATGTTGGGAGCAGTTATTTATAAATCTTAGTGCAAGCAGGGTTTTCACATATTCATAAAAGTCAAAGTGTTATTCATGGGAGATTCATCCAATATTTTCTTTACAATGATGTTTTGTACGCTCTAAATCATCGATAATCGTAACGACATCTCTTTATGTCTTCTCTTCTCGTTATTCATCACAAACCCAAATTCGATAGACTAACACGAACTGAATTCAGGGACTGAATTCCTTTTTGGTTGGGCGAATGTGACAACTCGTATTTTCAGGCCATATTTCAAAACATTACTCATGCTTCATCATTTATCATTTATCGTAAACTAAGTTTACGAGCATCAAATTCACGTAACCTTAGTGGTTTAGCTATGAATTCATGAACATTTTATCAAGGACATTCCATATAGACTAAGTTGGTCTACATTTCATTGGCATCATTATCATCATATTAGTTCATGCATGGATTTGCAATTTTCATAAAACGTTTATTTTCCTATTAAATAAACGCTATCGCGTAAACATTTATTTTGAACATTTGATCCAACAATTCCAAAAATATTCCTAATATATTTTTATACTCATTTTAAGACTATAAAATTATATTATTAATTTACCCGATGTTTTCAATTTATTTCGTATATAAATTGTTAAGTTTATATAATTACGACGGTTTTTGTAAATTCAACCCGATAAATATTTATTCACTCAATTCTTGTAAGAAATGTATTTTTATAATTTTTATGACTTCAATATATTTCATTTTGATCCGTTAAAATTTATTTTAACTAACGCTATCCTTAAAGCTCAAATATGTACACAAGTTACTAACTATCCTTAAGTAATTAACCTACACTTCCACTTATACACAATTAATTAACTAAACAACACATATAGTCTTTTCTTTTGTGTGTGTATGTCGACCATTTAGGTGACTCACACTCAAGTTGTATCAAATATCTAGCACATAAAATATATTACATACTACAACTCATTCATACACATAATATCTTAAAGGTGAAAAATATATTTTGCTCCTCTCTTCTCTATTGAAACCGGCAACCATCAAGGACCAAGAAGGAGACCATATTTTTTTTCAAGACAACGTTTCTATACACTCTATTATCACTTGTTGTATAGGTTTTGCAATAAAAACCTCAAGTGATTAGGAAAAACCCTTTGTCCTTAAACCTCATCATATTACTTGTAAGCATCCATATTCATGTGTTTATTTCATATTTATTTTCATGGTCATATCATTTTATTTGAGAAACATGCAAGTCTCATGAGGTTTATACCACTTTTTATTTGATTTTTAAGAGTTATATATATATTTTGGTCATCCTATAATTACTCCTTGTTATTTATCACTCTTGGTGATGTCTAGGAACCCATGACACCCTAAGAAGGTGTATGGTAGGATTAGAATAGCTTCGGAGTTGTTTTGAATTGGTTGGAATAGGTTTTGCGCGTGAAAAACTCATTTCGACAAGTCTAATAAAGGGTCTGTCCTTATTTTTTTAAAATCTGGAAAATCCGACAGTAAGCAAAATATTTTGAGCTAGATATTTGGAAAATATACTTTAAAACGAAAACGTGGCCGCTTGAACGGGTTAAAACGGAGCTATAACGAAGAAGTTATGAATTTTTGAAGTTTGACGACGAAAACTATATATTCCAGAAAATTCAGCAAGCTGTCTTGACTTTTTACGAGTCAAAAATGAGTCTTAAGCGTTATTAAATGTGTTGACTTATCAAAAATATATTAGTATATGTTATCACGATTCCGTGGATATAAAGAAAGTAGAAAACGGACTTATAACGACAAAGTTATTCACATTTTAAAAAGTTGCCGTAACTTTATTCTATTAGCAAAATTAATATCTTTTCTATTAAACACATACTACGGCAACGAGGGACCATGTTGAGGGTCGTTTTTAACAATGACGAAGTACTTTTTATAAAGTGATGTCTTCTAGTAAAAGTAAGTACGCCTGGCATATTTTCCAAAATGTCAAACCATTTGTCAAGCGGAGTTGTAATGAATAAGATACGGTCACTTAAATTTTGCCGAAAACCATATTTTACCTATATTTTTTTCTCTATGATCGAGACCTCTAGGATGAAAACTTAAATGCTAAAACTTTGAGATAATGATACAAGTTTCCTAAAACCATTGAGTACGTTTCCTAATACTCGATGTGCACCACTTTACGACTAGCTTTTAGAGGCCGTTTAGTCACTTTCATGAATATTTCAACGACATTATTTTACGACGGAAAGTCATAATTTCATAATAAATCACTAAATGATTATCGTCGGATATCATTTCAACGTAAATACATTTGGAGTAATTTAAAAATGGTCAAGACGTTAAAAGATTATTTCTCGACGAGAAATATTATTTTCAAAAATTCATAAGTGGTATAGATATCATCCGAATTGCATGCATAATATTACATCATAACTTATTATGTATCATATCATTCATAATAGGTCAAGTTTAGAGATTCACGCTACATTTCGGTGTATCCACTTTTGTCATTATAATCATTGCAACATGTGAGTTTCCATAGCCCCATTTTCAATTGTTTTAATGTTTTTATTAAACTCTTTGGGGGAGATACATGCTCATCAACTTTTATGACATTCATGATTATTTGAAACTACATGTTTATCTGAACTGAATGTTTAGTCATACGAAGTAACAGATTTGCCATGCTTAGAATTGTCATATCATAAATCATTGGACTGATGGTCTTGGTATATTCATTGGACTGATGGTCTTGGTATATTCATTGAGCGAATTGGTCTTGGGATTATTATTGAACTAATTGGTCTTGGAATTATTTGAAATAGCACTCATATGTGTTATATCAATTGAATATTGATACATTAGGTAATGTACTGTTATGTGAATTCATTTGACATCATGCATTTGAACATAAACTATACATATTTTGGCAATGGGTTGTAAACACACAGGTTGCAAGTTTTGTATGGGCGGACCTTGGAACTGAGTGGATTTATAATGCCCTTGCTACATAAACGATTTTGAAAGGCTTTACATTTCAACTCAAACTCTATGAACTCACTCAACCTTTGTGTTGACACTTTTAGCATGTTTTATCTCAGGTATCTAAGGCATTCACTTCATGACATCCATATGGACATATCATAGAGTCGTGGTGACGACGCGTCACACATGGGATTTATTCATATTAAAACATCGTTTGAATTGTATCAAATTTATTTCCGCACAAGTTAATTTCATTTGGGACCTATCTTTGTAAACTCTGATTATTTTATTAAATCAAACGATGTATTTTCCAAACGACACTTTAGGTCGTTCAATATATCTGTAACTATGATGCTATGACAGTCAATCCCCAGGAATTCCATTCCGCTGCAAAACAGGTATTTTGGGGGTGTGACTGATTGGCATCAGAGCTTCAGTTATAGAGAACTAGGTTGCATCATTGACCCTAGACATATATAACTACATCATTATAGCATCTTATCATTTCATCATAAGTGCATGTTCACTTTACATGCGGTTTATACGTACATTTTTCGAGTTATTTACTTTCATTTCAAATCGATTGTCACATAGATGCCCTCAGATACCCATTCCATTATCCTTCCTTTAGACTCCAATGTGGAGAATGCCTTGTCATTTCTTATCACAATTTTAATATCAGCTGATTCATCACCGATAACGTCGAATGCCGAGATAAACCTTTAAGTAGGGCGAGGTCACTTTCACTCCTTTGTTTCACCACTAACATGTCGAGTTACACGTTATTCACACATTAAGTCACTAGATCATCATATATTTGAAGCACTTACGACACCTCATAACCCATCTTTTGGGAACCCGTCGATTATTTTGAAAAGTAACCTCAAATTTATCACCTCACATCACATCTCTTTAGAACACTTATTCTTAACATAGGACCTTGCTACGTCTCACCTTTCCTCTTATTTTGAAAAGTTATGGCACCGAAGAGAGCTGCACCAGAAATGACACCACCGCTATCCAAAGGTATATAGAGGGTAGTATAGCCGAGGCACTAAGGAAAGAACGAGCAACGGTAGCTGCTGCTGCTGAGGCCACGGCTGCTGCTGAAGCTGCTAGACTTGCTACTGCTACAGGAGCTGCAGGAGGATCTGGAGTTCGAAATTGTACATACAAGGACTTTAAGAACTGTGATCCTACAAAGTTCAAAGGCACAGAAGGAGCCACTGCTATGGTTCGATGGTTTGAGAAGATGGAGTCTGTGTTTCTTCTATGCAATTGCCCAGATGACTACAAGGTGAAGTTCGCCACTGGTACACTCTTAGATGGTGCAATGTCATGGTGGAATTCGTATGCGCAGCCTATTGGTATCGAAAACGCTTACAAGCTCACGTGGGGCGAATTCAAGAATCTGGTAACTAAGAAGTATTGTCCACGCACGGAGGTGAAGAAATTAGAAACGGAATTTTATGAGTTAGTGACTGTTGGTTATGACATCGAGACCTACATTAGGAGGTTTCAAGAATTGGCTGCACTATGTCCATCAATGGTTTCGGACAATGAGAAACTGCTGGAAAATTTCATTGGAGGACTTCCACCATGTATTCAAGGAGATGTAACTTCTTCCGATCCACAAACAATTGAAGAAACTATCAGGATAACTCAAAAACTCATGGCTCAAGTCGTGAAAGGGGAAAACATTATCAACAATAACCGCAACAACAACAACAACCAAACTAGCAACAACAAAAGGAAATGGGAAAATGACCAGGGAGGTTATGATAACGACAACCAAAACCGTAACACTAATCATCATCAACAACAGAATAAAGGGAAAGAAACCGCAATGGGTTATGTTGCTACATCAATAGAAAGCAGAAGTTATGCTGGAACCTACCCACTATGTAATCGATGTAAGTATCATCACAAGGGTCTCTGTCCTGCTAAGTGCTACAAGTGTCAAAAACTGGGACACCTTGCCAGGAATTGTAAAGGCAAAGCCATAGTTACATGTTACGAATGCGGGGAGCAAGGACACTATCGGAATCAATGTCCTCAAAACCAAGGTCAACAAGTTGAAGGTGCTCATGGGAATGCACACATGTTAGAAAGAGGAGAAGCTCGTCATGGTCTCAAAAATGCGGAAGACTGAAGAAGTTCGGGAACTAACAGTCTCATTTTCCTTATGTACTTAGTCGTACTAAGTTTATGTCTTCTATCGTATTCGAATCTTATGACTTAAGATGTACTACTTTTGATAAACCACTCGTTGTAAAATATTCTCATAAGCGTACTTTCTTTTCCTTCTGATTCGTTATCACTTACAAGGTTTAGATCTTTGTAAACATCGAGAGTTATAACAACTAAACCGAACGTCACATTATCGTTCCATAATTATACATAGCCTAACTAACTATGTCTAATTCTTGAGGGATATCGTTCCTTAATTATACATAGCCTAGTTAACTATGTCTAATTCTGGAGGGATCATGTTATGTTGGGAGCAGTTATTTATAAATCTTAGTGCAAGCAGGGTTTTCACATATTCATAAAAGTCAAAGTGTTATTCATGGGAGATTCATCCAATATTTTCTTTACAATGATGTTTTGTACGCTCTAAATCATCGATAACCGTAACGACATCTCTTTATGTCTTCTCTTCTCGTTATTCATCACAAACCCAAATTCGATAGACTAACACGAACTGAATTCAGGGACTGAATTCCTTTTTGGTTGGGCGAATGTGACAACTCGTATTTTCAGGCCATATTTCAAAACATTACTCATGCTTCATCATTTATCATTTATCGTAAACTAAGTTTACGAGCATCAAATTCACGTAACCTTAGTGGTTTAGCTATGAATTCATGAACATTTTATCAAGGACATTCCATATAGACTAAGTTGGTCTACATTTCATTGGCATCATTATCATCATATTAGTTCATGCATGGATTTGCAATTTTCATAAAACGTTTATTTTCCTATTAAATAAACGCTATCGCGTAAACATTTATTTTGAACATTTGATCCAACAATTCCAAAATATTCCTAATATATTTTTATACTCATTTTAAGACTATAAAAATTATATTATTAATTTACCCGATGTTTTCAATTTATTTCGTATATAAATTGTTAAGTTTATATAATTACGACGGTTTTGTAAATTCAACCAGATAAATATTTATTCACTCAATTCTTGTAAGAAATGTATTTTTATAATTTTTATGACTTCAATATATTTCATTTTGATCCGTTAAAATTTATTTTAACTAACGCTATCCTTAAAGCTCAAATATGTACACAAGTTACTAACTATCCTTAAGTAATTAACCTACACTTCCACTTATACACAATTAATTAACTAAACAACACATATAGTCTTTTCTTTTGTGTGTGTATGTCGACCATTTAGGTGACTCACACTCAAGTTGTATCAAATATCTAGCACATAAAATATATTACATACTACAACTCATTCATACACATAATATCTTAAAGGTGAAAAATATATTTTGGTCCTCTCTTCTCTATTGAAACCGGCAACCATCAAGGACCAAGAAGGAGACCATATTTTTTTTCAAGACAACGTTTCTATACACTCTATTATCACTTGTTGTATAGGTTTTGCAATAAAAACCTCAAGTGATTAGGAAAAACCCTTTGTCCTTAAACCTCATCATATTACTTGTAAGCATCCATATTCATGTGTTTATTTCATATTTATTTTCATGGTCATATCATTTTATTTGAGAAACATGCAAGTCTCATGAGGTTTATACCACTTTTTATTTGATTTTTAAGAGTTATATATATATTTTGGTCATCCTATAATTACTCCTTGTTATTTATCACTCTTGGTGATGTCTAGGAACCCATGACACCCTAAGAAGGTGTATGGTAGGATTAGAATAGCTTCGGAGTTGTTTTGAATTGGTTGGAATAGGTTTTGCGCGTGAAAAACTCATTTCGACAAGTCTAATAAAGGGTCTGTCCTTATTTTTTTTAAATCTGGAAAATCCGACAGTAAGCAAATATTTTGGGCTAGATATTTGGAAAATATACTTTAAAACAAAAACGTGGCCGCTTGAACGGGTTAAAACGGAGCTATAACGAAGAAGTTATGAATTTTTGAAGTTTGACGACGAAAACTATATATTCCAGAAAATTCAGCAAGCTGTCTTGACTTTTTACGAGTCAAAAATGAGTCTTAAGCGTTATTAAATGTGTCGACTTATAAAAAATATATTAGTATATGTTATCACGATTCCGTGGATATAAAGAACGTAGAAAACGGACTTATAACGACAAAGTTATTCACATTTTAAAAAGTTGCCGTAACTTTATTCTATTAGCAAAATTAATATCTTTTCTATTAAACACATACTACGGCAACGAGGGACCATGTTGAGGGTCGTTTTTAACAATGACGAAGTACTTTTTATAAAGTGATGTCTTCTAGTAAAAGTAAGTACGCCTGGCATATTTTCCAAAATGTCAAACCATTTGTCAAGCGGAGTTGTAATGAATAAGATACGGTCACTTAAATTTTGCCGAAAACCATACTTTACCTATATTTTTTTTCTCTATGATCGAGACCTCTAGGATGAAAACTTAAATGCTAAAACTTTGAGATAATGATACAAGTTTCCTAAAACCATTGAGTACGTTTCCTAATACTCGATGTGCACCACTTTACGACTAGCTTTTAGAGGCCGTTTAGTCACTTTCATGAATATTTCAACGACATTATTTTACGACGGAAAGTCATAATTTCATAATAAATCACTAAATGATTATCGTCGGATATCATTTCAACGTAAATACATTTGGAGTAATTTAAAAATGGTCAAGACGTTAAAAGATTATTTCTCGACGAGAAATATTATTTTCAAAAATTCATAAGTGGTATAGATATCATCCGAATTGCATGCATAACATTACATCATAACTTATTATGTATCATATCATTCATAATAGGTCAAGTTTAGAGATTCACGCTACATTTCGGTGTATCCACTTTTGTCATGATAATCATTGCAACAGGTGAGTTTCCATAGCCCCATTTTCAATTGTTTTAATGTTTTTATTAAACTCTTTGGGGGAGATACATGCTCATCAACTTTTATGACATTCATGATTATTTGAAACTACATGTTTATCTGAACTGAATGTTTAGTCATACGAAGTAACAGATTTGCCATGCTTAGAATTGTCATATCATAAATCATTGGACTGATGGTCTTGGTATATTCATTGGACTGATGGTCTTGGTATATTCATTGAGCGAATTGGTCTTGGGATTATTATTGAACTAATTGGTCTTGGAATTATTTGAAATAGCACTCATATGTGTTATATCAATTGAATATTGATACATTAGGTAATGTACTGTTATGTGAATTCATTTGACATCATGCATTTGAACATAAACTATACATATTTTGGCAATGGGTTGTAAACACACAGGTTGCAAGTTTTGTATGGGCGGAACTTGGAACTGAGTGGATTTATAATGCCCTTGCTACATAAACGATTTTGAAAGGCTTTACATTTCAACTCAAACTCTATGAACTCACTCAACCTTTGTGTTGACACTTTTTAGCATGTTTTATCTCAGGTATCTAAGGCATTCACTTCATGACATCCATATGGACATATCATAGAGTCGTGGTGACGACGCGTCACACATGGGATTTATTCATATTAAAACATCGTTTGAATTGTATCAAATTTATTTCCGCACAAGTTAATTTCATTTGGGACCTATCTTTGTAAACTCTGATTATTTTATTAAATCAAACGATGTATTTTCCAAACGACACTTTAGGTCGTTCAGTATATCTGTAACTATGATGCTATGACAGTCAATCCCCAGGAATTCCATTCCGCTGCAAAACAGGTATTTTGGGGGTGTGACATTACACGTACTGTTATCCTTGTAGAATGAAAATCTGGGTAACCGGCTTGCTGGCCTATGAATTCCCGTACCTTGAAGCTGAGGTTGCATACTGTGCTCGGAATGAATACTGTGAATCAGCTGTACGTTTTATTGCAAGGAGATCCCGTCTTGCTTTTCTCGATACTGATGAAGCAGGTCGTTCCTTCTAGGCCTTGCCTTTAGTCAATGTGCCCAGTATTAGATAAATATTGTTAAAAGAGTAAATTTGCTACCAATCTCTTAAAAGGCTCTTACCTTCTACTAAACAGTTAGAAAAGGCAACTTACCGTCCAAATCATATGAATAAGGTAAATTTGTCATCCAGCTTTTACGATTGGTCTTATTTGCCACTAAATGTTCTTTTCATTAGAAATTGATCACAAAATGCTTTTTTGGCTCTTGATACTCAGGTTTTGATGGATGATGTTCCTTTTTAATCTATTTAAGTCATAGCAAAAGCCTTTGAAACGATCGGTGATGAAACTGCTTTTTTTAAGTATCTTGAATGTCAAATTTACCTTTTTAACCAATAACTGTGGTCAAACAACCTTAAAAATTTACGTTGATAGCTACTTGTACTTGTTCTTTGTTCTTTGTCGTAGGTTTTAATAAGTAGACCCAAAGAGTTGCAAAATTTGGTCTGGTACTTATGCAGCCAGTACACAATACCATGTGGTTATAGCCTTATAGGTTATGATTTATAAGCTTGCCCGATAAGTAATTCTTCGACTTTTCTTTTATACATATATGGGAAATAATTGGAAAAAATTGGTTCATGTCTTTATTTTAGTTTACTAGAATAGACCGTTTTATAGTTCATCTATTACATACTTGGTTGTTCTTTCGTGTTATTCATGAGGTAAAGACGTAACTTGTGACATTTTTTTGTGTCTTCTTATCGCTGGTCCGCAATACGTTTTCAACACAATATATGATCAAAACTAGGTGTTCAACACCGAAGCTTATCTAATCTAGGTCGAAACTTTTTGTGAAGTAGATACGACAAATTTGTTGAAATTATATAACATGACGTTCAATAAATAAACCACAAAACATCAAAGTATACATGCGGAAGCGTATAGGATTTACTAACGAATAATTAATTAACATAAACAAGAATATGCGTACCTTACTTGATTCTAGCCGAACAAGAATCAAATCCACAAACTAGCAATTTGGATGAACCCTAATTAGGGTTTATAGGATTATATGAATTACCCCTTACCGTTTTGTAATTCAATCCAAGAATACTAACAATAATGTGTTAGTACACTTTCTTGTACACACGTAGTATACCGAATTAAAGGAATGCTAGTTTTAATCAAACAAATAACTTGAGTTTGGAAAAGTTAAGTTTCGACACCCTTGGTGTATGTGTCGACCGAATTTAAGCAATTTTAGGTTTAGCTTAATGAATACAAGAGATAAATTACAAACACCCTTGGTTTTGTATTTATACCCAAACTAACTTGGTGAACAAGTTTGAGTTGTAGATGGGTTGGGTTGGGTCTCCTTGGCCGATCGGTGCTAACATCCCCAAGGGGATTCCGGAACCTTCCCAATATTTACAATCTAGTGCTTTTCCAATTACATTTAACGACCGTTAGTCCATTACAACTAATTACTTAACGTCCGTTATGTTATTTCGTTTAATTAATAAATAAATATAACTATTACATTTAATTATTAACTTTAATTCTCATACGCAAAGTGTGCAATCCCGTGGTCTCAAGTTCGATCCTAACTCACGTCTACTAATTTATATCCATAAAACCAACAGCTCCCACTTGGATATATCTTAATAGAGTGATCACATCGGTTAGCGTCTAGCAACACTTTGATGCCTCTAGTACGACTCGAGTAAGGCTCATGGAAAACCTTTTAATGATTTCTCATTATTATTATCCTTTTGTTTCTAATACCACGTTAAATAAAGATATAGAATTAAGTCATTCTTTATTAAACTATTATGTTTCTCGTTATAAGTGATTGACCAAGATTACCAAATTTTCTAAACATATTTAGGGGAGATTTTGGGTGTGGCTGCACAAACATCTTGTCAACCCTACGAGGGGCCCAGCAGTATTAAACTCCAAATAAATTTGAAGGAACAAATTCTATCTTGACTACGAGACTAACCCACAAACTTTGTAACAGTTCTGAAAACAACCCTTATAACTACCAGTTACGTATATCGTTAAGTTGCTCCACAGAAATGCACTGCATTCATGACACTTATCTGGTATCTCAAGTCTGAGGATAACTATTCATAATTTACTTATAACAATATCCACAAAGTAAATTATGTAGTTGGGATATATATTCAATTCATTGAATATCATCTGAAATTAGTATGCATTCTCATCAATATACTTTCAAGTATATTCTACCACATCTCTCAGATTTGTCTTAGTTTAATGATACTCCCATATCATTAATCGACAACGGACATTTAGAATAACTTAGTTACTCATGGATTAAAAATGCAAATATAGGACAACAATATTATAAATGAAAATAAACATAATCCAAACTTTATTTCATCAAAATAATAAATGTTTTACAATATCCTTTATCTAAATACTAATCACAGTTCTGCATGAAACTATTAGCTAAACGAAGTCTAATTCCATTGGCAAGTCCAATAAGCTTGTCTTTAGCCAAAGCCTTAGTGAAAGGATCAACTAAGTTATCATCTGTGTGAACTTTCAATAGATTAATTTCACCCTCACGGACTTGTTCCCGAACATAGTAATACTTCCGTAGAAAATGTCTGGTGCCTTTCATGACTCCAGGTTCATTGGCAAATATGATTGCAGCAGAATTGTCACAATACATATCAATAGGCGATTCAATTGAAGGCATAACACCAAGCCCTGAAATGAATTTCCTAATCCAAACAGCCTCCATTGCAGCTTCCGAAGCAGCTATGTATTCGGCTTCTGTCGCAGACATCGCAATCGTACTCTGCTTCTTGCTCTTCCAGTCAACTGCTCCTCTATTGATGACAAAGACATAACCCATCTGAGACTTCGTATCTTCTTTATCACACTGCCAGGTCGCATCACAGTAACCTGTAACACCATGCTCTGTGTCCGGATTTCCAACATACACTAAAAACATATCTTTCGAATTCCTAAGATACTTTAGAATATGTTTAACAGCAATCCAGTGAAGTTCACCCGGATTCTATTGATATCGACCGGTCATGTTCTGAGCGAACGCCTGATGAGTGTCTAAATACTCATCATTTTTGTACAATCTAAACTGCAAAATCATCTGAAAACACTCAGAAACACATCAAAATGATGAAAATATCACAAACAAGTGTTTTATGTGTTTTAAACGCAAAAATATCAAAATCAGATGAAAAATGATTTAAGTTTGCAAAATTGGCAGTTTTAGTCCCCCAAGTTTCAAAAGTTGTCAAATCTGGTCCCTGGTCATTCCAAAACTTATAAAAAGTCATTTAAGGTCCACAAGTTTCAAAAGTTGTCAAAATAAACCCTTCAAAGTTTAAAAATCACAAATTGACAACTTTAGTCCCTAAACTTTGAAAATTGTCAAATATAGTCCTTGGTTAATTTAAAAAGTGAAAATTATCAAATATTAACCTTGTACTATAAAAAAATTTGACAAAAATGGCCCCTGAAAATTGGAGAATGGCAAGTTTGGTCCTTGTACTTTGTGAGATTGTCACTTTTGGTCCCTTGAAACCTCTTTGATGAATTGGCAGCTAAGGTCCTTGTATTTTCAGAATTTACACTTTAAGTCCTTGCCATATAAGCCTTTTAAACCCATTTTGGACTTGTCATTAAACCCTTGGACCCCCTGTCATAAGCATTTTGGACCCCTGTCTTTAACCATTTTGGACTCCCCTTTCTTATTAATACCCAGTCAAACTTGGCCTTGGCGCCAAAGTCTTTCTTCCTCAACTGCTCTCTGCATACACTCCACACAACCATCCCCCCTCCTCAACATATTACTCCCCTTGTCCCCTCCACCTCCACACAACTACAAAAACATTAAATGTAACCCCCTCCCCCTCACTCAACCCCTCAACTGGCAAAACCATATTTCCCGCCAAAAATGCCACATGTGTGGTTTAGATGAATTTCAATGATCCAAGGGATGAGAAGAGGTGGGAAAGATTCAGAGGTCGACATAGATCATTATAAATCAAGAAAGAAGCTGAGAGAAAGAGAGTAGTAGAGTAGTTAGTGTAATTTTTATTTACTTGTCTCGTTTTTAAATAATTTAAGTTTTCCCGTTTATGCTAATCTTTCAAGTGTTTTGTAATCCAATCTCAGTGTATTAAAAACTTAATTTCAGTTTCAATTTCAATTCTTGTACACGATTTCAGTTTATGCATATTTTATTGTTCAAAATCTCAAATTACTTAAATGTTGTTCTTAGTTGTTGTTAAGGATTGAAAAAGCTCATATAAGCTCTTATAAAGCTTTTCTAACCTTTTAAAATCCTTAAAACTCAGTTTGTAGTCAAAACAGAAAATATCACCAAAAATACCAATAAATTAGTTTAAAATAAAAAATCTATGGGAAATGATCAAGAAACTGGAGCAGAGCTGTTCTTTGGATTGCTTATTGGTTTAGAGCTTCTTGGGAAGCATTAGGAGTGATTTCAGGTCTTTGTTCTCAGTCTACATTTGAATTCCAATTTGTAAGCTATTTTCTTAAAATTTGCATATTCTAGTTAAAGTGCTTAAAACCTGTTAATGTTAGCTTAATCCTATTTAAAAATAGTTAATATAAAGTTTCTAATCATTTGTATGGTCTTAATCAGTGGAAACCTTTGAAAAGCTTCAAAACTGTTTCAATAAGGGGTGTTTGGTTCTGCATGATACTCTGTTTTTGAAGCTTATTGTGTTGTTATTCATTGTTGTTATAACTCACTTTAGTGTTCTTTAGCTCAGATAAGTCATCAAAACTAGTGCTTGTTTAGTAAAAAGTCCAAATCATCTTATTGTACCCAACTGTCCACTGTGGGAATTTTCATGTAACCAAATCATGTCATTTAGCTTATTAGTTGTTGTTCTAGCTCAAATCAGTCTTTATATACCTTAATACATCTTATTCAGTCCACAGGATCAAATCAAAGTTCAAATTAGTCAACCCTTTTGGTTTTTACAAAAGTCAAACTTTTCACTTGGGTCGTTTTTGAATAAAATAGATCTTTTTAGTGTGTGTTCAATATTAGGATTCAGCTTTAATGCTTTTGGGATAGTAAACTTTAACTGCTTAAATAAATTATAAAAATAATAGTTTACCATTTCTCAGCTTATTAAGTGCTTATTTATTAGCTAGAAGTTAGTCCTTGTCTTAGATAGTGCCCTGTGCACAGGATCCATAAGCTTTTTCACAAGCTTGTTACAAGCTCTCTAGTATTCCCAAGCCTGTATAAATTAGTTTTTTAGAGAGTTTAGCTGACATACTTATCTATTCCAGTGATTGTTTCCATTTTATAGCTTATTCAGTTGCTTAAAAATAAGCTAGAAGATAGCTAGATAACCAAAAGTCCACTGTGTAACCAGTTAAGTGCTTATTTGAGTTTGTAGTGCTTATTTCCAATTATTGTTCTTATTCAGTGTTTATTCTAGCTTATAATCATGAGTTTAGCTTATTCTAGTTTACATTTGCTTATTGAGTAGCTTTATAGCCATTTTAGTTTAGATTTGTGCTTATTTCATAAGTTTGTCCACTGTTGGTAAATTAAGCTCAAACTGAGCTTATCAGTTGTTTTTAGAAAAAGTCATAGTTATAAAAAGTGCTTATCTCATTGTTTTTAATAAGTTGGTAAAATAAAAATCGAAAAAAAAAATAGTTAGCAAAAAGGCATAGCTGGGACTCGAACCCACGCCACCCAGCTCACACACACACGCTCTACCGTTTGCCCTTGGGACTTGTCTCAGTTTTATTTTGCACAATTAAACCTATAACCACATTTTGTCTCTTTAAGCTTATACGATCAATTTAGCTTATTTCCAGCTTATTCTTTATAGCTTTTTCAGTTTTTGTATTTTTTATAAAATTGTATTAGTATTAAGTATTTTACAAAAAAAGTTTCAGATTTTTCTCATTAGTTTTAGTATTTTTAAACATTTAATTAGTGTAAAATCTTAATTAATTCATAATAAAAAATATAAAAGTCTAAAAAATATAAATCTTTTTTCTAAAATTTTCTTTTGTCATATAGTACGTAATAAAATTGTTTTTACACTTGTAGGAGTTTTATTTCATAAATTTTACGTTTTGTCTTGCGCTCCAGCGTAATTTTTATAAATAACGTACGTTTTCATTTTAAATCTAGTTTTTAGATAATTTGAGTTTCCGTTTTGGTTAAAATAGTTTATTTAAGATATTTTGCTTTATAAAATTATAAGAACATCATTGTAAAAATAGTGATAGCGTTTATTTAATATATTTTATCTTTTTAATTATATTTAATTTGCATTTAAGTCGCTAAGACATGCAAATCCCTACTATAGTTATAATCGTTTTGTTTTCTATACGTTTACGTTTTAGTTAAATGTACGTTTGTATATCTGTTACGTTTTTAGGTTTCTGATTGAACGTTTCTTAATTGAACTAGCTGTGACAGAGCTATTACTATTCACATTCAGTGTTAGTCAATCAGATTCCTGTTTTCCTATACTAATATTATTTTCAACAAATCACAAGTCATTGTATTCAGGATATCACGCCTCACCAGGACATAAACGATCCAAGGATATTTTAATCCTTGGTAAACTTGCATTCCTCTCCCGGGCTGTATCATATTTCTTTTCAATAAATAATATAAAATACAAAAACATTTTTCCTATGCACACAACTTGCCCAGTTTGATTAGTCCCTCAGTTACAACATTTGGTTGTTGGCTGTTTGAAAACAATTTGGTAGACGTTACAAACCTAGATTCCCTTTTAAGGGGCGGAAACGCGCAGTTTGTTAACTCCTCTATTGAGAACGTTTGATCGTTCGGTTGTCGGATTCCAGTTGCTGAGCTCTGTCAAGCCCAGATTCCCTTTCGAGGGGCGGTTGTTAGGATTTTCCTTTTCTTTGTATCTATATATAAAAACTTAAAAAATACAAAAATATTTTCCATTTCTTTTTATAAAATAAAAAATCAAAAAGATTCTTCTCACCTTTTCTAAGTTTCTTTCTAAGATTCTTAGACTCATCTTAGTGATGATTATTCATAATTCTGTGAGTGGCAATCTCACTCTAATTTCTCACCCAATCCTTGAGTGGCAATCCCACTCAGCTTCCCCATGAACAATTCAATTCGGGGTCGAGTCAAGCTAGCGACTCGGTTATCAAAAACAATAGCTCAATACGGGTTTTCACCCGTATCTCTGTCTTCTTTCTCTGTTCTACCACCTAAGTGTGGGGGTGATGCCCCACATGTTATATATATATATCTCTTAAAAAAAAAAACTTTCTAAATAATGGCCGTAGTATTTCCCTTTTACGTTCTCGCCGCATAACCGCCGGTATTTTGAATATTGAGGGCAATATTCATTTCTAAGTGTGGGGGGGGAATTCTCACGAATTTTATCATATTATCCACCCAATTCCCCCGTTTTTGGCCAAAATTTTTTTGGAGTAAGTGTTTTTCACTTACTCATCTTGGTTATCAGTCCGCCAGGTCTGTAAGACAAAAGGATTGGCTAATCCAGGAGCAAACGGCTCTTGGTAAATATTTCTCAAATCCGTTTATACGGCTTGCAATTTGCCCAAAATTGTATGGTTTTCAGCTCACCATATCCTAAAAAGTGAAGAGTTGGCTAGCCCGCAAGTTTATGGCTTGTGGTAAAGGCAGTGGAAAATCCATAATTGGTATTCAGCTCACCAAAGATAATACTGATAATTTATCTAAGAGTTGGCTAGTCCAGAAGGGTACGGCTTCTGGTAAAGACAAAATCAAATCCGTTATATGGTTTATGATTTGCCAATAAATCAGATGGTTATCGGTGTACCATGGTTCTTACTTGAACTGAAACATTTGGCTACTCCGGAAGTAATGGCTTTTGGTAAAGAGTTTTAAAATCCATTAAAGATCTAAATCATTGCTAGGGACTAGCAATATCTCAGTGGGGGGGATTGATGAGTGTCTAAATACTCATCATTTTTGTACAATCTAAACTGCAAAATCATCCGAAAACACTCGTAAACACATCAAAATGATAAAAATATCACAAACAAGTGTTTTATGTGTTTTAAACGCAAAAATATCAAAATCAGATGAAAAATGATTTAAGTTTGCAAAATTGGCAGTTTTAGTCCCCCAAGTTTCAAAAGTTGTCAAATCTGGTCCCTGGTCATTCCAAAACTTATAAAAAGTCATTTAAGGTCCACAAGTTTCAAAAGTTGTCAAAATAAACCCTTCAAAGTTTAAAAATCACAAATTGACAACTTTAGTCCCTAAACTTTGAAAATTGTCAAATATAGTCCTTGGTTAATTTAAAAAGTGAAAATTATCAAATATTAACCTTGTACTATAAAAAAATTTGACAAAAATGGCCCCTGAAAATTGGAGAATGGCAAGTTTGGTCCTTGTACTTTGTGAGATTGTCACTTTTGGTCCCTTGAAACCTCTTTGATGAATTGGCAGCTAAGGTCCTTGTATTTTCAGAATTTACACTTTAAGTCCTTGCCATATAAGCCTTTTAAACCCATTTTGGACTTGTCATTAAACCCTTGGACCCCCTGTCATAAGAATTTTGGACCCCTGTCTTTAACCATTTTGGACTCCCCCTATTATTAATACTCCACCAAACTTGGCCTTGGCGCCAAAGTCTTTCTTCCTCAACTGCTCTCTGCATACACTCCACACAACCATCCCCCCCCCTCAACATATTACTCCCCTTGTCCCTCCACCTCCACACAACTACAAAACATTAAATGTAACCCCATCCCCCTCACTCAACCCCTCAACTGGCAAAACCATATTTCCCGCCAAAAATGCCACATGTGTGGTTTAGATGAATTTCAATGATCCAAGGGATGAGAAGAGGTGGGAAAGATTCAGAGGTCGACATAGATCATTATAAATCAAGAAAGAAGCTGAGAGAAAGAGAGTAGTAGAGTAGTTAGTGTAATTTTTATTTACTTGTCTCGTTTTTAAATAATTTAAGTTTTCCCATTTATGCTAATCTTTCAAGTGTTTTGTAATCCAATCTCAGTGTATTAAAAACTTAATTTCAGTTTCAATTTCAATTCTTGTACACGATTTCAGTTTATGCATATTTTATTGTTCAAAATCTCAAATTACTTAAATGTTGTTCTTAGTTGTTGTTAAGGATTGAAAAGCTCATATAAGCTCTTATAAAGCTTTTCTAACCTTTTAAAATCCTTAAAACTCAGTTTGTAGTCAAAACAGAAAATATCACCAAAAATACCAATAAATTAGTTTAAAATAAAAATCCATGGGAAATGATCAAGAAACTGGAGCAGAGCTGTTCTTTGGATTGCTTATTGGTTTAGAGCTTCTTGGGAAGCATTAGGAGTGATTTCGTGTCTTTGTTCTCAGCCTACATTTGAATTCCAATTTGTAAGCTATTTTCTTAAAATTTGCATATTCTAGTTAAAGTGCTTAAAACCTGTTAATGTTAGCTTAATCCTATTTAAAAATAGTTAATATAAAGTTTCTAATCATTTGTATGGTCTTAATCAGTGGAAACCTTTGAAAAGCTTCAAAACTGTTTCAATAAGGGGTGTTTGGTTCTGCATGATACTGCTTTTTGAAGCTTATTGTGTTGTTATTCATTGTTGTTATAACTCACTTTAGTGTTCTTTAGCTCAGATAAGTCATCAAAACTAGTGCTTGTTTAGTAAAAAGTCCAAATCATCTTATTGTACCCAACTGTCCACTGTGGGAATTTTCATGTAACCAAATCATGTCATTTAGCTTATTAGTTGTTGTTCTAGCTCAAATCAGTCTTTATATACCTTAATACATCTTATTCAAATCCACGGATCAAATCAAAGTTCAAATTAGTCAACCCTTTTGGTTTTTACAAAAGTCAAACTTTTCACTTGGGTCGTTTTTGAATAAAATAGATCTTTTTAGTGTGTGTTCAATATTAGGATTCAGCTTTAATGCTTTTGGGATAGTAAACTTTAACTGCTTAAATAAATTATAAAAATAATAGTTTACCATTTCTCAGCTTATTAAGTGCTTATTTATTAGCTAGAAGTTAGTCCTTGTCTTAGATAGTGCCCTGTACAGTGATCCATAAGCTTTTTCACAAGCTTGTTACAAGCTCTCTAGTATTCCCAAGCCTGTATAAATTAGTTTTTTAGAGAGTTTAGCTGACATACTTATCTATTCCAGTGATTGTTTCCATTTTATAGCTTATTCAGTTGCTTAAAAATAAGCTAGAAGATAGCTAGATAACCAAAAGTCCACTGTGTAACCAGTTAAGTGCTTATTTGAGTTTGTAGTGCTTATTTCCAATTATTGTTCTTATTCAGTGTTTATTCTAGCTTATAATCATGAGTTTAGCTTATTCTAGTTTACATTTGCTTATTGAGTAGCTTTATAGCCATTTTAGTTTAGATTTGTGCTTATTTCATAAGTTTGTCCACTGTTGGTAAATTAAGCTCAAACCGAGCTTATCAGCTTGTTTTAGAAAAGTCATAGTTATAAAAAGTGCTTATCTCATTGTTTTTAATAAGTTGGTAAAATAAAAATCGAAAAAAAATAGTTAGCAAAAGGCATAGCTGGGACTCGAACCCACGCCACCCAAATCACACACACACGCTCTACCGTTTGCCCTTGGGACTTGTCTCAGTTTTATTTTGCACAATTAAACCTATAACCACATTTTGTCTCTTTAAGCTTATACGATCAATTTAGCTTATTTAGAGCTTATTCTTTATAGCTTTTTCAGTTTTTGTATTTTTTTATAAAATTGTATTAGTATTAAGTATTTTATAAAAAAGTTTCAGATTTTTCTCATTAGTTTTAGTATTTTTTAACATTTAATTAGTGTAAAAACTTAATTAATTCATAATAAAAAATATAAAAGTCTAAAAATATAAATCTTTTTTCTAAAATTTTCTTTTGTCATATAGTACGTAATAAAATTGTTTTTACACTTGTAGGAGTTTTATTTCATAAATTTTACGTTTTGTCTTGCGCTCCAGCGTAATTTTTATAAATAACGTACGTTTTCATTTTAAATCTAGTTTTTAGATAATTTGAGTTTCCGTTTTGGTTAAAATAGTTTATTTAAGATATTTTGCTTTATAAAATTATAAGAACATCATTGTAAAAATAGTGATAGCGTTTATTTAATATTTTTTATCTTTTATTTCTTTTAATTTGCATTTAAGTCGCTTTAATTTATAAACTTTTTCAGTAGTGTAATTATCCATCCTAATCCTTTCTGATCACTATCCTTAGTGATCATTCTATCGTCTGATCAAGTGTTTGCACACCATTGAGTCTCCGTGGGACATAACGACCCGGGAATTCACTATATTCTCTGATCTTCATTGCATTTGTTTCTGAGTTGTTTTAAGCTTCTTACGGTCGGCCATTCACAAGTGGCCGGCTTGTGTGAGAAAGCTTGACGGTTCAGCACAGATCAACGCCACATTTGGCATTGTGCATCTCACAGCATACATAATAGATCCTACTGCCGAAGCATAAGGAACTTTCTGCATGCGTGCCACCTCAGCAGGTGTTAAAGCACACATATCGCTACATAAGCCATGCTTTACTTCCATCGGCAAATATCCTTTCTTGGAATTTTGCATATTGAATCTCTTCAATATTTTATCAATCTAAGCGCTTTGACTTAAACCAATTAACCGCTTTGATCTATCTCTGTAGATCTGGATTCCCAGAATGTATGCAGTTTGTAAAACCCTAAATCGCTAATTACATTAAAAGACTATAATTCACTGTGAAGATCCGTAAAATATAGCGAGTTCGTTGAGAGCGTTACATGTTACCTTATAAGTAATATTGTAGGATATAATAATAAAACTTATACTTATAATATAAATATACTATCATACATTGTATACTACTTAAGAAAATAAAATAAAATGAATGTACAAAGTATTTTTGGAAGGTAAAATTAATTGGTGAATTGGTCTTGTAATGCCATGAGGATCGGCCTGATGAAACGCCTAAGGGACTCCTCAATATTAGCTAAAAATAACCAATCCTTATCACCATATAATCCCTTGTAAATCTCTTTCAAATAGATCACTAAAACCTAAAACTCACCCAAGAGAAACATATACGGCAAAACAAGAACTTCCATCTCCATCCTCCTTTCTGTCGACATCTACAGCAGTCCAAGGACACAAGAAGGGTTATTGGTTTGGTTTATTTGGTTCGTTATTCTTCTCCTTCGGTTCACGTTACAAGGTACCAATCAGGCCCTCGTCTCACTCTTTTGTTTTGCCCCTGGTCGTGCACTTAGGCACACCATACGCATGGGTTTTGTCACTTTATAACATGTCACTTTAATATGGAATCAAGATAAGTATAACATATATATAGACTACATTGACACCATGAGAAGACTTGTATTGATGCCGAACTAATGCGCTCTTAAAATATGTTTGTGTTTGTATTCTGGTCGTGGGTCTTTTGACTCCATGTGCATGTTTTTGTTCTCAATCATGTCATCTTAAATGTTTAGAAACAAAGCTAACAAACCTAGTAGATATCGCAACACAAAACCATGAAAAACCTTGTATGTACATCGAACTAATGGACCTTGTTTTCCAGTTTTGAATCTGAAACCTGGTCGTGGCCTAAGGTTCACCATGTGCATGCCTTGTATCAAATAAACATGTCACATAAATATGTTATAACTAAGCTACATAAGTGGAAAACATGAACCTGTGAAATAACCATGCGAATGAATATAATGCATGTATTTGAATCAGTTTTATAACTTGTTATTTTAACCATGATCATCATATTTAGGAGTGCCTCGTTAATCACGTGTCTCGTTTATATGCTAGGAGGGTAGTCAATCATGTCTCGCGGAGTATGTATTTGTATCGAGTCATATTTAAAAGTATATAAGCATGCTTCTAAATACTAGTTAAAAGAACAAGGTATATGGGTTATGATTTTATGGTCTAGCGTGATGTTATGTGTGATGGTTTTGAAATCAGTCAAGTACTATGATTTAAATGGTGTATGCATGATATGAAATGGTCTTGTTATATGTATTCGAAACTGATCACGGGATAAAGTCTTGGGTCGTGTAGTATATTGGAATTGTCGTAAAGAGAATGGTTCATGGGTGAGTTATGCATGATTTTTGGGTCTCGTGGATATGGGTGTTTATCATGGTTATATTAACGTGTAGTATGGCTTATATATGAGTTAAGTGGTAAGTATAAAGAATGTGTATATGGCTTACGAGAATGAACATGTAAAGGTTTGTGAATCTGTAATATGATACGTACAAGTATTTATTTCGGTCCATTACTAAAGTGAGAATACACTTAATAACTCCAAAAATATTAATATGATTTATATATAAGCAATAAATCCGTTATGACTTAAATGAGCTAATAAGTATTATACGAACCTTAATCCATGTAGATTCATTGAAGAAAGGGTGACGTATTTTTGGCTTACAAAGGAACTGTAATTCTGAGCATTCAGGTGAGTTTTCATGTGCTTTTTAAATTGGGTTGCACTTTTATTCGGAATAGTATCATGCAAACTTGTTTAAATGATCGTTAATTGCTACGTGTTTGGATTCTTCGATAATATGTGAAAGTTGTGAAATTTGCTATATTTACATGTTGAGATATATAAATGTTGAATCCTAAATCGTGATATGTTAAATTATGAAATGTGAAATATTGAATCATGAACCGTATAAATGTTGAATTGTGAATTGTGGAAATAAAGAAAGTTGGAACCGTTGAACATAACGGAAATAAAGAAAGTTGGAACCGTTGAACCGAACGGAAATAAAGAAAGTTAGAACTGTTGAACCTAACGGAATGAATAGTTGGTATATATGGTTTTGGTGATATGTGTTGAATCGTTGATTTTGTTGACTGTTGATATGTATTGAGAATATATGATCAGTGAATAATAATTAAATGATATTTGAGCAAATTGCATGATTGTTTTACAAGTTTGATATTATTGAAAAAGTGTGTGATATTATAAGAATTGTTTTATACGTGAAAACCATGAATTCTCACTAGGCCTTTGGCTGACCCAAAACTCTTTTAAAATTTGTGCAACCCAGATGAGCTGCTTAGGAATCAGGAGATTATTTGAGATTGACTATGAGTAGAAGCTTCCGCTGATATAAGGTAAAATTGAGGTTTTTAATGCTCCGAAAAGGCGGGGTGTTACAGTTGGCATCAGAGCCATAGGTTTAAGTGAATTAGGTTTTAGGAACCTAGTCTTAAACCCAGATTAGGTATTTAAGTTGCAAAAATAGTTGATAGTTAGTGATTACTAGGCTCATTAAAGATAAAGAGTAATAGTTGTATTTTGACATGAATTATATGCCTTTATATAGATAGATACGTTGGCCTCTTAGATATCTTATGGACTTCAATTAAAATGGCACAGAGAAATGGAAGGAAAAGGTGGTGGTGGCTCCAAGTTAAATCCAACAAAGAACCAAGATGTGCCTGTTACCAAAGGAGAACTAAGTAACGAAATCATAAGAATTATGTCAGAACACATGCCCACTATTCTGGCTAAAAGTCAAGAAAAATTTAGGAAGGCAGAAGAAGCTAGGAAAGCTGCGGAAGAGGCTAAGAAAAAAAAAGTCAAATGAAGATGCTGAAATGAGGAGAAAAGCAATGGAAGATAAGAGGGCTGCAGAGGAGCAGGAAAAGAAAAGAAAAGCTGAACAAGATAGGAAAAACGCAGAAGATGTTGAGAGACTAAGAAACGAAGAAGCCCAGAGAGACGGATGTAGCTACAAATCCTTCTTAAATTGCAAACCGACTGAATTTCATGGAGATAGCCACCCTGTGATTGTCACCAACTGGTTAAAGGAGATAGAGGACATCTTTGAAATTAGTGAATGCTCACGTGGACAAAGGGTGAAGTATGCATCCCATTTGCTTAAAGGAGAAGCGCGACATTGGTGGAATATGATCAAGATCGCCGTGGTAATGAAGCCGCGAGTGCTATGACATGGGAACAATTTGAAGAGTTGGTCATGGAAAATTATTGTCCCCAAGGATTGATGGATAAGCTTGAGGAGGAATTCTTGAAGCCGCAATGAATGATATGACAGTTCAAATACACGCAAAGTTTAATGAAAAGGCAAGATTTGCAAAATATCGGTAGCTACGAGGAAAGAAGAATCAAACGATACATATGGGGTTTAAGAGCCGGAATTAGGGTCAGTTCAACAAGCTCGACCGCAACTTTTCAAGAAGCAAGAGAGCTTGCTTTAATGATAGAAAAGGAAAATAACCGACAGCTAGAGGAAGGAGGAGATAACAAAAGAAAGAGAGAGAGTCGGTATGAAGACGTGAAAAAGATCAAAATCCATGGTGGGAAAGTAGAGGATGTTGGGGAGTATAAACCATGTACCATATGCAAGAAAACCCATAAGGGGAAATGTTGGCATGAGGATTGTCGTAATTGTGGGAAACCAGGACATGCAACAAAGGATCAGAAGCGATTGGGTTTGTTTTAGATGTAAAAAACCGGGGCACAAGATCGCTGATTGTCCTGAATGGAAGCCTCTTGATCCACAAGAGAAAGCAGGATATGGAGGCAAGCGAGGGGAGTACAAGGATACTCAACCACGAAATACGATGGGAAGAGTTTTTCAACTAACAACTGAGAAGACTTAAGACACTCCATATTAGAAAGAATATAATAAAGAAGCATGTGACGCCTAATAGTACCCTTCAGTTCTTAAGGATTATAAATTTTGATGTTTTTGAATTATTAAGTTTTGTTTATTTTCGATGGGATTATGCTTCTAAGTTGGATTACATATATATATATACACACATATATATATATATATATATATATATATATATATATATATATATATTTTTTGAATTTTAGTTGCATAATAAAGTTTAGAGTATTGAACGAATATGATGTTATAGCAAAGTGCCCATGACTGGATTTTTTTTGTTTTAAAATTTCGAGGATGAAATTTTTTTTTAGAAGGGAAGAGTTGTAAAACCCTAAATCGCTAATTACATTAAAAGACTATAATTCACTGTGAAGATCCGTAAAATATAGCGAGTTCGTTGAGAGCGTTACATGCTATCATACATTGATGTTACATATACTACTTAAGAAAATAAAATAAAATGAATGTACAAAGTATTTTTGGAAGGTAAAATTAATTGGTGAATTGGTCTTGTAATGCCATGAGGATCGGCCTAATGAAACGCCTAAGGGACTCCTCAATATTAGCTAAAAATAACCAATACTTATCACCATATAATCCCTTGTAAATCTCTTTCAAATAGATCACTTAACCCTAAAACTCACCCAAGAAACATATACGGCAAAACAAGAACTTCCATCTCCATCCTCCTTTCTGTCGACATCTACAGCAGTCCAAGGACAAAGGAAGGGTTATTGGTTTGGTTTATTTGGTTCGTTATTCTTCTCCTTCGGTTCACGTTACAAGGTACCAATCAGGCCCTCGTCTCACTCTTTTGTTTTGCCTCTGGTCGTGCACTTAGGCACACCATACGCATGGGTTTTGTCACTTTATAACATGTCACTTTAATATGGAATCAAGATAAGTATAACATATATATAGACAACATTGAGACCACGAGAAGACTTGTATTGATGCCGAACTAATGCGCTCTTAAAATCTGTTTGTGTTTGTATTCTGGTCGTGGGTCTTTTGACTCCATGTGCATGTTTTTGTTCTCAATCATATCATCTTAAATGTTTAGAAACAAAGCTAACATACCTAGTAGATATCGCAACACAAAACCATGAAAAACCTTGTATGTACATCGAACTAATGCACCTTGTTTTCCTGTTTTGAATCTGAAACCTGGTCGTGGCCTAAGGTTCACCATGTGCATGCCTTGTATCAAATAAACATGTCACATAAATATGTTATAACTAAGCTACATAAGTGGAAAACATGAACCTGTGAAATAACCATGCGAATGAATATAATGCATGCATTTGAATCAGTTTTATAACTTGTTATTTTAACCATGATCATCATATTTAGGAGTGCCTCGTTAATCACGTGTCTCGTTTATATGCTAGGAGGGTAGTCAATCATGTCTCGCGGAGTATGTATTTGTATCGAGTCATATTTAAAAGTGATATAAGCATGCTTCTAAATACTAGTTAAAAGAACAAGGTATATGGGTTATGATTTTATGGTCTAGCGTGATGTTATGTGTGATGGTTTTTAAATCAGTCAAGTACTATGACTTAAATGGTGTATGCATGATATGAAATGGTCTTGTTATATGTATTCGAAACTGATCACGGGATAAAGTCTTGGGTGTGTAGTATATTTGAATTGTCGTAAAGAGAATGGTTGTTCATGGGTGAGAGTTATGCATGATTTTTGGGTCTCGTAGATATGGGTGTTTATCATGGTCATATTAACGTGTAGTATGGCTTATATATGAGTTAAGTGGTAAGTATAAAGAATGTGTATATGGCTTACAAGAATGAACATGTAAAGGTTTGTGAATGTGTAATATGATACGTACAAGTATTTATTTCGGTCCATTACTAAAGTGAGAATACACTTAATAACTCCAAAAATATTAATATGATTTATATATAAGCAATAAATTCGTTATAACTTAAATGAGCTAATAAGTATTATACGAACCTTAATCCATGTAGATTCATTGAAGAAAGGGTGACGTATTTTTGGCTTACAGTGAACTGTAATTCTGAGCATTCAGGTGAGTTTTCATGTGCTTTTTAAATTGGGTTGCACTTTTATTCGGAATAGTATCATGCAAACTTGTTTAAATGATCGTTAATTGCTACGTGTTTGGATTCTTCGATAATATGTGAAAGTAGTGAAATTTGCTATATTTACATGTTGAGATATATAAATGTTGAATCCTAAATCGTGATATGTTAAATTATGAAATGTGAAATATTGAATCGTGAACCGTATAAATGTTGAATTGTGAATCGTGGAAATAAAGAAAGTTGGAACCGTTGAACAGAACGGAAATAAAGAAAGTTGGAACCGTTGAACCGAACAGAAATAAAGAAAGTTGGAACCGTTGAACCTAACGGAATGAATAGTTGGTATATATGGTTTTGGTGATATGTGTTGAATCGTTGATTTTGTTGACTGTTGATATGTATTGAGAATATGTGATCACTGAATAATAATTAAATGATATTTGATCAAATTGCATGATTGTTTTACAAGTTTGATATTATTGGAAAAGTGTGTGATATTATAAGAATTGCTTTATACGTGAAAACCATGAATTCTCACTAGGCCTTTGGCTGACCCAAAACTTTTTTAAAATTTGTGCAACCCAGATGAGCTGCTTAGGAATCAGGAGATTATTTGAGATTGACTATGAGTAGAAGCTTCCGATATAAGGTAAAATTGAGGTTTTTAATGCTCCGAAAAGGCGGGGTGTTACATAGCTTCTCCTAAATCCTTCATGGAAAAAAACATTTCCCAAGACATGCCTTAACATTTTGCAAACTTGGAATGTCTTTTCCCATAATTATTATGTCATCGACATAAAGGATAAGAGAAATTACATCACTCACACTAACTTTGTGATATACACATGGCTCATCAAAATTTTGAATAAATCCATACCTTTTGATTTCTTCATCAAATCTCTTATTCCATTGCCTTGATGCTTGCTTCAATATATAAATGGACCTTTGAAGTTTGCAAACACGGTTTGGAAATTGTGGATTCACGAACCCCTCAGGTTGCTTCATATAGATGTCTTCATCTAAGCAACCATTCAAGAAGGCTGTTTTGACATCCATTTGCCATATCACATAGTCATAGTATGCTACTATAGCTATGAGAATTCTAATAGCTCTAATGTCCGCTACAGGAGAAAAGGTCTCCTCGTAATCTATGCCATAAGTTTGAGTAAAACCTTGCGCAACTAGACGAGCTTTATAGACGTGTATATTGCAATCCATGTCAGTCTTAATTTTATAGAGCCACTTAATTCCAACCACCGTGGCATTTGGAGGTAAGTCGACCTCTTCCCAGACTTCATTTTCTCTTATGGATTGCATTTCCCCATTCATTGCAACTTGCCATTTGTCCTTTTCAGGACTTGCCATGGCAACTTTATAACTAGTAGGCTCTCCAAGATCTCCTAACATAGTTTCCTCAACCTCTACGTTAAGACATAGACGCTCAGGTGCACGCGTAGACCTTACGGATCTACTTAACGGGAATCACTTCAACTTCGGTGGAGGACCCGTGACTATCGTGTTCTACCGGAAGTACGTTAGTGTTTTCAGAAGGTAATGCATCTTCATGATCATCTTCCAGATTATAAACTCTACCACTGAATTCTTGAGATACAAGATCATTTTCAAGAAAATCTCCATACCTAGCAATAATTACTTTATTTTCAGTTGGATAGTAAAAGTAGTAACCCTAGTTTCCTTAGGGTATCCTACGAAGATACACTTTATAGATCTTTGTTGGAGTTTATCTGCTGAGTCACGTCTAACATACACCTCGCAACCCCAGAACTTTAAATAAGACAGGTTAGGAGCTTTACCATGCCATATTTCATATGGTGTCTTATCAACCTTCTTTGTGGGAACCATATTTAGAATGCGAACAACAGATTCTAAAGCATAATCCCAAAAGGATAAAGGTAGAGTAGCAAGATTAAACATAGATCGTATCATGTCCAACAATGTATGATTTCTTCTCTCAGATACACCATTTTGTTGTGGAGAATATGGAGAAGTGAGATTCTGAACAATTCCATTCTCAGCTAAGTAATCTTTAAACTCTTGGCTTAGATACTCACCTCCTCTATCGGATCGAAGAGCTTTAATCTTCTTTCCCAATTGCAGTTCTACTTCGGCTTTGAAAACCTTAAATGTTTCAAACACCTCATGTTTATGCTTAAGTAAATAAACATAACCATAACGGCTGAAATCATCAGTAAAGGTTAAGAAGTAGCTAGCACCTCTCTTTGACACATGTCTAAGTGGTCCACACACATCAGTATGAATAAGACCAAGTATATCAGAAGCCCTCTCCATATTCCTATGAAAAGGTTTCTTCGTCGTCTTCCCAGATATGCATGACTCACATTTATCAAATGATTCATCATTGATATTTTGCAAAAGCCCTTCTTGTTGCAGCTTATGCATGCTAGCCTTGCCTATATGAGCAAGTCTACAATACCAAAGATAAGAAGAATTCAAGTCCAACTTTATTTTCTTATTGATGCTAAACATCGAATTATTATATTTGTTAGATTCATTTTCAATCACATCAATTTCAAACACACCATTCACAGTAATCGCATTAAAATAAAATACACCATTTAAAGGAACAGTAATTCCATTACGTGAAATAGTATGAGTAAAACCATCATCCAACAAAACTGAAAAGGAAACAACACCTCTAATTATAGAAGGTGTGTAATGACAATTGTTCAATAACAGTACTAAGCCCGAAGGCAATACTAAAATAAACGTTCATATGGCTTCAACAAATGCATGTGCGCCATTTCCCACGCAAGATATTGCTCCCCATAGGCTAGATTCCTTTCCACTCTAAACCCTCGCAGTGTATTACAAATGTGAATACCACATCCAAGATCATATACCTAGGAATTTTTATGATTTAGAGTAAATAATTCAATGACAAATAAATTACCTGAAGGACTGGCGCCCGAGGACCCGTCGTACTTCATCTTATTTGCCCGCAATTCATCAAGATAGAGAGCACAATTTCTCTTCCAATGCCCAACGACCTTGCAGTGGTGTCATGCTTGATCCTTTTTAGGATTTTCCTTCCTAGGAGCCTCGTGCCATTTACTCCTTTCGTTTAGTTTTGTTGAATAGTGTATGTCTTCTGCTTCTACTCCATTCTGTCTGTTATTTAAATTTGTGTCTTTTATTTTCTATTATTATTATTTGTAATCTGATTTATTAATAAAAGTGTACACCGTTTCCCACAATCTTAAAACAGATTCGGTTAAACCGAATTTATAACACTTTGTTAAAATCGGATTAATTATTAACAGAATTTTATAAATTGTTTTCTGTCGAAACCTAGTTGAGTTTCTTTGGAAATCAATTTCAATTAAACATATTTAAACATACAGATTTGGATTACAGATCTATAACGTTTTTTTTAAGCAGTTGTCCTTATCAGTTTATATCGAAACCAAGATTGAGTTTCTAGTAAACTGATTTTCTCGATCCATCAAAACAAAGATAGAGTTTTGTTGAATCAGATCCGGTACAAGTAGATACCGATTTACAACAGTTTGCTTAACTGTTTGTGTTTGAATTTTTAGGATGACAAACACCACTACCCCTCCCGTGACTACTCCTGTGAACGTAAATGGTGCGCCAGTTACTAACATGGTTGCTAATCATGCTGAGAAACCAGAGAAATTCAATGGGCATAATTTTAAGAGGTGTCTACAGAAGATGTTCTTCTATCTCACTACTTTGAACCTTGCGCGGTTCTTAAAAGAGAACCCACCTAACGTGGAACCTCCTGCAGAAGGTCAATCCTCTAATCAACAGGCTGTTCAAGGCTTGGAAGCATGGAAACATTCAAACTTTTTGTGTCACAACTATGTTCTGAATGGTTTGGTGGATTCTTTGTACAACATGTACTGCAAGACCAAGACTGCCAAAGAATTATGGGAGTCATTGGAACGCAAGTACAAAACTAAGGATGCTTGTACAAACTGAGGATGCTGAGTACCTTGCTCCTAAAGCGGCAAGTGTGAAACAGAAGTTCCAAAGGGTGTGCTTCAATTGTGACCAGCTGGGTCACCGTGCTGCTAACTGTAAGATGCCGAAGTTGGTGACTCCACGCCAGGCTAATATGGTGAATGAAGATGTGGACATGATTGCTATGGTGTCTGATGTCATTGCCATGATCTCTGAAGTTAACCTGGTAGGTTCCACAACAGGGAATGGTGGGTGGATATTGGGGCTACCCGTCATGTGTGTGCTGTTAAGAGTATGTTTCACTCTTTCATAGCGGTTGATAGTGGAGAGAAGTTGTACATGGGCAACTCTGCAACTGCTGATATCACGGGCGAATGAGATGTAATCTTGAAGATGACATCCGAGAAAGAGCTCAAGTTGACTAATGTCTTGTATGTTCCAGAGATTCGCAAGAATCTTGTGTCTGGTTTGCTATTGAACAAGTTTGGTTTTCGTCTTGTTTTTTAGTCTGATAAGTTTGTTTTGTCTAAGAATCAAATGTATGTTGGTAGGGGATATGCCCTGAATGGTATGTTTAAGCTCAATGTAATGGTTGTTAAGAATGATATCAATAAAATGAATTATTCTGCTTACTTGATTGAGTCTTCTAATATGTGGCATGGCCGTCTTGGTCATGTAAATTTTAATTCAATGCGTCGTTTGATTAAATTTAATTGCATACATAATTTCCATATTGACTCAAAATATAAATGTGAAACTTGTGTTGAAGCCAAACTTACAAGATCATCTTTAAAATCGGTTGAACGAAAAACCGAACCACTTGATATGATACACACTGACATATGTGATTTGAAATCACTACCCACAAAAGGTGGCAACAAGTACTTTATCACGTTTATTGAAGATTGTACAAAGTATTGCTATGTTTACTTACTGAAAAGTAAAGATGAAGCTATAGACAAGTTTGTTCTATACAAAAACGAAGTTGAGAATCAACTTAGTAAGAAAATCAAGGTGGTACGAAGTGATAGAGGAGGTGAATATGTGTCTCCATTCGCTGATCTATGTGCAAAACATGGAATTCGACACGAGTTCTGTTAGGACACCATATTATCACAACAATATGTATTTCTAGAGAGAGAAAGTTTTAGAGAGATAAAGTGGAAGGAACTAATGAATGATTAATGAAAATGATAACTGCAATTAGAACCAACAACCCTCTCCCTTCTAGGGAGGGGGTATTTATAGTGTTTACATAAGTAGGGGTGTTTCCCCTTGGTTCTAGAAGAACCTTCTATCACGGCTCATGGGCTTACTACATGACCTGAGAAACTAATTACAAACATTTATAAACCATAATTATTAACGACCTATTACAAATGAAATGACCTACACTTGATAATAAAACATGTTCCTAACAATCTCCCCCTAAGGGTTGGTCATCATTTGTTGTCTTGCTTAGGTCGTTCGACGTCTTGAACTTCTTTGGCGTTAATAGCTTGTGACGTCTTTGATTCTTTGCATCTTTGTTCTTTGTTCTTGTTTTTGTGATCATTTGTGAATTCTGCCTATCATCAGCATCTTAGTTGTTAGTGATGAAAGTCATTTCCAGAGATGCTCATACTTCGTGAAGTTTGTGATTCATATATTTGAAACTCTCATTCTTTAACTTTGATCTTTATCTCATAACTTCAGCATTCTTTGACTTTGATATAGAATCTTTCTGAAATTTTCTTTGCTTTTTGAGAGAACTTCAATTAGTGTTGATGTTGGTATGAGCATGTGAAGAGTCTGCACGATCTTTTCCACCCGTGAGCATCCATAAGAAGAAAAACATAAAATATGGGTTAGAAATAATCCAGCGCTTACAAGTTTGAACTTCGAAAGTGTTAACAATCGAAGAACTAAACAATTCAACAACTTCTTCTTCCATTCCCTCTTGAGTGTAAACCGCAGCATGGAGCTTTGACAATGATGTTGCATACCTTTTCTCTGGATCTGTGTTGCCATACATCAGGTATTCTAAATCACGATTAAAGAAATATGGTGTGGGTACCTTGGGATTATGAGTATGACCCATGAGTGGTAAAGGTTGAGAATAGTCTTGAAACTTGAACATTTTGGGAGCACTGGAGGGCAACGAAACATCCCAAATAATGTTCTCAGACATTGCTCGTGCAACTTCCTCAAGATTGTATTCAAATTGGAGCCTTGAAGTGGTTGAAGTCTTAAATCGTGTAAACCCTGCTCGGCGAATGTTGGCAATGTAAGACAAATGAAGTTTCTGCACCTTCATGATCTTTTTCAAATTCTTTGTGAAATCCACTATGGAAGCTTCATTAGGAAGTTCATCTTCTGGATGAGCATCAACCATATCTTCAAACCAGTCAAACTGAGTCGTGGAAGAGTCAATCCATTATGGGGCTTCTTCTTGTTGCATGTTAGATGGTGGCTGGGATATTACTTGAGAGACAGTCTGTTGTGGAGGTTGATTGGAAGATTGTGGTTGAATTTCATCTTTAGGTGAAATATCATGAGAGGTGGTTTGAAAAACTGAAGATGACGGTGCAGTGAATTTGGAACGTTTGTCGCGTGGACGTGACTCATCATCTTTATCATCGGGTCTGCGTTTACGAGGCGGGATATCTTTGCACGATGCAGATGCACTCTTCTTATCGACTCTTAATGGATTTGAGTAGAGCGTCTCGAAGTTCCACTTCTTCATCATCATCAATTATCTTCTCAAGAAGTTGACTTTTGAGATCAACGACAGGCAACTTTGAAGGTTTTGTTTCAAGGGTTATCGGGTGTGTTTGAAGATGAGTGGCTACAACACCTTGAAGCTTGTTTTTAACATATGTGCGTAATGCCGATGGTAGAACTTCATTAATGCAACTCTTTACCTCTGTAGGAAGAACCTGTTTAAGGATTTCCTCAATCTGCCGGTAATGGAAACTTCTGAATCGGTTGATGTTGTTCTTGAAGTTGCTTTTGTTGTGTCTGAACTTGGGTTTAAAGAGAAGTAAGTCGTTCTTGAATGACTTGCAATTTATCTTTTTCAGTTGCTTCAGATGTTTGTCGAGAAGGGAGCCTGATCTTAAAGGTGGTTTTGGAAGGAACATTCGTCTTTGACTGTTGATCTGAGGATGCTGGAGGTGGTTGTGTTAGTGATGTTGGAAGACGAGCTTCACCTTCCAGATGTGGTTTATCAGCGAAAACATCATCAAAATCATCATTCTCAGAGTCATCATTGTTGACAGATTCTTCATTATCAGAACGAATGAATTGATCAGATTCATCTTTGGATGAAGAGAGTGTGGCAGAAACTGAGTTATCCGATTCGGAAGAGTCTGATTCATTCATAGATTGTTGAATTTGTTCAGGAATCACCTTAGAACCTGAGCCTTCATCCTTCTTATGCAACCTTTCAAGATCAGCTTGGTGATGACGTTTGGTGATAAGCAAGGTTTTCTTCAGGATTGCTTGTTCTTCTTTGTGAGTGCGAGGAGATTGAAGTAGTTGAGTTTGACCACTGATGGTTTTACCACTTTGTCTTGCAGCTTTTTCTTGTTTCACCTTGAGAAGTCTTTGAGTTTCTGCAGGGTTATCATATTCGTCATGATGACTAACTTGTTCTTCTTCAGCAACATGTTCTGTTTTGGACAAATCTTCATCAAGCAGCGAGGTTTTCTTGTGTTTAGCAATGGATCTCCTTCCTCGACCTATAGGTTTTTCGAAATAATCCCAACCTGTTCCTCGCGTTTTCGCTTGATCATAGTCCATGTAAGCGGTCGTCTGCTTGATGCCATCATTCAAGAGACGGTCAGGAATTCTTAAGCCTTTGTTTGTTGTGCTAGTGCTTTGAATTTTAACAGTTTTAAGCACATGATCCATTTTACTAGTATGATACTTATCACCACTTGCCATGCGTTTGTCGATGGTTGGATCTGCTTTCATGAAGTATTCAATAAGAAGCTTGGTGTAACGAGCAAAGAATTTTATACCCGGCTTATTGCTAAACTTCCGTGCTTGATAGATCATATCATTCCAAATTAGCTGTGCATAATCAAGATGTTGTGTATTAATGACACCCCAAAAGATTTGAAGAAGTTCCAAGCGTGGGTGTTCATGGCCGGTTGCCTTTCCTGTAACACAATGACTGAGTATGGTATACAAAGATAACCATGGTTGAGGAATGAATTTCCGGTTTACATCAGAACTCTTTGACAGACATTGAGAAGACTCATCATAACCCATTTTTCTAAGAGATGCTGCAATTTGTGAGAACGATGGAGATGCTATGAACGAAGTGTAAGTCTTTGTTTCTTCAAGAGGAAGATGAAGAACATGACGAAGAATGCTGACATCAAATTCGATTGGTGTTCTGTCAATCTGACTGCCATGAGGTTGGAATCGGTATTTATCTTGAGGGAATGCCGAATTGGTTTAAGTAGATCTCGTGGACACTTGCGATAAAGTCAGAAGATGCCGACAGAAGTGCCTCTTAATAATTTCCACTATTATCTGACATGTGGGATGACATAGAAGTTGTTCGAGATCAATTCGAGAGTTTGAAAGCCCAATGTTGCGTTCATCTTCAATGGGATACATGTCTCTTCTTGTGAGAGATCCTTGAGACATATTTAGACTTGAAACAAATCATTTACCAAAATAGCCAAGAATTTGTAATGACATGTTAGATGAATGATACATATGATCTATGTAAATTCACAAAAATATTTAGATGTGAAATTCACAATCACAAATGAAGTCATACGCGCATAGATACAATAGATACTTACAATGAAATTCAAACTCTCAACATGTTAAAGTATTATCAACCTTGCAAATAATGTAAAAAACTCGCAATGCCTCTATACTCACAAAAGATGCAGAAACTCGCAAATGATCATAAGACAGGTAGAAACTCGCCATTATTCAACACACAACAAGAAACTCGTAAACGTATGTAGTCATTGTACAAACTCGCAAACATGCACAAGTTAAACTGAATAGTTAGAAACTTGCAAACAACAAGAAGAAATTCGCAATTCTCACAAACTCGCCAAAATTCATGTAATAGTGGCAAACTCGCCAATTAAATCTCAAACTTGCAAAGATTCAATAAACCTAATAACAAACTCGCCAAGATTCTTGTGTGGTAATCAAACTCGCCAAACTCTTAACTAAGAGAAACTCGCCAAAAAACAAACTTGCTAATATTCAAAGAACCATGGCAAACTCGCCACTCTATAAATCTAAGAGAAAACTCGCCAATTGTTAAATCTAAACAAACTCGCAAGAACTCATTAAACCATGGCAAACTCGCCAACATTCATAAAACCCATGATAAACTCGCCAAAACGCATACGTCCATATGAAACTTGCAGATACTCGCCAAAATTCAAGTAAGAAAAATTCGCAAGTATTCAATAAACATGGCAAACTCGCCAAAATTCATAAAACCCATGACAAACTCGCCAAAATTCATAATTTCATAGCAAACTCGCCAATATTCAAACAAACTAACACAAGTATGGACGAAAACTTAATCAAAACATGATCTTATGATGCGAGATATGAGTACAAAATTCATGAAAAAACTAAACCCTAAGGCTCGTTATTTATCCAGATTTGCAGAAACATACGATTTATAAATATCCTATATATCTAGATCCGTATATTGCACAAAGATTCTAAAAAAAAACTTACAATCGATTTGGAAGTGGAAAAAAAAACGTGATATAGATCAAAGAAAGATGCAGCAGCAGTTTTGTAAGTTTGAGAATAATGAATTTTGTGAAGAATGACTAAAATCTAAGTATTTATAGGGAGAAGAATGAAAAAGTGACACATTTAGTCCCTAGTGTATTAAAAAACGTTTATTAAGTTTTTTTTTTTTTTTTTTTTTTTTTAATGATAAATGAAAAAGCAAATCTTTTTGGGTTTTGTATAGATTTTATATTTTTGTATTTTGATTTTGAAATATGTATTTACAAGGAAATGTTTTTGGTGTTTGACGTTTTAAGAACGTTTGATTAAATTTTCCAGATCTTCTAGAGTCAAACACCGCATACCAATTTGATGGACAAGCTCAGAAAACCTTGCGGGTGGCAAGGCTTTGGTGAACAGATCCGCCAATTGGTATTGAGTACCCATAAAGTATAGTTCAATTGTACCCTTTTCAACATGCTCTTTGATGAAATGATATCGGAGAGCGATATGCTTTGACTTGGAATGCTGAACCGTGTTGCAGGAGATTGCAATGGCACTCTTGGAGTCACAGTACATTGGAATATTGTCGAATACAAAACCGTAGTCCATCAGTTGTGATCTCATCCAAATAATCTGAGCACAGATGCGACATGGCAACGTATTCGCTTCGTTGATGACATAGATGTACAGTCTTGTTTTTTTGACTGCCAAGACACAAGTTTATCTCCGAGAAACTGAACACCACCAGATGTACTTTTGCGTGTATCTAAACACCCCGCGTGATCAGATCTCGAGAAAGCGATTAGTTCAAAACCAGAATCCTTCGGATACCAGATTCCCAAGTGAATGGTTCCCTTTACGTAGCGAAGGATTCTTTTAGCCTCATTGAGGTGTCTTTCAGTTGGTCTTGACCGATAACGGGAGCAAAGATATACAGCAAATACAATGTCAGGTCTGCTGGCTGTTAGATACATGAGAGACCCAATAATACTTCGGTATTTTGTAGGGTCAATAATTTTCCCATGTAAATCAGCATCCAGCTTTGGTGAGGTTGCAGACATAGGTGTGTTATAAGTATCACAACTGGTCATTCCATGTTTCTTCAAGATTTCAAGAGCATATTTGGACTGATTTAGAAATATGCCACGGGGAGATTGATGAACCTGAAGTCCTAAGAAGAACTTTAGTTCACCCATCATGGACATTCATCTAGGAATGCTTCATTCTTTGAAACTATATTTCCTTGTTTAACAAAGGAAACTGGAAATTCATCTAGAATAGATGACGAAGTTGTCCAAGATAAGAGACAACGAGCTGATAATGATCTCCAAGATGAGAGACAAGATCAAACTGAGGAAGAAGAGGTTGAACCTAGAAGAAACAAAAGGGCAAGAATCGAGAAATCGTTTGGACCCGATTTTGTTTCTTTTATGGTTGAAAATGAACCTACTTCATACCGAGAGGCGGTTACTTCCTCAGAAGGGCCTCAATGGAAAGAAGCCATTAAAAGTGAAATAGATTCTATTTTAAAAAATCATACTTGGGAGCTCGTGGATTTACCTCCTAGTTGTAAACCACTAGGCTATAAATGGATCTTCAAGAAGAAGATGAAAGCCGATGGCACCATTGACAAGTATAAAGCAAGATTAATAATCAAAGGATTTAGACAACGAGAAGGTCTTGATTACTTTGATACATGTTCGCCTGTTACGCGAATAACCTCGATTAGGATGATATTTGCTATTGCCGCTTTAAGAAATTTGGAAGTTCACCAAATGGATGTGAAAACGGCATTTCTAAACGGAGATTTAGAAGAAGAAATCTACATGAACCAACCTTAGGGTTTCATGGCTCCTGGACAAGAGAACGAAGTTTGTAGGCTTGTTAAGTCATTATATGGCTTAAAGCAAGCTCCCAAACAATGGCATCAAAAATTTGACCACGCCATGCTAGAGAGTGGATTCAAAATTAATGAATGTGACAAGTGTATTTATGTCAAAGACACAAATAGTGGATATGTAATCTTGTGTTTATATGTTGAGGATATGCTTATCGTTGGCAGTAGCGACAAGATGATCAAATCTACTAAAGACATGTTGAAATCAAAGTTTGACATGAAGGATATGGGTTTGGCTGATGTGATATTTGGAATAAAGATCATACGAACTCAAAATGGACTTGTGTTAAGTCAAGCACATTATGTGGACAAAATTCTTAATACTCACAATGCGGGGGATTTCGGCCAAGCTAGAACTCCAATTGACACCAGTAAGCATTTATCTAAAAATAGAGGCATATGTGTTGCCCAATTAAAGTATTCAAGAATTATTGGCATGTTAATGTACAATGATAGGTACCCGACCTGACTTAGCATATGTTGTTAGCATGTTAAGTAGGTTTACTAGTAATCCAAGCTATGCACATTGGGCAGCTATAACTAGGGTACTTCATTATTTGAGATACAGTCGCGATTATGGACGGCATTATGATAGATATCCAGCTGTTACAGAAGGATACAGTGATGCAAATTGGATATCTGACATAAAGGATTCTAGATCGACTAGTGGATATGTGTTTACACTAGGAGGGCCGGCTATATCTTGGAAGTCTTCCAAGCAAACTGTTATAGCTAAGTCCACGATGGAATCAGAATTTATCGCGTTAGATAAATGCGGACAAGAGGCGGAATGGCTACGTCAATTCGTAGAGGACATACCAAGGTAGCCTAAACTGGTAACGGCCATTAGTATACATTGTGATAGTCAATCGACTATTGGCAGAGCTCATAGCATAATGTATAATGGAAAGTCCAGACATATCCGTCGTCGACATAATTCGATACGACAACTACTCTCAACAGGAGTTATCTTAATTGACTATGTGAAGTCAAAGGATAACATCGCGGATCCGCTTACGAAAGGCTTAAGTAGAGAGATAGTTAGTAAGTCGTCTAAAGGAATGGGACTAAAGCCCTTGAAGGAATGAGTTTCTATGAAGGAAAACCTAACCCAGTTGACTAGAGATCCCAAGATCTGGGTTCAATAGGACAACCTAATCATAGAAATGTGGGGGAAGTCACGTTAATGTGAGGAGTTACTAAATATTGTAACTTCCTAGCCCATTCCTATAACAAATGTGACTTGTTGAGAGGTTAAACATATGGCTTTAATGACTCAGGATGAAATCGCAGAGCATAATGATTCGAGATGAAATCACAAAACATATGCTTTTAATGATTCAAGATAAAATCACCTATGTGAGAGAGAAGTGGGGTCGCTTCGAAAGGAATTGTTGGGGGCGCAATTCCTAAGAGCTCTTGCAGAACCAGGCTAGTGTTCATGACCATAACGAACACGACTATGAGGACTTGACAATGTCAGGGAGAGTCTTGTGTGAAGTGTAATGTCGTCTACGTAAACAAAGGCTGAGTTCAAGGACATCGCGTCTACTCAGATCTAGGAGACTAAGTGCATCTCACAAGGGAAGGTTCAAAGGATTACACCTACCTATCCAATGCAAGACTTAACCGCAGAAATTTCACCGAAACTTTCGTGTGTTTTCGACCGATCTCCATTCATGTGGGGGATTGTTGGAAATTTGGTTTTGCAAAATGAGTTTTTACAAATTTTAGACACTATTTAATATATGTATATGTTCTATATATTTATATTTCTTGGTAACTTTGCGTTCTCCTTGACAAGAGCTTCGCAACGAGCTAAAGAGTGTCAAAAATGGAGTTGATATGAATGAGATATCGTGTCTCAAAGTGAGGCACTTGAAACATAAAAATTGGAAAAGTGGGAGTATCTCACATCGCCCAAAACAAGAAATGAAAGCTTGTTTACATAGGAATCTTGATATGAACCTTCAAATTGATTTGTTGGTTTTACTCCAACACCTACGTGCGCGCGCGCAGGGGGGGGTGCATATTTCAGGATTTCTGGGCCAAAATGGGTTCGAAGCTTCTGAACTCATGCGAGCCCGCACGACCTGCGGACACGAATGCAGCTCCGAAGCCTCGCATACGTGCGTATCTTTTTGCTGCAGATTCGAGTTTCCTTTTTCCAGAATTTTCTGTAAATCTTTTTAAGGAATAGATTTGAAACTTATTGACAAAGTTTACAGAATATGGGTGTGTAATTAAGATATATGCAAATCGTGGTTATTGGTTAACAGATTTTGCATATCAGTTTAATATTGGCAGATATCTTGTCTTGGTGAACAAGATAGGTTTAGCCTATATAATAAACGACTCCTCATTCAGTTTCTACAGAGAAAAACGCAGCTCCACTGTAAACGATTTCCAGCAGTTCCTTCGATCAGAAATACACAAACCTTCAGTGATCTTTTAGGCAAGTAAGTCTAGTCCGGCTGTGCAACAGCTTTGTACGTTGTACCCTGGGAAACAGACGGCGAATCTGTTTTAAGGGAATCGTGTTCAACACGAGCCTCGTGCCATTGTCTTTACTGCTTTCGTTTAATTTTGTTGAATAGTGTATGTCTTCTGCTTCTACTCCATTCTGTCTGTTATTTAAATTTCTGTCTTTTATTTTCTGTTATTATTATTTGTAATCTGATTTATTAATAAAAATGTACACCGTTTCCCACAGATAACAATTGATACAATACAATATCAATATTTCAGACATTACTATACGGATGATTATTGAGTAATCTGATTAAAGTTAGATGAAAATTAATACGATATCAAAGTTGATCGATAAAACGAGTATAGTTGATCTTGTTTCACAATATAAAGACAACCCTTTATCTTGTTAGAATTTAAGATTTAGTCGGACAAAGTGAACTTTTTTTAAAAGCTTTCATTTGAAAGTCCAACTTTAACATTCCATGTATTTTGATGATATTAATATCTAACATGAACTACATTAACACTATATATATTCCCGAGTTTTATTTTTGAAAAAAAAAAAAAAAAAAAAAAAAGGTGAGAAGAAAAAAGAAATCATGTTACCAAGTTTTTTTGAAGAAGAGAAGAGAAAAGAAGAAGAAAAAAAATTGGTTAGATTTCTCTCGAAAACGTTCTTCCCACAATTGGACTAGCCACTCTAATCTATCATCTAATACTCACTCACAATACGGCAGTGAAATAACTAAAGCTAGAATTTTGAAAATTAAAAACATTAAAGTAATAGTTAATTCGTTGATGAAGACAGACACCCAACATCAAGTGGATACAAATCTTCAAGCAAAAACGAAAGCAAAAGCAAGCAGCAAAAGCATTATAGCAACACTAACTTGTTGAACAACAAGCAGTATCCAATATTCAAACAGTTGTAGCAAAAGCAAAAACCATCAAGAAAAGCAAAGCGGAGACAAAAATAAAAACTTTAATTTGCGATAGCCGGATTCTGATGGCGCGTTGGATGTTTGGCGCTAGTGAGGTCCTGTGCATAATTGAAAAACAAAGAGAATGACACTAACCACGTCAGTTAACTCCAAATGATTTGAAAGTTATGACCAAAACAGTAAGCATGTGATGTTTTGGCCAAAAATTACATAGGCTTTTTTATAGAAGAGATAAATGGCGGCTAGGGTTTGACGGGTGGCATAGAAGCAACAGCTCATGGTGACCGACTAGGTTTCAGGATTAGCCCGCTCATGATACCATGTTAGATTATTAAATTTCCCGGGCGTAAGACATTATGTTGGTTCATTAACGATTTATAAGACAAACCGCTTAAAACCGTAGTGAACTCTAAACCCACAACTGAGCTCGGGTGATTCTAACCTAACATCTAATAATAGTCCTTTGGATTTATTATTGTACTTTATTTTTTGGAAATCAAATAGCCTACAACATACCATGATACCATCTGCATTATTTGGAGATGGGTATTAAACCCACACATATACTTTATTGTAACATTTAGTTTTAAAGATTGTAAATTTTTTCTATCTTTTCATAGAGTTGCAAACCATCTTTATTGTTTATGGGGCTGACTTCATATTAATTTATGTATTCTCTGGACAGCTTATGCATATAAAAAAATTAAATAATGAGTTCGTCAAATAAATAACTTTATTGTATTCTTTTTTTTATACAATAATGTATTTAAAATGATGTTGCAATCTCACTTTCATACAACAAGCATTTTCCTTATTTTATAATGGATGCAATATCAATCAAAACGTGTTGGCATTACTCTTTGAATTCTTTAGTTATTTTAAGTTTCAATTATGTTATACGTGTCAAAAGAAACACTTATATATATACAGTGTAAGAATCTATAGATATTTTTAATATATTAATAGAAGTTAAAGTATTTTATTTAGCTCGCGATTAGGATGGGGAGGTTCCACATGCAACAGAATTTAGTGTTGGATGTATGTTTGGGTTATATTTCTGGTTACATTATCAAATTATCAGTTTCTCATTAACTTAACCTGATTTAACTAATTTGTTAAAACAAATTGTATTAAAATAAACAGAAAATAACTTCTCATGTTGCAAACTAACGTTATATAAAGTGAACCTCCATAATTTTATAGAACCAATAAACTATATTTATCATCATTAGAAAATTTTAAGAGGGTATATATTTTAATTGTTTATCTTTTGTATTTATCTGCATTTTTAAGCGGATTTTTTTTATGATAACACTTACCGTTTTTTCTAAACATAAAAGCAATTTTTAGAGTATTCAGTATGATAAATCTAGTATGATAAATCTGTACAAAGGTGTATAATTATGCTACATCACAAATGCATAAACATTTAAGATTTATAAACATATTTCCATCATAGATAAACTTGTTAAAGCTTTTTAAATATATAACATAACTCAATGCATTAAATTAAGAAGAGGTCTAAGATATTAAACCTCTTCATGCCATGTAAGTATGAAATTAATATCCACTATAATTAACAATATTATGGATATGTTTATATTTTTATGAGTAAACTGCAAAAATCATCCTTGTGGTTTGTGTATTTTCGCAAGAATCATTCCTATCTCAAACATTTAGCATTAAACATCCCCAAGTCCACAAACCTTTGGCATTAATCATCCCTGAGCACTAACGTCGTTAGTTTTACCCGTTAAGTGTTAAATAATATTTGCCCGTTAGTCCCTCCGTTAATATTTTTTACACCGTTAGTCCTCATTTTACATTTTCGTCTGTTTTTTACGTTTTTATCCGTTTTTACTCGTTTTCGTCCATTTTTATATGTTTCGTCCGCTTTTTATCCGTTTTTTATATGTATTCGTCCGTTTTTTTTACGTTTTTTACGTTCTCGTCCGTTTTTTTACGTTTTCGTCCGTTTTTTTTACGTTTTAGTCCATTTTACTCGCTTTTATCCGTTTTTATATTTTTCGTCCGCTTTTTATCCATTTCCGTCCGCTTTTTATCCGTTTTCGTCCGTTTTTTATATGTATTCGTCCGGGTTTTTTACGTTCTCGTCCGTTTTTTTTACGTTCTCGTCCGTTTTTTTTACGTTCTCGTCCCTTTTTTTTATGTTTTCGTATGTTTTTTTACGTTTTTGTTCGTTTTTACTGGTTTTCGTCCGTTTTTATTTGTTTCGTCCGCTTTTTATTCTTTTTACGTTGTCGCCGTTTTTTCGTTTTCGTCCGTTATATACGTTTTGTCCCTTTTTTTACATTTTTGTCCATTTTTAACGTTCTCGTCCATTTTTTTTACGTTTTCGTCCGTTTTTTACGTTTTTGTCTGTTTTTTACGTTCTCGTCCGTTTTTTTACGTTTTGTAAACGGACGAAAACGTAAAAAAAATGGACGGGAACGTAAAAAGCGTAAAAGAAAATTGGACGAATACATATAAAAAACGGACGAAAACAGATAAAAAACGGACGAAAACAAATAAAAAACGGACGAAAATGGTTTAAAACGGACAAAATGTAAAAAAACGGACGAGAACGCAAAAAACAGACAAAAACGGACGAAAACGTAAAAAAAAAGGACGAGAACGTAAAAAATGAACAAAAACGTATATAAACGGACGAAAACGCAAAAACGGACGACAACGTAAAAAACGAATAAAAAGCGGACGAAACGTATAAAAACGGACGAAAACCAGTAAAAACGAACAAAAACGTAAAAAAACATACGAAAACGTAAAAAAAGACGGACGAGAACGTAAAAAACGTAAAAAAACCGGACGAATACATATAAAAAACGGACGAAAACGGATAAAAAGCGGACGAAACATATAAAAACGGATAAAAGCGAGTAAAACGGACAAAAACGTAAAAAACGGACGAAAACGTAAAAAAACGGACGAAAACGTAAAAAAACGGACGAGAACGTAAAAACGTAAAAAAACGGACGAATACATATAAAAAACGGACAAAAACGGATAAAAAGCGGACGAAACATATAAAAACGGACGAAAACGAGTTAAAACGGACAAAAACGTAAAAAACGGACGAAAACCTAAAATGAGGACTAACGGTGCAAAAAATATTAACGGAGGGACTAACGGGCAAATATTATTTAACACTTAACGGTTAAAACTAACGTCGTTAGTGCTCAGGGATGATTAATGCCAAAGGTTTATGGACTTGGGGATGTTCAATGCTAAAGGTTTGAGATAGGGATGATTCTTGCGAAAATACACAAACCACAGGGATGATTTTTGCAGTTTACTCTATTTTTATAAAACACTATAATGGATGCCCTTATAAGCAAGTACTGAACTAGTTATTTATGTAGCCTTTATTTGATATTAAAAATTTATTATTTACCCTCATATTTCACCTAATCCATACTATTATATAAAACATTTGAGACATGTTATAAATAGACGGCTCAAAAATTCATATTCTACAATTCACTTATAATAGAAAGTAGTGTTTTACAAAGTCTATTAAATCAATTCATATTCAAATGCAAACGTAGTAACACCTAATATTCATACAACTCATAAATAAAAAGTAACAGCCCTCCAATATTATTGTAGACTTGTAACCACTGAAAAAAGTAACACCCCAATATAGTGTAGACTTGTAACCAACGAAAAATAAAAAGGTAACCGTCCTTGCAAACGTAGTAACAACTAATATTCATACACATAAAATAGAAGTTACATTATACTGTGAAAATTAAGTCTCTTAAATTCTATGACTTGTAACAGCCCTCTATTGTAACAACTCATTTCAAGTATTGATACCGAATAAAAAGCAACAAACACATGCACAAAAATAAGTACACCACGCTTTTCTTTCTCTCTTCATGTTTTTCTCTAACATAAAACACACCACATCTCTCTCACTAAACAAGCATCAGTCGTCGCCGACATCATAACCTCATCATCGCCAACATCTACCGAAATTGCCACCATCTTTCGGTAGTTTAGGTGGTTTCAGGTAGTCGGGATGGGTTTTTGGTGGTTGTTGGTGGTTTCAGTTGTCCATAACCACCACCTCACGGGACAATACATTTCTCATCTCACAGATGCACCACCATCAAACCCTAGCCAACCACAACATAAGCCGACACCATCACTTGTGACGAAATCTGCTATTGACTCCGCAACTACATTAAAAAAAGAGATTAAGGATATAATTGCTACAAAAACTGGCTTTATTTTTCCTCGTTGAAAGGGTTTTTAACTTGAAGAATATGAATAGAGTAAGAATGTTGCCATCAAATTTTGTTACAAAAATATCCATGATGGTAGGTTGACTGTAACAATTTTCTAGCTTTTTTCTCTTTGAAATGGTTTGGGACTTGAAGAGATGAGATGTATGTTATGTTTGACGACTCTGCATATGTCTTTCTTATATATACTAGTGAAGTCTTCAGTTGTGTATATTGCACAACCCATGAAGTTTAATGTACACTTTTTTAGATATGGTCTAAGATATGAACAAAAGATATTAAAATGTTTGGAGAAAATGCATAATACTATTGTCACTAAACATAACTTATTTGAGAAAATAAACAACAAACCTTAAAATATAGTCATATAGATATTGGTAGAGAATACTTCATATACAATAAAGAATAATACATAGTACTGGTAGTATTTTAATTGTGTGCACTTGTTACGCCATCACACTAAAATATTATCCACCACTTCACTCCATTCTCTCACCCATACGGCCATACCCGCAAAACATATACTCACCCACTCCTGACAATTTATCGATTAACTTTTCTGCAAATAGTAAAAGGTGTAGTCTTTTGTAGTCAAATTTACTTTATGTCTCATTGTTCCTCAATTTGCAAATGATATAAAAATTATAAACATTATTCCACATAGAGTTCCACATTATAGATATATACAAATCCTAATATAAAGTTATCATCCTTTAAGTTATTGCAATTATGAAGTATATATATGTACTTGCCAATATTTCGTATACTGGCTAAGTGGCCAACCCATTTTTAAGTCAAAAACATAGCTAACCTTTGAGGAGTAATAAGAGTGTTTCATTTAACGTAGAATCTGTTTTAGTAAATACAAAAAAAGTTGCGTACTGACCATGTGTTACAAACTGAAATTTCATTGTTAAGTTTCGATCTAGTTAAAAATTGAAAGTTGTGTTAAATATTAATCATACTCGAGGATACTGAAGTTCATATACTCCGTATATAACTTTTTTAGAATGTAATTGTTTACATAATTTTTCAATTAACTTTTAGCTTCACTTAAATATATCAAAAAGGTTAGTTATAACCATCATCATAGCATAAATAAAAAAGTTTGGCACAATGGAAATCTGAACCAACATAAAACAACATTACATCTTATCAAATATTTGAATAGACATAAACATAACTAAAATAGAGAGGTGTGACTTTTTTTTATGGCACATTAAAAAAGAAAATGATCAAGAAAATAGTGAGCTTGAAAAGTACCTTTCATCAATTGTTATGATAGCATCTTCTAGGTATATCTCACCTACGTGCAGTTTTCAAAAGAAAACAACCAGAAACATGTTAAGCAAAAAAATAAAGAAAAAAAAACTTAGGATTTGAAACAAACCAAGTGGCTTGAACACAAAAATCAAAATATATTTTTATCTAAGATGTGATACAACCTACACTAAAGGGATCATAAAATAAAGGAAACCAAGCATATGATAAGGATCATGTATACTTTTGTATGCAGGTTTATAGAACTTTAATAAAAGAGAAAACCATAGCTAGAGAAAAAATAAGCTTGATAGAACTTGATGAAAGAGAAAACATAAAAAGAGAAAGAATGAGCAAATGTTACATCATTTGATCTAGGTGCTTTGCCAGGACAACATAAAAGCACAAAGTGGAAATAGTGATCAACTATTCCCTGCTGAGATGGCAAAAATTTAAGGAATAGTACTAGGTAATTCTTTTTTGCCGTGCTAAGCACGGCCCAAACAACTTTTAAGGTTGTGTAAATCATTTATGAAGATATCGTATATATTTTACTTTCAGTATTTGACTTGATAAACTTGTTTTTTATTTATCGAGATTTAAAATCTGAAGAAGAAATTTATTTCCAACATATGGAAACTATGTAATAATAGGATAAGAATATTTATTTCTTGAACATCAGTAATAATATTTATTTCTTCAAAAAGGAAACAAGAAATCTCTTATATATTTTTAGTCAAATGAATATATGCGTTTAAAGACATGCCATACCACCTCTACTCTCAATTTTCAAACGAATCACCATTCATTATTGTATAGATCTTTTCTTCATGACATATCCCATCACCGCTCCTATTGCAATCCGCAAGTAGTACAAGATCATCACATGTTTATCACTTGGCATAGAATATTTACATAATTTCGCATGTTTTATTTTGTAAGATATAAACTGAAATGAGCATAACATAAGAAGAACACACCTAGAACTCCACCGAACACATTAAGGCTCGCGCTCCTTGGCTCGTGAATCCAGTTAGACCAACCTTTAATGGTCGATTTGAGATCGAAACAACAAATACAGTTGGATTTGAAGGGAGGGATCCACCGAAAGAATCAGCGGTCTACACTCCAACTCAAATAAAGCAAGGAAAAATGAATTACACCATTTATAAATACACCATATTATCATAATTTAATTCAAAACCCATGCTATACAGTATACATCAAGAAGAGTATTAGTGTTGAGCAATTCTTTTTCCACATGTCACATACTCATTTTCTCTAACATGAGAGTTGAACATAAAATGTATATACATACATTATACCAGATCTCAATGTATGATTAATTTTTCTAACAAAACAGTATTTGATAGTTTATAACAAAAACAAAACAAAAAGTAATCCGATGGTATAGCAACGCGGGTTCCCAATGTCAACGAATCCATCCTTTTTGTTGTTGAAAAAAATAGACCTACAAACAACATGAAAAAAAGTCTCAACGACATATATAAAAGTGCATGTTTTATAAGGACATGTTTTCTTTGATGTTTGTATAATAGAAGCAAGTATAAAATGGAAGCTGAAAGAAAACAAACTAATGTTGTGCTTAGCTTACTACTAAAAGGACAGGTTTTGTTGGAACAAAGATATGTTAGATATTAAAAGTTATCAGTAACATATCGAGAAACCATTGTAATCTGATATTGTGTTTAACATGCATGCACCAACCCCATAGCTCAAACCTGCAAGTCCGAGTCATAATACCTAAAATCTTAGGTTTAAAAACTACAAAACCAAAAAGATTCGGTATATGAACTCGTATTCAAGCGTCAACACCAGATTTTTACCCAAAATAAAAAGGGGGAAAGGCAAAACCACCGAAAAAGACCTTAGAATCAACGTATTCATTCCATAACTAATCAAAAATAAACAATCACAAAACCAAGAAGTAATTAAAAAGATACCTGTATAAGGTCATGCACAAACACATCAACAGTACCCTAAGAACACAAATGAAAACCGACTACAAGTGAAAATGTGTTGTTGAGAAAACAAATATGAATATTGATCATATATATGTGAAAATGCATATTTACTTAGAGATCTGTAGTCACGACTGGATATATAAGCATGAATATGCAAACAGTAAGAAAATATTTACTTACTGATATAGTGATATGTAGTCACGAGTGGATATATAAGCATGAATCAAGGACCAACTTAAATTGAGAGAGTAAAATTCTACATGAGAGAGTTTAGTTGAGCAAATGTTTTTGTGGTATAATTGCTTTACCAATAGAGCATTATAAGTACCTTAAATATAGTTTTTCACAATCCGCATCAACTATCTACCGGTCTTCATTCACATATATTCATCTTCAACTCCATATCAAAAAGTTCTTCAACCATCAACCACTACAAACACCACATAAGTAAATCAAACAATAAGTTCAATCATAATAAACACACATAAACCATAAACTAATGGGTAAGAAAAAATAAGCGCACCGTGAAAGAACTTCTTTTCTTGATTCACGATGTCAGCACTACTCTAGAAATGCAAGCTAATGGATCCAAACTTATATAAATCATGGACATGTATAAGTACGTGAGCAAAATCAAGAAAAAAGATAACTAAAGGAAAATAGAAATATGGCATTACCACCATTGTCGGAAATGTCTCGCCGGAAAAGAGCTAGTGGGCAGAGATAGGTGGAAGTAGAGGTAGATGGAGTGTGTGAAAGGAAATTGGAGTGAATATTTGGGAGAGATTTGGTAGTTGGTTGAGTGCTCAAATTTCATAGTACAAAACAAATCAAAGTCTAAACAGTTTTCTACTACTCCGTTTTTTGGCTTACGTGTCTTTTTCTAGGAGCCCAACATTGCTTACGTGTCTTTTTCTTGGAGCACAACAATAATTAAAGCACTTCTACTTATAATATATAGGTAGATAACGAGTGTGGAAACCCGCGCGATGCAGCGGGATTGGCTTCAAAGGACTTACTTTGTAGCGACACTTAAACCTTAGGGACTAATTTTGCCAATTTTCTATAGATAGCAATTAATTCTGCAGGACTTACCTTGCAACGCCCCTTAAACCTTAGGGACTGTTTTTGCCAAGTTGTGAAACTTTGCATTTAATGTTTGGACTTACTTTGCAGCGCCAATTAAACCTCAGGGACTGTTTCTGCCAACTTAGGAAACTTTGCATTTAATGCCTTGGGGGTTACTGTTTTCTTCCCCGCTAAATAGTATATATAGTAATATAAGATGTCATGGCTTTGACATTTACAATATGCCCTACTTGACTTTTATCACCCAACTATGCTAAGCCCATTTTCTATTTTTTGTACTACTCCAGTCCATTAAGTCCATTAAGATACCAAACATAACCATTTCCATTTTCTCACAAATAACTACTAACATCATAATTCACCGACAAGGTTGTCAAGATCGAGATCCTACCCAGGATCGTTTTCGTCTTTGCAAGATCGTGATCGTAAGATCGGATCGGGATCTTAAGATCCTACTCTAATGTTATTTCTTAATAATTTATGTAATTTTATACAAATCTACAAATTCTAATACATTATAACCATAAAATACTATGAATGTTTCGTATAAATGTTGTCCTAAATTATGATTATAAAATGTTTAAAAAGATTAACATGTTGTTTTTTGAATTCTACAAACAAACAACCCATAAATTTGTAAATTTTTAGTTTGTAATTCGAGAAATGTAAGATCGGATCAGATTAGATCATAAGATCGTATGGTCAAGATCGGGATCCTATAAGATCCTATGTAGGATCCGGATGGTTTTTGCTTTGCAGTATCGTAAAATCGTAAGATCCTAAGATCAGGATCGGGATCCTGACAACTATTGTATAAAACAAAATAATTCACGTGTGTATAAAACTGACACAAAAATGACATGTATGTATAGATTTTTATAACGTATGAATGTAACAAGATTACACTGTATTTTACCTACTCCCGACATACTTTGTCTTCATACCTGAATAGTATTACCGCCTACCAATTTTGCATTGTTGCAACATCGTACGAGTACTTGTACAATTTATATACAAATTAGTTCGATATTTTTTAAAGTTACTCAAACGTAAAATTATTATTACCCATAAAGATATTGTAATAAAAATATAAAATTAAACAATTATTTTGGTTGTGAAAGGTTAAACACAGAGATGAGGACGCAGATGAGAGAAGAGATATTAGGGTTTGTGGTTAAGAAAAATTAGGGCAATAAATTATATATTTGTGTTGGTAAGGTCATGATTAAATTGAGCTGTGTAGTTTAGTTATATTTTGTACCTATCCAAATTTAGGTAAATGTTTGACTAAACATTTTTTAAAGTAAGAAAATTTAAAAGTGATTGTGGTGAAAGAAAGAATCAAGTTTTTTGTTTGTGATAGTTTCGGTTAACAGAAGATGGAATTACACTATTTTTTTTAACTAAAGTTATTGTTATTTGTAAAGTAATTGTTAAAAAAAAGGTACGGCCGCATAACATCACATTGCTAGAAAATATAGTCACAGGATACCCATCGCCACATCACGCGGGTACCATGCTATATATTTATAAATGTGTTTAACTGAAATTTTCTATCAAGTTATTGTTTGTACAAATATTATTGCACTTTTACCAAAATGAGTAAATCTAAAGACTAGTTTTGAAAGTACTTATTTATAAGAAGCTTACAAGCTTTTAAGTGTAAAACATAAGCCAAAAAAAAGCAGTCCACTTACTTATATGGAGCTTATAAATACTTATTTTAAATGACATAGTATCCGTGCGTTGCGGCGAGGGTACCTATAATTCATAATCTTTTTGAGAAATGTTATTTGGATTATTTATAATCTTGTCATTCTAAAATAGATTATAACTATGCAAGAATTTGATCATCTTTAGTTTTGCTACTTTGGTATTTTTGAGACAAGATAGTTATTTATTTCAATACTCAAGTTTTAGCATACGATATATCCGATAGAATTTTATTGTGGTTTGGTTGGTAGCCATCTAGGTTTGTATGTTTTTTTTAACAAAATATATATGTTTACACCTTTTGTGAATTATTTTTTGTCACAATTATTTGGTCACTAAACAATAAGTTTACTTTTGTAATGAGTAAGTGTTATTGGAGGAGTTAATTGTGAACTAAATGATTTTAGTGGTACAAATATAAACATTTAATGTTTTAATAACACAATTAGTAATTACAAAATTTGGAATGCATATTGATTTCGATTTTGATGAAGTAAATGTCTAAAATTAGTAACTTATGTAAACTTAATATTTTTAAGATTTTTACAATAAAAATTCTCAAATACATTATAGATAAGAGAGATGAAAACATAAAATGAAGAAATAAGCAATCCTAAACACCTTTTAAACACCATCTTATAAGACACTAGCTAAAAGACCCATGAAATTCACGGGTATTTTAAAGGAACGTCAAAGTAGGTAGTAAATAACACTGCGCATTACAAAGTTATTAGTTAGATTGAAGCACATATGGATAAACAAATGTAAATGGTTGCAGTAGGTAAGCATCAAACATGCATTATATGAAACACAAGAGTAAAAAAACTTCAAAAAGAAAAAAATAAACATCTTCAATCCTTTATTATACGAATGTGATCTACATGTACAAGTAGATGCGATCATAAATTGTGTAACACTTCTTTGTAGACCACGTTGGTGGTGGTATTAGTGAGATTTCCTTCTTCGTCGAGAATAAGTATCTTCAATCCTTTTTTGCTCCTAACTCGGGATACGGCTACATATAGTTGGCCATGTGTAAAAACTGGTCGTGGCAAATACGAACCGACTTGCCCGAGTGATTGTCCCTGACTTTTGTTGATAGTCATTGCGAAAGTGACAGACACGGGGAGCTGCTTCCTTACAATCTTTAACGACAAACGTTTATCTGAAGGTGATATTTTCATCCATGCAATAAGAACTCGTTTACAAATATTGCTTCCGTTGATTATAGTGGCGTCAATACAACTTTTCATCAACCGATCCACACGAAGTCGAATTCTGTTGCACAAACCATTGCATTGATTAATGTTTCGTAACAACATGATCGGAGCACCCACTTTTAATTTAAGTTCATGGTTAGGTACACCAGAGAATTTTAAACCATTAACGAACTCTGTAGAGAACACATCTTCGTTTATACTTGTACCCTTTTCTGACTTGCAAACACTGTCGCAACTGTAGTACGTGACTTGTTCGCCTCGAATAACTGACAACATTTCATCATTTATAGTGTCGACAACCTCGTTTGTAGGGGCAAGTATGGCTTTTTCCGTGGAATATTTTTTATCATCAAGGTTATTCAGCATATTCGGTTAAGTAAAGTCAATGATTGAGCCTACTGGGCTACCTGAATCCTTAATGAGCATCTCATCGGGTATTTCGATGTTAACATCCCCATCGTTTTCCTCTCCAAGCTTCAGAATCCATTCAGCAAAGTCTTTAATCTCATTGACATCTTCTGGACGACAACCCACGGTCAGACGCATATTTGCGGTTAACCGCAACACTTTACAATGGTCCCACAAGTAAGATTGTTTTAAAGAGGCGCCAACAATAGCCGTTAAAAAGAAACACATGAGTATATGCAACTGAAAATAAAACTTTGTGCATATAAAACGTATGTGCAATCAAACAAATAGTCAAGTAACCACGAGAGAACATCATGACTACCTAAATTATATAGTTTTTTGACGAATCTATATAGGATAGCGGTTAGGGGGACATCTCATGTTATATTCTTTAAAAGTCGGTAGGTAGAATGTGATTTTGGGTATGTTTGGCAAACATAGATTGTGTTGGTGCTGGTGCTGTTGCTGATGCTGGTGCTGGTGCTGGTGCTGGTGCTGGTGCTGGTGCTGGTGCTGGTGTTGAAAAAGATTATAAAAAAAGAGATTATTTTTATAAGCTAAATGAAGTAACTTTTTATTTTTAGAGATTATGGAAGATTAGTTTTTTGTTTATAATTTCTTATAAGTTCTGTCTGCTAAACAAATATTATTTTTCAAGTAGCTTATTTTTTGAAAAAATAAGCATAATCTCTTCATAATCTCATGTGTCAAACATAATGATTATCGTTGATTATTTTAAAAAAATACACAATTAAAATGAATTAAAATCAATATGTGACTTGTAAGAATTGGAAGTTTGGAAGTATCAAGTTAAGAGGGTTGAATAAATTGTTATAATAAGGTAATAAAAGGTTGAATAAATCGTTCGGGGTGAGGGGTTCATTTCTTTCCTCTTCATCCGCTATCATAGCATCTTCCTCGTATTTGTTGGTCGAAATCTTATCTTGAGGACTACTTTAAGTGCTTTTGTAAGTTCAGTGGGCACCCTATTATCATCCGTAACAAATTTCATATCCTAATCAAGGTTAATCTATATCTATACTACATATAAAATAAAAATAGTCAATGTTAAAAAGTTGAATGTTGAAAATAGTCAAATGTGAGAGAAAAATGCATGAACAAAATGGAATGGAAGGGTGGACCACAATATCACATATTGATAATTGTTTGCCGCTAGAAATCGCTGCCACTAGGCGCGGATACTTGCCTAGTCAGATTAAATGGAGTCAAAAGTATTTAATTAAAAATTATAACAATATACCAGAATTGACAAATTTGTATCCTTTTAGTGTTGGCAATGTATTGTTATGCTTGTTTGGAATTTTGGTGCTGGTAACTATTGAAGTTTTATAGTTATGTTCCAGAGTTTTAAGTTATCATTTAGATTCCTTCCGAAAGTTGTTTAAGTGTTTAACTCTTATTCGGGTATTTGGGCCCTAAACAGTTTAAACCGAAAGCTTATTTAGATGGTTTTGATTGATTTTGGTTAATATCGGTTCAGGTATTTGGCGGAGATTTTTTTCTTCATAACCAAATAAATCAAACAGATTAACTTCGTTTACCTCAAATTGACCGTTTGAACACCCCTACTTCATCCTGTTTTAATTGAGGTATGCATACAAACTGTTAATCAACAACGTACAATACAGTGTGCAATGGATGTGTCGATGTACCTTTGATGGTGTTGCCATTGAAATGAGGTCTTTGATGATCTCAGTATCATCAAACAGTTTCATGGTACGGAATTCAGTTAAAAGTTTCTTTAACTGGAAATCCATCTCATTGAAACTTTCAATACATACTTGTTACCAGGCATACTTTGAATTCAGTTGGGAAATCATCCAGTTTATCAGCCGACATATATAAAAATCATCCATTTTATCGGCCTACATACTTTAAAATATTATCATAATCTACACCAAGTAATTAGGGTGTGTCTAAATGTTTACCCTCTCATGCTTGTCACACAACTAATACGCAAAAGTGCCAACCAAACTCCTAACCTCCTTATCAAACATGATCAAAAGAGTTCCAACAACAATGGACATAACACCCTACCATATTAGAGTTTCAAAACATATTAAGTACAAATTGTTTATATACGATTATATAGAACCAATCAACCAAAACATCAAACAATCATGTAAAAGTGTTGAGTATCCGAATGTTTTGTAAACAGACTTATACACATGCATTAGGAAAGTCAAGTGGTCCGTTGATGTTCCTATATGGAAACTTATCTAGCTACAAACTCTTCGTGTATGAAGAACTTCAAGGCAATATATATCTTGGAAACGATATTAACAGATTGATCGATATCAGACTGCGATAGTCAACTACATGCTATAAAGTAAGATGAAAAATAAAAATATATATGAATGACATAAAATTACCATCCCATTTCTTTATACTGATTGAGCTGAATTACAAAATTCAGCAGTCAGACACCTTTACATGATTTCAAGGAATCGGAACATTGATTGGCAAAAGCACCCCGTAGCATACATTTGCCTGATGCCCCTAAGTAAGATGCACAAACTGTAACAAAATTGTACATTCATAGTTTGATGATGAGAAAATTTCTAAAAACGATTGAATATGTAAACAAATGCAGCCCATGATTGATGAGAAAATTTCAAAAATTCCAAACATAAAAACGCCCAAAACTTTAATCAATACCAAACTTAAAAACGCGGCCAAATAATTTCCCAAAATACAGTTTCACGATTTAATATATTCAACCTTACCAAATATAGGATGTCACAAAGTTAGACATGGAAACCCAACTTGTTTAGCGCCTCAGCGGGAAGGTTATATTCATTTTAAAGTTGGACTGCAAAAATGGAAAGGTTTAATGGAGATTTAATGCACATAACTATTTTTTTTAGCTACTTCTCTAGATTCATGTGGCAGCACCAAACTAAAAGAACGGATGAAGTGTTTTGTCAAAGGGTTGAATGTTTAATTTCTTTGGTTGCCACGTGTCAGCTCGAGGATGAGAGATATTTATAGAAAAAATTAATTATGATGCTAAAAAAAACTCTGTTTTATTAGTTAAAATATATGCATATCTTCAATTATTATCCATCTAACCTTCCAAATTCAAAATCATGTTCATATCTTAACAATGTGATACGGAGTAATATTTAAACATCTCTTTTTCGCCTTTTGAGATATGCTTGGTAGCATATTGTTCATGTTAAAAATTGGGTATATCTATACTACATTAAAAAGAAAAATGGCCAATTGGTCAAATGTTGGAAAAGTAAAATAGTGAAATTGTGGAAAAGTGAAATTATTGCATGGTACTTTTATCTATACAAGAAAAATGGTCAATTGGTCAAATGTTTTTTTTTGGGTAAAAGGGATCAAGACCCCTGGTAAAATATATTAATCCCAATCAATCCAATCAGTACAATGGAATGTGGCTGATGTACCACATTAACCTCAAGCACCAGCTTGAACCTCTAACTAGCCGAAAGACATGTCAATCGACTAACAAATAAAAATACATACCCAATAACACCAATGGGGAAAAACCACCGAAACGTACACGCACAAAACATGAAAAACAAAAACTAATAAATGACAGACTCTGAAATCTGCCAACGCTTCATAAGTGCTAAACCATCCCTCGATCTTTTGAAACGACACGACATCAACTTAAGACGAACCGAAGACGTAATGCATTCTACAATCTGATTCTCCGTTCTCATAGTCTTTTAAAATAAGCGACTATTCCTCTCTTGCCACATAAAATACGCGGACGCAGCTACAACTAATTTAGCAATAATACAACGAGACGTCTTCCTCTTAGCAAAGGAAGTAATAGAACTAACCACAGCTTCCATCGAATCCACAATATTAGGCAACCCAGCCAAGACTTTAACACGGGACCAAACCAATTTTGAAAATTGACATTCAAAAAAGAGATGTTCATGTGAATCCGGTTGAGAATCACATAAAGGGCAATTCGTACCTAAACCATCATAGACATCCCAAATGCGCAATGAATCTTGGGTTTTCAACTTCTTCTTAATAATAAGCCATAGGTTGAACGCATGGCGTGGAATGCAATTAGCAAACCACACAATGTTAACCCAATGAACCGTGATATCCCTAGGACGAATAGCTTGGAAAACCTCTTGTACCGAGAACGGTTTAGACCTACCCTCCCTATCACGCCATTCCAACTGATCTCTAGGCCCAACCAATGTAGGACCAGTAACCGAATTGATATTCGGATACTTTGAAAGTAAATCATGAGGCCATATCAGATTTACCCCATGAAAAACTCCATTAACCTTCGACGAAGTGGCAAGACCAGCTCTATATATATCTCAAGAAGAAACAATCTCGTAAAGGGGACTAAGAGAACACCAACGATCAAACCAAATTGACACATTCGCACCATCACCAACTCGGTACCAAATAAAATTACGAATCAACGGACGAAGTTGAAGAATTTTCCTCCAACTCCATGTCATGTTACCGCAACAAGGGAGATCCCAAAAGTTCCTATCTTTAATTTTATAATTATGGATCCACTTTACCCAAAGCGAATCTTTTAACGATAAAAGCTTCCAAATATGGGACGTCATAAGAGCCTTATTAAAAATATCAAGACTTCTTATACCAAGGCCTCCCTCTTTTTTAGGAAGACAAACAATATCCCAAGCAACCTTCGCACTCCACATTTCAATTTCCCTTGAGACCATAGAAACCCACACATGAGATGCTCAATATGAAGAAGGACACGGGTAGGAAGAATATGTATGGAAACTGTTACACTTTTATTAATAAAATCTAAATTACAATAAATAAAATTAACAGTAAATAAATAACAGAAAGTTAAATGCAAACAGAATGTAAGCAGATAAACGATAATTAAATAAAATAATAAAATAGTCAAAAGACTTACTTGATCACCAATAGAGATCAACAAAGAAGCACTAAAAGCCGAGGCACGTGTTTGACACGCTTCCCTTAAAACAGATTCGCCGTCTGTTTCCCAGGGTACAACAACCAAAACAGTAAGTTGTACTGTCGGACTTAACTAAACTGCCCGGAATTTCATCCTAAGAGATGCGTATTCCATATGTTGGAAATCAATAATAACTATTGATTTGATGTGTGTAAAACTTGTGGAATTAGGGCCTCTATTTATACACAATAGACTCCATCTAAGTTTACTCATCCCACCGATGTGGGATTGAAAATAAACTACTTTTCCTCTTTAGGCATGGTATCGAATGCCTAACTTTGAGACCCGATATCTCATTCACATCAACTCTATTTTGGACACATAAAGGCTTATTGTGAAGCTCTCTTCGAGGAGAACGCGAACCTACAAACTATTACTCATATATGTGACATATACATATAGATAATCGTGTCCAAAGTTGGTCAAAAGTCACTTTTGCCAACCAATTTTCCAACAATCCCCCACATGAATGGAGATCGGTCGTAATACACAAAAATTACGATGAAATTCCAATAGTTGAATCTTGCAAAGGATAGGTAGGTGTGACCCTTTGAACCTTCCCTTGTGAGATGCACTTAGTCTCCTAGATCCGAGTAGACGCGATGTCCTTGAACTCAGCCTCTGTTTACGTAGACGACATTACACTTCACACAAGACTCTCCCTAACATTTTCAAGTCCTCATAGTCATGTTCGTTATGGTCATGAACACTAGCCTGGTTCTGCAAGAGCTCTTAGGATTTGCGCCCCCCACAATTCCCTTCAAAGCGACCCCACTTCTCTCTCACATAGGTGATTTCATCTTGAATCATTAAAAACATATGTTTTGTGATTTCATCTCGAATCATTATGCTTTGTGATTTCATCCTGAATCATTAAAGCCATATGTTTAACCTCTCAACAAGTCACATTTGTTATAGGAATGGACTAGGAAGTTACAATGTTAAGTAACTCCCCATATTGACGTGACTTCCCCCACATTTATATGATTAGGTTGTCCTATTGAACCCAGATCTTGGGATCTCCAGTAAACTGGGTTAGGTTTTCCTTCATATAAACTCATTCCTTTAAGGGCTTTAGTCCCATTCCTTTAGACGACTTACTAACTAACTCTCTGCTTAAGCCTTTCGTAAGCGGATCCGCGATGTTATCTATTGACTTTACGTAGTCAATCGTGATAACTCTAGTTGAGAGTAGTTGTCGCACCAATCAACGCCTATGATGGATATGTCTTGACTTACCGTTTTACATTGTGATATGAGCTTTGTCAATTTCCAATTGACTATCACACTTTATATAGATGGTCGTTACCGATTTACGCCATCTTGGTATGTCCTCTACGAATTAACGCAGACATCCGCATATTCTATAAATTTATCTCAAATGATAAATTCAAATTCCATCATAGATTTAGCTATAAAAGTCTGTTTGAAATACTTTCAAGATTTCCAAGACACGGCTTCCCACGTAGAGTCAATACATCCGCTCTAGTGGATCTAGATTCTTTTATGTAAGAATCCATATTTGCATTACTCTATCATTAGATAGCAGTTGGATATCTTCCAAAATGCAATATCGTAAGTATCATAGTACTTGTGTAATACTATTCAAATGGTCATCACTTGAATTAATGGTATATTTACTTAACTTGATTTTAACTTCTAAATCAAGTCTTACACACGTCATTAGACACATAAGACGCCCAATATTCTCTGAGTATTCAAAATAGGCAACACCTCTACCTCTATTATAAATAGATTTAAAAGATGTCATTGGAGTTCTAGCTAGGCCGGAATCCCCCACATTGAAACTCTAAAGAATATTGTCCTTATAGTGTTTTTGACTTCAAAACAAATCCATTTGGTTTCATATGATCTTAGTTCCAAGAACCATATCGAGCAGCCAATGTAGTTCATGTCAAATCTTGACTCCAACATTTCATTAGTGGATTTGATCATCTTGTTATCACTTTCAGTGATAAGTATACCATCTATGTATAGACACATGATTACATATATACCAACAATTATTTCTTTCCACAAACATCCGTTATTTTTAAATCCACGTTCTGACATGACGTGAAAAAAAATTGATGTCATTGTTTGGGAGCTTGCTTTAAGCCATATAATGACTTAACAAGCCTACAAACTTTGTTCTCTTATCCAGGAGCCATGAAACCCTCGGGGTTGGTTCATGTAGATTTCTTCTTCTAAATATCCGTTTAGAAATGCCGTTTTCACATCCATTTGGTGAACTTCCAAATTTCTTAAAGCGGCAATAGCAAGTATCATCCTAATCGAGGTTATTCGTAACAGCGAATATGTATCAAATTAATCAAGACCTTCTCGTTGTCTAAATCCTTTGATTACTAATCTTGCTTTATACTTGTCAATGGTGCCATCGGCTTTCATCTTCTTCTTGAAGATCCATTTATAGCCTAGTGGTTTACAACCGGGAGGTAAATCCACGAGCTCCCAAGTATGATTTTGTAAAATAGAATCTATTTCACTTTTAATGGCTTCTTTCCATTGAGGCCCTTTGAGGAAGTAATCACTTCTCGGTATGAAGTAGGTTCGTTTTCAACCATAAAAGAAACAAAATCGGGTCCAAACGATTTCTCGGTTCTTGCCCTTTTGCTTCTTCTAGGTTCAACCTCTTCTTCCTCAGTTTGATCTTGTCTCTCATCTTGGAGATCATTATCAACTCCTTTGCTGTCTCTTATCAAGAAGGACTTCATCATTTAGTTGCCTCTCATCATGGACAACTTTACCACCAAGCCTAGATGAACATCCATTCTCCTCTAATAATCAAGGAAACACGGTTTCATACAATGAAAGTTTTCCTTGATTCGGTTATCGTATCTTTGTGTATATTCATCGTTTCCGAATCACATACAAAGAAATGATAAGCACTACTGTTATGAGCATATCCAAAATTATGCAAACCACAGTTTTAGGTCCAATATTTTGAATCTTGGGTGTCAGTACATATAGACACCCCCCACATTCGTAAGTACTTATAGGATGGTTTTCTTCCCATCCATAGTTCATAAAAACTATCTTCTTTTCCTTACAGGGGATCTTATCTAAAAGATAAGTAGCCAATAAAACCGCTTTCCCCCACATGCCATGGCTTAAACCATGACTTTAACAACATGGCATAACCATATCTTTAAGGCACAGTTCTTTCCTATCAACAATTATGTTGTTATAAGGAGCAATAAATTTATGTCTTATTCCATGTTTAGCACATACATGAACTGAAGACACATATTTACCTCCAATATCACTTCGAACCGCCTTGTTTTCGATAATAAGTTGATTCTCAACTTATTTGTATAGATCAATCTTGTCTATATTCTTACTCTCAAGTAAGTAAAAGTCGCAATATTTTGTACTACCGTCAACAATTACGATGATGTACCTAATTGCTACCTTTGTAGGCATCGATTCCAAATCACATAAACTATGTGAATCAAGGGTTCGGTTAATTTTTGGTCAACCGAGTGAAAAGACAATCTTGTCAATTTGGCTTCAACATAAGTTTTACTTTTGTAATCCGTGTTCATTTATTTAATTAAACAACGCATTGAGTTAAAATTAACATGTCCGAGTTGGCCATGCTATACATTCAAAGGATCAAATAAGCTGAATTCATACTCATTTTTATTAAAAAAAAAAAAAATCAGCTTAAATATTTAATGAAGGGCATAACCCGTACGACCAAAATTTTATTCAATGTTAACTCAATTTTATTTGATTAAAATAAAAATAAAGCCAAATTTATTAAGCAACCATCCGGATACAAGATTCCTACGAATCTCTGGCACATACAACATGTTGGTTCACTTAAGCTCTTTTTCACATGTGAATTTCAACATCACATTTCTTTTCCCTTGCTATTAGCAGTTATAGAGTTGCCCATAGATTGCATCTCTCCATTTTCTCCTACTTTGAAAGAGTTAACCAAACTCTTATCATCATACTCATGACATGATGCCCAAGTGTTAATCCACCATTTTCTAATGTCGGATCCCGCCTTGGCAACAATTTTCATTTCATTCAAGCCATTTAACCCATAGTTATGGCACATAAAATCTGAATGTTTTAAAGCATCTACCGTACACATAACTCGAGTATCGGTCTCCCTTTCATCAAGTTCGGTGCAGATTTTTAGATGTCACTCATGACATTTCGAACATTCTGTTAATATTCCGTTATTAGTGTAACACTAAATTTGGAATAATTAACAACTTGCTATATCACAAAGTGTTTCTTAACAAACTCGATAGCATCAAATTTTGTTTAAAACACTACTTTTTTGTAAGATCCATTATACAAAACCGCTTTTAAACAAGTCTTTCGATTAAACAATTAAACAATATCGCATATTACATAATGTTTTGAAACAAAAACAAATTTGTAATATGATTTTGTTAATCATCCTTAACAATATCTTAATAGATCTGCATCACATGGTATAATTCTACAATGAAACTCGACAAGGTTTCAAAATAGATTTACTCTTTCAAAGAAACTCAACAAGGTTTCTATAGATTTACTTTCAAATGCATAAAGTGTCAAGAACTATATTTAGTTTATAATTAAACTCGACCTGGTTTAAATAAGCTAAACAAGTCAAAGAAACTTTTCCACAAAATATGATAACAACTTCTATTATCAGATTTTGTTTAAAACAAACTCATCTTGGTTTCAATAAACACGTTCTAGTAATCTAATAAAATAACAACTTGTATTTTATGAGATTTATTTCAAAGAAACTCCACTTGGTTTCAATGAATCTGATTTCATCATGATATTTAACCATGTTAGTAATTGGCGCACCAATTACATTCGCAAGATTCACTAGGGTCACAAATTATGTTACCATCAGTTAACTTGTGAATATATAAACACTAAAACAGTTAAAAAACTGTTAAAACAATATGGTATCTAATAAACTCGACATGGTTTATGTAAACTTGTACCATATATGATTCCTAGAAACACAAGCTTGGTTTCAATATCCATATTTAAACAATAACATATGCAATAAATCAGTTTGAAAAGAAACTCATCATGGTTTCAATATAAACTGATTCAATAAACTGTTTTAAAAATCGTTTATAAATCTGATATACCAAATCTGTTAATTAAAATTTTGTTTAGTTATAAAACTGATTTTCAAAGAAACTCAATCTTGGTTTCAGCAGAAAACCAGTTTGTATAAAATCTGTTAATTATATAAATCAGATTTTAATAAAAGTGTTTTAATTCTGTTACACAGAATCTGTTTTAAGACTGTATGGAAACTGTTACACTTTTATTAATAAAATCTAAATTACAATAAATAAAATTAACAATAAATAAATAACAGAAAGTTAAATACAAACAGAATGTAAGCAGATAAACGATAATTAAATAAAATAATAAAATAGTCAAAAGACTTACTTGATCACCAATAGAGATCAACAAAGAAGCACTAAAAGCCGAGGCACGTGTTTGACACGCTTCCTTTAAACAGATTCGCCGTCTGTTTCCAGGGTACAACACCAAAACAAGTAAGTTGTACTGTCGGACTTAACTAAACTGCCCGGAATTTCATCCTAAGAGATGCGTATTCCATATGTTGGAAATCAATAATAACTATTGATTTGATGTGTGTAAACTTGTGGAATTAGGGCCTCTATTTATACACAATAGACTCCCTCTAAGTTTACTCATCCCACCCATGTGGGATTGAAAATAAACTACTTTTCCTCTTTAGGCATGGTATCGAATGCCTAACTTTGAGACCCGATATCTCATTCACATCAACTCTATTTTGGACACATAAAGGCTTATTGTGAAGCTCTCTTCGAGGAGAACGCGAACCTACAAACTATTACTCATATATGTGACATATACATATAGATAATTGTGTCCAAAGTTGGTCAAAAGTCACTTTTGCCAACCAATTTTCCAACAGAATAAACATCGAAGCCCAATACCCATGAAGAGAAGAAACAACGGATTGAATTAATTGAAGTCTACCCGCTATAGAAAGCGATTTGTTCTTCCAATCATTTATACGATGCTCCACCTTCTCAATTAACTCCTTGCAATTTCTAAAAACCAATCTAGAAGAAACAAGAGGAACTCCAAGATATTTGACAGGAAGGTGACCCTCTTCAAATGGTAAAATCAGAAGAATAGCAAGCTTAGTATAATTAAGAACATTACAAAAATAAGCCGTACTCTTAGGTAAGCTTGGAACCAGTCCCGAAGCAAGCTTGAAATCATCAAGAGACTCCATAATAATCCTTGCCGAATGAGTATCGCAAATAAAAATAAGTCATCGGCAAAGCATAAATTGACCAACTCCATCTTCGAACAATACCGATGGTAAGTAAACAAATCCAAAGCCTGAACCTGTCTCCCTAAAATAAGAGTAAGGATCTCCATTACAAGAGTGAATAGCTAAGGGGATAGTGGATCTCCTTGACGAAGGCCCCGTTTACCATTAAAATATCCGTGAAGAGAACCATTAATACTTATGGAGAACGACGTAGTCGAAACACACTCCATGATCCACCCAACCATCCTCTCATGGAAACCAAAACAAATAAGAATTTTCTTCAAGAAATTCCAATCAACCGTGTCATAAGCCTTTTGAATATCAACTTTAAACGCACATCGAGGTTCACCTCGATCCAAATGATAATTATGCATAAGCTCCTGCGTTAATAAGATGTTATCCTCAATGCTCCGACCCGGAACAAAAGTCGATTGATTAGGGCAGATAAGAGACTTTAAACTCTGCTTGATGCGATTAGCAATGATATTACTAATGCATTTAAATAGAACATTACAGCACGATATAGGGCGATAATCATTGACACGAGCTGGATTGATATTTTTCGGGATTAAAACTATAACCGTGTGGTTCAGCTCCTTTAGAAGGTTTCCGTTAGTAAAAAACTCACCAACAGCTTTTACAATATCATCCCCAACAATATCCCAAGCCTCCTTGAAAAACTCAGCCGTAAAACCATCCGGACCTGGAGACTTGTCGTTGCCCATATAAAACATAGCCTCTTTTACCTCACGAGCATTAACACTACGGATCATATCAAGAGCAGAGGCCTCGTCCAATTTAGTAACAAACAAGTCATGAGTATCCAAAGCTTGTGTTGTACCAGATTGGCTAAGAAAAACTTCGTAGTGATCAATAAAAGCTTTCGGGACCTGTTCATTTTCAAACAAAACACCTTCCAAGTTAGTGACAACATTAATACGACTTCTACTCACCCTACTCTTCACCGCCTTGTGAAAATAAGCCGAGTTAGCATCTCCATCTTTTAACCAAAGAATTTTAGCCTTTTGTTTTAGGAAACGCTCCTGCAAGACCAAAGCATTATTATAAGCACTAACATAGGCAGCCTCTTCATCACGTAGGTCCAAATTAGTTGGATCACGATCCAAATCAGCTTGCACTCTATCTAATTCCACACGAAGAGAGTCCACATTCTGATGTAAGTTTCCATGATCAAAAATGAGCTTACGAAACGGCTTTTAAGACTTTTAAGCTTTTTAACAACATCATACATAGCAAAACCAGAAACATGCACCAACCAACCTTCTTTAACCACCTCTTTAAACCTAACATGCTAAGAAAGAATGTTAGAGAATTTAAAAGGCTTAGGCTTCGTTAACCGGCAATTTCAGTATAGCTGGAGAGTGATCCGACGTTCTATAAGGATGAAAAACAACATGTGCTCCTTCAAAGCTTTCACAAAACTCTAAGTTGCCCATGACACGATCAAGTTTCTTCAAAATACCATCATGCCCTTTAGGCTTTTGATTCCACGTGAATTGCAGGCCCGAACTTTGAATATCCGAGACTTCAATCTCATCAACACATTCAATAAATTCACGCATAACAATATCAATAGACGATGAACCAGCCGTGCTATCCGCTAAAAATAAAGCCGCATTAAAATCACCTAGCAAACACCACGGTCTATTACGGACATAGTGTTTATGAACACAAAGATTATTCCAAAGAGACCGACGATGAATATATCTATTATGCGCGTAAATGAAAGAGCATAAAACTTCCTTCTTCTCCTTCTTTAACCATATACGAGTATGAATCGCTTGATCACATTGAGTAATAACAGCAACATCGACTTCATAAAAATTCCAACCAATAATTATCCGAGTCCCCTTAGTGCATATATTACCATTAGAAGTCCAATCCCAATGTTTGAAAACACTCATACACATCTTAACCAACTTCGAATCACTAACATGAGACTCCAAAATAGCACAAACCGAAAGATTATTTTCAAAAATAACACGCCGAACTTCACTTTGCTTGGGAGCGAAGTTCATACCCCTTATATTCCAAGAGGCGACACTGATCATGAGGAACCACCATTAACGGGAGTGCTTGCCCCCTTCGGATCAACATTTCTAGTACCATCCTCGTTCTCAATGATCTTTTCATCCTCGTCGCTATCACTCTCATTCACAACAGTAGTTGAAACATTCCATGTTTCATTCTCATTCCCTTCGTCACCTGTTTTGTCCATCTCATTACCATCCAAGGCCGAAAAAGAGTTAGAAACATTCACATTGGATTTAGTAACCTTAATCACTGGATCTTGAGGAGTAACGTTTTCCTTATGGTTCTGAGAGGTTTCACCATGTTCCACGCGTTTATATTGCCATTGGGGTTGCGGCTTAGACAAATGCACCCCAACAACTTTTTGTTGATGACTTTTATTCTTTTGTTTCTTCTTTTTTACTTCCTCAAAGCCATCCCCATCCACATTCTCAACAGGAGCTGGCTTCGGCAATTTAGGGCATTTCTCCGAGTAATGATAAAAAATCAAGCAAATAGAACAACGAGGTGGGTTCCATTCGCATTCTATATCAATAGTAGCAAGCGTATGCCCTTTTTCTGTGTCTTTGTCAACAGGAATGGCAATCACCAATGAGTCCACTAATTCTTTTTCAGCCGATACCTCTATCAATGCCCTAGCATACGTACTTTTACCCCAAGAGCTCTAGCACATAGTGCTAGTATAGGAATCCAGCGTAATTGGAGTTCCAATTTGCGTGGTTATCAAACTCAGTCCAACCTCTGAGTAAGCGACAATTGGAACGTGATGTAGTTTAATCTAAACCGGAGCCTTTTTAACCTCCGCTTTCTTCAAATCCGTGTTAGGAGGCCATAAATTCAAAATCAAAGGAACCGTACGAATTACCCATGGCCCATCCTCCAACACTCTATCCATACCATCCTTGCTCTCAAACTGAAACAAGAAAAAATCGTCGTGGAGTTGCATGTGCTTCAATCCATATTTGGCCCAAGTGTTCTTAACGTAGTTTTCAACAAGTGGAAACGCTAAACGTTTTCCAATGAAGAACCCATATAGAGTATTGGAGAACCTGGTTTTAACCTCCTCAACCGCTTCAAAAGGGATTGCAACCGCAACACCATCCACAACTGCCTCATTCCTCAATTCCTTAATTTTAACAACTTTCTTCTGAGTTTTAGCTTGCAGGACTGAAGCAAACGAATTTACATCTATGTTGTTACTAGAAGGATTCTTCTTAGTGGAGTCAGCTCCATTAGGGCTATTATTAAAACCCTCATTAGTATTACCAACTTGACCTTCCATACTCTTTATCTTATTAGTAATTCTAGACAATAGCGAACTTAAATTCCCCTCTCTTGAAATCTCCTCCATCAACACACAAATGGTTTAACAAATTAAAAAAGACACGAAGAGCCAACTAGAAAATGGGTTTTGCTTGAAGTGACATTTTATCAAACAGTTGGTGTGCAACATCAAATTGAGTGATTTGGGGGTGAAATTTTTTTGGGTTTATGGAAATATATATGATTTGATGTTTGGACCATGAATTAGAGTAAAAAATGACTGTTTTAGTTGTGGGTTTCTAGTGCCATTTTGTAGTATCAGGGGAAACAGGATATTGGAGAGAAGATGGAGAGTTTAACTTTTTCTTATGTCTAATTGGTCAAATGTTGGAAAAGTGAAATAGTGGAATTGTGGAAAAGTGAAATTATTGCATGGTACTTTTACATGGAAACTATTTAATTTGATTTTGCATTGTAAAACAATTCAAATTGACTTATCAACGCCAGCCCATTCTAATATGTAGATATGTTCACGTATCTTTACTACATTAAATATTTTTATATATCGTTAAATATTTTTATATATCGTTTGATACATGTTAAACATTTTTGCTAGAGTTGAATTATCACATGTTACAACCGTTTGTAATTACATTTTGATCTTTTCACGTTCTATTTTGAACGTTATACGAAACACTTACCACAATATTGATACCGTTAATTGTCTACCGCTAGAAACCGATGCCGCTAGGCACGTGTACTCGCTTATGATAACAAACGTCAGTCCTTTTATATGGAGCAACATAATCTTTAGTATTCATATATCCAACATTGACAAAGTAATATTTTATTAGAAGAAAATATATAACAAACTTGATGGTAAGGTCTTTAAAAAACATTAACAATGGATTAAACCTATTTTAATTCTTTTAGTGAAAGACTTACTAGGTAAAAAGAAGTTGGTAAAAGTAATGAATAACTATTTAAAGTCACATTTATTGGTAAATATATAATTGTTATTACACTTTAAAAAAAAAAGGCTTTCCTATTTGATTATGCAAATTCGATTTTATTTTTTTTTAACTTGAAAATAAGCAATAAAGCATAAGTGGAAAAAATTACATATAAGCAAGAAAAAAGATCAATCTCAAACACCCCTTTATGGTTCAAAATAACATCATTATTTTAACAAGATCGCGATTCAAATCATGGTTTAACATACTCAAGTAAATTTATGTTCATTTTCTCGAGTTTAAAAAAGAATTGATCACTAGACCATCTATTTCTCATAAACTTTAAGATCTGTTGCAGATGATGTCGTCATCCTTTTATTATAATACTTACATTAGTTTTAACTATTTCTTTGAAGAAGAAGAAATTGATAAGTTTGCCGCTAAACCTGTGGCGTGAGTGTTTCTTAATATAGTGGTTGTGGATTCAAATCCCTTATAAGAAATGTGCGATAGATTAATGTGTATATGATGTGATATAGTTAGTTTATTATCTGTCAATATATAATATCAAATATAAAATTTGAGTCGAATAATTATGCATTTGTTTATACATTGCCAACCATCTAAGAATGTTTTAAAATATTAATATGAATGACACAATGAAAGTAGGAGAGTGGTGGAGCTTGTTTATACAGACCTTAACTTCTCATTATTGATTAGATGATTAATCCAACTTAATTTTATTCGATGCCTCCTTTTGGAGGTAATCTGTATAAATGTAAATGAGAGACTGGAAAGGCAACACAAAGACACTCCCATCACATGTTCTTCCATTATTGTCATAAAAATAATTCATACATATGAACACATGACCTTTGATAAGAGTACATTTCTATTCTTATATTTTCATTTAATGCTATTAAATGTTATATTTTGGCTTTCAAAACAAATATTACTCGGTATAAATCAAATTGTGAGAGTGGCAGGTGCACTAAAGGACATAGGCAGTGACGGAGCCAGGATTGTTCGGCCGGGTAGGCCAAAACAAAAAACTTGAAAAAAGTTACCGTAAAAAAAACAATAAATATTAAAGAGTCGTACAATAAGAGTTTTACATTTCATCCGCGCACGACGCCTTTTAACATCATTAAAATCATCTAGAACTTTATCTAAACTAAAAGGTATTTGCAATTTCCTTTTCAATATAAAGTATTAAACTATCTGAAAGAAAGTCATCACCCATTTATTACCTAATAGTTAACCATTAAAATGAACCCTAACCAAATATGCATAATTAGGACAAGTAAAACACTATTATTAATGAAGAAATGTCAAACAAGTGTTACTGAGTTACATACCCGGTGATTTGAAAATAAATAAACACTATGGAATTACAGATTTAGAGTCTTTAATGGTGGATGACTGGATCTAGCATTGTGGTTCATAAAGTGGTAACTGTTAAGTGTGGTGAATGGTCTTTTGACTTTACCAAGAGTATCATTTGTTAATATAGAATTTGACTTTGACGATATAGCTTCTCGGTTTTCAATAAATCAATAAGACAAACACATATTTTTTAATCTTTTAGATTGTCCACGAGCTGAATATTTTGTTTTGGGTGGGCCAATACATATTTTGTGTATAAAATACATTGTAACACATCTACATTACTACCATATATAAAAAAGTTGGGGTTGGCCTTGGCCTACCCAAATGATAGTGTGGCTCCGTCATTGGACATAGGGGCATTGCTATACAACACGATATTTCAGATTTTACTCTATAAGACGTTTATAACACAAACTAAAAAAACTCTCATCAATAACATTCTTATAACGCACAACAAAAAAGCCAACTCATTTCATTTTACACTAAAAAGAATAAAAAAAATACACAATAACACTGTTATTATCTTGGCGAGGGGCGTATAACATGGATGGCCGGTGCAACTATAACGGCCTTATAGGCACCAAGTTCTTATAACTAGGGTCTATAACTTGCCACACTGTATACTCTTGGGTTATAATTAATGTATTTAAACGTAAAAATAACTACCTATCTAACTTTCATTTCGTAATATATACTCATTCCGTGTCAAGCTAATAGTTCACATTTTCTTTTTAAGATAATAGTTCACGTTTTGTTTTTTGGATATTCTAATTTAATTGTCCACTACTAAAAATATATATGGAAGTTTGATCAAGTATACCATTTTACTCTTGCTTGAAAATTATTATTACAAAATTTATAGAAGACATTAATTAATTAGTTAAAGATAAAACTATCATTTTATAAAAAAGTAAGACATAGAAAGCACTAAAACTTTAAACTGTGTGTTATTTTTCATCGATGTACAATTATTTTATGATTGAGAGAGAGTAGTAAAAGTTTCAACGATAGTATTAGGGGATTGGTTATTGTTACACCCCCTATAATGATACCAATGCCACTCTAATTTTTTTTTAATCTTTTTATTATTATAAAACTGCGAAACAGAAATTACGGAATAAAAAATATGAAGTTTGACAAGTTAAAAGTAGTCTAACATAAAAGATACGGAGAAGAAACTATAAAAAAGAATTATGATAAAATGGGTAAACTGCTAGAAAAACAGAACTTTAACAAGTCAAAAGTAATAACAAATAAAGAAAAATAAAAGATATAAAACTATAAAAATGTAAATAAAGGTAAGAGAAATTACATGGTAGCAATAGACTACCCTAGTATTAGACTATCCCCGACTGGTGCATCGTGCGGTGTTGGCAAGGAAGTTTACGCGGCAACATGCATCGGGTGGAAGGCGTGAGGTGTTGGCAAAGGAGAGAGAGGTGCAGTGAAAGGTGAAAGTTTTATCTTTGGGGCATCGTGTCACTTAAATGCTTTTATTATTTATTATTTTGTTTGTGAGTGTGTGTATAATATTTAGTGGGGTATGTTTTTATTAAAAAAAATGAGCATTTTTAATAAATAAAAAATGTGTTGAAATGTGGACTGATGTGAGATGATTGAGAGTGAAAAGTAAAATGATGGTGAAGGAGAGAGAAAACTGATGCGACGCATTATGAAAGGTGTAGTTGTGCTAGTGTTGGGTAGGGATGGCACCCGTGGGTAATGGGCACGGGTACATCTAACCCGTCGCTCGTCCATGTAGTTTTTTCCTCACCCGTCACCCGCCAATGGGTATATATTTCTACCCATGCCCATGCCCGCGAGTATTTATTGCCCATGGGTAAACCCATGAGTTAATGTAATGCAACAAAACTACCAACATTGATATGAAAACTAACTATGAAATTGCATAACAAGATACAAATCAATTTGCCAAATTCCAAGTTCATAAAATACTTAAACACATGTCTGAAAGTAGCAATAACATCATTACACTAGATCACATTCATATTTGTTCATTAAAGACATAAAGTAAAATAGTTTAAAACATCCTTAGCAAAATAAAAAATTTGAGTCACTTGGGGTTCTTAGCATCCTACTTCTTCAAAAACTTTGTCATTGTGTCAAATCAACAACCTCCTAAGTAATGTCCTATTATCAAATAAGGATAAGTTTATTTGATCTTTCATATTCTCTTTTTAGTCTTGAAACTCAAACAAGCTTTTAGGTTAATGTGTTTTCTTGAGATTTGGTAACTATTAAATGTATAACTGCAACATCATAAATATTTTAATTAGTATAATTAATTTGAACATGGATTTATAGGTACACCCGCGGGTATTTTGACGGATATACCCGTGTGTATTTTAAATAGGTGTCATGAGTTTACCCGCGATGAATATGCCTCACCCGTCACCCACCCACCACCCACTGATGGGTACAAATTTTCATCCATGACTCCCCCCATACTCCCGTAGGTGAAAATTGACGATTTTACCGACCAATGTGCTAAACAATACTCCCTCCGTCCCATATTGACTGTCCACTTTGAATTTTCTAGGTCTTTCATTTCTAACTTTGACCTTGAATATTTTTATTGTGTTATATAATACTTGATGCAAAATATATAAATATATTGAGTTTTAAATGTATTTTTTATTGGTATATTTTTTATTAAATATTATATAACATAAATAAAAATATTTAAAGTCAAAGTCAAGAAAAAAAGACTTAAAAAGTCAAAACATGACAATTAATATGAGACGGAGGTAGTAATACAAACGCCAAAAATGGACAAGACAAGGAGATAATTGGATCGAGGACAGGTGAAAAGAACGTAACAATAATACAAGGGACGCCAAAATGGACCCCCACCCCCACCCAAAACAAGGCGGGAAGGAACAAACACAGAGACAAAAACACACACTAGTTGTAATTATAGCCGGGTGGCCGGTGTGTGCATAGTAACTGTAAAAAATAAACAAAACATCTCACAATCACGAGTTTATTTGTTTATTCATTCATATTCATATACACAAACAATCGTGCCGGCCACACACACTCAATACACTCTCTCTGTCTATATCTAATAATTAACAGCTATGCATGTACTAGTATTTCTTCTACTTTCTCTTTCTAGCTTATTAGGTCCTACAGTCAGAACAACATTCATCATCAATGGCTTCTAGTAGTACCAAAACAATGAGTAGTAATAATCATAATGGTAATGCTAAAACACCGCCTGCACCGTCTGTTAAAACTGGTGTACGCTCCAAAACACCGGTTTCCAGACGCTCCGTTACGCCTAATTCCAGGTCGCATACTCGTCAAAATGACGATGATGCAGGTACTTTTAAATTTACATTTTTTATTTATTTATGTGTGTAATGTGTTTGATATTAATGTGCTTTGAAATAGATTATGTGATTATTATTTGTGTATAGAAATGTATATATATTGGTGATGCGTTAGGAATTTGTGTTTCATAGAAATTGAAGTTTCTTTTATTTTAGGCGAAATTTGAAGCTAAATGGCCTATTTTCTCCATAGTTTGTTATAATTATGCAAAAGGAACCGACAACGTTGATTGGCCCACACGTACTTCCCAAGTTGCAAGGACAATATGTAGAAGACAATGTTAAGATCAACTAGTCGTCCTGCTTAGGAGAGTGTCAATTTTTTGTTATAAATAAGGAACTTTAAACTAACTATGAATCATGAAATATAAACGCTAGATTAAGTTGAGTAAATTTATGTTTTATGAATTTCCAAAAGTGATGTTTAAAGTGTTATGTAGAAAAAGATAAGTAGTTCGACTTCTATGGCCCGGGGAACTTACTTACTTTTAACTTCAAACTTTATGTGATTCCTTTTTATGTTCCATGAGAAAAATTTATTATAGCCAAAAAGTTCTATACAAAGTTTGCCATGAGAAAATTTTATTATAGCCGAAAAGTTCTATACAAATTTTGCCTTTGTTACCTTTTCTGATGTTTATGCCCCATAAGTTAGAACTACGCCCCATTGGCTAGTTAGATGTAAATCTGTAAGCAAACTTTATGGACTTCGAAAGATACCGGTGTAGCCTAATAGGAAAGAAAACATTATTTTAGGAGTTACTATTTGACTTAGTTTTACATGACCATTCGATGGAAGGAAAGATTAATAATTGCTTGGCAAGTTTTGATAAAATGTGAACACATGTTATGTTATTGGGTGAATGTAAATTATGTGTATTGGGTGGGATATGTGATGTGTTGATAATATTTGGAAGGTCTTAAAATTGTACTTGCCACAGAATCCGGCAGAGTAAGAGTTGCTGTTAGATTGCGCCCAAAAAACGCAGATGACCTTATTTCAGATGCTGATTATTTCGATTGTGTGGAACTTCAACCTGAGGTAACCATACTATTTATATTTCAAATAATGTCCTTTTCCCCAAATTTCTTTTCGTGCTTGGTATGATTGCTTTCCCTTATACAGCTTAAGAGGTTGAAGTTAAAGAAGAATAACTGGAGTTCCGAGTCTTATAGATTTGATGAAGTATTTACGGAAGCCGCTTCTCAAATGCGTGTCTATGAAGCTGTAGCAAAACCTGTAGTTGAGGTAATTGAATTGCTTGATTTATTGCATATTTAATCAAGTTTGAGTGTAATTAAAATAAGGAAACTCTTAGATTTATTAACTGAAGTTCTTAATTTGACTTCTGCAGGGTGTGTTGAATGGGTATAATGGAACAATTATGGCTTATGGTCAAACCGGAACGGGTAAAACTTTTACACTCGGAAAATTGGGCAAAGATGATGCATCCGAAAGAGGTATTATGGTTAGGGCTTTGGAGGACATCATTTCTGGTGCATCTCCAGCATATGATAGTGTGGAAATCTCCTATCTGCAGGTATTACTAAGATTTAGTCATTTAGCTTCGTATATATTTTTATTGCATAACTAAAGCAGTTCAATACTTTTCTTTTAAAGGACTAATCAATGCATAACCTATATATAGTCCTGTATGGATCCCATTGGAGTCAAAATTAATGAACCTGACTTTGACTTCTTAGCTATCAAGTTATCATTATATGTTATGTCATATTGCAAATGCTGCTTCATTGATAAACATCCTGGTTGTCGTAACAGATTTATATGGAATCTGTTCAAGACTTGCTTGCACCAGAAAAGGTTAATATTCCAATTGTTGAGGATCCAAAGAATGGGGAAGTGTCTGTACCTGGTGCAGCAGTAGTCAAAATTCAAAATGTTGATCACTTTTTGCATTTACTGCAAATTGGAGAAGCAAATCGTCATGCAGCAAATACAAAGATGAACACTGAATCTTCTCGTAGCCATGCAATTCTTATGGTACATGTTAATGAAAAGCTTTTAAACAATGTTTAAATGTATTTCGTATCCACTTACTAACACACATGGTTATTTTGCGAAATTTTATAGGTCTCTTTTAGAAGATCTGTTCAAGATAAAGAAGAAAACAACACATCTTCTCAAGGGAAAGACGATAGAAGTGCATTAGTTGGTGGACATGTGATACCGACTGTTAGAAAGAGCAAACTACTTATTGTTGATCTTGCGGGGTCTGAGCGCCTTGACAAATCTGGTATGTTGCATATGCACTCAGATACTAGACTTGTACATTTCCTTATAAGTGTCCGTATACACAAACCATTCATTACATGAACATGCATAAGCATATTAGCCTCTTAGGAACTTATATATAAATGGTTGCACAAAATGCAGGAAGTGAAGGTCACATGGTTGAAGAGACAAAGTTTATCAATCTTTCTCTTAGTTCTCTTGGGAAATGTATAAATGCATTGGCTGAAAATAGCCCTCATATACCAACCAGAGATTCTAAGCTAACGAGATTGCTTCGTGATTCTTTTGGAGGTAAACTGGCTATATTCTGCTTTTACTTACTCAAGTATATATATTATACAGTGAATAGCAGTCATGCTCATATCTAAAATATGATACTTGTGAAGTGTTTTAAAATTTTCTTGTGTATTTACTTCTTGGTACTAAACACATCAAATTGAGCAGGCTCAGCGAGGACCTCCCTAATAGTAACAATTGGCCCATCTTCTCGACATTATTCAGAAACCTCAAGCACCATAATGTTTGGACAACGGGTAAGCTGGATCTACATGTTTTATTATTTCTTATCAAATTGCATCGTGGAGATAAGTAATTTGTGACTCTTATATGACAAGGTGGCAATTTTGACCCATTAACTAAAGGTTTTCCGATTTGGGTGTCGTTTTATCTCAAACGGGTCAAATTTGAACTTTAAACAAAAAGTGGAATGGGTCAAACAGGTTTAAAGTCGACCAAAGTCTAAGTTATGCATAGGACCTTCTAAATTAATTTCTTTAATTTTTTATATTGTTATTGCAATAATTTTATATTTATAATCATTAGAAAGTGTTTAAGGGACACCCCGACCTGACCCTTATTAAGATTGACTTGTCCCGCATAAAACTGTTTTGACCCGTTACCCAATCCCTATGTCTTGCCACCTCTACGTCTATGCTTACATATTAATCAATGTTTTCCAAATAAACACACACACACACACATTAAAGTGTCTACTGTTTCGTATTTCTAGTCCTTTATACTTTATTATTTTGCTTACAACTTACTGGTTGTGCAGGCCATGAAAGTTGTAAATTTGGTTAAGGTGAAAGAAGAGTTTGATTATGAGAGCTTGTGTCACAAACTCGAGAATCAAATCGATATACTCACAAAGGAGGTAGACAGACAACAGAAATCTAAAGCAGACAGCACTTTTAAATTAGAGACCAATCTCAGAGAGTGTCAAAATAGATTTAAGGAAGCAGAAAAGTCGTTAATTGCAAGGTGTGAGGTACATTTCTCTCTTTCTGGTTTATCCTTTTCAATATTATGCTACAAATCCCTCTAAATTTTGTAATCTTTTACTATATGACCTTTTGACCTGTGTCACACTTGTAATCAGTTGCTAGAAAAAGATAAATCTCGCCTGGAATCGGAGTTGAAAGATATTCTAAAGGAATTGAATTCCGAGAAAGATCATAATGATATTGTTTGCAAAGAGGTTGAGCGTCTAGAAAGAAGCTTGAAGCATTTTGAGGTAATCACAAAGGGAGCTGAAATTTTGATTTTCCTTCTATCAGAACTTTATAAGCTTGACATTGACTTTGACTTGCAGTTAATACAGAAGGAGAAGGTCAATTTGGAATCAGAAATGAAAAATGTGTTGGAGGAATTAGATTTTCAGAAGAATCAAAATAATAGGATGCATGATGAGATTGCACGCCTGGAACTCGGTCTAGAGCACAACAAGGTTTTTGCAATAATTACTCCTTATTACTGGTATCTTATAGGCGGTTTTATTTTTGTTAGGCCAGCTTAATACTGAAATTTGGGTATAAATTTGTGGAATATCTTTGCTGATATATCTAGTTCTCGTGATTGACTTGATAAAGAAATAATATAAAAATAAAGTTTCCAGGAATAAAGTAAAACTTTGAATTTAGAGTCTTACATGAAGAAATTTCTAGACTCAACCTGACTTGTCAAGACCTTTTCATGGACTCGGCTCCGCAACTGCCATTAAATTTATGACCCTTTGTAGTTTGATCTTGCTGATATTTGTTACTTATTCAGACCTTGTGCTATACTACTACAGTAAACATTTTAAGTACAAGATTAGGATCAAACCATAAAAGACAACTGTATTATGGATATGTTGCTAGCCATCAAATTTGGTAACTACATCAGGGAAATATAGTAACTACTCTGAAATTGTGGTCTAGTTAGCTTCATTGCCACCATTATCTCAACAGTTTTTCTTATACTGCTAATTGGAATTGCACTTGTTTGCTTGAACACATATATTTACATTATTCTCTTGTGTGCTTGTAGAAATACCAGGCTGAAACATCAACATACCAAAAAGTACTTGCTGACACGACCCAGATGTATGAGAAGAAAATAAGCGAGTTAATGTCACATTTAGAAGATGAGCGAGAACGGGCCACCAGTGTTGAAGAACAGTTAGATTTAATGAAAAATCTACTAAGTGAACATCAAAAGTCAATGGAGGTATACGATTCATTGTATTCAGTTAAAACAGTTTTATCCACTGTAGTTTTACTTTTTATTTTTTACCATAATCTATATCTTCATCTTTTTTATAGCAATATCAAATTGAACGTGCTACATACCAGAAGGCGCTTGCAGAAACCACTCAGATGTATGAGCAAAAAATAAATGATTTGGTCATACAAGTGGAGGACGAGCATGCACGATCTGTTGGATTAGAAGAACTAGTTATTTCACTACAAAAAGCGTCAACCGACAATCAGAGTTCACTGCAAGTAAGTTCTGGATACACGTGATTTACTAATAACTACCTTTGTTTACAAGCTGTTAATTCATGCCAATCTCTTCTGCTTGCAGATCAAAGGGAAAAAGGAAATTGATGCTCTTAAGATGGAACTAAAAGAAATGACTCAGCTACATAAAAAAACTCTAGATGAACTTCAGTTAGTGAAAACAGAACATATGGATATATCATCAGAGAAGGTAACTGGAACGTAAATAGTTGATGCCTTTTTTAACAATAAGCCATTCAAATTATAATGCTGATTGCAATGCAGGTTAAATTAAGCGATGAACTTCAAGCTGTAAGAGAAGCCCTTTCACTCGAGGAAAAGCGAAGGAAGGCGGTTGAAAAAGAGCTAAGCAGTATTAAAAATGCTGTACCCGAAAGTGAAGATGACTTCGAGGTATTCTGAAAATGAAGTTTGTTTAATATTTGTTAAACGCGAAGCTTTTGACCCAATTTTGTTTATAAATGGGTCAATTAGCGTTGTGTTTATATCTCTAATTGGTCTAACGGGTGAGCAAAGTAATAGCTAAAACTGAGGATCACAAGTGCACAGATGTATCTTTTGCATCATTTATCATGATTATTATTGATGAAATTATTCATATTTGTAAATATTTTTGACACACTAATCATTCGTAGATAGTTGGACTAAAAGTGTTTTTAGTCGACGTGCTGCGACTTCTAATATTTTCCCTGTCAAGTATGGCGGAGATCTCATATTTAAAGTTTCTATAGGATAAGAGACCATCCATGAAAGAAAACATTGCAAGAGGATCTGCAAATGGCGCCCCCTTGAGATTACATAACTCAAACTCTTTTCAGCGAACCACTATAGCTAAGATATGTGAAGAAGGCAAGTCTGAACCACTATCTAATGATTGATTTTGTGAACCTTATAAATTCTGTAAATTAAAGCTTAGAATTAACTAGAAATCTTTGCTATCTGCAGTTGGCCTTCAAAAGATATTGACATTATTGCAATCCGCTGATTTAGATGTCCAAACACACGCTGTGAAAGTTGTCGCAAACCTTGCTGCAGAAGGTAGGTGTTTTAACAACTAATCAACTGTACTTACATAACGGTGTCGTACTAACTGCACATTTGTACTCTGTAGAACAGATTGGTGTTTTAATTGTCCTTGTTGGAGATTGTTCTAATTTGTAGCATTAAAATTAAATGAAATCTTAAAGATCAACCGTGCTCCTTATTTTGTACAGACCTCAATTTTTACACAATGCTGTCCCACCGTATAATTATTTTTCTGTTAAAACAAATTAGTGTCAAGTTAATAGGATTTGTTTAGATGATATTTACCTAGTTAATCTTATTAATGTAATGTTTGCAGATATCAATCAGGAAAAGATTGTACAAGAAGGGGGTCTAGATGCACTGCTTATCCTACTGAGAACCTCCCAAAATACAACGCTACTTAGGGTTGCTTCTGGAGCCATTGCTAATCTTGCAATGAATGGTATTCTTAAATCTATTTTTTACAATCACATACGGTTCATTAGATTTGAGTTAAGGTCCTTTGACTGTTCTGTATATTGACGGTGGGAAGTTTCTTAAAAAAGATAAGAATCTGTTACAGTATTTGCTTTTATTAATCTAACTGTGACAAAATCCCTTTTATGCTAGAACCAAATCAAGCCCTAATTATGGGTAAAGGAGGTGCAGCTTTGCTGGCACATACAGCTTCTAAAACAGAAGATCCCCAAACTCTCAGAATGGTAGCTGGAGCCATTGCAAATTTATGTGGAAATGGTAAGCGCTTAGTAAAATGAGTCATTTTCTAGTACAGGTCAGGATGGGATGGGTCGGTTTGGGTTGACCAGCATACAATTTTTTGTCCAATTAGTTAATTTGTTAAACCATGATCCGGGTAATAATAATCTATATCTTTGGACAAAACTATAGGAGGTCGTATGCATCAAATATGAGTTTGGGTGACTTTCAACCCTTTTGACCGGTTTAAGTTACCGAACAACCCAAGTTAACCCATTCATATATAAATGGGTTAAAATAGTTGGCTTTATCAAATACTGATACATTTGGTTATTGTTTACGATATCAGAGAAGTTACATTTGCCACTGACTGAACAAGGAGGCATTAGAGCACTCTTGGGCATGGTTAGATCCGGAAATAATGATGTCATTGCTCAGGTTGCCAGGGGATTGGCAAATTTCGCTAAATGTGAATCTCGAGCAATAACTCAAGGTTTATATAATCTTATCTTTATCAAATTTCTTCATAATGAAGTTGGTCAGAAATTATATATAACACAACCTTGGATTGTTTCAAATTGTGCAGGACACAAGAAAGGTCGGTCTCTTCTAATGGATGACGGTGTGCTTACATGGTTGCTTGCAAACTCAAATATTGCCTCAATATCAACCCGGCGTCACATTGAGCTTGCTCTTTGTCATTTAGCACAAAACGGTACACATTTACTTTGATACATATAGGTTAATTTGTGTATCAAAATATGTTCTAACTTTGCTACTATTTATTATCAGAGGACAATACAAGGGACTTTGTAACCAGTGGAGGAGTTAAACAACTTGCAAGAATCTCAGTCGAATCTAGCAGAGATGATATTCGTGACCTGGCAAAGAAGATATTGAGATTGAATCGATCTTTTAAGGCAGAGGTGCAACTAGAATAACACACGATAAACGCGTACGTGGTCCCAAATCTAACAAGACTAATGAACTGCTATTTTTTCTAGATCAACACTGATCTGTGATTTACTTGGTTACATCCAAGACTATACAATAACAGTGAGCTGTATTATAAACTCAGTCGTGTAAGAATATGTACTTGTCTATATGTAGAACAAATACTTTAGAAAGTTCAACATTACCAGCGCTACTAGTATTGTAGCATTTCAAGTCAAAAGTTTGAGATGCACGTCATTTTTTAGTAGGATATTTTGTTCATAAAAAAATAGAACTAGCCTTGGAGGTATTGTGAATGTTTCTTACTACTTCTTGCATGTTTAATTGATTTTACTAGCCTTGGTTGTCAATTTTTTGGGTAAATTTTCGAGTTGTTTTCTTAATTTCACAGAACTTCAGTCATGATTTACTACATATGTATTTATGTTTTCCACTCTAAATATGAAACTTCATATCTACCCTTATTATCAACTATCCAAAAAAATTACTATTCATTTTTAATTTTTCAGTTTTTCCCTTTGAATTTTGCATCATTTGACTTTTAACTACTTTAAGTTATATAAATTGTTATTGAATAACTTACTTTGTTGGAGTATAGTCATAAATTGTTATATGAAGCTTATACCTCATGTAGTCGGCTTATTATAACTTCGTCAATGTGAGTTCATGAACTTAAGCAAGCCGTAAACTCAAGTTGATAAAGCTTATTATTGTTTTTGTAAAAACTTATAAAACCAAAGCAAATAACACCAATCAGTTTGATAATGAACCCAGCCAACCTCCCCTTGGTTCACTTTTATTATAATCAAAACTAAAGAGTATCTGTTTTACAATACAAGTTTAACACAAATGAAAGAATTACACAAACTAGGGTTTCTCCAAATCTCAGATACACGAGAGAAGAGAGAAGAAAACACACAGATGAATAAGTGGAAAAATAATGAGAAGATTATCATGACTTGAGCTTTTATAGCTATAGGAATAAAGAGTCTTCTTTTGGTCCATGATCTTTCACTCTTTGTCAATAATAGTCCCTCAACTTCTTTTATCTTTGAAACTCAATGCTTATCTTCAACACTCCCCCATAAGCATTTAGACATCAAAAGCTTCCCCATAAGCTCTAGCTTCCTGAAGCTCCCCCATCATCATTAACTTGATCTTTAGAATTATCCTGAAACATATTAAACAAACCAAGCATTCTACAAAACATGTTATGATCAGTAATGTTGAGTCCTTTGGTAAACAAGTCTGCAACATTATCCTCAGACTTGACCTTCACTGGTTTAACAAAACCATCAGCAACTTTCTCTCTTAAGAAATAGAGATCAACCTCAAAATGCTTGCTCCTTTCATGAAGCACTGGATTAACAGAAATCTGCATAGCAGAACTGTTATCACAATACATATCCACTGGTAACTTCACATCAGCATGTAAATCACCCAAGATCTTGGTGATCCACATAACCTCACAACACACATTACACATAGCTCTAAACTCAGCCTCAGTAGAAGATCTAGCAACAACAGCTTGCTTTTTACTTTTCCAGGAAACCAAATTATTTCCCGAAACACACAAGTAACCTGTAACTGACCTTCTAGTCACTTTACACTTAGCCCAATCTGAATCAACATACACCTTTATATTCTTAACATCACCTTCTTTAAAGGTAATCCCAAGACCAGACTCATTTTTCAAATATCTTAACACTCTAAAAGCAAGTCTCAAATGTGATTTCATAGGTTTATGCATTACTTGACTTAAACAATGCACAGCATAAGAAATATCTGGCCTAGTCAAAGTCAAGTATATTAACTTGCCCACAAGTTTTTGATAACTAGTTATACTAGACAAAGGTTCATCATCCCCAAATTTAGAAACAAGCTTTTTATTATCAGGATTTGTCTCAATAGGAGATCCACATGGTTTACAACCAAGCATACCAAACTCAGTTAAGAGTTCAGTACATTATTTTCTTTGAGTAAGACAAATCCCATCATCAATATCAAGTACTTCTATTCCCAGAAAGTATTTTAGTTTACCCAAGTCTTTAATTAAAAACTTTGAACTTAAAAAACTTTTAAACTTGTTAATTTCATTAGTATTATTTCCTGTGATAATAATATCATCCACATATACTAACAGAACTAACAAAATATCATTTTTATTCTTAATGAACAAAGAGTAATCATTAGGACTTTGAATAAACCCATTCTCTTTAAGCACAGACACAAGTTTTTCATTCCATTTTCTAGGAGCTTGTTTCAATCCATACAAAGACTTAACCAATTTGCAAACTCTTTTATCATTTTTATCAGAAAAGCCTTCTGGTAAAGTCATATAAACATCTTCTTCTAGCTCACCATATAAGAAAGCATTATTAATGTCAAGTTGGAACAAAGGCCACTTGTTATTTACAGCAATACTTAAAACACATCTTATAGTGACAATCTTTACAACAGGAGAAAAAGTCTCCTCATAATCAATACCCTCTCTTTGATTATATCCTTTAGCTACCAACCTAGCTTTATATCTTTCAACTTCACCATTAGCTTTATATTTAACTTTAAAAACCCACTTATATCCAATGGCAACTCTACCATTAGGTAACTCAACAACTTCCCAAGTACCATTTCTATTTAATGCTTCAATTTCTTGATTCATAGCATCTACCCATCTACTGTCTTTCACAGCTTCCTCATATGTTGTTGGTTCATATATTTTATTTAGACTAGATGTGAAAACAAAGTTATCAAAACTCAAGTTGGAATACTTAACAACTTTATCAATACCATACTTGTGATTTTTATTAAGCACATAATCTTTATACTTAGATGGTAAAGCTGTCATTCTACTAGTTCTTCTAACAGTTTGTGCCCCTGCTGGTTCTGGTGACTCAAATATTTTACCAAACATATCTAGATCCTCACCCTCAGACACATAACCATCATCAACATTACCAGTACTCTGTATATCATCAGAAACAAAAGTTTCTGTTGCATACTCACTACCTTCAGTATCCTTCCTACTAGAAGTGTCCCTAGTGTTGTCTACATTAACTGTATCTATATCCTCTGCTGTATCAACTGGCAAATTGATATCTACATCAGCAGTATCAGCAGATTTTACAGTTTCAGTAAGTAGATGCTCATCAACACTAGCATCTTCTTCTACAGTGATGACACTAGGTTTAAGAGTACTAGATTCAGTACGAATTGTTGTTATTATCTATACTATTTATCTTGTCATCATAGGGTTCATTGGTTCCAAAATTATTTTGACTGCTATCAAAATCTTGATCAAAGAAATTCAAATCATTTACCCCACTATCATTAAATACAAAATCTTTAGTGAATGAGGTATTCTTAAAAGGAAAAACAGTTTCATAAAAATTTACATCTCTTGAAAACATAAACTTCTTTTGATCAATGTTATAAAGTTTATATCCTTTCTTATCAAAAGCATATCCAACAAACACACATTTGTCAGATCTAGATGCAAACTTATCAGATTCATTTAAAACTGTTGCAAAACATAAGCACCCAAAACATTTTAGATTCAACAGATTAGGTTCAGTATTATACACCATTTCAAAAGGACTTTTACCAGACAACACAGCAGTTGGCAACCTGTTAATAAGGTAAGTAGCAGTCAGAATAGATTCAGTCCACATGTTCAATGGTAACCCCCCCTGAAACATGAGGGCTCTAGCAGTATTTAACAAGTGCCTATGTTTTCTCTCAGCTACACCATTTTGTTGGGGTGTGTAGGGACAAGATGTTTGATGTAAAATTCCATTATATGTTAAAAAACTTTCAAACTTCTTATTTACAAATTCTGTCCCATTGTCACTTCTAAAAACTTTAATAGTTTTCTCAAACTGATTTTTAATGAGATTATAAAAACTATTAATGTAATCAAAAACTTCAGTTTTATTTTTCATCAAAAACACCCAAACTGCTCTGGTGTAGTCATCAACTACAGTAAGAAAATACTTATACCCTTTTCTACTAGTCACCTTATATGGACCCCACACATCTAAATGAACAAGATCACCCATGTTTTTAGTCTTATGATCACTGAAAGGAAATGGTTTTCTTGTTTGTTTAGCTTTATGGCATATTTCACAAGGTTCAGAATTAGTATTCTTAAGGTCTTTTAATCTAGTTTTAAGCACAGTTAAGACTTGGTCAGAGGGATGTCCAAGTCTATTATGCCAAATACAATTTGACATAAAACAACTCTTAATGTTACTATTATTAACCCTCTTACCTTCATCTAGAAAGTAAAGACCTCCTTTTTCACTACCAGTCCCCATCAGGAACTTTTGAGTGGAATCCTGAATTTTACACATTTTATCATTAAAACTGACAATCACATTATTATCTTGAGACAACTTATGAACAGATAACAAACACACATGATACCCAGGAACTACCAGCACATCTTTTAAAATTAGATTATTTCCAAATTTAAAACTTCCAATTTGTTTAACCTGTGCAACAGTCCCATTGGGATGAGCAACTGTAAGATTTAGATGAGATACTTCCATTATATCATAAAGATGTGTAGCACAAAAAGTTATATGCTGACTAGCTCCTGAATCAATAATCCACCCAATATAAGTACTATAAGTACTTATATTAGAATTGAAATTAAAGAATCTACAAGTAAAGAAACTAATCACACAATTTGAAGCAATAACAAGTACTGCAACACTAGCATGAGCCTTGCTAGTATTACCTGAACCACTAAGTAAAGACATTAATCTGTTATACTGATCACTAGTAAGAGTATGAGTAGTACTCTTACTAGTATCGTCTTATTTTCATCACACTATTAACATTGCCTCTTTTAACAAAACCAGGAGGATATCCAACTAACTCATAACATCTATCAATAGTATGACCACTCATATTACAATGCTTGCATATCAGATTTGACACCTTGCCAAATCTCTTATTATTATTATTGCTTCTATTATAATTCCGTTATTATTCTGAGTATTACAAGATATGGCCTAGCAGCAAAGGTCTGCCCCCATTTTAACAGACTTACTAGCCACATGACTATTTCTATGTGACTCATCTCTAGATAGAGTAGCAAAAGCAGACTTAACATCTGGTAAAGGATCAGTAGTAAGAATAAGACTACTCACAGAACTGAAACTATCATCAAGACCCATAAGAAATTGCATCAGCCTCAAAAGATCTGAATGTTTTTTCAAAGTGGGAGCAGTTTCACAAATGCATGTAGGCAGATCAACCAGGGAGTCAAACTGCCTCCACAATGCATTAAACTCATGATAGTACTCTGAAAGATTCATTCCAGATTGAGTTAAAGTATGTATTTTATGATGCAGGTTATAAATCACAGAACCATCTTCTTTATTATAAGTTTCACTTAATTCATCCCAAACAGATTTAGCATTTACAGAAAACACTTGACCTTTATAAAGGTCTTGTGAAATACAACCAAGAATCCAAGATAACACAACAGAGTTACACCTATCCCATTGTGTCTGATAAAGAGCATCAGTGGGATCTCTAACACATTTTCCATTAATAAATCCAAGTTTATTTCTAGTATGTAAAGCCAACTGCACAGCAGCAGACCAGACCTTATAGTTCTCAGTACCTTCAAGTTTGAAGGTAATCAACTGAGCACCAATGTCTTGAGGATGCAAATACAAAGGGTCATATATATCCAATTTTAATTCACTACTTCCCCCTTCTGGACCCTTACCCTTATCATCAGGACCATCAACCATGATGACCAATCAAGCAGATATAAAAGAAAATAAATGCACAAGCAAAAAAAAAACAGAAACAAGCAGAACAAACAACAACTCCTTATACCTCCTCAATCACAAATAACCACCAAACAATCTCAACAACACCAACAACAAATCCCTTGATCTACTCAACCTCCACAAGCCTAACCAAAAAACCTAAAAAAAAAAACCTAAAAGAAGGTGTGAGAGGTATTACAACCACGCAAGCTTCCAATAACAAGATCCAAGAACTGGATCAAGAAGATCCAAACCAAAACCACAAAGACGGAAATACACCGAAACAAAAACACAACAACAAAGATTAGACAAAAGACGACTTAAACACAAATCTGACTCGAACAAACCCTAAAACTTATTTTAAGGTTTTGATTTTGTTTCAAGAAACTTGAAATTAGAATCAATAACAATCAGATTATCAATTATTTCAATTAAAAACAACCTGAATTAGGGTTTGATACAAGAAACCCTAATTTTAAACAAATTTGATAAAAAATCAAATTAACACACTCTGAAGACTAATTAACTCACAAGATTATAAAATCAAGAAGTAATTAGTTAAAGAAACACCAGGATCAAGAAACCCCCAAAAAATTATGAAACCCTAATTTTTGAGAAATTCCAATTAACCTTCAGATCAGAAAGATCTGATATCAAGAAACCACAATCTATACTCAGAACACCAAGATCTATTCCAATAGATCAAAACCCCCCAAAAAACAGAGAAACCCTAGTTTTCAAAAAACGTTACAATCTTTTAAAACGACTTTGGTATAGAGAACCTGGCTCTGATACCATGTAAAAACTTATAAAACCAAAGCAAATAACACCAATCAGTTTGATAATGAACCCAGCCAACCTCCCCTTGGTTCACTTTTATTATAATCAAAACTAAAGAGTATCTGTTTTACAATACAAGTTTAACACAAATGAAAGAATTACACAAACTAGGGTTTCTCCAAATCTCAGATACACGAGAGAAGAGAGAAGAAAACACGCAGATGAATAAGTGGAAAAATAATGAGAAGATTATCATGACTTGAGCTTTTATAGCTATAGGAATAAATAGTCTTCTTTTGGTCCATGATCTTTCACTCTTTGTCAATAATAGTCCCTCAACTTCTTTTATCTTTGAAACTCAATGCTTATCTTCAACAGTTTTCAATTTAAGTGAACAAATAAGCAGACAAAATAAACTAATTCAAACATTCTCTTGATCCCGTAGCTACAAGCGGGCAATAAAAACTTTGTTAAAGTCAACTGTACATGGTATTTGAAATGAATTCATTTTGAAGGCAAAAGTTTATGATAAAGATTTAGGTTAAAAACAACCGTAATCACTAAGGGCAAGTTTGGTAGAGAGAATTTCAAATAAATGAAATAAATCAGAGAATAGAATGTCAGAGAATATAAATCAGTAAAGAATTTTGTTCAATTCTAATATATGGTAACAATAGAGATTTGATCTGAGAAATGAAAAAAAAAATTATTTAAATAACATTTTGTTATATAAGGCTCACATGTATTTGTTTGTTGAATTTTTTTAAAAGATTTTTTTTTTTTTTAATAACAAATCTTAAAAAATATTTTTAAAAAAATATATCTTTTTTTTTAAAATTTGTTTTTTAAAAATTTATGTACTTTCTTTAAAAGAAATTATTTAAAAAAAATATTTTTTAAAAATGAATTTATTTAAAAAAAAAACTTTTTTTGTTTAAAAAAATATTTTTTTAAAATGCATTTATTTAAAAAAAATTATTTTTTTTAAAAAATATTTTTTTCAAATAAAAAAATTTTAAAAAAATATATTTTTAAAAATTTTTATTTTTAAAAATGTATTTAAAAAAATTGTTTTTAAAAAAAATATTTTTTGAAAATGTATTTATTTAAGAAAAAAAAACTTATTTTAAAAAAAAAATTGTAAATTATTTTTTAAAAATGAATTTATTTAAAAAAAATATTTAAAAAAAAAATCTTATGTTTGGAACTAATGTACAAATATAAGTTGAAAAAAAAACACATCATGAAAAAATATTACAAATACTAACAATTCTCATTTATCCAATTTCCCAACCAAAAGGGATGGAAATGAAACTCTCAAATTTACACTACCAACTATTTACCAATTCTTCCAAATTCTCCACAATTCTCCACTTTTTAATTTCTCTAAGTAACCAAACAATGAAATTCAATTCATTTCCATTTCTCTTATGTCATTTCTCTCTACAAAACACACCCTAAGAGCGTTAGGTACAATGGTGTCATGAGAAAAGTTGTGTCATATATGCACTTTTTGCCTCTGACATCAGTTTTAGTTTTACACCAAAACACCCCTCTATGGCATAACATCAGTTTTCTGAGGACATGATGCATTTATTTTTTATTTTTTATTTTTTATTTTTACATTTTTTTAAATAAAACAATTATAGCTCAAACTGTTATACTAAAAAGAAACTTAAAAACCGAATATAATTAGATTTTCGGTATAACAATCTAGCAGCCCATTTTTATTTTATTTTAATGTCCAATAGTCCAAAAATACACCAGCTCAAAAATTTAACACAACCAAACCTAAAAACCCTACTATAAAATACTTACTACCCTAATTTCTCTCACACTAAAAACCTAATCTCAATACACTTAAATGCAACCACACTACCTTTTTTCTTTCTCCTAAAACGTAGAACAAAAAAAAATATAATAGATCCCTTTGATTCTTGTGACATTCGTGAATCACAAACACAAATAAAACCTTTATAACCTCAACTATCACAATCCAAAGCGTACAATAGCTACTTTTTGTTTAGAAGTTTACTGCAAAACAAAAAGAATCAAAACGTTTGGCCATAATGCCTTTGGCATGAGCTGGTGGCCACAGAGCCAAGACCTACCTCCGGTGTGGTTCCTCGCGACATCATTTTGCGCCATCGGCCATGGCTTGAGCCAACAGCCGTTGTACCAAAGGCTAAAGAGTATTTGATTATGTATTTAACTATACTTCGTGTTGGAAATGTATATATTAACAAACACGTAAATGTCCGGATTCGAACTCGTGACCACGAGATTACACACATTAGCGAATGAGAATTAAAGTTAAATAATTAATGTTAATGTTTACGATTAATTATTGCACATTAAGTCCGTTTAACGATCGTTAAGTATTTAACGGAAAAATGACTAACGACCGTTAAATGAAAAGAGAAGGACTAGTAATGGAAAATCTTGAAATTAAAAAGTTTTGGGTTTTCTCTTGGGCTTGCTTGATGGCCGGCCAAGGGGGCTTCTCCAAGCCCTAATCCCTAACTTGTTTTTCAAGATTTCCATTCACTATATAAACAAGGCTAGGTTCTAGGGTTTTTCATAACTTTGTGCATTGAATTAACCCTAGATCTCTCCTCTCCTCTTTCTTGCAATTCTCGGCCGAACACCCCTTGTTAGGGAGTTTGGTTTCGTTTTTCTTAAAACGAGGACTTGTGTTAGATCTAGCAATCGCTTGATTCGTTGGTTAATTCGTGTGTACAAGAACGTGGTAGTAAGACACTATTCTTACACCAATTGGTTTGAGTTGTAGAAAGGTAAGAGACAACTCTTCAAACCACTTCTTTGTTTTGTTCAAGAGATCTAACATTCGCAAGAGGTACGTTACGCATACTTTCAGTTAATTATTTATTTGTTATGATCTTAAGTCTTCCGCTGTGTACTCTTGATGTCTACATATTTTATTGTATGTCATGTATTATAAACTCAACAGTGGTATCAGAGCCAGGTTTAACAAGTAATTAATTACTGAAACACATAAATAAAATAAACATGATTGTGTTATTATTTGTATGCGTAGATCTAGGGTTTGCAAAACCTAAACCCTAATTTTTAGGGGGGGCGTTTTTTTGGTGCCCTAATTAGGGTTTTGTAAACTAAAGTTTTAATTGGATTAGAAACCCTAGGATGCATGCAATTTTATGTGTATTGCGTAACTCTGTTTAATTGCATTAATTGTTAAGTGTAATTTTATGTCCATGATAATTATCTGCATGTTTTATCATGAATCTGCTTTTATTGTATGTTTTACTTGCTTAAGTGATAAACACTAAATATTATGATAGATCTAAAATTGGGGAAGACCTCAATTATTATTATTTAATCAATTATGTGCTATGTGGTATATGTTTAATTTTGACTTACGCAATCGATGAATCGATGCATGTGGCTCACCTTGTACATAGCTGAAAACGGGTGAAAGTCTTAATTAAATATATACATATTGACAGATCTAGAATTGATTATTAATAGGATTTATCAAAAAGGTTTGCATGTGGCTATTTGATATGCATGACTTATTTTTTTGTTATGCATTCATTGTTTATTTGTTATTTTTTAAATACTTGCTTGTTTGTTATGTGTAACAAAGGTATTTTTACAAGAAAAATAAACTGACCTAAACAATGGTGAAACATGTATTTTTAAGCATAGTAATCGTAATCGTTTAATTGATTGATTTTTTGCACAAAATAGTTAGAACGGCTCACCCATTAATGACAAACTGTGTGATGGGTATAAGGAGGGACCGCATTAAATTGTGACGCCCTAAAGATGAGGGGTATGCTTCGCGCTGACCTGATTCTCCGCTCGTTTGTGCGTCTTAATGGAGCTACCAAGTATTCCTATATGTGTGCATTAAATCTTAAGGGTGAATTACTTTAATCTTTACGCGCCACTTTTGTGGTAATTATCCAAATAACTTGGGTCTTATGACTCATGCAGTAGTAGGATATAGTAGTTATTAAGGTGATTCTTTAATTGGTTATCCAATACATCGATTAAAGTTTGATGATGAAAAGCTTAAATCATTAAAACAATGATATAAATGTTTTAATAAAACCTATGCTACGAAGATGAATGCATGACATCTTTGTACATATTTGATTTGACATCAAAATCATTACCCTTAATTTAAGTTATATGCCATCCAGCGAAACGGAAATACCTAAGATTACCTTTTATTTGCGTGAGAACGTGACTTAAATCGTAATCAAAGGGTAAAATGTCCACGTGTCGTGAGAACGAGCATGGACGATTTTGCAGTTTCTTAAGTTGGACAACTTAATTGAGCTTTGTAGTGAGCACTGACAACTCAAGGCATAAGATGGGGATAAAACATGTTTACATGGCAATTGAAATTGGCTAGATGTAAATCCCATAAATCTAGGAATTGCAATTTGAAAATTGGAAATTGAGGTTCGACTCGTACCATCTTGAATAATTTCATTACTAGCAGATCAACTGATGTGATGAAACTATGTCAATTTGGATCCTAGTTTTCAATGAAAATTAAATGGTTATATATGTATGAACCATGGGTATTTAATTTTCTTGAAAAGGTTAATTATCGAAAATACTAAAATTGAATTTTGTAATTCTTTTGAATGTATAAATGCAACATTTAACCGTAAACGTGGTTTAGTCTTTGATTAGTAAATTGATCCATTCTCCTTTCAAACAAATGTTTGATCGAGAATAATTTACAGAAAAGACAAACGAAGTCTCTTTTCCATGGGAGAAGCATGAGACTCAATCCTATTCCTTTTCATGAATGAGAAAGGTATAATAGGAACATTTGAATTGTCTAAATTCTAATGTAACTCATAGCAATGAATTGCACATCTTATTTTCCATAAAGATTTCATTACCTTCATTTGGTGAATGAATCCTTTTGTAACAAACATGAATGTTGGTTAACTGGAAAACATGTATATGAGTTACTAAATTAGAAGTTAGACTATTTACCGCGAAAATTGGTAAAAGGCAAACTAGCATTATTTATCTAGTTGTTTTGCTTTAACCTTTAAAGGTGCTACATGCCATTATGGGCATGGTAGGCCTGTTAAGGAAGAAATTGCATACCAAATTTTTCGAGTTAATAACATTGATGGATATTCCATTATTCATAAAGTAGAATACACATTTTAGTACCTTAGTATTGATTATGTATGGTTCTTTAAAGGTGTAGGAAAGTAAAAAGCAAGCAAGTTGTTTTCACTGGTTATGAAATACTTACAATGTTGTCAAATTCAGTGGGAGCATTTGTGTTGCATTACTGAATAAGAAGTTGTTATAATGATTTCTAATTCAGTGGGAGCTACAAGCTTTGTTTCCTGTGTAGTAATCCAAATTATCTCTTGAATATCATGTAGATAATTACTTTCCAATTGTAGGCACTTATGATTTTTAAGGATTGTCATGTGCGTTTCCTTACAAATATATATAGTCCTATGTCTACTAGTTATATCTATGACACAAATCATATTAATCAAATAAACGAACGTGTATCGTGTTGTTTATATGATACATGATGTTGTTCCATGCACAAGTGGGCGAAATCTTTATTGTGTGCAAGGTACAACGCATATTAATATGATTTAAATGGATTCTCTTGACTGTAAAGTAAGAGAATAACGTTCTAATAGGAAGTATACATTTAAATATGGATGATTGCCCTATTAATAACATGTGTCAAGATGATAACAAAGACTACTTTATTTTAAATATTTATGTCATTCAATATTTAAGAAACACTTGTAGTTACAATTTATGTTACGTGAGAACGTGAACTAGATTGTAGCCCAAGGTAAAATACCCACGTGTCGTGAGAACGAGCATGGATGATTTTGCAGTTTCTTACGTTGAACATTTCATGGAATGACATAATTAAATGAAGTAATCTAATACTACTTTGAATTTAAGTATTCGTTGAATGACTTAAATATATGTAGTAAATATTAACTTGAAATATTAATTGAAACCTGAGGTGGTGTTCATAATTACTTTAATTATAAATGTTTATGATTTTGTAAAGTCACAAACATGAAGTCTTTTAAAGACTTACAATATAAAGTAAGACGTTAACTTGCTATGTTTTAAGACATATGCATGAAGTCAATGAGTTGATCAAATGACTTATAACGTATAGTGGGATTATAACTGATATGTCTTTTGACTTGGTAAAAAATACTTGTGTTATAATGCATGCAATTGACTTGGTAATGCTATTGTACTATTAAGTTTTACTTTGTTGGTAAATAGGTAAGCCAAAGAGTAGATGGTTATCTTAAATATTGTTAGATTTTCTTACAATATTAATTCTAAGAAAATACCATAGTTTTATGGTATGTTCAGTTAGAAGAATCAAAATCTGTTGGCATGTTTGATTCAAGATAACTATAGTTTCTTCCACATGTTATCCAGGTTAGTAGATTGAGTATAGACTGAATATACTCAATAAGACTCCAACCTAGAATATTAATAAGACACCATTTTTATGGAATGTGATGAATCACATTAAGTCTTATAATGAAGTTCTGAATTTGTTAAACTACTTGTAAAGTGGGTTGTAACAAACTAATGTCAGGAACTGTCAATGTTTTTTGTAATATCCCAAAAGAGAACAATGTATTGTTGCTCTACTTGCTGAACTATTTAAAGGTAATCTTTAAATTGTTAAAGGCAAGTGGGAGTTTTGTTTAGATCTTGAAAGATTGAATTACAAAATACATAATCTTCTAAAATGCACTAGCAAATATCATGATGAGGCTAAACATGTATATGATAGACCTCAATATGATGGAATTGTCATTCATAGATCCGCAAGGATATCTCAGATATTTAATATGTTAAGGAATATGAGTTACAGGATCAAGGTAAGCCTGTTAATCATAATGATGAATTTACCAAATGTTGAATTGTAGTAAATCAATCATACTATGAATGTAGAGATGCTGTCTATAGAGATAATCAACTTTAGATATTTGGTTTATCTTAATGAGTTTCTTCAAAGAATGGAAACCCTAGTGGTTTAAATCTTTGTGTAGGAATCATATGGACAATATTGTACACATATTTAATGCATGTCTAGTGACAATAATATTAATCATACTTAATCAATTAACTATGATTGAATATTCTTTTCTAGATACATTAAATAGAAGTATAAAGATTATAATTGCCATACTTAGTTTCATTGATATGAAATTTTGACAATGAATATCAAAACTCTTTGTTGTGGAATTACTTTTGCAGGACGATGAGTAATACAAAGTAGTTTTATAAAAATTCAAATAATCTTTGAATATGTACAAACTGCAAGAATCCATGAGTGGATATATGCATGCATCTAGGAGATGATTCTTATGTTTAATATTAAATCCATGTTTGATTTAATAATTAAAATAAGATTGCTCATAAGTATTCCTGAAAGCTAGTGGGAGTATTATTTATTTTTCTTAAATCTTATATGTTGTATGGGCAACTACATTCCACTTAAATTAAGTTTTAGTTGGGAATGAAACTTCGTTTGTAAGATTTGGAAATAATATATACAACCTTGGAATATATGTTTATTATTATAAACATATGCGGTAAATAAATGAGTCAAATAGAACATGATGAATACATATCTTTGACAAGATAGATGAGATCTTAAAGTTTAACTTGAAGATTCATTATGAACATCATGTTGTGTATAAGATTGTTGTGTCATGCTTGATTACAAGATGATTTGACAACATTGAAAGTTGTTAGTGTAATAAATATTTTAAAAGGAATATGTTTGGATTTAGAATCACATTCCACAGTCTGGAGATGCTCCTAGATTCTATGGATGAGTATATGACAATTGTTTCATAATTGTCATTGCCAACAAACTTGAGTTTTGGTAGGCACTAACATTACACTATAACTGTTCAAAGTTTACGGATGTTTAAAGAGCATATTGTTGTACACAATGATGCTAGTATAATTGAGATGACACTCAATTCTAGTCACGGTATCCTTGATGATGACCATGTTGACTAGTTATGCTCAACTAAGAGCATAGTTGCATTATACATTAAAGAATAAAGAATACTTTAAACGTTAAAAGTTTTGAAAGATGATTGTCATATAAAGGTGGTTCAGGTTGTCACGCACCTTATGGAATGATATGACAATATCAAGATATGTGTAAACACATACAAGAAATTCAGTTATTGAATTTTTGAAATAAGTATTCTCAAAATTCCTATAGATCAAAGTTAGTTGAAATTATGCCTTGTCAACAAGTATGATTTTCATGACTTGTGGCAAAATTCATTAACTAGTATTATCATGCATTGATCTATTTAGTATTTGGATAAAGGATGTTAAAAAATTATTATTTATAATGAATTAAAGTACGGTATACGTTTAATTTCATTTATAATATTGTGTCCTGTATTTGCATGTTTAAATCCTTGAATAACTTAAGTTATTCTAAATAGTCCGTTGTCGATCAATAACATGGGAATGATATTGAATTAAGACAAATCTGAGTATTAGTTAGAATATACTTTAAAGTATATTGATGCGTAGCATGACTAATTTCAGATGATATTCAATGGATTGAGTATAGGACTTATCCCACCCACATGATGATACTTTATGGATCTTTGTCATTAAGTATATCATGAATATTTATCCTCTGACTTGAGATACCAGAGATATGTCATGGATGTAGTGCATTTTTGTGAAGCAATCTAACGCTATACGTGACTGGTAGTTATAAGGGTTGTTTTCAGAAGTATTGCGAAATCTGTGAATCCTGCTTGTAGTCAAAATAGGATTTGTTTCCTTCAAATTTATTTTGAAGTATAATACTTCTGGGCCCCTCGTAGGGTTGTTAAGATGTTTGCATGGCCATGCCCAAGGTCTTCGGAATATGTTCGAAGAATTGGTAATCTTGATCAATCGCATAAAGCGAGAAACAGAATAGTTAATTAAGAAATGAGTGAGATCCATATTCTTATTAACATGGTATTAGAAACAAAAGGATGAATATGATGATGAATCATCAAAACTTGGTTTTTCTCCAGAAAACCATACACGAGTTGTACCGGGGGCATTGGCGTATTGCTAGACGCTAACCAACGTCATTTCTCGTTTTGTAAACATATCCAAGTGGGAGCTGTTGGAAATGTATATATTTACAAACACGTAAATGTCCGAATTCGAACTCGTGACCACGGGATTGCACACATTAGCGAATGAGAATTAAAGTTAAATAATTAATGTTAATGTTTACGATTAATTATTGCACATTAAGTCCGTTTAACGATCGTTAAGTATTTAACGGAAAAATGACTAACGACCATTAAATGAAAAGAGAAGGACTAGTAATGGAAAATCTTGAAATTAAAAAGTTTTGGGTTTTCTCTTGGGCTTGCTTGATGGCCGGCCAAGGGGGCTTCTCCAAGCCCTAATCCCTAACTTGTTTTTCAAGATTTCCATTCACTATATAAACAAGGCTAGGTTCTAGGGTTTTTCATAACTTTATGCATTTAATTAACCCTAGATCTCTCCTCTCCTCTCTCTTGCAATTCTCGGCCGAACACCCCTTGTCAGGGAGTTTGGTTTCGTTTTTCTTAAAACGAGGACTTGTTTTAGATCTAGCAATCGCTTGATTCGTTGGTTAATTCGTGTGTATAAGATCGTGGTAGTAAGACACTATTCTTACACCAATTGTTTGAGTTGTAGAAAGGTAAGGGACAACTCTTCAAACCACTTCTTTGTTTTGTTCAAGAGATCTAACATTCGCAAGAGGTACGTTACGCATACTTTCAGTTAATTATTTATTGGTTATGATCTTAAGTCTTCCGCTGTGTACTCTTGATGTCTACATGTTTTATTGTATGTCATGTATTATAAACTCGACACTTCAGTTGTCATGAGGTTTTTGTCACCTTTCTCACTTCAAATGTTCTCACGTGATAATTAACTCTACAAACTTTCATACATTGCAATATCAAATCTAAAACCGCTATCAAAGTGGCTTAGTGGTTAAACACATGCGTCTTCACAAAAGGTTTAACCTCACCTAGTTATCCAAATCCTAATATAGACACAGAAAAATTCATTTGAGGCTAACATGCCAATTCGAGTCTACTAACGGGTTATGAAAAGTAATGTAAATAAACCGAATGAACACAAACAGTTGGCTTTTATCCTATTCGTTTCATCGTTTGCTTAAGTTAATTAGGACGAACAAACATATGTCAATACATAAACAAACTTTTTTTCCACGTTCATTAAAGAAAAAATAAAAAAATATAAAAATAAAAATTAATAAATAATAAATAAAATAAGCTTTGTATTTTTACATCTTTTTATTAACACATAATGAAAACTTAAAAGAATACACATAAAATTTATACTTAATTCTTTTTTCTATGTTTATTTATGCCCTTAAAACACAATAATTTTAGATAAAAATTTCAAGACTATAAGACGTGTAAAAGTTGCAGGCGATGGATTTTATGAGAATGAACTACATTTATTAGGTAAAGCTAAAATCAAGTAAGAAACTTGTCAAAGCTACAAGCAATGAAAGCATGGGTATGTTAACATTGTCCGTGAGTTAAACCTTAACTTGCTCCAAGTTAAGGATGTGTTATCATTGCAAGGGGGGAGTTAAGGGCAAGTTTTAACTCTCACGTTAAGCTACTAACGCACGTTTAAAGGCCTACAATTATTTATTTATTTATTTTTTTCATTTCTACCTCCTAAATGAAAGGATGTTTTTGTAAATTGTTGTTGAGTTATGATAAGGGGTGTTTTTTTGTGAGTTAAGGGTGAAAGGTTAAAGCTGATGTGGCACTGACGTGGCAGTGGGTTAAGCCTTAACATGAGGTCATGATACCTCTTACTCTAAGAGGCCTTGGTACAGCGGCTGATGGCTCAAGCCATAGCTGACGGCGCGAGTCTATGGCGTCACAAATCATACCGGACCTCGTGCCATCGTGTCTCGGCTGGTAATTACCATCTCACGCCATTTTTTTTCTTTCTTTTTTTTCGTTTTTTTCTTGAATTGTTATCGTTGAGATTCTTTGGTTAAATGGTGGATTTGAGGTTTGTGGAAGAAGATGACCCAGATAACATAAAAAGTTATTTTAGTATTACTATTATTGTACTTTTACTAAAAAGTTCACTTCTAACCCTTCTATTTTATAATTTATCAACTCATTTATGTTTAAAACGATGGGGAGGAACCCGCCGCGTTGCGGCGGGGGTGTTTGTCATTTTTTTAGATGTTTTAGGAGCTGCTAGTTCTTTGTTGTTGGTTGCCATCTTTTTTATTAAGTCTTTTGAAATGGGAAGCAGTAACATTTTTTTCTATAAAAAATATATGCTAAATTTAAACTTTTTTTATAAAATTGCACGTATGTCAAAAGTATATCAATATTGGACTCGTTTTGTTTGTAATGCAGAGGCCTTTCTGGCTGAATATTTTTTCTTAATAAAATAGCCAGATATTTGTCAGATATTGGATAAATAAATTTTGTTATATATAAAAAAAAAAGAATTATATATTAACTTTTATAAAAAGTTGTACGAATTTGACCCTTGTAGTTTTAAAAAACTTTAGAAGAATTTTGAAAGTAGTTGATAGGTTAAAGGTCTATTTTGAAAGTTTCTTTTATTTAAAAACTATATATATATATATATATATATATATATATATATATATATATTAAACTTCAAAATTTTTTATAAAATCGTATTTATGTCAAAAGCATATCAATATTGGGCTTGTTTTGTTCGTTATCGAAAGACCTTTTTGCCAGTATTTTTTTTATTCAAAAAATCAAGATATATCTGTTAGGTAATTGATAAATAAAGTTTGTTGTATAAAAAAGTCGTGAATAGTCAAAAGTCCAGGGTATATTTTGAAATTTTGTTTTTTTACCGCTTTCTTTATTGTCGCATGTATTTTTCAATTTTTAAGAAACATTAAAATAAACAGAAATGGTCCATTGAGAAATATTAGCTTGAACCTCTTTCACAAAAAATGTTGGTACATACATGTAGATTATTAGAATGCATACAGAGTTGTGATCAATAAACAAATATAGCTATATATTATGTTCCAAAAACTCATTAGGTCTTATACGAAGAAAATATAATGTTAAATAAGAAGAACACAAGTTATAATTTACTTTCTCCATCTCATATTAATTGTTCATATTTTCTTTTTGGAATGTTTTAAAAAATTTGTTCACTTTTTATTTCAAGTAAAAAAGAGAGAATCTAATAGGGGAATATGTTACAAAAACTCATTAGGTCTTTACACCGCTCTGGGTTGGCCCCCTCCATGTCATGGGGGTGGGTTGATTCAGCATTATGAAAGATGTATCAACTGTCAAAAAAATAAAATAAAGAAGAACACAAGTTATAATTTACTTTCTCCATTTCATATTAATTGTTCATATTTTCTTTTTGGAATGTTTTAAAATTTTGTTCACTTTTTATTTCAAGTAAAAAAGAGAGAATCCAATAGGGGAATATTTTATATGAGTGGTTGAAAATTGTAGTGGTCTCACTTTTATTAAACTTTGTGATTCTTGTCTCTTGACAATAATTTTGAGACGGAAGGAGTACTCATTTTAACGGCACTGTTCGGATAATATTTAATGTACTTTTTTAATTTTATGTCTTTTTCTATTTATGTAATGATTTTTTTTATTAGTGAAGTTAAATTCGAGTTACATGTATTGTTTTATTTAAAAATGAAAAAAAGAAAAAAAAAAGTTCAACAGCACCACAAAACTGGTGTTATATTAGGGAGGGGATTTTGGTGCTATTATCAAAAATGGTGTTGTGGGAAAAAAGTGTTGAGGTGGCACCAATTTTTTCCATGACACCACCCACGGCACTAATCGATACCTAGCGCTTTAAGCGTTATCTCAGAACTTTGGTTCGTTGAAAATGTATTAGTGACTGAATAAATGTCAAAGTAATGAAAGTTGTCATATTTGAAGATTATTAAGCTTGATTGTATTCAAAACTAGTACACTATTCTTTTAAGTTAAAGTTTTAAAAGTCAAAAGATAGACATTATTTTATAAAAAATATATTGCTTAATTAGCTAAAAGTAAAATAAAGTTTCAGTTAATGGTTATACTTTCTTAAAACATACACTATGTTTTTTTTATTTTGAGATAATTATTTAAAAAAGGAGAAAGTAATAATTAGGAGAACTATAGGGCATTAATAGCAGAATTAACATTTTTCTTAGTTTTTAAAATAATTAAAAAAATGATTTTGCTAAATACAGTGTTAAAGACGTTTAAGAAACAAAAACATGCAAACTGATAGTACATATAATCAATTGAGAGAAGTTAAATTGAGGGAGTGGACGGTTATTATTAAATGTACAAACAATTAGTACGTAATTGAATACCTTAAACATAACGCTTAGATTAGGAGTAATGGTCATCAAACCTACCACATCGACATCAATGTGACATCACCGTTCAACAAACCCATCACAAAAGGGTTAATATACAAAAAAGTTACTAAACTTTCAAAAAAATTTGTCCTAAGTCACTAATGTTTATCTTCTGTCATCTAGGTTACTATACTTCACGGGTTTTTCACATATGTTACTAAACTTTTTTATATGTGCCACCCTAGTCACTACATGGAAGGGCAACCGGTTGTGGCACACTTTTTCAATATATGTGTCAAAGTCACTAAACTTTGCGAAAAATTTGTCTTAAGTCACTAATGTTTCATTCATGTCATCTAAGGTACTAAACTTTGCGAAAATTTGTCCTAAGGCACTGATGAAAAATTTGTCCTAAGTCACGAGTTGTGGCACATGTTACTGAACCTTTAAAATTATACGTTTTATACGATTTTATACACCTTTTAAACGTTTTTATTCATTTTCATTCGTTTTTATACGTTTTTGTTTGTTTTCTTACGTTTTTGTCCGTTTTTATGTTTTCATCCGTTTTTATACGTTTTTGTCCGTTTTTATACGGTTTTGTACATTTTTTATTCATTTTTATTCGTTTTCATCCGTTTTTATATGTTTTCATCCGTTTTTGTACGTATAAAAATAGAAAAACGGGCAAAAACATAAGAAAAATGGACGAAAACGTAAAAAACGAATAAAAACGTATAAAAATTGTACAAAACCATATAAAAACGAATAAAAAGATAAAAACGGATGAAAACATAAAAATGTATAAAAATTGTACAAAACCATATAAAAACGGACAAAAACGTATAAAACGGATGAAAACATAAAACGTATAAAATGGACGAAAAATGGGACAAAACGGACTAAAACGATAAAACGGACAAAAACATAAAAAAACAAACAAAAACGTATAAAAACGAATGAAAATGAATAAAAACGTTTAAAAGGTGTATAAAATCGTATAAAACGTATAATTTTAAAGGTTCAGTAACATGTGCCACAACTCGTGACTTAGGACAAATTTTTCATTAGTGACTTAGGACAAATTTTTCGCAAAGTTTAGTACCTTAGATGACAGGAATGAAACATTAGTGACTTAAGACAATTTTTTCGCAAAGTTTAGTGACCTAGATAACATGTGCCACAACTTGGTGTGTATACACGTCAGCCAAAATACCGGTAAAAAAAGGTTAGTGACTTAGATAACCGGTTACGTAAAGTATAGTAACCTATATGACAGAAGATAAACATTAGTGACTTAGGACAAATTTTTTTGAAAATTTAGTAACTTTTTTGTATATTAACCCCATCACAAAACAAGTGTAATGGTGATGGGGTGTGGTGGTGCCACTGTCAGATGGTCGACCACCGCCCATTACACTTAGGGCTTGTTTGGTTAATAGACGGGTTTGGAATTGAATTTGGATTTAAGAAAGGTTTGATAGAAAATAAAGAGAGAGAAAATATATTATTATATAAATGTATATTTTTATTTAAATAAATATTATATATAAAAATATTATTTACTTAAAATAAAAATAATAAGTTATTTTATATATAAATATTTTTTGAACAAAACAGGTCGAAGCCCAAAAACATCTATCGCCGTTATTGCATGGCAGATCTGGAAGTCAAGGAACGGATTTATTTTTGAGCATACTCAATTAGTTCCTCTTCGTACAATAAATTGTGCACTCGTATTGAACATGATTTCACTCCAGTTTCTCCTATGGCAGACTCAAATTCTTCAATTTCTTTGGCTGATCATGACGAATCCCAAGCAAGTTCACTCAGGTGGATCCCCCCACTACTAGTACTGTGAAGCTTAATTGTGACGTGTCATTTAAATATAATCATCTTTGTCGTGGGTATTATTGCTCGAGATCATCTTGGTTCTATAATATTTTGTTCGGGAGAGGCCTTTCCTTCCAAGTCTCCTCTTATGGCTGAGCTATGCGCAATCCAAAATGCTTGTCGCTTGGTTGTTGATTATGGTTGGCAGAATGCTATAGTTGAGTCTGACTCTAAGTTGCCAATCTCTCTTGCTTCAACGAAGCTGGTACCTCCTTGGAACCTTGCTGTTATCGTGGATGATGTTAGAACATGGGCATCCCAATTAGACATTTGTTTTTCTTGGGTTAGTCGTAATTGTAATGTTGCAGCCCACGTGGTTGCAAAAATGTCCTTTGACTCCCATGATCGTTTCTTTTGGGATGTAATGTTTCCCGAACAAATTACCTCTGTTGTGGGGAGTGATATGATCTAAAATAAGTTAAATTCAAAAAGCCTCTTACTTATGGCTAAGAATTGTTACAACATGACCATGTCAGTGAATCCATGTACTATTATTGCAAACCCCACCTATATATGATGGAATGAAATTTGGTATTAGTTCATAGGTATCGTATTTAAAAGTTTGAACCAAACTACGAGGGTGTTTCTTTTTTCTATATGAGGAGGATTTATGTGGATCCCACATTTGATTTAGCCTCTTAGTGGGGAGGATGTCCATTTTTTTGCATTGAGGATATAGAGGAAGTAAGGTAAATATGTGAGACCAAACACAAAAAAAATATTATTATATACCCTTTCCTCCCCATATAAAAAAAAGAGCAAATTCCCAAAATTGGACAAAAGGTCATGGAGAGGACACCGTCTAGACAAAAAAAAAAAAAAAAAAAAAAAAAAAAAAAAGCTCTTCTCAAAATGGTCATGTGCGAATGTGCGACTCTATCAGATGTGCGACAGGTGTCCACTTATTTATTATTAAAGTACAATGATAGGTGGGTGTTTTCCCATATATTCTCATTTTTGTCTTATTATTAAAGATGTTAAAAGACCATAATACCCCATAATTTATATAAAATAACTCTTCTCACTCATCTCTCTCTCTTTTTCTGGTCACCACTCTTCCCTCGCACTTTTTTTTTGGTCACCACTTTCTCTCTCTCTTTCCCGATCAACACCACCATCACTACATGATCAACACCCACAACTTCAAAACCTACAACTTCAAAAAAAACCCACAACTCTGCCCAAGAACACCACCACCACAAATCCGACCATAATCAACACCACAACCACTTATCAGATCAACAAGTGTCTAACGGTTCATAGTAGTCTGATAACGCTTACACAGCGCGTTCGGGGTCAAAGGAACTTCCTTTTCGTCGAGAAAGTTTTTCAACACCCTAGGCAGTGAATCTAATCGTTGTAGTGTAGTATTAGGGTAAGCCACGGGAAATGATATCGTTCTCTAGGGGAATAGAAATGCTAGTGAGAAGTTACTACGCTAAGGTTGGGGTTGAGGAAGATTATTTTTTATCTTTTTATGTTTTTTAGGAAATGGAAAGGTACGAATCTCGGGGTTTGTATTTTGGGGGTTGATATTTCTACCGATTACTTCTACTTATCTAATTATCTAAACTAAGGTGTATGTAGTCTATGTCTATTGTTGTGTGCTCGTATGATAGTTAAAAATGTATTTGCTTAGGCTTTATTACTCTCTAGTTATCTCCTATTGGTGGTTGAATTGTCACGTCCTTATTCTTAATCGCGTTGTGTTTCTAAGGTCGTAGGGTATGCGTTTATCCCTAACTCTTTGAAGCTACCAAATGTTAATGACTACAAAATCTCTAGGATTTATAAACTTTAACTCTAAGGTATTCTTTGGATGTATAGCCTACAATTACTCTAGGTGATTATAAACTAAGGTTCAACAAAGATTAATCAAGCATTATTAGCACAACGAATGACCTATCGCAATACTAGGTGAATCACAATTAAGATAAGAGACAACCAATCAATATTCAATAACTAAGTTTCATATTACCTAAGCAAACACACAAGTAAATTAGCCGGACATGGGGAACATGCAAGCATACACACAATCAATTGAAGACACAATTGAATTAATGAAGTAAAACACTTATCTTGATGTAAGATAGGGTATGGAACCCTAAAATACTGTACAAGATAGCCTTTGTTCGGTTTAGGTTTTTACTCCAAAAGACTACACACTGAAAACTGAAAAATTCGGATTATATATATAAGATTACAAATGCGACGGCGTCACCCTTTAGTTTGTGACGCCATCGGGTCGCCGTTATTAGGGTTTCGTCTTGGCCACGTTAGCGTTGCGACGGCGTCATCTTATGCCGCGGACGCCGTCCCTTCGCCTCTCGACGCGTCGTCGGATCAAATCTAGGCCGCCCGAGTGCGACACCCTACTCTTTTAAAACCTGAAGCCGTCACTTGTAAATAAGCAATTTGGCTACCGAGTCGTCACAAAATTTGTCCGACGACGTCTCTAGTAGAACTGACGCCGTCCCCTTCGCCCAAAGCACTTGAGTGTCTCGATTATTTACTTTGGCCATTTTCTTCGTATATTCGCGCCTTTTCGTCCGAATAAGTGTCATTCCAGCAATTTGCCTTCAAGATACCTAAAAAGTGAAAATGAACGATATTAAGTAATAACGGATATAAAAGTGATCAAATAAGGGCTTAAACGACCCCTCAAAAAGGTACATTTTAAAACCTTATCAAATATCCCTACACTTGGTATTTGCTTTTCCTCAAGCAAATGTGCTTTTAGCCAATTAATTTATAAGTTAGAGGTCATGAAGCATTAGTTTAGAACGATTCACAACACATATAAGCCCCGCAAAAGTCATAACAAGCACGGAAATTACATACTAGCACCTCACATGGGGTGTTTGGGTACTCACATCTCTCGGGTGTATATGAAATATAACAAGTTGGAAATGGAAGATAAACACTCATTAACCGGTCCTAGTATATAGATTACCATAGGCTTGAGACTAGATCAAACCTCCATCGCTTTGGCGTAAGCACCTAGGAAAGACTATCCAAGAGGTCTTTTAAAGGGTTGTAACGTAAGGCTTACGGTAGGGAAACAAAGGGTTTGGTGGGATAGGCGATTTAGTGGTGGCAAGTCAAAAATCTTTATGTTACAAGCATGCGAAGAATGGCGTTGCTAAGCCAAGACTCGACACTCTAAACTCTAGATAACTGAAATAAACAAACATAAATTTAAATATAGATGTGGGATGATAGCCCGTTTTTTTTTTTTTTTTCATACACTTTTACTCTACCATCCTCTACGACAACATCAAAATGATAGGGATTTATAGGCACATCCCTACACTTGAGTTTTTATTACTCTAACACTAATTTGACCCGAATTGAAAAGCTCAAAACACTTGGAGTACATTATTAAGCAAATAAAGGGAATTTGAATTTAACATTCCCTTCCCGTCATTCCATAAAATTTAACTTTTCCCATGAGTCCCAATTGTCCCAAAACTGTGTACAAAGGATATGACTCGACTTAGCAACTTATGCTAGCAACAAGATAATTGAACTAAGGGTTTAGTGTGATAACAATAATGCACTAAAAGTGAGTGCATACAAGGTAGGCTAAGGCGATTTGGGTGTACATTTGGGGGTGGATTATAAACAATGCTCTTCATTGATATTTCAAAAAACCGAAACATCACGAGAACCGCGAAAAGGATAGGCTCAGAGGGGTTAACTAGGGGTATCGTGTACTAAAGATGAGTACAACGCAAAGGTGTGGGGGAATTACTCAACCGATGTGGAAGAAGTAATTATATTACAGGTATCAAACAAGGGTTATCCTAATTCCTCTTATCATTTAGTTATTCCTAACTACACAAGTGTAGTCTTACTAGCGATCTCGGGATGCATCACAAAACAAGTTCTAGAATCTATTATACTACCGGTTTACACTCTAAGCATTAAAGATGAATGCTTTAATTCCTACTAATCTAAGGGCGATCCTCACACTTTGGGTGGAATTTAAGTGGTAAAGGGTTTTTGTGCTAGTCATATAATTTCCTATCCATGAGATTCTTTATTAAGACTAATGGCCCACTCCTATATATCATGAAAAAGTTTAAATTTGGTGCCAAAATTACCCTAACCGATATTTCTCATGATTTATTACACAAATGCAATTGGATAAAGCAAATTATCAAGGATAAGCATAGTTTTAAATTTCCCGTTTTATTTTCTCTCCCTACACTTAAACTGAATATTTTTCCCAATGTTCCCCGAAAGTATCAAAGTTATGATAATGGAAGGTAATTAAAAACGAAAGAAACTAGTACTCCCCTGATTAGCTTGGTAGGATCCGTGTGAAGTGGTGGTTACATCTTTCTTCAAGAAGAACGTTTGCGTTAAAAGCTCCTTCTCATCTTATGTATCTTCTTCTTGGTAAATTAAACCTGCACACTTGAAGAAAACAAACGAAACCTTCACGTAAAATCGGCGGTAATAATATATATAAGACTCTACTAAACTAGGATATAATGCTTGTGGAATGGATGTTTACAAATTTTCTCGAAAATTAAGACCTGGAAAATTCCAAAAATTTGTAAGTAGCTCAGAAAACGAGAAAAAGAAATCAGTTATTTCTGCTCCTTCCGGACGCCGTCGTTGCGATCCTGAGCCGTCAGTTATCCTGACAAACCGGGTCCGCGATTTTCGGAAAAATTCTGGAAAATTTTTATCTTTAGAACCTGGAAAAATTTCCTGCAAAACATCCATTATGACTCGATACAAGCATTTGACTTGAACAAACACACATGTATATCTTTTAAATAATTGTAATTCTCATGTTCACGTTTCTTTTGAAAACGTGTGTAATCCTCCCTACACTTATCCCTTATGTAAAATACCTTTATATGTAATTAAGACGAGGTTAAAGACAAAATAAAGCATTTTCACAAATTCAAAAATGAGAACATACAATAATGAAAAGATATATGACACACAAATAAAAATGAAAAACAAATACACATGGGTTGCCTCCCAAGAAGCGTTTTTTTTTTGTTCGAGTCACGAGCTTGACTCTACCCTTTTTTAACGGATAAAGGGGAGGTTTTCCCTACACTTAAGTTTAAGTGCGGGTGATAGTAGCAATACACACCCTTAGGGTGGAAATTTGACACATGAGGTGAAGGTGATGGGTGATTTATATGCTCAAAGGGGTGTGCTCCATTCATTCTAACCTTACCTAATTTTATGGGTGTAGCGGGTGAATCAAATCTCTCTCCTAAAAATGGATCATCTTCTATCAACTTCAAAAGATTCTTAGTTAAGGATCCATCTTGACCTAATAAACCCGGTTTATACCCATAATGATTCTTATTATCAACCATGAATGGGTGATATAAGTGTGTAAGGTCATGGGTTACTCCTATATTAGCTTCCACTCTACATGGCCTAGAGTCTACCACCTTTATCAAGCAACTACCCGGACTATTTATTTTGATGGGTGGATTGGGGCCTAATTCAATTCCAAGATTCACATCTAAAGACGGAAAATTGGGTAAGGTTTTTGGTTGTCCGGTTCATCAAAATTAGGAACTTCCCTAGGATTAAGAGAGAGGTCATGACAACAAGAATCTAAACCTACATTCTCTAGTGGCGTTTGGTCCAAAGGTTCTATATCAATCGGGGTTCCTATAGTCTCTTCTACTTCTTCCGGGTAAGTTATAGGCGATGTGTGTTCCTCGAGTGATGGTAGGGCTTGTGGGCTTGGAGTTTCCACCTCATTCTCCATTATATCTAGATCTCCTAAATGTTCATCATGTCTTTTAGTATGATCTAACCCAAATACACTCCTAAGTATCTCAAATCCTTCTTTAGCCATTTCAAATTCTTGGTCCGATTCATAAGAATCATTCTCAAAAATTTGATCACTATGTTCTATTTGCCTAAAGGATTCCTCACGTGTGTCATATGTTTTGGTGAAATCTATCTCACGCATGCAACTAGGTAGTTCAACTATAACCATCTCACAATCTTGTTCGGGTTTAGGTTCCATGTTCTTAAAAACTAGGTCTTTTTGATCATGATGCCTAAGGTTGGATAAATCCTCCTTATCCATTTCCTCAAGTTGTGACAACTGATGGTTTATGCTTAGGAGGCTTTTCTCAATTTTTTTCCAGAGGGTCTCACTAAAAGGAGTTGATTCTAACAATGATCATTGAATAGAAGCCACACAAGCACAAAATTTATCAAATCCATCCAACCTTACACCCGTCTTCTTTTGGATATCTCTAAGATCACTCACAAATTCATTAGAACAATAAAAAGCAATCCAATCTGCGAAATTCAATTGTTTCTCATTTGTTAATGATTCAAATGCAACTACACTTGCCATAGCGACAAATGAAAAAGGTTTTACGAACACAAACACAAAGAAGGGGGATAGACTACAAGGAAGCTAAAATGAGAAAAAAGCTTACTTGATAGGAATCAAGCAAGGGAACCTAAACGAGGTGGACTCCTAACTAGCTATTCTATTCCCCGGTAGCGGCGCCAAAAACTTGATAACACTTATACAGCGCGTTCGGGGTCAAAGGAACTTCCTTTTCGTCGAGAAAGTTTTTCAACACCCTAGGAAGTGAACCTAATTGTTGTAGTGTAGTATTAGGGTAAGCCACGGGAATTGATATCGTTCTCTAGGGGAATAGGAATGCTAGTGAGAAGTTACTACGCTAAGGTTGGGGTTGAGGAAGATTATTTTTTATCTTTTTATGTTTTTTAGGAAATGGAAAGGTACGAATCTCGGGGTTTGGATTTGGGGGTTGGTATTTCTACCGATTACTTCTACTTATCTAATTATCTAAACTAAGGTGTATGTAGTCTATGTCTATTGTTGTGTGCTCGTATGATAGTTAAAAATGTATTTGCTTAGACTTTATTACTCCCTAGTTATCTCCTATTGGTGGTTGAATTGTCACGTCCTTATTCTTAATCGCGTTGTGTTTCTAAGGTCGTAGGGTATGCGTTTATCCCTAACTCCTTGAAGCTACCACAGGTTAATGACTACAAAATCTCTAGGATTTATAAACTTTAACTCTAAGGTATTCTTTGGATGTATAGCCTACAATTACTCTAGGTGATTATAAACTAAGGTTCAACAAAGATTAATCAAGCATTATTAGCACAACGAATGACCTATCGCAATACTAGGTCAATCCCAATTAAGATAAGAGACAACCAATCAATATTCAATAACTAAGTTTCATATTACCTAAGCAAACACACAAGTAAATTAGCCGGACATGGGGAACATGCAAGCATACACACAATCAATTGAAGACATAATTGAATTAATGAAGTAAAACACTTATCTTGATGTAAGATAGGGTATGGAACCCTAAAATATTGTACAAGACAAAATTTTGGTTTGGTTTAGGTTTTACTCCAAAAGACTACACACTGAAAAATTCGGATTCTATATATAAGATTACAAATGCGACGGCGTCACCCTTTAGTTTGTGACGCCGTCAGGTCGCCGTTATTAGGGTTTTGTCTTGGCCACGTTAGCATTGCGACGACATCACCTTATGCCTGTGACGCCATCCTCTTCAGTCTCTGTTAGGTCACTAGATTTACAACACAAGCTTATTAGAAAGAGATGGAGGCGGTTGAACACGTTAAACACATACACACACGAACATAATAATACGGTTAGGCGTAGAGTGTAAAGAGAGTGAATAAAATGAACAACCAACCCTCAAGTGAGGGTTATACAAGTGTATTTATAGGCAAGGAGCTAGGGCAACACTCCCACTCCTTCCCTTTTCCTTATTGGACATGGGCCTAAGCTTATGGGCCTTCTACATAAGCTAGACCTTAAACAAACATAAAGGCCATAATAAGCTACCTATTACATATGAGTAACTAACACTTGAATAAAGGTTTAGGAGTGATTCCAAAAATCTCCCCCTCAAGTGTTGGTGATGAAAAACGGTGAAGGCGTTGATGTAATAGTAGCTTTGACGTCTTTGACATTCTTCTTCTTGTGAGAAGAATTTCTTGATTCAACCATCTCCCCTGTGTAGCGAGATAGTTTTCTTTGAACAGTTATGCTTTGACGTCATCTTTAACTTTGTTCTTTGATCATTGTTCTTTGTGATGAAAGTGATAGTATGTTGTTATCTGCATCTAGTTTGCCTCAGTCCGCTTCGCCGCTCCAGTTGTCTCCACGCCATTCTTCAACATGCTCACACGCTCTTTGACGTTGGAATTCAATATTGATGAAGTTCTTTAAGTCTTTAACTTTGTAGATTCTTTGATATGACGAAGAATCATTCTGACTGTTGTGTTTCTTTTGGATAGAAATTCCATTAGTGATGATGTTGGCGTGAGCATGAGAAGAATCTGCACGATCATTCCGCTCCAGAGCTTCCATAAGAAGAAAACATAAAAACGGTTAGTAATAAGCGGATTCCGCACTTACAAGTTTGAACTTCGAGAGTGTTAACAAAGATAGTGTGAAAACACAACTCTAATTTACAAAGGCCGTTCAATCGGAGTTCCCACAAGTGAGATAACACGATGTACCGAAGTACACCTACGATTCAGATGAGTCGCCGAGGTACACCGAAGCATCACCTCACGCATGTAGACCGCTTGAGACCACTAAGCGCAATCCACGGGAGTTGTCGGCGACTGTCCGTCGCTTTTGATGTTCGTGAGTTTCCATTCAATCACCGAGGATCACAAATGTGAACCTCTCATAAATGTTCTCGCAATTGCTAAGATCTGTTAAGGACTCGATAATGTACCACTGAAATTCTTATTGTTGAACGTCAAGTGATGAAATGTCAAGTGTACCTAAGAGATATTTTGATGAATCTCGTGGCTCTAAACTCAATAGTGCATTTTGGTTTTCCTGAGCAGAGACTAGGGAGAGGGTCTCCTTCTTCAATACCAGCAATCTCTAAGAGAAAGCCGATAGTTTACGTAGGGTTCCCTGTGAGAATGAAACAAGCTTATGTTGAGAGAAACTTGAGTGGTTAAGAAGGTTTAGTGCATGCGTCACTGGGTCCATGACGACTTTTAATCTTCAATATCGGTGTCATCTAGTGACAACCAGTAGCATATGAATTGAACCCGGTTCCGCCTAAGTTGAATAATCTGGAGGGCTATTTCTTTTCACCCTTTTCTTTGCATTTCTTTTAATTCTTCAACTCCTTCTTTCTCCGATTCTCATTCTCTCCTTTTTACAATCATACCTAAGGACTTCTAAATTCTAACTATTGGTAGTGTCCTTGGGTAGATCCCTCCGGCTCTGGCGGATCATAGGATGGTTATTCCTAACCTTAATCACCTTATAACTCCATTGCCATAAAACCATTTTCAAGAAAATCGCTCAAAGGGTTTGTAGATGAAAACATGTTTGAACCACTATGAGAGTTTTATCTTTAGCAGAAATACTCCCCTCCACATGTGCTTTAGAGTTTTGACGGAAATCGACAAAGGAGGAAAGAGCGCGCACTTTTGAATTGATCGACTCAAGATAGACCTTCCCCGCGAGACACGGTTACGTGGCATAGTTAAAGAGTTGCATTAGCTTTTAGGTGACAACTAACTCTAATAACTATCTTGAAGGTGTGGACAACCCGGAAAGGTTGTCAAACCCGTCAAGGTTCATGTCTACCAAGAGTTTCTCGAATGGTACATTCTACTCGGACAAGTCCTTTGCGAGAACGCTTACATCACTAGCTTAACTAGCTTGAAATTATTACCCGTCCCGGACAAGTCTTTTCGAGTTACTGACAGTTAAGATCTCATCAATTCTTGGGTTAAAGTCTTTTCACACGAGAGTTCATATAGCAAACACACAACATATTTCTTATCACGTATTTTCTCTCCCTAAAAAATGGCATATAAAATGTTATTTTTGAAAAGTTGAGAATAAATATGACCATTTCGAAAGTGTTGCGGAAGAATGACCATTGTGAACAATTTGTGAACAAAGTTTTAAGTCAAGTACTCCCCCTCAACAAGAGATATAAACGGTTGAGCTTTTGAAAATCATAAGGGAAAGTACTTGTTCTTTTGAGCAAAACCTTGAAAAGTGAAAGGTTTGATAGGTTTTACTCAAAAGTAAGAAGCTTTCGCCCTTTTATAAGGATTGTGGCAATCGGCGTACCACTACGTGGTCCTTTATTTACAAGTACGGGTTGTACAATGTAATATGTGCACAAGCCATAGACATAATAAATCATACATCCAAATTTATAATGAAAGAAGCAGTTCAAGGGGTACCGGTAGTCCGAGATGTCGCCAGAGTGTGAATTGGGCGTTGAACGCCGGTGATGTTAATCCTGGGTCGACCACCAACATAGCTTTCCAATCTTCGAATCGATCCCTTCGATACAAAAGTTCATCAATCATCGTGATGATCCTCTTCACATCCCTTCGATCCTGAGAATTCCATCGCTTAGGAGACCTGATCTTTTGGTGTATGTCCTTCAACCGGTAAGCCAATCCGTCCCTAACCATCTTCAAAGTGTGATCTCCAAACTTGTGAAGATCTATGCACGCCATCAATCAATTTCTTTGAAGTTCACTGCGGTAAACGACGCCGAATGGTTTGTTGATGAGTGTAAGTTGTGAGAGCTGGTTGATGTCGGGAAGATCAAGCTGCGGTGGAGTGAAGTTGACACGGTCCGATAAGATTCAACCGCCACCGAGATCTTCTACACGCTCTTTGATAACTATGCGCTTTGATGAAGATGAGCATTGACGTGATGAATTCACGTTGTACTTCAGTGGAGAATTGTCTCATACGACCCCGTACTTTGGCAAGGTACATGTCTTCGATGTCGCTGATAGACAAATTCTCAAAGTCAGCTTCAGAGAATGCATAATCCCTTTCGTCTTGTCTCTTGACCATAATATTCTTGAGATACGTGTAGTCCCATTTGGACGAAAGATCAACGTGTTTGATGGCAACGATGTTTTTAGTAATGAACACCGCATGTTGAGACTTCTGTACTGAAGCTTCTAGTAGATTCTTCGGCCCGCCAATGATGAATCCCGTATATTGCATCTCGGTCATATGCTTCCACTTTGTTGGAGAACAAGTGATTAGCTCTTTCCTCGATAGCTATGCAGCTTTGAGTATTTAGTCTGCTGGAATGGAAGTGTCGGGATGTAGCGTATTTCCTTGAACCATCGCCACCGGAAGAAGAAACTCCAAGTATTTATTGAAGAAATATCGAATGGGATCCTAGGTCGATCCGTTGGCCGATCGTTGGTAGTGGTTTAGACCATGTAATATGGAGGGTTGTCCCGCCAGTAAAGTCGATGTTTGCTTCTTGGTTGAGCCAATCCATGTTATTAGACATAGCTCGAGCAATGTTGTCAAGGTGATATTCGACCTCGATGGCACTTTCTGAGCTATCTTTCCACAGTTGAAAAGCTTCATTCTTGATTCGCGCAACTCGATTTCGCCATCTTCTTTACTCGAATTTTTCTTGCAAAGATCTTTGCATGCTCCAATGTATTACCGTCTACCGATCTTGACCTTCAGATAGGAGTGGAATTAACAAGAGTAGAGAACCATTCAAATTCCTCTGTGTTATCTTCATCTAGCCAGATAGGACGCCGCCTCGGGGCCTTCTTCTTCTTTTTTAGGCCTAGATGAGGATTCCGGTTTCGTACTTTGTCGGGAGAGGCGGGTTGTTGTTGGGGCTCATGGTATTCTTCATCGCCACCACCCGTATACTCAAAGTGGTCACCGGTTTTCGAGTCAGTGGTGTCTCGAATCCCGAGGTTTATCCGTAGAAGAGCGGGAGGAGATCTTTGTTGAGCTGGAGTCCTTTGGGGTGGAGGCTGCATCGAGTATTGAATGGAGGATGATTCATCGACTTTTTGAGCGCTTAGGCTCCTTATCCTTATCTTGATCTTTGTCTTCATCATCTCTTGAACGCTTAGGCCTTACAAACCTCTTCTCTCAATGATGACTTGAGTTGGTATTCCAAAGAATGCTTCAAACAACTTAGCTTCGGGAGGCAAACGCTTGCGAGCGTTTGACATTTGGGCTACTATCCGGTTCACCAATTCATCATCTGAGAAGATTGTAGTTTCAACTGGATTGATGCTCAAGTTCATTGGAGTTGATTTCATGGCTTGCTTGGCTAAATGTAAGAGATTTGGATAAAGTTGTCTGGTATACATCTCCTTTGTCAGTCTTGGAACGACCTCCATTAAGAACTTGTGAGTGTATCCTTTTATCATCTCGTCCATGCTCCCTGGAAGATCATCCTTCATAAGCTTCTGTACATACTCCCTTTCAACTTGCATCTTGTCATTCTCATCATGAAGGTACGTTAACCGTCACAATAAAATTTAGCTTTTTATAAAGCATGTCTTTCTTTCTAACCTGTTTGACCGCATTCACAATTCTTTTATGAGTATGAGAAATCCAAGATCGAGGTGGCTTATTTACTGATTTGGATGTTGATTTGGTTGATTTCTTTGATAGTGGTGGTGAAGAATGAGAAGACGAATATGAAGATGAAGAGACATGAGGAGACTCTGGATCCTTTGGAGGTGCAGAGGTTTTCTCCTCTGAGCGAAGGTGACTGATCTAGCGAAACTTATCATAATCGTATCATCTCCGCACTTTTCTTTCTCTTCAGCCTTTTCTCGCTCTCTTTTCTTTGTCACCCTCATCTTTCCCGGACTTTTATTTAACAGGTTCCTCAAATTCATGCTCAATAGTTTCTTCCACGGGCTTTTGTTGTTGCTCCAAAGTGGTGGCACCGGATCCCTTATCGGGTTGATTAACCGCGATCGGGATCTGGTGAAGGTTAAGCTGCACCACTTGACCCTCCGGGGCCACCCATTTGATCTTTTGCAAATTCTTTAGCCACGTGTTAGAGTCTAAGGAATTTGAACTTCTTCCCCTGTATGAAATATCCATTGCTCTTCTTCTTCATCCGAGCTTTCTTCATAAGGCACAAGTACGTGAGTCTTCCCTTTTCTTTGTCACCGGTGGACTTGGAGGTTTAGCCGGCTCACGGGAAGGAGGTTCTTCGCTGCAGATTCGAGTAGAAGATCTCTTCGCTCGATTGTGTATCTTCAGAGCTTTCGTCCACAAGCTCTCTTTGCGGTTCAGGCTCAGAAATTGGGATAGGACCAGCTTCTTTAGAGGGAACTTTCTTCTTTGGAGTAGGTTTCCTCTTTGGGACCTTCCTTTGACTCTCGTTTACGCACTTCCAAAGACTTCCTCTTCGTTCTCCGTAGGTGTTCCGTAAGGCTTTTCATCGAGATGACCAACTTTGCCTTCTCGCATCGCTACTCGATACCTTTTGTATGTTTCAAGCTTTTGATTTCATTTGTCGAAGGTGAATCAGGCAAAGACGCAACACCCTGTTTCTTTGTTGACGATTCCTTGATTCCGACCGATAGGGTAGGCTCACCAACATATCGATTGTCGGGTCATTGAGCCTTTGGGAATATCGATGAAGTCCAAGTGCTCTCTGGATCAATAATTTTGTGTATCTGACATAGGGAATCTTTGAGCCAAGTTTCTTGTGAAATGACATCATGTCTTCCCATAATAGTGCTTCAATTTCGATGTCCTTTTTGTTGATTAATGACCAGCAGATTTGTAGTTCCATGAGCTTGGGATGCTCATAACCACTATCACGCACCGTGAGACCGATTTGGTGATGATGATGTAGAGGGTTCTCCACGGTTGAGGAATGTTCTTAAGCTCCACATGAGAGAGTGCTTAGTGATTATTCTGAAGCTTCATCATAGCCAATATCAATCAGAATTTCGAACTGCTCTTCAGTAGGTGTGGCATAGAAGTCGGTTGGCTCGATGTCGAATAAGAAGAACATGCCCGTAGATCCGCTTGTGTGATGGTGATTTGTTTGTGATTGAGCGCCACATCACCGCGACTTTGACCTTTGATCCTTTGCATTGAATTCCGTAATTGTTGTATGTAGATTTCCATCGTAGCAGAGTGTGAGAGCATGTTCTAGTAGGGATGATTCTTTAAAATATCCACAGCAATCAAGCAAGAAGATTCTGAGCATGTGAGGGTTTCAAAGTCAACTCTGAGATTGTTCTTTACAATCTTTCTTGGATAACCATTAGGGAAGATATCGGCAATTGTGAGAACCTCAGGTGCATCCACATTCATTTGAGCACCATGTCGCGGATCTCGAAATAACATTAGCCATAAGAACCAACATATCGAAAGACATAATGTTAGTCAACAGAAGGTTTTTATTTACTAATTATTGAATGTACTGTGTCATTGATTGTTACGAGTCCTAAGTCACTTGTTTGTCCAATAGTCCAATGACGTCGTGAAACGTTTCGTGAGTTAGTTAACTTTAAATTTTAAAGTTTATTTTATCACTTATAGTTTACAACATATCAAACGATTAAGTTTATTAGTGACATTATTTGATTCGTGACGTTATGATTCATTTATTTACAAGTTTGCACGCGTAACAATTCATAATGAAGGTCAATCAAGGCTTAGGCGTAGATATTGCAAAGTTACGCGAAACGTAAGTGGTATATGCGTAGCGCAAGCTTGTGCGTAGGATCTTTACTTACGCCGAAGAAATGTTACGCCGTAGGAAAAGGGGACCTTAAGCGTAGAGCTTACGCGTAGGCGTATATAAGACCTTACGCGTAAGGCTTACTCGTAAGAGTAGACCTTATGCGTAGAGTCATCAAGCTTTACGCATATCCTTCACGTGATACGCGTAGTCCCTTTGTAGAACCTTACGCTGCAATGCTTACGCGTAAAATTTCTCTTACGCGATAACTTTCTACGCCGTAAGGTGATCCTTATGCGTAGAGTAACAAAGACCTTGATTCTGAGTATTATGCGTAGCAAGCCTGAAATAAAATCATCATATCATCAATCTTAACACATATGTTCATTTTAAGACAGATCATGGCATGAAACTCATTTTACAGATTACGCCAGAAAGTCATACGCGCAAGTCAAAACCCTAGAGTTTAAGAATTACGCATATGATTTCTAGCCATAGAAATTGCACCAAACGTTTCCTGGTAGGTCTTAGGTGTTGTGAGAGTCTAATAACCAAGTTTTAACATCCAAAATTCAGTGAATCAAAAATACCCAAACCTAAGAACATTAAACCCTAAATTCCAATTCTAACATAATTAGTGTTTCTGGGTTGTTATATGGCCAGGATATCATCAATTCAACATGATATTAACATTACACAACAATCTTTTTGACCAAAAATAATCACATTTGAAAATACCTAAAACCACGCATAAACCCTAGTTTTCAAATACACTCAATTCGTGTTTCTAGGTGCGTTTTGATGATTAAAAAAGTATCATTGATGTTTTAAGAACGCTTTGACACAACCTTTTAACCATAAACACCCTTTCATGATTTGTGTTCTTAGCGCTTACGCTAAGACACAAAAGTGATAATATCTCAAGATTAAACCGTTGGATTTTTAAAAATTCAAAACCATTGCTTAAAAACTTGTTATAAACACGAAATCACTTACAAATTGATGATCTGAAACACGGATTTGTCAAACGATTATGGATCGTGGATTATGTTTGGTAAGATAATAAATGTGATGAAGTTAATGAGGTTGGTAGGGTATTTTATTTGAAATAACTTTAAAGTTTTGACAGTTTTGGTCCCTCCACCTTTTCCTTTTTCATCCAAAGCCATTTAACTTTCGTTTTGGTTATCAAACAAAGATTTTAAGAAAGAAACTTGATGGCACTCCCCCTCGACTTAAGAAAATAATGAAAGGTTATAAATTTTAGTCCGAGGAGTGTCAGCTTAACGTAAAAGTTTACCACCATTGATACAAGAAACAACCATAATAGAGTAACATGCAAGTACACGGATGTTTTTGAAACAGCTAAGAATTTATTTTCTCCCCCTCAACACTTGATTGGAAAAATACTGAATTTTGAAAGATTAGAGTGTTGATGGAAGAAATGTACTTGCCATGTTGAAAGAGAAATTAGATAGAAGAATATTTTTGTTGTTTTATCAGGTTTTATATTTTTGTATTTTGTTTTTTTTTTGAAAAATTTATTTACAAAAGAGATTTTGGTGTTTGACAGTGTTTTAAGACTGCTTTTAGGAGGTCATCCAATTCCTCTTGAGTCAAACACCTCATACCAATCCGTTGGACCAACTCATTAAACCTAGCGGGAGGCAAGGCTTTGGTGAGAAGATCTCAATTGGTATTCTCACTCCACAAAATATAATTCAACAAGTACTCGCTCCACGCGATCCTTGATGAAATGATATCGAAGATCGATGTGCTTTGATTTCGAAAATAACCGAGTTGCACGAGATCGCAATGGCACTCCGATTGTCGCAATACATCGGGATTCGGTCAAATACGTAACCATAGTCTTTGAGTTGTGTTCTCATCCAAATGACTTGAGCACAACACGACATGGCTACATATTATGCTTCGTTGATGACGATGTACAATCCGCTTCTTCGATTGCCATGACACCGCTTTGTCACCAAGAAATTGTAGAGCTCCCAAGTGCTTTTCCGTGAATCTAAGCATCCCGCGTGGTCGTCTGCCCAAAAAGCGATTAGTTCAAAACCATAATCCTTCGGATACCAGATCCCCAAATTAATGGTTCCCTTTATGTATCGGAGGATTCTTTTAGCCTCTGAGAGGTGGGTTTCAGCTGGTCGCGACTGATAACGAGAGCAAAGATATACGGCAAAGACAATATCAGGTCTGCTAGTTGTTAGATACATGAGAGACCCAATAACACTTCGGTATTTGGTAGGGTCAACTAATTTCCCATGTAAATCAGCTTCTATCTTCTTGGTATGAGTCATTGGTGTGGCGTAGGTGTCACAGGTTTGCATTCCAAATTTGTGTAACAATTCAAGGGCATATTTGGACTGACTCAAGAAAATACCACAGGGTGATTGATGAACTTGTAATCCTAGAAAGAATGTAAGTTCACCCATCATGGACATTTCAAAATTTTTCTTTATTAATTTTGCAAAAGCGATTGAGTACTTTTTATGTGTAGACCCAAAAATGATGTCATCCACGTAAATTTGAACAATTAAGATATGTGCCCCGTGATATTGTATGAAAAGAGTAGGGTCAACCGAACCTTTGGTGAAATTATTGGCAATTAGGAAAGATGATAGCTTATCGAACCATGCCCGAGGAGCTTGTTTGAGACCATACAGAGCTTTGTTCAGTTTGTAGACATGGTTCGGGAACGCTGATCAACGAATCCTTCCGGTTGGTCGACATAAACCGCTTTCTTTAATTTGTCCATTTAGAAACGCAGCTTTGACATCCATCCGAAAGACCGCATATTCATATGAGCAACGCCAGAAATATCCGAACACCTCAAGACGAGCAACCGAGCAAAAGATTCTTCAAAGTCAATACCTCTTCCCGACGATAACCCTTAGCCACCATGACGTGACTTATTTCGATTACGCTTCCTTCAAAGATCCAATTTGTTTTTCCAAATCCATTTGAGACCAATGACGAGACCCTCGTTGGTCTTTCAACCGCCCATACTTCAAGACGATTGAATTGGTTGAGTTCTTCTTGCATGGATTCGATCCAGTTGTCTTTTGTCATTGCTCTTTGATGTTTTAGGTTCGATTGGCAGACTGAGTGCATAAATGCAATGTTCACCATCCGAGTGAAGACGCTTGTAACGACCGGGTTGATTCGGGTTGCAAATAATGTTTTCCAGAGGATGGTCTTTTGTCCATCTATGTGTGGAGGGTTGATGTTGGTATACATTATGCAGATTTTGAGGATTCAAATGGCTTGTTGAAGATTCCGCGACATCTGGTGCAGCAGCCTCATTAGCAAACGGGTTAAAGAACGCATTTGGATCAAAATCTGCAGGTGGGGGTACTTCATTCGAACATCATCACCGGTTCATCATTGTTGGAAGCGGTTTATTCAACTGTTGTGTTGGAGTCAACGGTGGTGCTTCTTCCAACCGTAGTTGTTGTAGCAGTGTATCGTGTATAGGAGTATTATCGTTGAGCAATGAAACAAATGGATACACCGAGCACGCTCATCAATATCGCCACCGAACGTAGGAGCAAATAGTCGTTCCATTTGTTGACGAGTGAGTCGGGGCTTGTTTCACCGATGATGGGGTTTGGGGAAGTTTAAGCGGTTGTGACCGGTTCCAAGTCGTTATACTCGTGAAGCCATGTCCGTAAGTTCATCAAAATGAGCATGAATCGTTTCCATAACCTTCTTTGTTCGACGATTCCAGATTCGAAAAACCTTTAGAATTATCACAATATCCTATAAAGACTCCATTGTCAGCTTTGGCTTTGAGCTTTCCAAAGTCATCACGATCATTATTCGGATAGCAAAGAGATCCAAATACATGAAAGTGTTTGAGATTCGGTTTTCTGTGGACAAGTTCGAAAGGTGTTTTGTTGTGCGTTTGTAATCATAGACCGGTTTTGAGTATAGCATGCAGAGATACGCTTCGCCCATAAGTAACTGAAGTTTAGCATTGATTAACATTGTTCTCGCAGCTTCCACTAACGCTCGGTTTCGTCTTTCAACAACTCCGCTTTGTTCGTGTACGCGCAATAGATGTCCGATGTCAATTCCCACTTTCTCATAAAATTCACGAAGAGTTTGGTTAACAAATTCAGGCCTCTGTCTGTTTCGATTTGTCGAACGGTGTTTCGTAGGTGAACTTGTATTTTCGTGAGAAAGGTGATGATCATCTGTGGAGCTTGATCTTTGCTTCAAAGAAAGTAGACCCAAGTCCAGCGTGAATAGTCATCAACAATTAATAAGATGTAGCGTTTGCCATTGATCGCTTGCACGCGCATCGGGCCACACAAATCCATGTGAAGAAGATGAAGCACATGCCGAGAGTTGTGTTCCACCTTTGAAGGAAAATGAGCACGAGTGCTTTTGCCTTGTTCACAAGCCGAGCAAAGGTGATCTTTAGAATACCGAAATCGTGGGAGTCCTTCAACTAGTTTGTGTCGAGCAAGGTTGGTGATGGTTTGAAAGTTTAGATGTGAGAGACGACGGTGCCATAGCCGTGATTTTGTTGATGTTGCCTTTGAAAGTAAGTAGATGGGAGAAGAAGCAACCATGTCTTGCATAGAGATAGTGTAAAGACTGGAATTACGCGAGCCGGACATAAGGTCGTTTCCTTGTAGATCACTTAATGAAACAAGTTTTCTCCCGAAAGCAACCTCCAAATCTCCATCACGTAACCGACCTCGAAAAGCATTGTGACCGAGGCCTACCACATAATAAACCCTGCTAATTTCGATGTTCCCATTGATATAGTCTCCGTAGCCCATGATAGCTGCAAAAGTGATCATTCCCGAACCTCGACAAAGGCAATGAACTTTGCAATAAAGTTTGATAACAGCTTAAGGTTGCCCTGTCATGTGTCGGGAACATCCATCAACAATCAGAGAATGATCTCAGACACCTGCATTACAATACTGCAATACAGATGGAATAGAAGTAGATGTGGAACCCAAATGTTAGAGGGTTCCTGAGCGCTTATAGTAGACATACAAACAACAATAGCTTTAGGTATCCATTTAAATCCTAGTGTGTTATATATCCATTTCGGCCATCTCCAACTAGTATTTGCTTTAGTCTTAGTGAATGCACTAGGTGGTACTACATTCCTAGGAGGTGAAACCGAGCTACAGGGACAAAGAATGCGCTTCTTAGAATCTAAAGAGGCGGTCTACCAAGCAATGCACTTAGAAAGATTAGTGGGCCTTGAGGTATTCCAGTTCTTAGGATTCTTTAAACGAGAGATGATAGCTTTAGCAACACATTTATCATGACAATCGAATTCATACTTGTACGACAAATAACACAAGGTGCATCGATCAATATCAAAAGTGCTTAAAGTTTTAGCATTCGTTACATCACTATTTCTATTACATGTGCCAGACACAATATCTATAGTGGAAGCAACGTGAGTCTTATTCATAGTCCTAGGGTGTTCTTCTACTTTAGCATTCTTTATTGATCTTTTCTTAGGTCGCAACTTCCTATTCTTCGATGTAGTGCTCTTAGGCCGTGAAGTGCGGACGCTTGGAAAAGACGCAACTATTCCTGCTTTCAAGAGAATGAAGCTCGTTAGCAACTTGTGATTTGGCAGTAGTGATTCTAGGTTCACGATTACTAAGTGTTACCGGGGCTATTCTCTTAATCACGGTAGGCGGAAGTTGTTCATACTTTCCTAACATTTCTCTTAACTTGAAGATAGTGTGAATCGATCTTGATTTTCGGACCGAATATTTCCAGCAAAATGCATAACTTCTTTAGTGTGTGCAAGATAATGATCAAGTTCATTTGATGCTTCATCACGAAGTCTTTTGAGTAAATCAAATATGACACCATATTCCTTTTAACTTTTACAAGTTCTTGTTCATATTTTGAGATTTGACACTTAAAAGACACGCTTTGATCATCCAGCTTGCTCAATTTTTGATCGTAAGTTTTGTCACGAATCGGCGATTTTGTGTTGAAAAGCAAGTTGTTGATCGTGAATATCCTTTTGACACCAATTAAGACGATGTTTTGCATTTGAAAGTTCGCTTGACAATCGCTTGTTTTCAACTTTTAAGGACTCGACCAAGGACATTATCGTGTTCTCAACATTTACCACGTAATCAACAAGTATTAGCAGAGATATAATCAAATGCATATGACAAAGAATTCAATAACACAACATTATGGACATCAACACAGATGACATCTTCCAAGAGTCGATCAACTACTTTTCTCAACATTTTCTTTTACGCTTAGTATTAGAAATAGATGTTTCTGGTTTCTCGAAAATGACCTTCATCAATCCAAGTTCCTTATGAAAGTCCCTTTCCCAAGACAATGCACAACTTTTCAAATTTTAACATTTGGTAAAAGATTTTTCTAAAAATATCTCTTTGTTCTCGCGCAAGAGGCGATTGAAAATGTTGAACTTTGATTTCATAATGATATTCTATCTCATGTTGTAAAGTTTTGAGGTCAGCCATGAAAAGGTCAAAATATCGAAGAATTTTGCGATTTTCGGGTTTTGAGTTTACTTCATCGATGGAAGGTAAAGGACCATAAGTTTGTGCATAACTGTTTGAGATTAACATTAGAAGACTCAGACGTTTTTATGATAATCCTTGGTATGTTAGAAGAATCCGTTGGTGTGACGAAAGTGACCGCTTTTGAATAGTTAAAAGGTTTGTTGTAAACAACATTTTTTAATTTTGATCGACTCTCGCCTTCTCGCATCTAATTCTCTTGACGATGATATTCAACAACACTCATAAATGTAATTATCAATTTTATATTCTCACCGGAAACTTCGTGGATTTGGTTTGAATACTTTGGTTGAAAGCTTAGGTTTGTAATCAGCAAGATTTGGTCCATAGCCATTTGGATTTGGTTTTAAAGTAAACTTTTCAATAGCTGTGACCGACTCACCATGTTTGTAAACAACAGCTTTTAAACTCTTAAGTTTGTTTTGCAAGCCGATGATTTCTTCAAGATGATCATCTATTCGCTTCGTTGAATGCTTTTTGTATGCAGAGAACTGCTTTTGACAAGTTAACAACTCAGCCTTAGCTTTTTGATTTTCCAAGGTGAGAGCGTTAATTTGCTTTTTATGTTCATGTTTAAATTGTTCTATTTCGCAACAAAGCATTCTTCGGCGGCTAGATCACGATCCGCCTTTCTAAATATTTTTCGTTTTGATGAGATTTGGCAAAGGCTGCTTCAAAACCGTTTTCACGCTTTTCTTGAGTTTTGAAAAAGTTGAGTTGCTTTTGTAAACATTCAAAATCCTTAGTTAACAGTGCATTTTTGCTTTTCAAGTCCTGATTAATTGCACGACATTCTTCCACTATGGTTTGTTGGTCTTGTATTAAACGAGCAAAACCTGGATGAGGCAAAAGTTCGGCGTGTTCAACGTGAGTCACAACATGATCATTACTGAGATCCTCAAGTATAACCACGAAGTCAATTTGATTATCAAGGGAAACCGTTTGGTCATCTTGATCGTAAAATATAACTACGGGGTCTAGTTGAAAATCGTCGGAATGAGATGTGGACGACTCATGTTGAACATTCCGAGCCTTGCCGGATTCGGATGTTGGCGAAATATTAGATCGAGATGAATATGGTTTGTTCGGTACTGAGACAAGCCATCAGTGTCATACACCGGGCCTGTGTCACTCATGTGTAACTCATGCATATTAGCCATCAACATAACAAATGCATTGGCCTGCAAATCCTCCATATCATCATCCGAGTCAAGCATTTGCCATAAAGCTCGTTTTTGTCTCGTGAGAGTTCCACCATCTTCATCCTTAAGAGCCAAAAGAAGAGCCTCTTTGTGATAAGCACTGCCCCTTGTCCTCGGCTTTGGGCATGCATTAGTGATGAGTGTCTAAATACTCATCATTTTTATACTGTTAAAATGCCAAAAACATCTGAAAACACTCAGAAATGCTTCAAAATGATGAAAATATCACAAACAAGTGTTTTATATGTTTTAAATGCAAAAACATCAAAATCTGGTGAAAAACGTATCAAGTTTGCATAATTGGCAGTTTTAGTCCCCCAAGTTACAAAAGTTGTCAAAATTAGTCCCTGGTCAATTCAAAAACTTGTAAAATATCATTTTAGGTCCTTGGGATTCACAAGTTGTTCAAAATAATCCTTTGAAGTTTAAAATCACAAAATTACAACTTTGGTCCCTCAACTTTGCAAAAGTGTCAAAAATAGTCCTTAAGGTTTTAAAATTGGAAATTGATCAAAATAAACCTTGTACTATTCATATCTGACATAAATGGTCCTTATGAGAAAACTTTTGGAAAATTACAAGTTTGGTCCTTATAGTTACTAAATTGGCAGTTTTAGTCCTTGGACATTTAAAAAATGGAATTTTATGCAAATGGTCCTTGTACTATTCTTACTTGGCAGGTTTGACCCTTGTGATAAGTTTGGAAACTTGTCAAATCCAGTCCTTAAACTTTCAGAGAATTACATGAAAGGTCCTTGTTATTACTACCAAACCAAACGGATCCTATATTAAACTAAAATCCCAAACCCAGCTACCGGCTCAAATCCAGTTAACCCGACCCACCTTTTAAAATAAAACCCGCCACCCAAACCAGTGTTACTGTACACCTTCTTCACCCATGTAAAGAACCAAAACCATACCATCTCACCCACAGTTTCTTCACCTCCACCTCACCCCTATCAACACAGCTGGTTAAACATTTCCCCTACACCTCCACAAGGTCCAAGAAGCATTAATTAACAAAACCTGCCCAAAGACCTTTTGGCGCCAAAAAGTAAAAATCAAAGGTTGTGATTACTTTAACCTATCCAATGGTGGGAAATGATCAGAAAGAGGAGAGGATGCTTTTGAAAGTCTATAAAGAAGAAAAGAAGCAGAGGAGAAGACCCAAGTAGTGTAGATTAGCTTAATGTATGTCGTTTTTTTTATTTTAAGCTTCTTAGTGTAATTTAAATCTTTTAAGTAATTTGTTTAAGTTATCTAAGTGTATGTGAACCTTTTCCAATCATAAATTTCAAGTCTTAATCTCATTTTCAAGTTTATGCAGTTTTGAGCTTAAAATCTCATAATGTTCTAATGTTGTTTATATCTGATAATTTGGACTCATAAGCTCACATTAAGCTCTTAAAAAGCTTTTCTAAAGCTTTTAGAATCATTAAATTCAGTCTAGATTCAAAACTTAAAAATACCAAAAATTACCTAAAAATTAGTGAATAATAAAAATCCATTGGAGATGATCAAGAAACTGGTGCAGAGCTGATCTTTAGATTGCTTATTGGTATAGAGCTTCTTGGGAAGCTATAGGTGTGATCTCAGACCTTGGTTCTATGTCCTGTGCTTGAACTCATCTTGTAAGCATTTTCTCAAAAGTTTGCATTTCACAGCTAATGTGTTTAAAGCTTGTTAATTCTAGTGTAATTCTATCTTATTATAGTTAATAATAGTTAATTACTAAATTTCTTGGCTTAAAAACCTGTCTTAGTGTTTAAACCTTCAAAACAGTCCTATAAAGGACTGTTTGGTTCTGTCTTGTTAAACTGTGGTAGAGGCTATCTTAGTTAGTGTTTGTGCTTGTTGCATGTCTCAGTAGGTTATGTTAGCCTAAATAGATAAGAAAACCAGTGCTTGTTAGTTAAAAAGTCAATTTCATCTTTAATTTTAACTTATGTGTTCACTGTTAGGAGTTTGAGTTGCTAAAATCAGTTTACATGCTTAAAAGCTATTACCATAGACATAGATAATCTCATTTTAGCTTATAATAACACAATAAGTCAGTAGTATAGATCATAAGTTCATAAAAGTCAAACTAGTCTATTTTTATAAAAAGTCAAATTTCTTATATGCAGCTTTTGAATAAAATAGATAATTTCACTGTGTATTTAATAATAAGATTTAGCTTAAAAGCTTTTGGGAAACTAAAGTTCAGTTGCTAAACTAAATTATAAAAATACTAATTCACTCTTAATTAGCTTGTAAAGTGCTTATTCATTAGCTTAATTTAGATACCCTTTCTGAAAAGTGCCCTGTTCACAGTGTTGGTACTTCATTTCACAAGCTCTTAGAAAGCTTATTAGTGACCAGTAGCTTATGCATTTTAGCTTTTTGTGTAGCTAACCTAGCTGTCTCAAGGTTCCAAGTCTAGTTTTTCATTTCCTAGCTTATTAGATAAGCCTGCAATAGCTTTCTAATTCTGTCATTTTAGTCTAAGTGTACCAGTTACTCAGTGTTCATCAGTTTTTCAAAAGCTTCTCATAAGCTCAATTATGGAAGCCAACCTTTGTAAATTAGCTTTTTAGAAAACCGAAATGGTATACTTGTTAATCTCAGTGCTTATTTTTATTTCCAAGCTTAGTACATAAGCACAAATTAGCCTTCAAAGTTGTCCCAAAACCTGTTTGGTTACTTAAGTTAACTGAGTTGCTTATTTGGTTCATGTTGCTTAATCAGTGCTTATTTTTAAGTCTTTATGCTCTTTTCAGTTGTAATATTAGCTTATTTTCAGTGTTTAGCTTTATTTCCAGTTTCCTTTTCTTATTTACTAGCTTTTAAGCCAATTGGCTTAAACTTTTTAGCTTATTTCCATTTTCTAAGCCACTGTTAAGAAAATTAAGCTCTCACAGAGCTTATTACTGGTTTTCATAAAAAGTCATAGTTACAAAAAGTTCTTATTTTCTTGTGTTTAATAAGTTGCAAAAAGAAAATCAAAAAAATAAAATGTTTAGCAAAAAGGGGGTAGGCAGGCTCGAACCTGAGACCTCCCCCTTTATGAGAGTGTTAATGTGTGTACCTGGATAGACTGCGCCCTTGGGACTTTCTTGTCATGGTTTGCACCATTTAATATATAACCATCTTTGTACAATAAGCTTATACGTAGCTTTTTGCTTATTTGCAGCTTATTTAAAGTAGCTTTTTCAGTGTTTGTATTTTTTATAAATTTGTATTAGTATAAAGTATTTTTACAAAAAGTTTCAGATTTTTCTCGTTATTTTTAGTATTTTTAAACAATTAATTAGTGTTTTATAGTAATTAATTCATAAAAAAAAATATAAAAGTCAAAAAAATATAAATCTTTTTTCTAAAATTTTCTTTTATCATATAGTACGTAAGAAAATTAGTTTTATATTAGTAGGCCTTTTATTTCAATAATTTTACGTTTTTGCTTGCGCTCCAGCGTTATTTTTAAACGTAACGCTCGTTTTCATTTTAAACCACGTTTCTAGATAAATTAGGATTACGTTTTAGTTAATATAGTTTATTTAAGTTATTTTGTTTTATAAAATAAACGTTCATCGATCTGTAAAAATAGTGATAGCGTTTATTTAATATTTTTTAACTTTTTAATTTCTTTTAATTTGCATTTAAGTCGCTGTAATTTGTAGATCTTTTCTTTAGGTAATTATCCATTCAAAACCTTAATGATCACTATCCTTAGTGATCATTCTATCATCTGAAGTTGTTTAACACCAATTCATCCACCGTGGGACTTAACGACCCAGGAATACACTATATTCCTCTGATCTTAAATTGCATTTGTGTTTTAAGCAGTTTTAAGCTTTTCTACGGTCGGCCATTCACAAGTGGCGGTTTGTGTGTGAGGTAGCTTGACTGTTTTCAAAGACGGATCAAATTTTGGCGCCGCTACGCCGGGGAGGCGTGTTTTTTTAAGCATTTCCAGATCCATTCTTGCACATATACCACCTTTTTGTAAACAGTTTTCTTTTTATCAAAATCAAAAAGTTCATTAACACTTTTTCTAAAGTGTTAACAACACAAAAAATATTTTCATTCTTTGTTTTTATGGCATGTTTTTCAAAAATCCAAAAATATTCATCTTTATCCTCTTACCCTTTTTGATTCTTTATTCCTTTACCCTCTATCCATTTGATTCTAACTTCTTCTATTCTAATGGAATCTCTACTACAACGAAATCGAACGAAGTTGAAAACTTCCTATTTTATCACAAATGTCTAAAATTATGTTGTCCATGATGATCCATTAATTTGCTAGGGAAATGGAACGAGAAACCGGGGTGACAAAGGACCGTGTACTTCCTCCGATAATGGAGGTGCTAAATACGTCCAACCTACGGTTATCCAAAGATCTAACCCCTCGATTGCTCCTAAGCCGTCTAAAATTGATCCTACACTTTCACGATTTACGGTTAAAAGCAAACATGCAGAATTTATACCGGTGACTAGCAAGAATGACTTGCCTAAACTTCACGTTTCTCAAGAACCAGAACCGGAGACCATAACAAAAGTGATGGAAATTGCTAGCTCTCAGAGCACACCACTTGTCCCACCTCCGGATTTTTCAAAATGTTCTTTGAAACTAAATAGTCATTCAGATCACCATGTTGGTTTTGTTGATTCTTTGAATGAACGGATTCCTTTTCATAACTCTCAAATAGAATCGTTTATTCCTTGTGTCGGTTGTGGTGAGCCTCTTTTGGTTCACCATGTAGTGTAATGCGTGTACAGTGTGGTAATGATATTCAGAACGGGAGTTGTTTGTTTTGTGGTTCGAGGAATTCATTTGATTATGATCCTAATCCAAACTCATTTAACGACCCCTCAAATTTTTCTAATTACCCACCACAGCCCGACTTATCTTCATATAATCAACAATACTGCTGTGAATTTTGTGGAGGTCCTCACCAAGGATTTGAATGTCAATCCGGAAACACGATTGTCTATGAACAGTTTTCCGGTGATGCTCAGAACTTTGGTTATGACCAATATCCATATGATTCACCAACCAGGCTCAACAGCTTTCTTTGTTGAGAACTGTGGAGGTTCCCATTTCAAATTTCGATTGTCAAACAGGGAATCCATTTCCTTGTAACAATTACAACTATCCATATCACGACCAATCTCCACAGGTTAAATAACTCAAACTCCTCAGCAAATCCAACAAGACACTTATCTAGAGCTTCTGGAGTCAGTGAAAAGAACTGAGGAGTTGAGTAAGACAAAGATTTCATAATGTTCCCAGTTTTTCTTGTGTTCATTGTAGGGGTCCTCATGATGATTATCAATGTCAACCTTCCGGTTTTGACAAATCTCCACTCCCACAATGTCCTGTCATTCAAAATTCACATGAGAAATCCATGGAAGAATTGCTAGGCAAGAGCAGTGCTAAAATAAATTCCCAAATTGCTTTTGAAAAGTCTATTAGGGAATTAATTGCAAATGAAAAAGCAAATGATCTAGCTCTCAATTTCATTTTATTCCTGATGATAGTGATGATGATGATACACTTGATTCATCAAGTTCATCAGCTTGACATCCCAGCTTGAGATTCATTCTCAGAACCGCTATCACACCGAGATTCACACTCACTCTCTAAACATGGGGGATGAGCTTCTTGACACTGTTCCTGAAAAGGAATCGGATGAATTCATAAAGTCTAGTGTTGAGGACCTTGTCCCAATCCCAAGAGAGTCACAGGAAATTCTCGAGCATTTGTGTGATATCCCTACCCCTCTTGTCTTCCAAAGTAATCATGTTGAGATGTGCTCCGATTCTATTGATGACGATTCGTTATCTTGTGGAGACATCGTTATATGGAAGAATTACCTTCCGAGCTTGTTAGCTTAGAAGAAGAGAATGATGAAGTTACCGACACTGAAATCAAAGATGAAGCACTTCGTGCAACATTACTGAATGTCAGTCTTCTCATTTCTAAAATCGAGGCTTTCAATGAAAAACCCATTTCATCTCCTATCCCCATAAAGGATAGTGACATTTTTCCCGATGATTCTATTCCGGAAATGGAAGCCTTCTGTTTTGATCAGATGGGAGAGAAGATTAGTGGTATTACCACTTCTCATTCTCATAATTCTCTCCCCGATTATGAATCATTTACTTTTGAGGAGTTCGCCAATGAACTCACTCACATCAAACCAGAATATGATTCATTCACCTTCGAGGAGTTCTCCGATGAACTCACTCATATCATATCTCCTCCGGAGTATGATAATTTCTACTTTGATCTAGACACACCCATAATATGTCTTGATCAAGTTAGCTTAACTGAGGAGATTCATGAAACTATGAATTCTCCTATTGAGGATGAAGAGTTAGTCATGATTTGTATCATGATTTTCTTTCTTTTCTTCATATATCCCGTGACTTCTCCTGTTCTTCACTCCTTCGGGAATGAAGACATTATCTTTGACCCAGGCATTTCCATGTACCATTTGTGAGCCGTCTGCTCTCAGATCTCATCGGTGTGGAACTTTCACTTACTTCAATGTTTATACAAACATCTTGAATGAAAGTCCGATGGAGATTGTCTCTTCCACTTACTTCCCCATGAACAAATTAATTCGGGTCGAGTCAAGCTAGTGACTGAATCAAAACATTAGCAAGCACAACATGGGTTTTCACCCGTGTGTACCACCCTAGTATGGGGGAGATGCCCCACATGTTGTATATAGATCTTAAAAATGAATGAAAATTGTAAATATTAAAAAAGAGAATAATTGTTGTGTTTCCATACTTTGAATATTGAGGACAATATTCATTTCTAAGTGTGGGGAAATTGCGAATTTGATCATAAATGTACCCTTTAGTCCCTTTTCCCCCAAATGGCCAAATTTTAAAAATTTTTGTAGTGGAAGTACTATGTACTAAACACAACAAATGGTAATCAGTCCACCATGTCTAACCCACATAAGGATTGGCTAATCCAGAGCAAACGGCTCTTTGTAAAGATATCTCAAATCCGTTTATGGCTTGCAATTTGCCCAAAATTGTATGGTATTCAACTCACCATATCCTTAAAAGTGAAGAGTTGGCTAGCCCACAAGTTTATGGCTTGTGGTAAAGCGCATTGAAAATCCATAATTGGGAATCGGCTCACCAAAGATAATATTGATAATTTATCTAAGAGTTGGCTAGTCCAGAAGGGTACGGCCTCTGGTAAAGACAAATCAAATCCGTTACAAACTTATGATTTGCTTAAAATCATTTGGTTATCAGTGTACCAAGGTTCTTACTTGAACTAAAACAATTGGCTACTCCAGAAGTAATGGCTTTTGGTAAAGAGATAAAATCCATTAACTTTTCTCAAATCATTGCTAGGGACTAGCAATATCTTAGTGTGGGGGATTGATGAGTGTCTAAATACTCATCATTTTTATCTTGTTAAAATGCCAAAAACATCCAAAACACTCGAAATGCTTCAAAATGTTAAAAATATCACAAACAAGTGTTTTATATGTTTTAAATGCAAAAACATCAAAATCTGGTGAAAAACGTATCAAGTTTGCATAATTGGCAGTTTTAGTCCCCCAAGTTACAAAAGTTGTCAAAATTAGTCCCTGGTCAATTCAAAAACTTGTAAAATATCATTTTAGGTCCTTGGGATTCACAAGTTGTTCAAAATAATCCTTTGAAGTTTAAAATCACAAAATTACAACTTTGGTCCCTCAACTTTGCAAAAGTGTCAAAAATAGTCCTTAAGGTTTTAAAATTGGAAATTGATCAAAATAAACCTTGTACTATTCATATCTGACATAAATGGTCCTTATGAGAAAACTTTTGGAAAATTACAAGTTTGGTCCTTATAGTTACTAAATTGGCAGTTTTAGTCCTTGGACATTTAAAAAATGGAATTTTATGCAAATGGTCCTTGTACTATTCTTACTTGGCAGGTTTGACCCTTGTGATAAGTTTGGAAACTTGTCAAATCCAGTCCTTAAACTTTCAGAGAATTACATGAAAGGTCCTTGTTATTACTACCAAACCAAACGGATCCTATATTAAACTAAAAGCCCAAACCCAGCTACTGGCCCAAATCCAGTTAACCCGACCCACCTTTTAAAATAAAACCCGCCACCCAAACCAGGTGTTACTGCATACACTTCTTCACCCACACTGTAAACCAAAACCATACCATCTCACCCACAGTTTCTTCACCTCCACCTCCCCCCTATCAACACAAATTGGTTAAACATTTCCCTACACCTCCACAAGGTCCAAGAAGCATTAATTAACAAAACCTTAAAGACCTTTTGGCCAAAAGTAAAAATCAAAGGTTGTGATTACTTTAACCTATCCAATGGTGGAAATGATCGGAAAGAGGAGAGGATGCTTTTGAAAGTCTATAAAGAAGAAAAGAAGCAGAGGAGAAGACCCAAGTAGTGTAGATTAGCTTAATGTATGTCGTTTTTTTTATTTTAAGCTTCTTAGTGTAATTTAAATCTTTTAAGTAATTTGTTTAAGTTATCTAAGTGTATGTGAACCTTTTCCAATCATAAATTTCAAGTCTTAATCTCATTTTCAAGTTTATGCAGTTTTGAGCTTAAAATCTCATAATGTTCTAATGTTGTTTATATCTGATAATTTGGACTCATAAGCTCACATTAAGCTCTTAAAAAGCTTTTCTAAAGCTTTTAGAATCATTAAATTCAGTCTAGATTCAAAACTTAAAAATACCAAAAATTACCTAAAAATTAGTGAATAATAAAAATCCATTGGAGATGATCAAGAAACTGGTGCAGAGCTGATCTTTAGATTGCTTATTGGTATAGAGCTTCTTGGGAAGCTATAGGTGTGATCTCAGACCTTGGTTCTATGTCACTGTGCGAACTCATCTTGTAAGCATTTTCTCAAAAGTTTGCATTTCACAGCTAATGTGTTTAAAGCTTGTTAATTCTAGTGTAATTCTATCTTATTATAGTTAATAATAGTTAATTACTAAATTTCTTGGCTTAAAAACCTGTCTTAGTGTTTAAACCTTCAAAACAGTCCTATAAAGGACTGTTTGGTTCTGTCTTGTTAAACTGTGGTAGAGGCTATCTTAGTTAGTGTTTGTGCTTGTTGCATGTCTCAGTAGGTTATGTTAGCCTAAATAGATAAGAAAACCAGTGCTTGTTAGTTAAAAAGTCAATTTCATCTTTAATTTTAACTTATGTGTTCACTGTTAGGAGTTTGAGTTGCTAAAATCAGTTTACATGCTTAAAAGCTATTACCATAGACATAGATAATCTCATTTTAGCTTATAATAACACAATAAGTCAGTAGTATATATCATAAGTTCATAAAAGTCAAACTAGTCTATTTTTATAAAAAGTCAAATTTCTTATATGCAGCTTTTGAATAAAATAGATAATTTCACTGTGTATTTAATAATAAGATTTAGCTTAAAAGCTTTTGGGAAACTAAAGTTCAGTTGCTAAACTAAATTATAAAAATACTAATTCACTCTTAATTAGCTTGTAAAGTGCTTATTCATTAGCTTAATTTAGATACCCTTTCTGAAAAGTGCCCTGTTCACAGTGTTGGTACTTCATTTCACAAGCTCTTAGAAAGCTTATTAGTGACCAGTAGCTTATGCATTTTAGCTTTTTGTGTAGCTAACCTAGCTGTCTCAAGGTTCCAAGTCTAGTTTTTCATTTCCTAGCTTATTAGATAAGCCTGCAATAGCTTTCTAATTCTGTCATTTTAGTCTAAGTGTACCAGTTACTCAGTGTTCATCAGTTTTTCAAAAGCTTCTCATAAGCTCAATTATGGAAGCCAACCTTTGTAAATTAGCTTTTTAGAAAACTGAGCTGGTATACTTGTTAATCTCAGTGCTTATTTTTATTTCCAAGCTTAGTACATAAGCACAAATTAGCCTTCAAAGTTGTCCCAAAACCTGTTTGGTTACTTAAGTTAACTGAGTTGCTTATTTGGTTCATGTTGCTTAATCAGTGCTTATTTTTAAGTCTTTATGCTCTTTTCAGTTGTAATATTAGCTTATTTTCAGTGTTTAGCTTTATTTCCAGTTTTCTTTTCTTATTTACTAGCTTATAAGCCAATTGGCTTAAACTTTTTAGCTTATTTCCATTTTCTAAGCCACTGTTAAGAAAATTAAGCTCTCACAGAGCTTATTACTGGTTTTCATAAAAAGTCATAGTTACAAAAAGTTCTTATTTTCTTGTGTTTAATAAGTTGCAAAAAGAAAATCAAAAAAATAAAATGTTTAGCAAAAAGGGGGTAGGCAGGCTCGAACCTGAGACCTCCCCCTTTATGAGAGTGTTAATGTGTGTACCTGGATAGACTGCGCCCTTGGGACTTTCTTGTCATGGTTTGCACCATTTAATATATAACCATCTTTGTACAATAAGCTTATACGTAGCTTTTTGCTTATTTGCAGCTTATTTAAAGTAGCTTTTTCTGTTTGTATTTTTATAAAATTGTATTAGTATAAAGTATTTTTACAAAAAGTTTCAGATTTTTCTCGTTATTTTTAGTATTTTTAAACAATTAATTAGTGTTTTATAGTAATTAATTCATAAAAAAAAATATAAAAGTCAAAAAAATATAAATCTTTTTTCTAAAATTTTCTTTTATCATATAGTACGTAAGAAAATTAGTTTTATATTAGTAGGCCTTTTATTTCAATAATTTTACGTTTTTGCTTGCGCTCCAGCGTTATTTTTAAACGTAACGCTCGTTTTCATTTTAAACCACGTTTCTAGATAAATTAGGATTACGTTTTAGTTAATATAGTTTATTTAAGTTATTTTGTTTTATAAAATAAACGTTCATCGATCTGTAAAAATAGTGATAGCGTTTATTTAATATTTTTTAACTTTTTAATTTCTTTTAATTTGCATTTAAGTCGCTGTAATTTGTAGATCTTTTCTTTAGGTAATTATCCATTCAAAACCTTACTGATCACTATCCTTAGTGATCATTCTATCATCTGAAGTTGTTTAACACCAATTCATCCTCCGTGGGATTTAACGACCCAGGAATACACTATATTCCTCTGATCTTAAATTGCATTTGTGTTTTAAGCAGTTTTAAGCTTCTTACGGTCGGCCATTCACAAGTGGCCGGTTTGTGTGAGGTAGCTTGACTGTTTTCAGCACGGATCAAATTTTGGCGCCGCTGCCGGGGAGGCTGTAAGCGTGTTTTAAGCATTTCCAGATCCATTCTTGCACATATACCACCTTTTTGTAAACAGTTTTCTTTTTATCAAAATCAAAAAGTTCATTAACACTTTTTCTAAAGTGTTAACAACACAAAAAATATTTTCATTCTTTGTTTTTATGGCATGTTTTTCAAAAATCCAAAAATATTCATCTTTATCCTCTTACCCTTTTTGATTCTTTATTCCTTTACCCTCTATCCATTTGATTCTAACTTCTTCTATTCTAATGGAATCTCTCGACTACAACGAAATCTGGAACGAAGTTGAAAAACTTCCTATTTTATCACAAATGTCTAAAATTCGTGTTGTCCATGATGATCCATTAATTCTGCGTAGGGAAATGGAACGAGAAACCGGGGTGACAAAGGACCAGGTACTTCCTCTGATAATGGAGGTGCTAAATACGTCCAACCTACGGTTATCCAAAGATCTAACCCCTCGATTGCTCCTAAGCCGTCTAAAATTGATCCTACACTTTCACGATTTACGGTTAAAAGCAAACATGCAGAATTTATACCGGTGACTAGCAAGAATGACTTGCCTAAACTTCACGTTTCTCAAGAACCAGAACCGGAGACCATAACAAAAGTGATGGAAATTGCTAGCTCTCAGAGCACACCACTTGTCCCACCTCCGGATTTTTCAAAATGTTCTTTGAAACTAAATAGTCATTCAGATCACCATGTTGGTTTTGTTGATTCTTTGAATGAACGGATTCCTTTTCATAACTCTCAAATAGAATCGTTTATTCCTTGTGTCGGTTGTGGTGAGCCTCTTTTTGGTTCACCATGTAGCTGTGTATGCGTGTGTACATGTGGTAATGATATTCATAACGGGAGTTGTTTGTTTTGTGGTTCGAGGAATTCATTTGATTATGATCCTAATCCGAACTCATTTAACGACCCCTCAAATTTTTCTAATTACCCACCACAGCCCGACTTATCTTCATATAATCAACAATACTGCTGTGAATTTTGTGGAGGTCCTCACCAAGGATTTGAATGTCAATCCGGAAACACGATTGTCTATGAACAGTTTTCCGGTGATGCTCAGAACTTTGGTTATGACCAATATCCATATGATTCACCAACCCAGGCTCAACAGCTTTTACTTGTTGTGAGAACTGTGGATGTTCCCATTTCAGCTCTGATTGTCAAACAGGGAATCCATTTCCTTGTAACAATTATGACTATCCAGATCACGACCAATCTCCACAGTGCCAAATAACTCAAACTCCTCAGCAAATCCAACAAGACACTTATCTAGAGCTTCGGAGTCAAGAAAAGAACGAGGAGTTGAGTAAGACAGCATTTCATAATGTTCCCAGTTTTTCTTGTGTTCATTGTAAGGGTCCTCATGATGATTATCAATGTCAACCTTCCGGTTTTGACAAATCTCCACTCCCACAATGTCCTGTCATTCAAAATTCACATGAGAAATCCATGGAAGAATTGCTAGTGAAGAGCGGTTGCTAAAATAAATTCCCAAATTGCTTTTGAAAAGTCTATTAGGGAATTAATTGCAAATGAAAAAGCAGCAAGATCTAGCTCTCAATTTCATTTTATTCACGATGATAGTGATGATGATGATACACTTGATTCATCAAGTTCATCAGTTGACATCCCAAGTTGAGATTCATTCTCGGACAACCGCTATCACACCGAGATTCACACTCACTCTCTAAACATGGGGATGAGCTTCTTGACCTTTGTTCAAAAGGAATCGGACGCATTCATAAAGTCTAGTGTTGAGGACCTTGTCCCAATCCCAAGAGAGTCACAGGGAATTCTCGAGCATTTGTGTGATATCCCTACTCCTCTTGTCTTCCAAAGTAATCATGTTGAGATGTGCTCCGATTCTATTGATGACGATTCGTTATCTTGTGGAGACATCATTTATATGGAAGAATTACCTTCTGAGCTTGTTAGCTTAGAAGAAGAGAATGATGAAGTTACTGACAGAAATCAAAGATGAAGCACTTCGTGCAACATTACTGAATGTCGGTCTTCTCATTTCTAAAATCGAGGCTTTCAATGAAAAACCCATTTCATCTCCTATCCCCATAAAGGATAGTGACATTTTTCCGATGATTCTATTCCGAAATGGAAGCCTCTGTTTTGATCGATGGGAGAGAAGATTAGTGGTATTACCACTTCTCATTCTCATAATTCTCTCCCGATTATGAATCATTCACTTTTGAGGAGTTCGCCAATGAACTCACTCACATCAAACCAGAATATGATTCATTCACCTTCGAGGAGTTCTCCGATGAACTCACTCATATCATATCTCCGCCGGAGTATGATAATTTCTACTTTGATCTAGACACACCCATAATATGTCTTGATCAAGTTAGTAACGAGGAGATTCATGAAAATATGAATTCTCCTATTGAGGATGAAGAGTTAGTCATGATTTGTATCATGATTTTCTTTCTTTTCTTCATATATCCCGTGACTTCTCTTGTTCTTCACTCCTTCGGGAATGAAGACATTATCTTTGACCCAGGCATTTCCATGTACCATTTGTGAGCCGTCTGTCTCAGTATCTCATCGGTGTGGAACTTTCACGTACTTCAATGTTTATACAAACATCTTGAATGAAAGTCCGATGGAGATTGTCTCTTCCACTTACTTCCCCATGAACAAATTAATTCGGGTCGAGTCAAGCTAGTGACTCGAATCAAAACATTAGCAAGCACCTCATGGGTTTTCACCCGTGTGTACCACCTTAGTGTGGGGGAGATGCCCCACATGTTGTATATAGATCTTAAAAATGAATGAAAATTGTAAATATTAAAAAGAGAATAATTGTTGTGTTTCCATACTTTGAATATTGAGGACAATATTCATTTCTAAGTGTGGGGGAAATTCTGGCGAATTTGATCATAAATGTACCCTTTTAGTCCCTTTTCCCCAAAATGGCCAAATTTTAAAATTTTTGTAGTGGAAGTACTATGTACTAAACACAACAAATGGTAATCAGTCCACCATGTCTAACCCACATAAGGATTGGCTAATCCAGAGCAAACGGCTCTTTGTAAAGATATCTCAAATCCGTTTATGGCTTGCAATTTGCCCAAAATTGTATGGTATTCAGCCCACCATATCCTTAAAAGTGAAGAGTTGGCTAGCCCGAAAGTTTATGGCTTGTGGTAAAGGCAGTTGAAAATCCATAATTGGTAATCGGCTCACCAAAGATAATATTGATAATTTATCTAAGAGTTGGCTAGTCGAGAAGGTTACGGTAAAGACAAATCAAATCTGTTGACAGCTTATGATTTGCTCAAAATCATTTGGTTATCAGTGTACCAAGGTTCTTACTTGAACTAAAACAATTGGCTACTCCAGAAGTAATGGCTTTTGGTAAAGAGATAAAATCCATTAACTTTTCTCAAATCATTGCTAGGGACTAGCAATATCTTAGTGTGGGGATTGATGAGTGTCTAAATACTCATCATTTTTATACTGTTAAAATGCCAAAAACATCTGAAAACACTCAGAAATGCTTCAAAATGATGAAAATATCACAAACAAGTGTTTTATATGTTTTAAATGCAAAAACATCAAAATCTGGTGAAAAACGTATCAAGTTTGCATAATTGGCAGTTTTAGTCCCCCAAGTTACAAAAGTTGTCAAAATTAGTCCCTGGTCAATTCAAAAACTTGTAAAATATCATTTTAGGTCCTTGGGATTCACAAGTTGTTCAAAATAATCCTTTGAAGTTTAAAATCACAAAATTACAACTTTGGTCCCTCAACTTTGCAAAAGTGTCAAAAATAGTCCTTAAGGTTTTAAAATTGGAAATTGATCAAAATAAACCTTGTACTATTCATATCTGACATAAATGGTCCTTATGAGAAAACTTTTGGAAAATTACAAGTTTGGTCCTTATAGTTACTAAATTGGCAGTTTTAGTCCTTGGACATTTAAAAAATGGAATTTTATGCAAATGGTCCTTGTACTATTCTTACTTGGCAGGTTTGACCCTTGTGATAAGTTTGGAAACTTGTCAAATCCAGTCCTTAAACTTTCAGAGAATTACATGAAAGGTCCTTGTTATTACTACCAAACCAAACGGATCCTATATTAAACTAAAAGCCCAAACCCAGCTACTGGCCCAAATCCAGTTAACCCGACCCACCTTTTAAAATAAAACCCGCCACCCAAACCAGTGTTACTGTACACCTTCTTCACCCACACTGTAAACCAAAACCATACCATCTCACCCACAGTTTCTTCACCTCCACCTCACCCCTATCAACACAGCTGGTTAAACATTTCCCCTACACCTCCACAAGGTCCAAGAAGCATTAATTAACAAAACCTGCCCAAAGACCTTTTGGCGCCAAAAAGTAAAAATCAAAGGTTGTGATTACTTTAACCTATCCAATGGTGGGAAATGATCAGAAAGAGGAGAGGATGCTTTTGAAAGTCTATAAAGAAGAAAAGAGCGAGAGGAGAAGACCCAAGTAGTGTAGATTAGCTTAATGTATGTCGTTTTTTTTATTTTAAGCTTCTTAGTGTAATTTAAATCTTTTAAGTAATTTGTTTAAGTTATCTAAGTGTATGTGAACCTTTTCCAATCATAAATTTCAAGTCTTAATCTCATTTTCAAGTTTATGCAGTTTTGAGCTTAAAATCTCATAATGTTCTAATGTTGTTTATATCTGATAATTTGGACTCATAAGCTCACATTAAGCTCTTAAAAAGCTTTTCTAAAGCTTTTAGAATCATTAAATTCAGTCTAGATTCAAAACTTAAAAATACCAAAAATTACCTAAAAATTAGTGAATAATAAAAATCCATTGGAGATGATCAAGAAACTGGTGCAGAGCTGATCTTTAGATTGCTTATTGGTATAGAGCTTCTTGGGAAGCTATAGGTGTGATCTCAGACCTTGGTTCTATGTCCTGTGCTTGAACTCATCTTGTAAGCATTTTCTCAAAAGTTTGCATTTCACAGCTAATGTGTTTAAAGCTTGTTAATTCTAGTGTAATTCTATCTTATTATAGTTAATAATAGTTAATTACTAAATTTCTTGGCTTAAAAACCTGTCTTAGTGTTTAAACCTTCAAAACAGTCCTATAAAGGACTGTTTGGTTCTGTCTTGTTAAACTGTGGTAGAGGCTATCTTAGTTAGTGTTTGTGCTTGTTGCATGTCTCAGTAGGTTATGTTAGCCTAAATAGATAAGAAAACCAGTGCTTGTTAGTTAAAAAGTCAATTTCATCTTTAATTTTAACTTATGTGTTCACTGTTAGGAGTTTGAGTTGCTAAAATCAGTTTACATGCTTAAAAGCTATTACCATAGACATAGATAATCTCATTTTAGCTTATAATAACACAATAAGTCAGTAGTATAGATCATAAGTTCATAAAAGTCAAACTAGTCTATTTTTATAAAAAGTCAAATTTCTTATATGCAGTTTTTGAATAAAATAGATAATTTCACTGTGTATTTAATAATAAGATTTAGCTTAAAAGCTTTTGGGAAACTAAAGTTCAGTTGCTAAACTAAATTATAAAAATACTAATTCACTCTTAATTAGCTTGTAAAGTGCTTATTCATTAGCTTAATTTAGATACCCTTTTCAAAAGTGCTTACTGTTCACGTGTTGGTACTTCATTTCACAAGCTCTTAGAAAGCTTATTAGTGACCAGTAGCTTATGCATTTTAGCTTTTTGTGTAGCTAACCTAGCTGTCTCAAGGTTCCAAGTCTAGTTTTTCATTTCCTAGCTTATTAGATAAGCCTGCAATAGCTTTCTAATTCTGTCATTTTAGTCTAAGTGTACCGTTACTCGGTGTTCATCAGTTTTTCAAAAGCTTCTCATAAGCTCAATTATGGAAGCCAACCTTTGTAAATTAGCTTTTTAGAAAACTGAGCTGGTATACTTGTTAATCTCAGTGCTTATTTTTATTTCCAAGCTTAGTACATAAGCACAAATTAGCCTTCAAAGTTGTCCCAAAACCTGTTTGGTTACTTAAGTTAACTGAGTTGCTTATTTGGTTCATGTTGCTTAATCAGTGCTTATTTTTAAGTCTTTATGCTCTTTTCAGTTGTAATATTAGCTTATTTTCAGTGTTTAGCTTTATTTCCAGTTTCCTTTTCTTATTTACTAGCTTTTAAGCCAATTGGCTTAAACTTTTTAGCTTATTTCCATTTTCTAAGCCACTGTTAAGAAAATTAAGCTCTCACAGAGCTTATTACTGGTTTTCATAAAAAGTCATAGTTACAAAAAGTTCTTATTTTCTTGTGTTTAATAAGTTGCAAAAAGAAAATCAAAAAAATAAAATGTTTAGCAAAAGGGGTAGGCGGCTCAACACGAGACCTCCCCTTTATGAGAGTGTTAGTGTGTGTACCTGGATAGACTGCGCCCTTGGGACTTTCTTGTCATGGTTTGCACCATTTAATATATAACCATCTTTGTACAATAAGCTTATACGTAGCTTTTTGCTTATTTGCAGCTTATTTAAAGTAGCTTTTTCAGTGTTTGTATTTTTTATAAATTTGTATTAGTATAAAGTATTTTTACAAAAAGTTTCAGATTTTTCTCGTTATTTTTAGTATTTTTAAACAATTAATTAGTGTTTTATAGTAATTAATTCATAAAAAAAATATAAAAGTCAAAAAAATATAAATCTTTTTTCTAAAATTTTCTTTTATCATATAGTAAGTAAGAAAATTAGTTTTACATTAGTAGGCCTTTTATTTCAATAATTTTACGTTTTGCTTTAGCTCCAGCGTTATTTTTACACGTAACGCTCGTTTTCATTTTAAACCACGTTTCTAGATAAATTAGGATTACGTTTTAGTTAATATAGTTTATTTAAGTTATTTTGTTTTATAAAATAAACGTTCATCGATCTGTAAAAATAGTGATAGCGTTTATTTAATATTTTTTAACTTTTTAATTTCTTTTAATTTGCATTTAAGTCGCTGTAATTTGTAGATCTTTTCTTTAGGTAATTATCCATTCAAAACCTTACTGATCACTATCCTTAGTGATCATTCTATCATCTGAAGTTGTTTAACACCAATTCATCCTCCGTGGGACTTAACGACCCAGGAATACACTATATTCCTCTGATCTTAAATTGCATTTGTGTTTTAAGCAGTTTTAAGCTTCTTACGGTCGGCCATTCACAAGTGGCCGGTTTGTGTGAGGTAGCTTGACTGTTTTCAGCACGGATCAATTAGCCAGGTGTCCCTTCTCATTGCAGTTGTAGCATCGAAGACCATTCAACCCAGTTTGAGCATTTCCCTGTTCCACCACTTGAGCTCGATTGTTATTCCTACCCACAGCATTAAACCCTTGACCACCGCCCATTTGACGACCATAACCACGATTCTGAACTTCAACTCGTCCATTGTTCACAACAGCTTGATTCCTTGTGTTAGATGAGGAACGAATACGGTTGTTGGATTTGTTGGTATAACTGCTAAAGGCATTAGCAATCATAGCAAATCCTTGTTGCAGTGCTTGAACGGATCGATTCCTCATTAGCTTCATTGACAAGTGCTTGAGCATTGTTGTTGTTGTATGAAACCAATTGAGTTTGTTGAGATTGAGGTTGTGAAGGATCATATGGTGTGATTGTAGCAGTTGGTTGAGTTCTGGTTGAGGAGAATAACTGTTTTGAGCATATAAGGCAAGTTGTTGATTTTCCGGATGTGTCGGTGGAGCAATTTGAGCACGGAGAATCCTTTCCCTATCAACTTCCTTTTCATGAGGCTTCAAGTAATCGTACAACAATCCATATGAAGAATGATGCATATTCTTCGCTTGACGGAGAAAAATGACATACTTCTCCCATTCAGGACCAAGACTACTAAGGAACTTAGTATTCACTGCAATTCTTGGCATGATGATGTTGTGTTTATCCAAATCATTGATGATGTCTGAAAAACGATGATGATAAGACTCTAGTGTCTCTCCAGTTTCAATCATGAAGTGTTCATAAGCCAAGTAAATTTTGGATTCCAAATCCTCCTGATTGAGTACAGATCCTTCCATAAGAAGATGAATATGATCCCACATTTCCTTTGCGGTCTTTTGAGCATCAACACTTCGAAGAATTGGGTTAGGTAATCCTAAGAGGATATATTGCATTGCAAGTTCATCACTTTCATAGTGTAGAAGTTCCTCTGCATTCAGTCGGCAATAAAGAGCAATGTTGGATTGTACATCTCTTGGTGGATTAGCATTTGGATCGGCGGGTACGATAACAGTAGGCATCTAAAATGGACCTTCCAAGATAACCTTCTTTAAGAACTTTCCATGTGGCTTCTTCAGATCACAAAACCGAAAGAACCTTATCACCCATTGATCGTAGTTTCCTGGAGTGAGCATTGGAGGTCTATCAAGTGATCCAGCCTCATGAATTGATTGTTGGCTGCTTAAAGCTTCACACATCTTTGCAAACCAAGTGGGTTCCTTCATAGTGTTCCTTGATGGATGTTGATTGAATTCATTTGTGTAGGGTTGAACTTGAAGACTTGGTGGTGTTTGAACCATTTGAGGTGGTGGAATTGCACCAAGTTGTGGAGTATGTTGTTGATTAAATTGTTGTTGATAAATTGCTTGTTGTTGATTCCATTGTTGATGTTGTGGAGTTAGTTGTTGTTGACGTTGAGAATAAGTGTAAGGGAAATAATTAGAGTATTGTGGTTGTGACATGTTGAAAACTTGTGTTGGTAAAAATGGATCTTTGTAGTCGAATGAACCTTTGTTGATGAAGTATCCTTAGGCGTTGAAATCACAATAAACCAAGTAGGACTTATGCGTAAAAACACCAAAGTTACGCGTAACAATCAAGAGTTACGCGTAGATTTAGCTTACGCGTAAGTAGGGTAAAGGCACTAAAGTTATGCGTAGACACAAAGTTAGGCGTAGGATTACCTTATGCGTAAGACTAGGCTTAGGCGTAAGATGAATCTTATGCGTAGGATTTCTACGCGTAAGCTTTATGCTTATGCGTAAGTTTAGGTTTTTGCCCAAATGATCTTTTACACTATCACAAAGCAAAAGATATCCAAAGTCGACGTATTTTCAGGCTTATCCAAGCAAGAAAACACGGAGTAAACCTGGTGAAGATCAAACCACGGACAAAGTTACGCGTAAGATTAGGGTTTTGATACGCGTAATCTTACTCGTAAAAATGATTTTGCCCAAAGATGTTTCTAAACCAGTTTTTGTATGATGAAATAGCTTCAATAACACCAAAATGACACAAAAGTGTGAAACTTGATGATCCAAAGCTCTCAAAACGGTTATGCGTAGGTTTACACCCTCGTTCAAAAACAAGCTTAAAAACGTATATCCACGCGTAAAGGTTGAAACTTTTTGCCAAAAACAAGTATTTTAACACCTTAAAACGTTGAAAGTACAAGAATCTTGGATTAAAAAGTGTAAAAAACAAGTTTTTAAGCGAACCAAAGTATCACGTTATTCTACGCGTAAGACCAAAAAATTACTTCAAAAGCAATAACGATTCACCCAACTATTAGGCGATTGATACCACTGTTAGGTCACTAGATTTACAACACAAGCTTATTAGAAAGAGATGGAGGCGGTTGAACACGTTAAACACACACACACACGAACATAATAATACGATTAGGCGTAGAGTGTAAAGAGAGTGAATAAAATGAACAACCAACCCTCAAGTGAGGGTTATACAAGAGTATTTATAGGCAAGGAGCTAGGGCAACACTCCCACTCCTTCCCTTTTCCTTATTGGACATGGGCCTAAGCTTATGGGCCTTCTACATAAGCTAGACCTTAAACAAACATAAAGGCCATAATAAGCTACCTATTACATATGAGTAACTAACACTTGAATAAAGGTTTAGGAGTGATTCCAACAGTCTCTGACGTCGTCTGGATCAAATCTAGGCCGTCTGAGCTGCGACGCCCTACTCCTTTAAAACCTGAAGCCGTCACTTGTAAATAAGCAATTTGGCTACTGAGTCGTCACAAAATTTGTCCGACGGCATCTCTAGTAGAACCTGACGCCATCCCCTTCAGTTCCAGCAGCTTGAGTGTCTCGATTCTTGACTTTGGCCATTTTCTTCGTATATTCGCCCCTTTTCGTCCGAATAAGTGTCATTCCAGCAATTTGCCTTCAAGATACATAAAAAGTGAAAATGAACGATATTAAGTAATAACGGATACAAAAGTGATCAAATAAGGGCTTAAACGACCCCTCAAAAAAGTACATTTTAAAACCTTATCATAGTCCGCCAACTCAATGTAAGAAAATGTATTATAGTGTAGAAAAATGAAAATGGAAGAATAGAAAGTGAGAGCACGTTACAAGGAGGCTGAAGCCAGTGACATTAGTAAGGAAAGTAGCAACAGCAGTGCCTGCAAGTTCTAGCTCACCAAGATGACCAACCATCGACATAGAAGCCACTCGCAACAAGTTTTGAGAAACTGTAACCGCCACCATTGGCAATGCTATGTAACAAGTTCTCTTCACCTTGTCCAACAACACGACTTCCCTTCTCCGCCACCACATATCCGGCCAAGAACATCAAGAACAAAAGCCACAAATTCAAAAAAAAACCCAGATCTCGACATCTTTATACCAAAACCCATAAACTAAATCTTTCGGTCCAACAACAAAAAAATCAAAAACCTGTCTACTCACCATCATAAACACATTACGGATCTAAGATCTAAAAAAAAGAACACACACACACACAAAAGTTACATACCATCAACTTGGAGATGGCAGTTGCGTTTTGATAGTGGGTTTCGGGTGTTGAATTCGTGGGCTAATAACCATCAACTTTAGAGATCTAAGATCTATGACAATAACAATTCGTGGTTATTGGAAAATCAAGAATTGTACTGCGACTTTTGTATTGCTACTGTGACTTTTGTATTGTATACTATCAATAATAAGACAAAAAAGTCATATTTGAAAAAACACCCACCTACCACTGTACTTTATTATTAAAAAAATATACACTTGTCGCACATTCAATGAAGTCGCACTTTAACACATGACCATTTTGAAAATATATGTTTTTTTTTGCCTAGACGATAACCTCTCCATGATTTTTTGTCCCCTTTTTAAAATTTGCTCTAAAAAAACACCCCTTACATTTTTAACTAATCGCACCATTCCATCACCTCAAAACCCTCGTAAACATCACCTTAAACTTACCCAGTTACCGCTACGTCAAGATATACTAGGAGGGTACCCGCGCGATCTTGGCTGTGGGTACCCTGAAATAAAAATTTTCAATGAACCATGCTTTATAATCTGAAACGTTTTATGTGACGATAAATTTGCGGATGCCAAAAGTTTCATGTCGCATATTTCATCTCTTTATAATATTATAGTAGGGTACCTGCGTGTTGCGACAGCGGGCATCAAGTAATAAAATTTTCGGCAAAAAATGTTTTCAATTTTATGTTTTCTCTTACAATAAATTTACCAATAGCGAAAACATAATGAAGGCTATTGAGATGGTCCCGTCTCCATTCCTAACGATTCTCATTGTCTTGTAAAATTCAAGCACGAACACCGGACAAATTTGCTCGTTAATGTCCAAGAGGCAATCAAAGCTAATTCCTTCAAAGACTTGTCGGATGTTGGTGTTCACGAGGAATGATGGTTCAATCACACGACCTTCATGGAAAAGCCTCTTTTCTAGCAACTTGAAAGCTTTCCTATCCTCCGGGCTTAGGCCTTCCTTACGATGGTACATTGGGATGTAGTGGGCGGTATCATGGTAATCTTATTGGCAGTTACTAGGCATGATTCTTCCTATACAACAAAACCACAATGTGGTGTTAATTGTGTGAATAGTAACCTAAAGGGTTTGATCACAATTTTGCTCAAAACATCTTCATTGAATTCAAGGAATGAGTTTAATTTGTATTAACAATGTTAATTATTTGATTTAGATTATCTTAGAAAACAATGTGGTAACAAATTATGGCAAACCCATTTGAGCTCAACTTCTAAAGATGAAAATTGTAATCCTAGGAATCAAGGAATGGAAATAACAATGTAGTGAAGATTATACTTACACAAGAGATTGTTTTGCTTGAAAAAGATGATCAATTTGCTCCTGTGAACAGTAACTAGGTTTATGTTCGTGAGTCTTGATAGAGAAAATGGGTAGTGAAACTTCCACAGTGATCATTTCTTACTTATGCTGTTTTCTGTTGCACGGATCCCACGGATCCCTTGTATGAGGGATCCGGCTAGCTCAAACTCAGCGATCCGGCATATCAGCAATTTGACAGCTTAAGTGATCCTTGATAATTTTGGTTTAGGAGTTCTAAATTGCCTAAGGTCGATGTTTATGCTCTATAACTTATGGTTTGAGGTTTTGACGGGTTATACTAGTCATATTTTGACGAGGTTCTCTTTTTATGAATAAATCATAATTCTTTGGGAAGTTTTCAAAGATTAAGATAAAATCCCATTTTATCATAATGAAAGAAATTTCACATGGATACTTATTGACATAAAAGCTATGTATTGTGTACATTATGCATTAAATTTTTTATTTTGTAGTTAATTTTATTTATGCATTATTTTATTTACTTTTGTCGTAAAAGCTATGTATTGTGTACATTATGCATTAAAAATTGTAATGTTTAAAAAACACATTAATGACGTCTTAAAAACAATTAGAAGAGAGGGTGCTAAATGCTTTATAAGTAGTATAGATATGTGTAATATGTATAAAATAAAATAAATTATCACTTATGAATTTACATCTTTGCATCATTTGTCTTAAAAAAATTGTCTCGACTTTTACAAAAAAACGTTTTTTACTTTTGTAGTTAATTTTATTTAAAATAATTCAAAATTTATATAGATTGTTTCTCGAAACACTCTTACGATATAATAATAGTTTGGAAACTTTGTAGTTTTGCATGTATTTTAAAATCATATTCATTTATATGTGCATTTTTGCATTAAAACTAAATTAATTAAAAAATAAACAATAAATGAAGCATTAACATGTTGTGGAAGATAAATTAGTAAAAGCTATGTATTGCGTACATTACACATTAAAAATTGTAATGCTTAAAAAACACATTAATGACATCTCAAAAAAATTTAGGAGAGAGGGTGCTAAATGCCCTATAAGTAGTATAGAATTGTAAAAAAAAAAAAAACTTTGTATTTCCATTTACTTTTACTTTTGTGCATTTTAACGTAAGTTCTTCTTCACCAACATCACTACACTACCTACTACCATCATCAATCCTCACCAATGAACCCCCCAACCGAAACCAAACAAACCCTCAACCACCTCCTCTCTCTCGGCATCCCCCGCAAACGCCGTCGTGGCAGACCACGTGACACCCCATTCCCATCTCCAAACCCTAACCCTAACCCTAATTCCATCACACCCGACACATCCGACGAAATGATAGTCATCAACAAAGAAGCCACTTCAGAAGCACTCATCGCCTTAACCGCCGGCTTCCCAGTTGATATTTTAACCGATCAAGAACTCGAAGCTGGCGTTGTCTCCGTTATCGGCGGTATCGAACAAGTTAACTATATCTTAATTAGGAATCATATTATTACTAAATGGTGCAAAAATGTGTTTAACTATGTTACGAAAGATATGTTTGTTAATGTTGTTCCTAGTCATTGCCTTAAGTTGTTAGATAGCGCGTATAACTATTTGCTTTCCCATGGTTATATTAATTTCGGCGTTGCTCCCCTTATTAAGGAAAGGATAGTGAATGAAAATAATGGAACAAAGAAAGGTAATGTGATTGTGATTGTGACGGGTATGTCGGGTTTAGGGGCTGCTAGGCAGTTGATGTCGTTTGGGTATAAGGTGATGGTTTTGGAAGGGAGGAAGATGGCGGGTGGACGGGTGTATACTAAGAAAATGGAGGGGGGAATAGGGTGGCGTTTTCGGATTTAGGTGGGAATGTTTTGACGGGGACGCATGGGAATCCGTTAGGGGTATTGGCGAGACAGTTGTCGTATGGTTTGCATAAGATAAGAGATAAGTTTCCGTTGTATGGGTTGGATGGGAAGCCGGTTGATGGGGAAGTTGATGCCAAAATTGATTTTGCGTTTAATCAGCTTTTGGATAAGGCGAGTAAGCTTAGGATGTTAAGGGGAGGTTAAATTTATAGTATGTAATGTTAGTTAGCAGACTTAATAGGCTTTTAATCCTGATAGTTAAAACTGATAGCTTCAAAGTTAAGTCTGGTCGTTACCTCTGGTCATTAATTCTGTTACCATATTCTACGGGTTATTGCTAGGTCATAATTATCTTTCTAATCTTTAAACTTATTCTTTTTCCAAAGATAATTATTTACTTGTGTATATTCTTTAACCCTAGCTGTATATATATTCATACCGGCTTGGCTTTTCCCATAATAAGTACAAACCAGAGTCAATCTTTTCCATCAATATTCTTTGTGTCATCATGGTTTACACAGCAGGATGTGCTATGGATGGTATGCAGTTTAATGACTTCATGGCCTTGTGTGCTACCTTGTCTTCCAAAGTTTCAATCTTGGAGGAAGATCTTGTATCAACCAAATTGCTCTTGGGATCTAAGGTGAAAGAGTTAGAAGAAGAGATCAAGAACTTGAAGGCCACGCAGGATGTTTTTCTTGATGGTTCGTCTAACTCCCAAGATTTTGTTCATGATTTGGAAAATTCTTCCAAACAGGGGAGGAAAACAGAGTCACAACAACTTCAGGGGAGGTATTTTGATCAAGAAAATACTGATGATAACTATGAATGGGAAAAAGAGAAGAAAGATGACAAAGCTTTGCAACAAAAGAGAGTGATGGTTCAGAATCTTAATCAAATAGTGGATTGGAAGATTTACAGGGATAACTTTGGAAAAGCTTGGAAGGTAATCAGACTTAGTGGAAAGTTTGCAGTTTACAAGAATCTTGAAGATCTGGTAAAATCTTGTAATCGACAAGACTTGGATACTTTATGGAGTTTGGTTCAGAAGAAGCTCAAGATTGCTAAAAAGTCGGATGTGAAAGAGCAAGAACTTCGGGTAGAACTTCAAAGATTATATGAACCAGATCCTACACATGTCTATTGGAATTTTTCATGTCAAGACTCTAGTGTGTCATGGAAATTTTATGATTTGTGTGATGTTCATCACTTATCCACAAAATGTGGAGTGGATCTATTCATGCTTGCAGAGGTGGAATATCCATTATGTGATGAAGTGCTTCAAGTGATGATATCTTCAAAGCTTCAATATGAACAAGAATATGAGGAAATTGAAAATCTCATTCAAAGAATATGTAACCAATTACTAGCCAGAATATGTGATCAAATTGAAGAAAAGACAGAGGCTAAAAGGAGGAGACTAAGGTAACATGTTTTGTTAATACAAATATCGTCATTAAAAATTATTTATATTTTATGATCTTTACCTAAGTTTTGTTAACGAAAAAAGTAAATTTAATTTTTGTAAAGCATAAAGCTTGTCAAGATTAATAGATATTAAAACAAGCTTTTCCTTAAATAAAATCTTCGTTACTCAAGCATTTACATTTTGATTAGTTATATATCAATTAACTTTGATGTTCCTCTAAACCATAATGTATGTTAATATTTTTAGATCAAGCATGTTTTAGTTTCTTAAAACAAAACATTACATGTGTATTTACATTTAAACATATTTCTAAAAATAGAAAACAACATATGACATCATGTGGTGCATCATTGAAATCTCAAGAAGATTTCATAAAGATATCTTGTGTGGATTTAGACTCTACATATCTTACATGATCTAGGTTGGATTTGGTTGACTTTGGTAAGATTTTGGTAATCTTGGTGTCAGACCCCGGCGGCACCAAAGGTTAACACGGGCATAACCAATTTTATGGTTCCGTGGTCCGTGGTGACTGCTGTATGTTTTGGCTATAAATAGCAAGCCAAACCAAGTTGTTTTCTCATCCCTTTCTATCATAATCACATACATTCCTTCTCTCTAACATTTCTAACTCAGTTTCATATCATTATAGTGATCCTCTTTTGTAGCAAAGAAGATCAATGCATATTCAAGTTTCAACAAATAGTTGGAAGTCTTGTTTGTTTTGTTGGTGTATGATCAAGTCTTGTTCATACATCATTGTTGTACCAAACCATCATAAACTTGTGAGTGTGAGTGGTTAGTATTTTAGTCCTTAAAATACATTGTGTGTGGGAGTGGTTGTGCCCTTGGAAAAGAACTCGACATCTAGCTTAGTGTCGGAAATAGTGTGTAAGCGAAGTGTAAAGGTTTCTCCACCGGTGAAAGGAGCTTGTTGACTAGTGAAGTTAAACTCTCGAGTTGGAGACTCGGGGAGTGGAGTAGGGCAAGGAAAAAGAGTCCTTGTAGACCGAACCACTATAAACAACTTGTCGTGGTTTGATTGTTTCTGTCTCTATTTACTCTTTATATATTGTTTGATATCTTTGATCAATATCAATTGATCATTACAATAAGTTTCAAAACAAAGATTTTAATCGGTAAAGTATTCAACCCCCCTTCTAGTTTTTCACATGTTTGAAAAAAATTTCTTAGTTGTATTGAGTTGGGATATAAGTATAAACGGATTTTGAAAGTGCTCTGCACTAATACAACAAATGGTTATCAGTCCACCATGTCTAACCAACATAAGGACTGACTAATCCATGAGCAAACAACTATGGTAAAGATATCTCAAATCTGTTTATTGCTGACAATTTGCCAAAAATTGTATGGTATTCAACTCACCATATCTGTGTTGATAACGAGTTGGCTAGCCCACAAGTTCATGGCTTGTGGTAAAGGCAGTGGAAAACCATGACTAGTCCAAAAGCGAACGACTTTCGGTAAAGACTAATCAAATCCGTTGATAGCTGCTGGTTTGCTGAAAATCAGATGGTTATCAATGTACCATGGTTTTACACACCAGAACATTGGCTACTGCAATAGTAATGGCTAATTGGTAAAGAGACATCAAATCCATTAAGATTTACATGATTCACCTCTCACAGGAGTTTACACACCTGGATGTGATGAGAATAGCATGAAACTTTTATGAATTGATGTACATACATTCATTGTTGCAGAAAAGACTATGGAGTGCTGATATTTTGAAGATTGGATGCTGCACAGATCACACAATGAAGAATATTCAAAGATGCAGCTCAAAGATAATTCCAAGATCCTCAAAGAATACAAAGAACTTGAAGTTCACATGTGAAGATCAAGTTAGGGGAGGATTGTAGGGAATTATATTTGTAAAACATATTTAAGTTTGTTTAAGTCTGTTTAAGTATTAGTTCTGGTGGTATAAAGGTTAAGTCTGGTAGGCTTATAATTCGTTGTTAAGTCTGGCAGACCTAGGTTAATACTGGTTAGTATTTGTAGTTAATTCTGTTTATGATAAAACATAATAGTTTGTTAGAGTTATATTAGGGAATGATATGTACGCGTAGAGATATATTAGGAAGAGACATTTTTATCCTTCTACACGCTTTGTAGTCAATTAGAGTTTTCTTGGTGTATAAAAGGATTCCTAATGTATTAGGTTAATGTATGATTTGTAAGCCTTAACCATTGATCAAAGCAATCAATAGAAAATACGAAGTTAGTATATCATTGTGTTATTCATACTTATTGTGTTAAGTTTCCGCATTAGCACATTAAGGATTTGTTAAGAGTTCTTCACATAGTGAATTTGGATTTATTCAAGTTTACTATAAGTAATATAAAGGTTACTTAGATCCATAACTTTGGACCTACACCCTTCATTGTAATGGTCACCAGCAAACCATAACATATATAAATACCTCATTTTATACAAACATGCTGAACAATATATACCCTAAAAATACAAAAAAAATTGGATGCATCGGTTAGGTGGTCTACACCCAGAAACATAACCAAAATACTCCCACCGCGCGCAGTTGGAGGAGGTGTGTAATAGTCATGGTACGTGGTGGTGCCACTGTCAAGTCGGAGTGTAAACGAGAAGAGACAACTCGCAAACTATTCGAGATCGACTCGTAAACCACTCGAAACTGACTCGATTTAAACGAGTCGAGCTCGAGTTCGAACTACTCGAGTATATTTTCGAGTCGAGCTCGAGCTCCAAAGTAATTGGCTCATGAAGCTCGCAAGCCTTATAAAGATTCAATTAAATTACACTTTTACCCTTTTATATACATATATTTACTTAATTTTCATACAAATTGAGTCGAGTCGAGCTTAATATGTTGAGTATTCATTGAGTTCACGCAAGAAATGTGAAAATAATCGAGCTCGAGTTTTATTTGGCGAGTTGAGCTCAAGCTTGAAATATAAAGCTCAACCGAGCTCGAGTTTTAGTATCCAAGTCGAGCTCGAGCTTAATAGTACTCGGCTCGACTCGGCTCGTTTACACCCTTAATGTCTGGTAGTCGACCACCACCCATTAGGCTGGACGCAGTGGACACATAAATATCGGTCGGTCATCAAAATTTTTACACCACGACCGATTTTAATATCGGTCATATCGAGTGTGGCATGTGGGTTACCAAATCGGTTGAGGGAAGAAAATGTGGGTATCGGTTGAAAATCCAACCGATTTTCAAACACTCCCACTTTACCGTTTAACATTTAATTAAAAAATTTTTGCTAAAAAACTTTACCACTTTTCACATCCTATAAATGTCAACCTCAAACACACTTCTAAACACGCAATTTCAAACACAATTCAACCTCAAACTACTTCTCAACACAAGATTATTATGGTTTGCCGCCTCCCGCATTCCGTTGAAGATATGCAAATGTATGTTAAAAATCAATGCGAAAAAGACGATGAGGCTCGAAAAAACGCTATTATAAACGTTATCAATCTGTTTGAGTGGGCAAGGGCAGAGAAGCAACATATGAGAGAAAACTACACGAGTTGCAACGACATTATACCTGAACGAAAAGCTGTGATCGACCAATTTTTGATGGATGAAGCCCGCAAAGACGACGACATTGCTGACAAGTTGTGGGGGTGTGTTCAACAGATATCGAACAACATCAGCACCAAAATCAATTGGAGCTATCGGGAGAACAAAACCGATGGTGTAGGTGCATCAAGTTCGTCTGCTAGATTTGTTGGGCAACCTCGCGCTAGGACGAGCGTTTGGCTAGCATCGAGGAATTTGCCGGTTATCGGTCTCCCCCGTATGATTCTGCATGCGGGGACTATTCAGATTAAGATTTATTATTTATGTATTTCGTATCGTTTTAATTTTTAATATATTGTAATGTTTTTATTTTAATGAATTTTAAATTTTTGTTTAAAATGTTTGAATAAAAAAAAAATCGGTCATCGACTGTGACAACTTGGTCGTCTCTGGTTGCGGGAGACAGAAAGCTGATGTGGCCCAGCCTTATACTTACCCTTAAGTAAAAATTTCATAAAAAAAAAAATAATAATAATAGAAAAAAAAAAAATAATAATAATAATAATAATAATAACAATAATAATAAAACTTATATATATCCATTTTATTTTCTTATTTCTATTTTTTATTTTTACTTTTATGCATTTTAACATAGTTCTTCTTCACTACCATCATCATCAACAACATCAACCTCACCGATGAACCCCCCAACCGAAACCCAACAAACCCTCAACCACCTCCTCTCTCTCGGCATCCCCCGCAAACGCCGTCGTGGCAGACCACGTGACACCCCATTCCCAACTCCAAACCCTAACCCTAACCCTAACCCTAATTCCATCTCACCCGACACATCCGACGAAATCATAGTCATCAACAAAGAAGCCACTTCAGAAGCACTTATCGCCTTAACTGCCGGCTTCCCAGCCGATATTTTAACCGAACAAGAACTCGAAGCTGGCGTTGTCTCCGTTATCGGCGGTATCGAACAAGTTAACTATATCTTAATTAGGAATCATATTATTACTAAATGGCGCGAAAATGTGTTTAACTATGTTACGAAAGATTTGTTTGCGAATGTTGTCCCTAGTCATTGTCTTAAGCTGTTAGATAGCGCGTATAACTATTTGCTTTCCCATGGTTATATTAATTTCGGCGTGGCTCCCCTTATTAAGGAAAGGATAGTGAATGAAAATAATGGAACGAAGAAAGGTAATGTGATAGTGATAGGGGCGGGTATGTCGGGTTTAGGGGCTGCTAGGCAGTTGATGTCGTTTGGGTATAAGGTGACGGTTTTGGAAGGGAGGAAGAGGGCGGGTGGGCGGGTGTATACTAAGAAAATGGAAGGGGGGAATAGGGTGGCGTTTGCGGATTTAGGTGGGAGTGTTTTGACGGGGACGCATGGGAATCCATTAGGGATATTGGCGAGGCAGTTGTCGTATGGTTTGCATAAGATAAGAGATAAGTGTCCGTTGTATGGGTTGGATGGGAAGCCGGTTGATGGGGAAGTTGATGCCAAAGTTGAGCTTGCGTTTAATCAGCTTTTGGATAAGGCGAGTAAGCTTAGGATGTTGATGGGTGAGGTTTCGCAAGATGTGTCGCTTGGTGCGGCTTTAGAGACGTTTTGGGAAGCTGATGATTTGGAGGAAACGAGTTTGTTTAATTGGCATCTTGCGAATTTGGAATATGCTAACGCGGGTTTGTTGTCTAGGCTTTCGTTAGCGTTTTGGGATCAAGATGACCCGTATGATATGGGTGGGGATCATTGTTTTTTGCCGGGTGGGAATGGAAGATTGGTTCAGGCGTTAGCTGAGAATGTGCCGATTCAATATGAGAAAACGGTTAATACGATTCGTTATGGTAGTGACGGTGTTCAGGTTGTTGTTAACGGTGGTCAGGTATTTGAAGGTGATATTTGTTTGTGCACGGTCCCGCTCGGGGTTTTGAAAAGTGGTAGCATTAAGTTTAATCCCGAGTTGCCTCAAAGGAAGCTTGATGGGATTAAGAGGCTAGGTTTCGGTTTATTAAATAAAGTTGCTATGCTTTTTCCGACTTTGTTTTGGGGGACTGATCTTGATATGTTTGGTCATTTATCGGATGATCCTAGTCGTCGAGGAGAGTTCTTTTTGTTTTATAGTTATGCAACTGTTGCTGGTGGCCCGGTTTTGATGGCATTGGTAGCAGGAGAGGCTGCTCATTCTTTTGAAAGTATGCCACCCACTGATGCTGTCACACGGGTTCTTCAAATTCTGCGAGGTATATATTCTTATAGTGGAATTATATGTGTATTTAAGACAGTCTAGGTAGTTCTCTTTTCTTGATATGTAATGTTTGCGGCTTTTTCTCTTCTTGATAGTATATTACAACTTACAAGTACCATTTTTCTACTGCTTCTGCTTGTATGTTCTGAAAGTTAGAGATGACAAAATCACAAAACGGGTGGCCGGCTGGGTATTGGGTCAAAACGGGTATCTTTGTATGGGTTGAGTTGGTTTGGTCTGAAACACCATCTTGTTCTAATTTTAAAAGAATAAATTGCAGAAATATTTCCCTGTGCTTTGTTGGGAATAACGGAAGCCCTTCCTCACCGATACTGTTTGCATAAATGGTTTTAATGCCAATGTTTGCTTTCTTTTTTGGTCCCTCTTATGTGACCCTCTAAGGAAAGCGAAATTATTTAAATGCTTGAGAGATGAAAAGTAAAATTATTACATACTCGAGGGACCAAAAGTGAAGCAAAGAGTGCAATTTGGGAACATTAATACAAACACGACTGAGGGATGATTGCCTTTATTTTTTTTCTCAAACCTCATGGACGATACATGTAATTTACTCTCTTTTTTATAAATTGCTACCGTGTTAAATATTAATATAAGAGCTAAATTATTACAATGGTGATCTAATATATCCAATAACATCATATATGGCATTTTATGCGTTAAAAATACAGTTCAAACAACTCTCAACCCTATTTCCATTTTAGCTTAATTTTACCCATTTGACTGTCAAAGATACAAGATCCAGCGATGGACGAAAAATAAATTTGGGTTCAAATGACCACATCTGCCAAAAAAATCATATCAAACAGCAGTTGCTTATGATCAGCTATTTTACTCTGCTACTTGATGCAGGTATATATGAACCACAAGGGATTGAAGTCCCTGAGCCAATACAAACTGTCTGTACAAGATGGGGAAGTGATCCCTTCTGCTTAGGCTCCTACTCAAATGTTGCAGTGGGTTCATCAGGGGACGATTATGACATTTTAGCTGAAAGTGTAGGAGACGGAAGACTTTTCTTTGCAGGGGAGGCCACCACTAGAAGGTATCCTGCCACAATGCATGGAGCTTTTCTTAGCGGTTTACGGGAAGCTGCAAATATTGCACATTATGCTACTAATCGAGCCCTAAAAGCCAAAATTGCGAAAAACCCATCCAAAAATGCCCATGCATGTGCCACACTCCTTGCTGATTTATTTCGGGACCCGGATTTGGAGTTTGGGAGCTTTTCGGCTATTTACACCAAGAAAAATCTAGACAACAAATCATTGGCTGTTTTACGGGTAGTGTTTAGTGGACCTTTAAAGAAGGCTCAAGAAAGTAATGGACCGGATCATTCTAATAAGCTGTTATTTCAACAGCTTCAGTCACATTTTAATCAGCAACAAGAGCTTCGTGTGTACACGTTGTTATCAAAAGAACAAGTGTTTGAACTACGAGAGGTGAAAGGAGGTGATGAAATGAGGTTGAATTACCTTTGTGAAAAACTCGGAGTAAAACTGGTTGGAAGAAAAGGTTTGGGACCTGCTGCTGATGATGTCATTTCTTCTATCAAGGCCGAGAGAAGCAAACGCAAGCCTGCTGTGACTTCATCTACATCTAAATCTGGTGCGTTCCTAAATTCGATTCAACAGTTTCTGAATTTGTACTGTTTCCAAAGATGCAAAACACATATCATTAGGATTTATTAGAGTTGGTAAGATGAGCATTTTGGGAGAGATGAGTAATGGGTTTAAACATGATCAAGTTAAAATGGGTCATTTTATTTGAGTTGAATCGGGACGGGATGAGCTTAGTTGATCCACAAACACTATTGGTCTTAATTTTACCAATGATAATTAATTGGATTATTACAAAAGCGATAGTATCTACAGCTATAAATTTAAATCCTTGAGTCAAAAAGTTCAGGAGGTTTACATTTGAGTTCAGTTTGGGGTTTGAGCGACTCCCAATTTAGGACATAGCATGTTGAAGCAGGTCCCGTCAGGTTGGAATGACCCAAAGACCTTTGTCTGTTTTAAATTTTCTCTAAATAATAAATGCGTTTATTAGATTACAAAAGCTATATTAGTCTCTGATAAACAATTTAGGGGGTTGTAATGCATTAAGTTCAATTTTGACCCGTTTCACCCGTTTGTGTTAAACTGCATAGTTTAATCTGACCGGATTGAGATATACAACAACTAACATTTTTTTTGACTTTCTTTCTTGGAAAAAGGAGCCTTGAAGCCGAAAGCAGCCTTAAAGCAAAAGTTGGTCAGGTGTGCTTTCTCTACCTACAAATCTTTACTTAATTTAAATTATCTGCCAAGTCCTAATACCTTTTTCCATCAATTTGTTTTCAGAAAGGCGAAGATATTGCGCAAAAACAACAATAGTCCACTTCCTCCTGTTAATAGAGAAGGGATAGTAGCTAAAGTAGCTGGTAGTAATGATGGGTCCAGTACCCCTCAAATAAACCGAGATGTAGAAACTAAAGTAGCTACTAGCAGTGTTGCCTCCAATGGCTCTCCGGGTGCTGGTGCAACAAGTAAATCAATAGTTAATGGCGGCAATGACTCTATTTCAAGTGTAAATGTGAGTGCTCTTGGATCAGTAACCGATAGTAACTGCTCTAATCTTCCAAACGTACACGTGGTCAGTGCAAATGATTTGGATCTGGTGCCTACTTCAACTCTTGAATTAGATGACAAAATGCAATAGCAGAGGGTGACTCTTCCTGTATATAGATGTGCCATGGAATAGTATATCTTTTCTCTGTGTTTAGGAATTTAAATTGTGCTGAGGCTTGCGGACCATATGGACCTTTTTAGGATCTAAGGTAGTTGAGACTCTCCATCATAGAACAAGATTTCACCCAAAAGCAAGAGGGTAAGATGGGCTACATTAGTTCTAAAATGACTTGTACTTCACTTGTATCATATAGTAATGTTTTTGTCATTCTGGATAGAAGGTGATTATAGAGGCTTTTTACTTTTTATGGTGTTGAAGTGATTACTGAGATTCGGTTAAATGGTAAATGGCATCTTCTGAAGTGGGTGTATAATCTTAGGTTTCTGTGTTTTTATAGAAGCATTTGGATCATGTATATCACAATATACATATATAAATGCAAAACCCTATTGCTACAATATGGCTGTACTAGAGGCACATCCTGGGTGACAATATTCTTGTTGCGACATGAAAAAATATATTTTAAGGTGATGATCATGATGAGTAATACGCTCTCATTTTGTCCCTGACGGTCGCTTCTCTGTTAACGGAATAGTTGCCTTCAAGCAACATTGCTCATGTACCATTTCGTGCTCTTGCAGATTATCTTGCATTTAAATCGTTAAGTTGTCGTTTAACCGGCTGAATAGCTGCCTTTAATTAAAATTTTTACAGTATTTGATCTTGAAAGGTGTGGCCATCTTACAGGGCGAACTTGTAAACAATGAGTCTTGTCAAATGTACACTTACTTTCAAAACGAAGAAGTACAGTATATGACAGGCGTAAAACTGAATACACGTTGGACAACAAGTCACCTTGCACCCTATAATATGTTATCCACCCGCTACCTCAACACATATCCTATAACACCACTATAACATAAACATCCTCACCAATAAAATTCCTATATCACACCACCAAAAATACACCACACACACACAAAATAAATTATAAGATGTATGTAACTACATTTTAACCATTTTTTACCAAATAAGCCAATGTACCAATTAACCCATTTTCTTCATAACTTTCTTCAATTGTTTTACCCTTTCATCATTTCACAGTACAATACAGCTAGAATTGACCCGTTCAAATAAAATGGGACGAAAACTTCCAACTACAACGAAAAGAGAATCCCAGCAGAAATCGTCCAAATTCTCAAATATAGTTGACCCTATCATTCCAATTTTACAAGGCAACATCAGGGTTTTTGTAAGTTTCAGTCAAAATCATCAATGATCATACAAGTAACATCACACCTGGCTTCAATAACAATTTCAAGCTTTTCTCTACATAATCTTTCCTTACTTTTCTAAAGGTTCCAAACCTGGTTATACAGTTTATTACAGTGACTTTACTTACAGACTCAATTCTTTCAAAATCAATCGAGATCTCAAAGTATAAACCTTTATTCAACAGTCCCTCCATTATGTCGACCACCATTAGTATCATTACCTCCTAACCATTCCTCCAGTTTTGCTTCTTTATCAGCTTTAAACTCGTCAAAATTTTCAGCAAGTGACAAATTCGATATCAGATCATCAACTCGACCATCTTTGTCTTGATCACCAATGGAAACAGGGCTAGATATAGGCAACTCTTCATGTGGTTCCGAAGTATCAATTTGGGCCCATTTTATATTAGTTGCCTTTTGTTTTGCTGACTTGAAAACGGATGATAAGTAACTAGTTGACTTTTCAACGTCGTTAGTACTTCCCCAACTGGATGGACCCCACGCCGTTTGAAATGCTGAACTCGGTTTGCTACTAATCACCCCTTTTTTCGGTTGTTTTGTTGAGATGATAGCTAGTGATCTTGTAATGTCAGAAATCATATCATCGACAATAGGGAAGCCACATTCCTTCATTGATCTCACCATTGTGATTGAATCCTCTGTATCTTCTGTATGTAAGCTGATTTCGCGGCTTTTGGTGACGATGTTGTTTCTGAGATTCACGAGGTTTGGTACTGCTTTGTGAGTGTGTTGTTGAACGTAGAAAAGACCCATTGAGGGTTCATTTGCTAAGGATTTTATCATGTTTCCCAACCCTTCTGAGATCTCTACAAAGCCGTCTACTGGGGAGCATTCATACATTTTAGAGAGAGCAGATCGTACCTCATCATCACTGGTTACAAAAACAGTTGTAATTTATTCAGCACATGGTAAACATTGACATACTAACATTTACAAGCCAATAAATTTCAAATAAAACAACTTACTTATTACTTTTGAAAATTATACGCATTATATTATCTTTACTTTGTGACTATAACAATTAGAAGACAAGTGTATATGCAAAACGGGCTAACACTATTAGAAGTTAATTCGGTTCGTCAATTTCATTCTTTTCTTATTTCCCATTTCCGGGTCATGGAGAGGAAGACGATGAAGAAAAAAAACTGAAGTAACAAATTCACATCCGGCATTATAACGTGCAGATAGTAGTTATATACGAGAAGGGATGCATTGCCTAAGACGAAATAAAACAGACACATATGACCAGTAACATACTTGTTAAAAGTATAAAGCCAGTTAAATAACAAAAAAACAACACTTACCCATCTTTTGTACCAAGCTAAATATGTTACGGTAAGTACCAGTTACGTTATTAGCAATCACATTATCTGGTAGTCCTACGTACATGGCAAATTTACATACCAAAATACAACTTGAACAAACACGGAGCCTATCTATAAAACATATTGAAAATTTGAAACATGTTTTAACTCGTTACCTTTGCAGATTCAACGAAAATGTAAGAAATTTCCAAACACGACGGACCGGAATCGCAAAAAGATGATTTAAGATTCCAAGATTAATAACTACTAGTAATATAAATAACCCTCCAAACCAATGGAACATAGCAGCATCTTTTTTCTAAAGCTAAAGCCTAAAAATTAGAATCCTAATATTAGGCACACTACACAAACATTTAATCCCATGAATAATCAGATTAAATCACCTACTCCTAAACTACCAAATTTTATAAATCCATTAGAATTAAATAAAAAAAGAATCACTTACTTGAACATAGATCGTTAATTAGCAGATAAGAAAAGGTTAATTTCTTAATGGTGTTGTGATGTGTAAAGTCAATTAAATTGCAGGTGTATAAAATTGATGTTGGAATTTATGAATCATTGGCTATTTGGTTGGTGAATAAGATGTACGGATAGATAGATAGACATCCAAAGGTAGTTACCTTCTCTTGTTTCTACTATGTCTTTCTTGTGTGTTTTTTACTTTTTACCGATTTAGGTGACGAAAATGATAAATGGGCCTAACTAAAAGGCCTAAAAAGTGATCTAATGCATAAATGTATAATTTATGCATTAGATCACTTTTTAGGTTTCTTTTAACTTAAGCTTAGGTTAGCAGTTCGAAAGAGACTTATGACACAAGATAAGTTGCTGATATGGAGGTCAAATGATGATTTAAAGTGTGCTTTGTGCAACAGATGCCCTGATTCACATAATCATCTGTTTTTTACATGTGAGCTTTTAAATGGAATTTGGAATGAATTGCTCAGAATGCTTAATGTGAGGTTATCTGGAAGCTGGGATCAGATAATTAATGAGATAAAGGCTTTACCATCAAACAAGAATATTTGGAGCATTGTGAGAAGGCTTGTTTGTGGAGCAGCTGTATATTACATTTGGCAAGAGAGGAATAACAGATTGTTCAAAGATGTAAGAAGGGATAGTAACACTATTCTTAATATAGTCAAGGAAACAGTTGGAATGAAGCTTATGGGTATGAAGGTGAAAGAGTCAAGAACTGTGAAAAAAGTGGAGGAAAGATGGAATGTAAAGATGCAAAGAGTTTAGATTGTAATAGAGAATTAGAATTCTATGTGTGTACATTTGTTTTATTTTCTTCTGATTATGAAACAATTACATGGGTTTGTCCATGTTTTTGAAATGTAAGATGTAAGATTGAGAGTTTTAATAAATTTCACCCTTTAAAAAAAAAAAAAAAAAAAAAAAAACTTAAGCTTAGGTTATTAGTAATAGGTGTGGTTTGTTTCTAGTGATACAAATATGCTCCATCTTTAGGGAAGAAATCTTATCAATATTTAGGTACATAAAATCATTGATGTGGTATAAAGAAACTGAAAACTAATTGTAGTCGGCTCGTTATAATGACAAAATTGAGAAGTTTGTAGTTAGACAAAATAGTTGATAGTTGTTAAGTTTGAGTTAAGAATGTTGAGAGTTTCTAGCTAGAGGTAATTGAATGGTCGAGCGTGCTATCTAATATTATGAGAAATTCAGATGGCGGCATATGAAAAATCTAAAAGAAACTTCTTACACTAGTTATGTGGATTCCAAGGTGTAGGGGACATAATAATACCATCGACCATTAATTTTATCTGATGATACGGGTCATACTATTAATACCCCCTATGATGTCAAATCATAAGGGAATATACCCTTTGTCTCCCACTTTTTCAGTACAGTTTTTTGTCAGTTTATGTTTCGTATTTCTGACAGTTTTAAGCGTTTGACGTATTAAACTTTATATTTACTGTTCCGCATTTTCAGGTTTATAGCTTTTTGATATAAACAAAATTATAAAAATAAAAAAAAACAAAAAAAAAATAAAAAAAAAAAACAAAAAATATAGGAGGGGTATATCTAAAAATATAGCCCCGTATGAATAACCCCTGCCGATGATACTGAATCAACGTGATGCTCGATCCTTTCACCTTTATGCTCTGATTTAAGTCGTATGAATTAACTTCTTGTATGACATGGTCCTTCCAAAGCTCTTAGAATTTAAAAGTTTGCTACAATGGTTGGTGCCATAATTATGTAAAGAGACTTCAAGAAGTGACAACCGGATCTTTTTACGATGTAACTGATAAAGGTTTACAATTGGGAGCAAAACTAATGGTCACAGCGGAAATTGGGTATGTGTTTTGTTATTGTTGTTGGGGTTGGGGATCTATTGCAAAGTGGGTAAAATTAAAAAGTGTAGAAAGCCACACGTGTCTCTCACTCTAAATTATAAATAAAATTCATCCAGGGGTAATATAGTCTTTTGACTCATTTTTTATTTCCCACCTCAAATTTCAAACGCACATATCTCTTAAACCACAAACTTTTATAAAAAACCAATTTCACCATAACTTTTAAAATTCGATTATCTTTAATTTGGTATAAATCTTTTTAATTATTTCGAAACTTTTTTTTTTGTCATATTCATTGGGTCATGATTTTCTTGATGTTTTTTGCAATTTTCGATCATATTTTTTACCTTAAAAATTGCCGAATCATAAAATACTTAAAACACAAAAGTTTTAGATTTTGATTCACTCTTTACCCAGAAATTTGAATCACTCAAATCCGATATGACATGAGTGAGATATCGCACGTTAAAAATGACGTTTTAGTCATATTTGTTGCACACAACGTGTTTGATGAAATGTCTAGCTTAGATTTTTAGTGTTAAAATTGAGCTAAATGAACTAATTTTTGTCTTACAACGCAGCATTAATCATTTTATTAATGTAAAACTCAAAAAGTGATTTTTTTAATAGTTAAAGTTTTAACTATTAAAACTGATGAACCAAATTGATGAACTGATGAACCAAACCAGAATTGATGAACCAAACCAAACTGATGAACTGATGAACCAAACCAAAACTGATGAACCAAATCAAACATAGTTCATCAGTTTATTTTGGTTCATCAATCATAGTTTCAGCTTAATATGTTGGTGTTTGTTTTGTTTTGTTCATCAGTTTATTTTGGTTCATCAATCATAGTTTCAGTTTTGGTTTGGTTCATCAGTTTTTGATTTGGTTCATCAGTTTGGTTTGGTTCATCAATCATAGTTTCAGTTTTGGTTTGGTTCATCAGTTTTTGATTTGGTTCATCAGTTTGGTTTGGTTCATCAATCATAGTTTCAGTTTTGGTTTGGTTCATCAGTTATTGGTTTGGTTCATCAGTTTAGTTAGGTTCATCAGTTTTGGTTTTATGTTTTTTTTAAACAGTTTGGTTTGGTTCATCAATTCATCAGTTTGGTTCATCAGTTTTAATAGTTAAAAACATTAACTATTAAAAAACATCACTTTTTGAATTTTACATTAATAAAATGATTAATGATGCGTTGTGGGACAAAAATTAGTGTATTTAACTCAACTCTAACACTAAAAATCTAAGCTAGACATTTCATCAAACACCTTGTATGCAACAAATATGAGTAAAACACCATCTTTAACGTGTGATATCTTACCCATATGACATCGAATTTGAGTGATTTGAATTTTTGGGTAAAGAGTGAACAAATATCTATAACTTTCATGTTTTAAGTTTTTCATGATTCGACATTTATGAGGGTAAAAAATAGGACCGAACATGCGAAAAAAATCAAGAAAATCAAAAACTATTTTATATGTAAAAAATAAAAGTTCAAAATATTTAACAAGATTTATACCAAATTAAAGAGAATCAAATTTTAAAAATTATGATGAAATCGGTTTTTCGTAAAAAATTGTCATTTGAAAGATATTTGCGTTTGAAATTTGGGGTGAAATTAAAAAAACATGTTAAAATGACAGAAATGCCCTTAACCAAATTTAATAAGAAAAAAAATAAGAAAGTAAGTGGAGGACACGTGGCATGAGCTGAATGATTTTGCAAACTTTTTATTTTTATTCCCTATCTAAAGATCGTGACTCTTGTTGTTGGTTGTGGCTTATGGTATTTGTGTTAGAGTTAGGATGAATGAATAAAGAAATAAATCTTGTTATAAAGGAAAATACGGAAAACATAAAAAAGTCGTCTTGTGTTCTCTAACTATAAAAAGCATCACGAGTGGCGTGTTTTCTTATACGGGATAAACATCCACGTCACCAACATTATCTTGGCAAACCATTTATCGTCTTCTCGACATTCACAGAAATCCGAGATCCTTATCTAGATTCATTGCGAGCATTTGATTTTTTAAATGTTAAAATTTGGGATCCTAGTCTCAACTGATTACACACGTCGAGCATTTAATTTTTTATTTTTTTTATTATTATTTTTTTTTTTTTTTGTAATTTTGAAATGATGTATAACATTTTGATTGATTAGTGTGCTTATGTAATAAAGAGTGTACAGCTCTGGAGTGAAATTCATGTAGCGCTAACATAAACCGTCCTTAAAAAGATGACTTGTTGCAGGAATAAATATGTAAGTGAACTACTCCTTCGACTGGTTTGCTCGCCGTTTGATTTGAGGGCCTACATCGACTAGCCCTCCTGATAAATGAGTGAAGCGATCTGTCTTAAATAAGAAGATTTTTTAGGTGAACAATGACATAGTATGTGAACGAGTGATACAGGGAGAAGGAATTGTTTTACGTATAATATAGGGTCGGTATGATACACATATGGAGAATAGTTAAAGTGAAGGATGTGGTCTAGTTAAATACGATATGGGGATATGGGATACAACTAATGTCAATAAGAAAGGGACGGAAGTAGCTATTGCCTTCAACTAAGAGCAAAACGTTCCTTTACAACTCAAATAGACCAAAGTTGGGTTCGATCCATTAGGTTCTTCGATTTGTTTATAAAAGAAACAAGAGACAAGAAAACATATTTGATTACGATTAAAACAACAATCTCAAATAGACCAAGATCCAATTTCTGGTAATTTCTTGGTGAACATGATCTGTCATAATCTTTTCGATCCCTTCATTTATGTGCCATAATAAAGAAAGATTTGGTAGAAAAGTGGAATATAGTTTTTTTGTATATAATAATCAAAGGGAGTGAGAAAATTGCAGTAATTGTTTGAAAAAAAAACCCGTTTCTCTTTATCTTTGAGCCGTCATAAGATGATTTATGAAAACATTTGACCTCCTATAGATGATTGTTGTTGATATATTTTGACACTGAGTGATCTTGTGGTTTTGCTGAAATTGATAATATATGAAATCGCTTTCTTATATAATATTTTGCATTAATTTATACTTATATTTTATTATTTTGATAAATCGCGACTTGAAAATAGAGAATAAAGATGGCCTGGACTGGATATGGATCATGTGGAGTCGTATCCATATAACTTTGCATCATCCACATCTATATCCATATTCATTTGGTTTTGATTCATCCATCCATATCCACATCCAATGGATATAACGTGTAAATGGATATTCGTTGGATACCAAAAAAAAAAAAAAAAAAAAAAAAAACTCATCTAAACAATCCTGAATCCTAATCGAAACAAAACATATATTGTTATGTAAACAAATACAATGCAACACTAAAACATTATGAATGACATTTCGTTCTCATGATTTCATGTTTATTTTTGCGTCAAAATTATCTATAAATTTGGATCACTTAAATAAAGCCTGGATCAACAAACTTAAAGCTAAATCCTAATATAAGTAGTGCATTGGTAGAGATCAGACCGGACTAAACACATGTATATTTATTTTTAGCGTATACTGCAAAAAATGCCACTAACGTTTCCTATTTTTGCACTCTATGTCACTTCCAATCTTAAGTACAAGAAATATCCCCAACGTTCTACTGTAGTAACACTCAATGCCACTAGCTCTAACGGTAGTTAAAAAATGCATGCGAAATGACTAATTTACCCTCTACTTCTTCCCCACTTTAACACTATGCTCTTGAGTTGAGTAAAAGGGAGGAAGTAAAATAAAAGTGAGGAAGTTTGTGTTGGTGATATTTTAGTTATAAAACTTTCACTCCACTTTTGGGGTGAAAGTCACTTTACTTTCTCTTTTTTTCTTTACTTCCTCTTTCTTTCACTTTCATTTATTTATTTTTCTTGAGAACGGAGCTAAGTTTCTTTTGAATTTGCAATTATCTTTATCCCACCACCATCACAAACCCATATGTTGTCCACACCACCACCCTCTACCACCACACAACCACCACCATCAATTTTTTTTTTTTTTTTTTTTTTTTTTTTTTTTTTTTGCAAAACTGAAGGTACCCTATATGTTACAATCTTTTTCTGGTTTCTGTTTTCTCCCTTAAAAACTCTCGATAACAACTCCGGGTGACGTGGTTCCTGTTTTGGGTGACGGATTCTGGCATCATTTGACATATGTTTTCAACAGTTGGATTAATTTATACAGAGTAATTGTTTGTGTGAAAATTTCGTCACCCCCTTAGTAGTTTCTTAACCACTTTAATATAGTCAGAACATTAAGTTAGTTTCAATAAATTCATTAATTTATGGTTGGGATTTACTGATCTTTGTAGTTTTCATGCCATTTTTTAACGAGATTAATTGTCAATGATACACAAAGGCTGAGATAAAGGAGTATAAGGAACCATGATAGAAGCATAAAAATTCATTATTTGTGACACCGTCTTCATGATTTGTTCAGCCAAAGAATTCTGAAGTATGTTTGCACAGTTTGATAGTGTCTTCCTTCAACATGTGTAATTCATAAAACCGGAAAATTTCGTTTATATTTAAACTTCCTATGAGGATGCTATGCTATGTGATGCTTCTGTTGTTGATTTAGCCTACTGATACACTTTTTTATGATGTATGCCTACTTTCTCTTTTCATAAGAAGCATGTTTACTTGTACTGTAATTTAAGAAGTATACTCTATCTAACCTTAACCTTAACATAACGTAGGTGATCGATCTACTTGGTGCGAAAACGGAATCGTTATTGGAGAAAATAGTGGAAGAGGCGAATCGTATTATAAGATGTCTAGTTTCATGATGAAGGTTTTGAAAGGAGTGACGTGGAATGATCGCAACCTTTTGTATCTAAGGTTTCAAGCAGCATTAGCGTTACCCACTGGTCTTTGTGTGATCTTGGGGATTTGGTGGTGGATCGGGATTGCAACATCGACAAGGAACATGTGTCTGGTGTCATCCAAGGCTACAGATGGAAGATTATCAACAAACTTTATCAATTACATGATAATTTGTCGACAGACTCTTCTAATAAGGCTACTACTAAGCAGATGATTAAGGATTACGTTGTTGCGTTTGAAGGAGGTGTTGAACATGAAGAGCCTGCTGATGATGATCTCTCTAAAAAACTTCATCAAGTTAGTGCCCATCGAACCCCAAAGCCTCCCATTACCTATACTGTATAAAACATTTAAGCGTTTTCAAAAGCAAAAACTGGAATAAACTATTTGATGTTTGTGTATTTGTAGGTTATAATGATGAATGATTTAAGACTTTCCGTATGAATTTTTACTAGTGTAAATTAACTCATTGTGGTTGTTTATTTTCTCATATCTCTAGAGAATATGGTCCCTGATGCTAATTTTACATGTGTTTCTTGCAGAATGAGGATTTGCAAATGATGACACTCCTCAACTATGCTCCAATAAAGAAAAAGAGTTCAACCATCATCTCCAAGAGTATGTATTGATTTACTTCAACTTATTGATTGCTTCAGAGTATATATGTTCTTAATTCACTCATATTGACTGTTTGAGCTACTCCATTGATCAGTATATATATTTGTTCAACATAATTCGACCATGAGATGATTACAAATAAAAGAAAGTTTGAAGGGCAATTATGTTCTTAGAGAAGCCTTAGAGAATCAAACTATATTTTTCAAGAAGATGAAGATGACTTGGATACGTGCGCTTTGGGGCCGGTAATTGTCATATACAAGGTTTTTAGCCCGCGCTTCGCAGCGGGGTGTTTGCATACATAAGTATTATTTAACGTTCGAGCTAAGTATGTTCCTATTAGATATGTTTAGTATTTTAAGCGTGAGCAATATAATTAAGCGGTTGCAAATTTACCAAAAAGTATATCATAAAGCCTTGGCTGCGTTGCTTTTTATATAGAGCTTCTTAATTAAAAATGATAGAATGTCGTTATTTAACAACCGTTAAGTAACGGCGGTTAGTAGGACTGTTTGTGTAACGAACGTTTAACATAAAGGACCAATTATGTAAAAAAAAATTACATCGTTAGTCATTAGAGGACCTATTTTGCAACGTAAGTTAAACCTCGGGGACTCTTGTCGCATTTTGGTTTAAAAAAAAAAAAAAAAAGTAACGACCGTTACTAGATAATGGGCGTTAACTAACGACCGTTATTCACTTTTCATCGTTAGTCCTTAGAGGACCTATTTTGCAACCCAAGGTAAACCTCAAGGACTCTTGTCGCATTTTCGTTTTTTTTTTTTTTAAAAAATAAAAAATTAACGACCGTTAGTAAATAAAGGTCGTTAACTAACGACCGTTAGTTCTTGTGCGTTTCACTGTTCACTAATTTCCTACTGGGTGTGGCAGTAGCACAAACGAACTTGCCTATAGCCAAGTTGGTAAATGTACTTTAGTACAAAGGTTATCGACTTAAAATACGTTCAATGCGGGAAACCACTACTTTTGTGCTTTTCGCGAGCTCTCACAAATACATTTAATTTGTGCTTTTCACGAAACCACTACGCTTACCGTGGCAAAATAACATATTTGATAGTATTCATTTAGGCCGGGCACAGTGGGTGAAAAAAAATCGGTTGGGCATGCGAATTTTTGGTCGACGACCGATATCAACATCGGTCATCTCGAGTGTGGTTCGTTGGTCACCATATCGGTCGAAGACAATTTTTTTGGGTATCGGTTGAAATTACAACCGATATTCAATGCTCCAAAAATTCTCATTTTCCAAATTTGACCGTTGCATATTAAAAAAAAAAAAAAAAAAAAAAAAAAAAACTCTTTTTTAAAAAAAACTTTAACTTTTCCTTTTAAAAAAAAAATAAATAAATAAAAAATAAAAAATTAACGACCGTTAGTAGATAACGGTCGTTAACTAACGACCGTTAGTTACTGTCCGTTTCACTGTTCACTAATTTCCTACTGGGTGTGGCAGTAGCACAAACGAACTTGCCTATAGCCAAGTTGGTAAATGTACTTTAGTACAAATATATTTCGCTCATTATTGTTTTTTTGGAGCACTATAGTTGCAGTTCTGCGTAGCGAACTAAAAAAATACTCGTAACTCTTTTAGACATTAATGTTGACATTTTTGTCTTTTTTTTTAAGTATTATGACAATTTTACCCTTCGAAAAATATTTCAAAAAAAAAAAGAATTTCGTAAAAAAATTTCAGAAATTTTTTTTAATCTAAAAAAAAAAAAAATCGCATGTCACAAAAAAAATATTATAAAAAAATTTATTTCAGAAAAAAATTTCAAAAAAAAAAAAATTCGAAAAAAAAATTCATAAATTTTTTTATACGTTTTACTCCGTTTTTATACGTTTTCGCCTGTTTTTTTATTCACTTTTGATTTTTTTTTGTCACAAGTGAATTTTTTATCGAAAATTTTTTTTATTACAAAATATTACAAAAAAAAAAAATCAATTTTTTTTCACGTTTCCAAAAAAAAATTCTAAAAAAACACATTTCAAAAAAAAATATATTGAAAAAAAAGTATTTCGAAAAAAAAATTAAAAAAAATATTTTGGAAAAAAATTCAGAAAGGGTAAAATGGTCATAATATTTAAAGAAAGACAAAAATGTCAACATTAATGTCTAAAATAGTTATATTTTTAGTTCGCTACGCAGAACTGCCATTCTTGACAACTAGAGTGCTTTAAAAGGTTATTAGCCCTTATTTTTTTTAGTGGTGGCGATTAGAACCCGTCCCAATAAAAAAAGGGTTATATGGGTAACCATTGAAGTGTCTTTGTGTCCCTTGGTAGATTACGGGTTGATGGTTGGGTAAGTACAAACTGGATGAATTTATCTACTGGTTGTAGGGGTGGCAATTTGGATCGTGTTCGGGTTGTCAGGTTGGCGGGTCAGAAAATCTCAACCCAAACCTGACTCATTTAAATAATCGGGTCAGCTATGTCAACCCTAACCTGTTTAAACATAACCCGAACCTAACCCATTTAACCCGTATATATAATTGGGTTGGCGGGTTAAATAGGTTACACAGGTTGAATCAGTTCAGCGGGTTTCGGGTTGACCTATTTAACCTTTTTTATATACAAAAGTTGGCACATTACACGAGCTAAACAAGTTAAACATGTTGTCGGTTCGACCCGTTAACATATTTAACCCATATAATAAAATATAAATAACTTTGAGTTTATGAAAAAAAATTTAAACGGGTTGACGGGTCGACCCGCTTATTTTATTCTCAACCCGAACCTGACCTGTTTAATAAACGGGTTAGATAGGTCGACCCATTATTGACCCGGAATCTATTTAGCACAACCCGAACCTGTTAATTTTCGTGTCGGTTTCAGGTCGGGTTTCGTGTCAGGTCAAAAATTGCCACCCCTAACTGGTTGTACTTGTGGCTCTTGTAAAACACGGAAATCTTCCAAAGCTCCTTTCATTGGCTCCAATCCAAGTATGGAGGATGTTTTAAGACCAGGAGGCCCTTGAAATCTGTAAGTTCATAACATTTTGACAAGGTAAATAGATTTGATTCAAAACATAATAAAAATTTGCATCATCATACACATATGATAACCCAACATCTGGTCAAGTACAAGATCTACAACAAATTAATTTCGAACAAGTGATAATTTTTTTGGGGTTTTAAAATTGGTTTTTACAGTTGCATCTCGATTCTCGAGGGCTAAGATGGAGAAGAATATGATGATGGAGGTGAAGATGACAGTGAAAGGGTAGTCACAACAAGAACAAACTGTGGAGGAACAGTTGCATCTCGATTATGGGTTTAATAATTGGAAATTCAAAGAGGAAGAAAATGAGGGTAAATTAGTCATTTCACATGCTTTTGACCTTGATTAACGGGCTTTTCTAACTAGCGTTAGAGCTAGTAGCATTGAATGTGACTACAGTAGAACGTTGGGGACATTCCTTGTACTTAAAGTTTGAGAGTGACATAAAGTGCAAAAATCAGAAACATTCGTGGCATTTTTTGTAGTTTACCCTTATTTTTTTTACAAACTACCGAAACTAAAATCAGACAAGTTTGGCTTGGTTATGCTTTAGATCGTTTATGTCCCGCACTAAACTGTTTGCTAGATTGTTATACTGCTAGTATCGTGTGCAAATCAATCACGACATCCTCACAAATTTAAATAACACATATTTTTCAAAAAAAATAAGTGATATGTATACCACAAGAGTTGAGATGCATACATCAAAATGCCAAAATTAATGCATATGATAACCATATAATATCAATTGCGTGTTTGTGGCGTGCGCGTCACTTTTAATTGTGTTTATATCACACCTCACTTCTGATATTGATTGGATATTTCCCGAGACTATATGAACGCAAAAGACGGTTTTAAAAATCTTTACATGAAACCCAACTCAACGTTACAAGTTGTGGTGCAATTATGATCTTTTAGACCTATTTTTTACTTCCTCCATCCAAAATTAATAATTCACATTTTTTTCAAGACGTTTCATTTTAATTGTCTGTTATTAAATGTATATATAAAATCTGATCGAGTTTATCATATTACTCTTACTTTATTTTATTGTTACAAGTTTAAAAAATATATATTAGTTAATTAGTTAAGATTAAAATTATTATTTTGTAAAAAGTAAAAGTAAAAAAAAAAAAAAAAAAAAAAAACTTCTTTTAATCGTCATAAATCAAGGGTGGCAAGTGTGGGACAATTGTTCCTTATTTATGCATGTTACAGCTGGATATGATTGAGATATCCATAGGCCATATATACAAATTTGTGCTTGCAAGAGTGTACTATAAGAAAGCCAAGAAGGTACGCAAGACTTGTATGTCATCATCCGCACTGTGACAGTCATGTTGTTGGTACACTTTAGATCCATCTTCCTGTTTTCCAACATTCATTCCCTTTCTCTTAAATTCCAATTTCATTAACTTTTCTTTGGCTAAAGGTCTCTCAGTCATTAATCTCTAATTAGCAGGGGCCTGGAATGACCGACCTAAACTAAAAGTTATAAGTTTTATTTTAGAGTAAATTGCAGAAATCGTCCTTGTGATTTGCTCATATTGCATGTTTCATCTCTGGTCTTTCGAAAGTGTAGACAGACTCCCTGCAAGGAAAAGTTAGGTCCACTTTTCGTCCCTGACCCGAGAAGAAATTTGCAATTTTGGCAAACCACAAGGAGGCCGCCTGCACTTATATAAGGACCAAATTGATCCCAAGTTTTCTCCACAGGGAAGCTGGCTACACTTATGAAAAGTTAGAGACGAAATTTGCAATTTGGGCAAAACTACAGGGACGATTCTTGCAATTTACTCTTTATATTTTATAAAAGTCAAACAAGATTTGTTACCCAATTATTTGGGACAATGTCCATTATTATGTAGGACAAGACTTGTGTCTTTAAAATCCGTATATTTGGTAGTAATATTTTACATTACGTATGAAAAATTCATGTGACTCACGGTCATCTCAGGAACCTCCCAGCTTCACCCGTGGGGTGTGCAAAGCTTTTATGTTTAGATTCTTTTAAGAAATATGTGTTTTGTTTGGTTAGGTCCTAAAGGTAGAGAAAATTGAACCAAATTGGTCTATGCTATTTTTAAGTGGAAATGTGATCGATTTTAACGGGCTAGTGATTTACTATACCATGGTTCATGGGTTTTGTGGGTAGTCTATGATGTCCGAAATTTACCTGCAATAGTCATCAAAGATTGCTTGTTTCCCGTTACCCAGAAATAAAGACAATTCCAAACATCGTGGTTTCATATATATATCAGAACAAGGTGACGGCCGGTCTAAATTTGTTAGGATATCAATTTCAGTTTCTAATTGTTTAGGTCTGATCCATTTGATTGGATATACGCATGCATGTCTATCGTTACATCAATATACAATCTAAGAGATGTGATCATATAAACAAGGTTATAATGGACCAAAGTTTAAAAAAAATCGTGTTGTGTATATATGGCATTTACAGCCAACAGGCAGATGTCACCTTTTTCAAGTGGAAAGATAAGATCATTAATTTGCTCAGTTGTTAAAAATTAACGTTTTGTTGTTAGGAGTATAATAAAGAGATAACATTTACGGCCAACAGGCAGATATACTTCTTTAGTCACGTCGTGCTCATGGCTTTGCTTATGCAAATTATTTAGCAGAGTACCTTGCAACACGTAACGTTTGCAGCTCATACTAGCTCATCGTCCGTGGATTAAAGATATATCATATACATATACGTACCCTAATAAGAGTGGTCAGTGGACACAGTGGTCACGCGTACCCCGCTGGCTTAGTTAGTTACGAGACTTGATGTTTGTAAAGTGTAAACCGTGAAATAGTCACCTGAGCAGGTAAAAAAAATACCGTTAGCATGTGATAACCACATGCTCATATGTGAAATTTTGCTGGTTTAGCGACAAGAAAAATTAATGATATTTATAATACACAGCTTTAAACCTGATCAGTTGTATACTTCAATTCTATGCATAAATTCAGGTAAGGAAAATAGGTAGACACTAATAATTCGATCTATGTCGCAAACGTTGTCCATGTGAAACCTCCATTAAATGAGTTGGTGACATCCTGCCACTATAGACTCAAAAAATTGTTACACTGCAAATTGACTAACTAGATTAATGAAGTTTGAAACCATCGTTATCATATACCCGAATTCAGTGACGGAATCAGGGTACCCTAATCTAGGCAAAAAAAAACCATATGCGCGGTCTTAACTAACTAACACATATAAATAAAGCTCGTATCTTAACTACATATAAAGCATGTATTTTTGCTTAATTCCTTAATTCATAAACTAATTCCTTAATTCATAAACTAAGAGTAATGCTATTTAAACCTACTAATCAAGCCTAAATACATGTCTAATGCATAAATCACTTGTACAATTGAATTATGTAATTTCTCTCTCCAAATTCTCACCAATCATTTTTTAAAATCAACTAATCAAATCATTAGGTGCATTTGTAGGCTTGATTAGTAGGCACAACAATCATTTTTCTATTCGATAATATCATTTCATAAAAAAATACATTACGAAATATATACACTACTCTAAATATCATTCATTTAAATAAAATAACAATCTGAAGCAACCAAATAATAGGGATAAAAATGTACGAACAAATTTAAGCCTTAACAATAGTCTAATAATAAACGAAAAATTAAGCCTTAACAACCTTTTTACCATTTATTTTTTTTGTAAGTCTATTAATAGTAAAAAACATGGATAAAACCATTTAATAAACCAAAGTTTAGCTAAGTTTACATCAACCCAACTCTCATTTTCGTATAAAACATAGTCGAGGCCCAACTAATCACATATCCCTTAATAAAATGAATTATATAAATCACTTTATTTCACAACCCTAATTCAATTAACCTAATCCCACATCTCTTTATGTGCAGTCACACACACATATAAACCAACCTCTTTCACTTTTACATCCATCTACGAATCTCATCAACACTACCAGTAAATCGTCTTCCTCAGCTTCAACCTCAAACACACACAACACAAAAAAAGGGTTTTAATTAAAAAAAAAAAAAAAAAAAAAAGCTAAACGTTTGGCAACGAATAGTTTTAAAAATTTGTTTGTCATTCTCTTCGTCACTTCCCCGGCGAGAACCAAAATGGCGAGCAAATGTGGTGTCGTGGCGATCGGATGGCGAGAGTTGACGGGGTGCCACGTGTGAAACGGCGAGCTACTTTGCCACTTACCCGTTTTGGATCTAATGGATATGGGCAGAGATATCTGAGTCAGGGTTTTGCAGTGATGATGGTGGGTCTTTTTAAGCTAATAGAGCAATAGTTTGCAATGTAAGCTTATAATGAACTAAGCTATATTAATATGGTTGCTGGATCGAAGATTTATATTTTGGGATGATGGATTTTACATTTTTGTTTTGTAAGCTTAATTAGGTTGTACATTGTACTTAAATAATTGTATATTTTAATGAAGGGGTAAATTTAATTGCGTATTAATTGTATGTGTTCCATAGTATTTTTTTAGTTTTATTTTTGCTTTAAATACTTGTAAATGAAGCTTCTTTACTTGTATTTGCTTAAAATCTATATTAAGAAATCTTAAAAATTTAATATGAGAGAAGTGATTAAATGCATTATAAGTAGTATAGATATAGATAGGCAAGTTTTGCAATTGAAAAGACATGCAACTTTAAAAATTGAAAGAGTTGAAAACTTATTAACTAATAGAGGCAACGCATTTAATATAGACAACAAATTTAATAAGAACTACTTAGGGCCCGTTTGGTTTGTAGATGAGTTTCGGATTAAGATTTAGATTTGGATTTGAATTTTGGATTAGGATTTAGATTTGGATTTTGATTTGATGTAAGAGAGAAAAAAAAATATTTAATAAGTTAAAACAAAAAAAAAAAAAAATATTGAAGTAGGGGTACATGGTACGTAGTACTCCATACAAATATGATAGTAGCAGCCAAAATATATGGTTAAAAATTGGGAATTGATACTCACACCACATTTTTTTATTAATGCACCACTATCTATGCATTACAGTATTGTACAGTACAATACTGTAATGCACAACTAGTGGTGCATGAATCAAAAGGTGTGGTGTGAGTATCACCTCCCTTAAAAATTGTGTTGGCTCAAAGTTTAAGAAACCAATTTGCTATACTTTCCTAGCCCCACCCGTGTGCTCGGGGTTTGTTAAAACCCTTGCAGAGGGTTATTCTGACAACTTTAAAAACTGATCGTATATACCAAACAACTAAAAACAACATTGGCATCAATCCAATAAAGCAAAAACCGGATACCAAACTGGCCCTTAATAAGAACTAATATCCGTATAGGTATATGGTGTTGATATGCACAACACACTTTTTGATTATTTCACAACTAAATCACATCAGTGATGCATACAGTATAATGTTGTTATGCATGATTGATGATGGGCACATCATTTTAAACTAGACGAGTACCCGTGCATAGCAACAGGATTTTATAGCGGCAGATAGTTTTAACGATAAAAAAAAGTTTATGAGTTATAAACGAAAAATAATAAAAGTTTGAGGATTAAACATAATGTTTTGAAACCCGGTTCGACCCGGGTTGTACAACCGCTTGAACCGTTCCGGTCAAAAAACGGGTCAATATAAACCGGATCAATCTGACCGTTGGGTAGAAAAAACAGGTCAAATTAAACCGAGTCAACCCGTCGGGTTTGAAGCGTCCCGAGTCAACCCGGTTTTCAATGTGTATTACTAGTTTTCTTTTGAAGTGTTACCATAATAGAGATTCAAAACATTCAGTTAATATAAATTTTCATTTATTGTGACGTTTTAAATTTTTCCACATTTTACATATTGACTTTTTCACTTTTTCACTTTTTCACATTGATCATTTTGCTTTTATATGTAGTATAAATGTTGTGCATATCACCCTTAATCCATATAACGTAAATGAAAGTTACCATTAATAAAAGTTTTAAAACCCCATAATATTAACATTTATAGTCATAACATGGAAAAATTAACATTATATTTATGATGTAAGATAATTTGAGGACAAAAGATTCTTTACATATCAAGGGATCAATGATACGCCTGGGCCCGAGCCCATGGCCTATTAAGGTCTTAGGGTTTTACCCTACTTTGTCTTATAAATACTCTTGTAATCATTTATGATATTCAATCAAAGTTTAAGATCAATAATTCTCTAGTTCTTCTCTTCTAATTCTTAAGGAGCTAGCACACGCTTGAAGTGGTGCCTTATCCCGATACAACCCCTAACCGGGTCGTATCAATTGGTGCTTTCATTGAGAGCTCTCGTTGAGAGGGCTTACGATTAGGGTTCCAATCCAAAAAAAAAAAAAAAAACTATTCATCGGCACTATTCAAAGGGTACTGTTCATCCGTTACTGTTCATCGCGGGTACTATTCATCAGAAAAAAAATTCTTTTTTGAGTTATTAATCGCTTGAGTATTATTCATGGCATCAGGCGGCAGCGATCACGACGCGGAATACGCACTCTCTAAGCTCTTGCAAATGGGTACGGTGACCGAATATGAGAGTGAGTTCGTGGTACTTGCAAATCAAGTAACAGGGATCTCTGAATCTTTACTTACATCGTTTTATATCTCCGGGCTTAAACTGACGTTACAAATAGAACTGTTGAGGGCAAGGCCTAGAACTTTAGGAGAAGCCTTTTCCTTAGCACATATAGTCGAGGCTCGTTTTGAGGCAATTGACGAGAAGGAGAAAGAGCATATAATTGAAAAGAAATTAGATACCATTCCATCGTTACAAAGTAAATTCGCTTCACCTGAGATTAAAAGGTCGTTAGATGCTGATGAATATATTGGTGTTGATGTGGTTAATAACGCGATAGATGGTGTTTTCAATATTGGTGGGAGTAATGAAGTTCATAGCAAGTTTGAAGAATTTTCAGAAAATAAGAAAAGTATGGAAGAGATTGTTGTGGGTGGTCGGGAATTTGAGGGTCGTTTGGATGAAATAAATTTGGGTTTAATCAAGAAGTTTGTGATTAAGATGTTGGAGGGTAGAGATGTTTTCGGAGAGAGTTTGGTTGTTTGTTGGAAGTGGGTATATCGCGAGACGAGTCGTGGGGCAGCAAAAGATGGAAGAAGGGTGTTGTGTTATGTCCAAGGCAAAGGAATACGAAAGAAGAAAAAGGTGAAGGTTGCAATTCAAAGAAGATTGTGGGATCCCGGATTACGCCGATGTTGCAGGAGGACTGGAAATGACTCAAGAAGTCCAAACGTATGGCATAAAGATTATGTCATATAATCTATCTTTATTTACGTGTCTTTGTTTAGGATTGTTTTTATGTTTATTTAGGAAAATCAATTAAGAATGTTTTAAGACAACACCTTGAGGGCAAGGTAGTTTTGAAGGAGTGAGGAATGATACGCCTGGGCCCGAGCCCATGGCCTATTAAGGTCTTAGGGTTTTACCCTACTTTGTCTTATAAATACTCTTGTAATCATTTATGATATTCAATCAAAGTTTAAGATCAATAATTCTCTAGTTCTTCTCTTCTAATTCTTAAGGAGCTAGCACACGCTTGAAGTGGTGCCTTATCCCGATACAACCCCTAACCGGGTCGTATCAATCAATCTATACTCTCCATTTATATTTGAGCTAACGGATGTGATTAATTTCAACAATTTAAAAAAACCGCTTTCATCATATTTTTTTCAAATATTAATATCTTTCAAACCGTTAATCGTTAAACGAAAAAAAAATATCTCATTGCGACGAGCATTTAATTATCTTTCTATAAATAGGCACTTTGATATACTTTCGACAAAAAAAAAATCGTATTTTTCACTTTTTTTCTTAAGTTTTTTTGTTTTTTTACGATACTGAAATTTGCATTAAAAATCATATATGATTAAGCACTAATTTGAATATCACATGTGATATTAGTGTTAAATCATATATGATATGTAATATCACATGTGATATTGGTGTAAAATCACATATGATATACATATCATATCACATGTGATATTACATATCATATATGATTTAACACTAATATCACATGTGATATTCAATTTAGTGTTTAATCATATATGATTTTTTTCATGCAAATTTCAGTAACGTAAAAAAAGGAAAAAAATGACGAAAAAACGTGAAAAAAATGTTTTTTTTCTCTTTTTTCGAAAGTATATCAAAGTGTCCGTCTACAGAAAGATAATTAAATGCTCGTCGTGACGGCGTAAATATTTTCGTTTAACGATTAACGGTTTAAGAGATATCTAGAATTTAAAAAATATGTGAAATAATAAAATGCTTTTAATATCAACAATTGATTTCTTTTTAGATAGATGGTGGAGATAAGTCCCTTGGTATGTGAGAAAATTTTGGTATGTAAAATGACTCTCCTCTATATTTATAACCATATAAATATTCATGTAAATTTGTGAAAACATAGACGAACGAATTATATATTATGTGATTTTGAGTGCAAATTATCCATATAATGATCTTTTAAAATAGACGAGTACCTATGCATAGCTTACTTTGGAATAGAGATGATCAGATGACGATTTCTTTCCTGTATTCTATATCTCATGGAAAATTCAAGAATGATCAATCGGCTTTAATGTAAAATCTTAAATAAGCGTGAATGATTCATGTCACGAAATGCTACATATGTAATAAAATTACATTAAAAAAGTTAACGAATATATCAATTGATAGATAATCAAACATGAGTGTTGCTTGAACACTGCTAACTATGACTCCTTATTTATTAGTCAGATGCTCCACCGATCTTTATTTTGGGTTGTTGATCGACGAAATCACTTGCAAGTTTAAACCTCTTATTTAAACTGCAAATTGATTGGAAAAATCAACATAGATACTGTAAAAACATATAAACCAAAGCTAAAAAACACTCAGATTCTGAATATGAACCCAACCAACCACCCCTTGGTTCACTTATTATTATTCAGCTAAAGACTTGGCAAATTATTCTTACAATACTTAAAAAGAAAACTGGAATACAAGAGTTTCTTGATCAACTGAGAGAAGTTGAGAGAGTTTAACAACTTTTTGCACAGTGATAATAAGAGGAATCACTGTGGAATGAGTACATATAGCTCCAAATAAGATCTTTGCAACTTAGTCCTCTGATACTTGCAACTAAGACTTCAGCCTTCATAGAAAGTTACAACTTTAGTCCTTATAGAAGTAGGCAGGTACACTTCATGCTTCAACAATCTAAAAATGACTTCAATGCTCATGTGTTTGAGATCCTGGTTTAAGCTTACACTCTTCAACACACCCCCATAAGCTCAAACCTGAAAAACATTCAGAAAACCATGAGTTGCACAAAATTTGTTATGATTAGTAATAGAAAGCGCTTTGGTGAACAAGTCAACAATGTTATCCTCTGACTTAACTTTTACATGCTTTATGAACCCATTAGCAATTTTTCCCTTATAAAGAACAAATCAATTTAAAAATGCTTGTTTCTTTCATGTAACACGGGATTTGTAGAAATTTGTATAGCAGAGTTGTTATAACAACTCATTTCCATATGTAACTTATATTCACCTGCAGACCAGTTAAGATCTTAGCATTCCATATCACCTCACAACAGACATTACAAATAGCCTTGTGATCTGCCTCAGCTGAGGACCTGGAAACCACTGCTTGTTTCTTACTTTTTCGAGAAACAAGACTATTTCCTAGGAACACATAATACCCCGTTACAGACCTTCTAGTAAACTTACACTTAGCCCAATCTGAGTCTACAAAGACTATCAAATCAACATTATCACTTCAAATTAAAGTGATTCCCAAACCAGGTTCGTTTTTAAGATACCTTAACACTCTAAAAGCCAATCTCAAATGAGATTTCATAGGACTATGCATAACTTGACTTATACAATGCACATCATATGAAATATCAGGTCTAGTCATAGTTAAGTAAATTAATTTACCAACTAAATTTTGATAGTTTGTAATACCAGTTAAGGGCTCATCATTACCAAAATTAGACACAACTTTCTTGGTAACTGGGTTAACCGCAATAAGAGTACTACAAGGTTTACAGCTCAGCATACCAAATTCTGACAATAATTCTGTACAATAATTTCTCTGGGTTAAACAAATACCAGAAGAAGTATCCAAAACTTCTATACCCAAAAAAAACTTTAACTTTCCCAAGTCCTTTATTAAAATTTTGTTCCAAAAAACTGTTTAAACTTATTAGTTTCATCAAGATTATTTCCAGTCACTATGATATATGAGTAAAACAAGAACAACACCTTTATCATTTTTGATAAACAATGAAAAATCATTAGGACTTTGAACAAAGCCATTTTCAATTAACACAAAAGTCAATTTTTCATTCAATTTCCTAAGTGCTTGTTTTAACCCATATAGCGACTTAACCAATTTACAAACTCTTTTATCATTTTTATCTGAAAAACCTTCTGGTATAGCCATATAAACATTTTCCTCTAATTCACCATACATGAAAGCATTATTTATATCAAGTTTAAACAAAGGGCATTGATTGTTCATAGCAATACTCAAAATACATCTAACAGACACAATTTTCACAACAGGAGAAACAGTCACAATCTTCACAACAGGAGAAAAAGTCTCCTCATAATCAAGACCTTCTATTTGATTAAAACCTTTGGCTACCAACCTAGCCTTAAATATTTCAACCTCTCAATTAGCTTTATATTTAACTTTGAAAATCCATTTATATCCTATAGCTTTCCTACCATCTGGTAACTCAGTTATTATACAAGTCCCATTTCTATTTAATGCTTCTATTTCATGATTTATTGCATCTACCCATCTGCTATCTTTGATAGCCTCTTCATAGGTAGTAGGCTCATGTATCTTATTCAGATTAGTAATAAACACAAAATTATCCAAACTTAAGTTTGAATAACTAACAACCTTATCAATACCATAATTAAGATTTTTATTAAGCACAAAATCTTTGTATTTAGAAGGTAAAGTAGTCATTCTACTAGTTCTTCTAACAGTTTGACCAACTGCTGGTTCTGGTGACTCAAATTTAGATGGTGACTCAAATATATGACCAAACATATCCAAGTCTTCACCCTCACATGTATAATCATCAATTCATCATCATTTAAACTAGTACTCTGTATGCCATCAGAAATAGTAGTTTCAGTTGCATACTCTTTTGCCCTAGTATCCTTCCTACTATAAGTACTACCAGTGATATTAGCATCAGCTGTATCAGCAATATCTGTTGTGTCAGTCTGCAAATTAGCTTTATCACTAGCAGCTTCATCTACAGTGCTGACATTATGTTTAGGAGTATTGTTATTAGGTGAAGATTTGTTGTTGATATCTGCGTTATCTCCCTTATCATCATTGGGCTCATCAGACCTAAGGCTGTTATGACTGCTATCATTTTCTTGATCAAAATAGTTTAAATCATTTATACCATTTTCTTCAAATACAAAATCTTTAGTAAAAGAATTGTTTTTAAAAGGAAATACAGTTTCATAAAACTTTACATCTCTTGAAAAAACAAATTTATTTTGATCAAGATTAAACTATTTATATCCTTTTTTTTATCAAATAACAAGCACACACTTGTCAGATCTAGCACTAAACTTATCATATTCTTTTAAAATTGTTTAAAAACATAAGCAACAAAAACACCTTAAAAGTAGGAGACTAGGTTCAATTTTATATATCATTTCATAAGGGCATCTAACTGACAACACATTAGTTGGCAACCTGTTGATTAAGTAAGTGGCAATAAGAATAGATTCAGTCCACATGTTTAAAGGTAAGCCCCCTTGAAACATGAGGGCTCTAGTAGTATTTAATAAATGCTTTTGCTTTCTTTCTACTACACCATTCTACGGGGGTGTGTAAGCACAAATGGTTTGATGAAGAATCTCATTGTTTAAGAAAAAAATTTCAAAATTTTTATTTACAAATTCTGTTCCATTATCACTTCTAAAAACTTTGATAGATTTTTCAACCTGATTCTTAATCAACTGAAAAAAAAACCAACTATATGATCAAAAACTTCACTTTTATTTTTCATAAAAAACACCCAAACAACTCTAGTGTAGTCATCAACAATAGTAAGAAAGAATCTAAAACCATCTCTACTGGTCACTTTATATGGACCCCAAACATCTAAGTGAACAAGATCACCCAAATTACTAGATTTATGATAACTAATATGAAAAGGTTCCCTAGTCTATTTAGCTTTATGACATATTTCACATGGTCCAGAAATGGTTTGATTAAGGACTTTTATTTTATTTACTAAAACTATCAAGACTTGATCAGAGGGATGTGTAACAATTCGTATTATCAGGTTACTATTCATCCTCGTATTTTTACTATTCATTCCCATATTTATTTATTTATTCATTCTCATAATTTAACCTACATTCATAATGACAAGGGAGTTTGATACTCGTCGATCATCTTTACAATATACGTCGAATTTACTAAGAACCGATTTCGCAAAACCGTGTCTAGGATTTACGTTTTGGTCTAAACGTCATTTAAACATCCCGATATGTAAATACAATATTATAAACAAGAAAAATACATGCTTTTCATATCTTACAATATTTCCACAAGTTTTGGATTTTTACGTTTTCTTATTTACGTTTTACGCGTATTTAACCTACGATTTAGGTTTCAACAAAGTTTCGCGCTCCGTTAAACTTATCACTCATTTAATATATTTTATAGAGTGTATTAACAAGTTTTAACATTTCTTAGAAGTTTTATATTTTTAAGATACCCGGTTTTAAGTTTCGCGATTTAAATAGTAATTACCGGGACCAAAACTTACTCCGTAAACACAAGATAAAGATCTAAAACTTCCTAACCTCCTCTTATTAGCCCTATGTGGAATTTTTATAAGTCACAAGGGCACTTGGCATGGTGAGGTTTGATCTTGAACAAGATAAAGGCATGCGTACAACTTAGTCTCAAAGTCTTGAACAAGATGAAGGCATGTGTCTAAACTTGGTGCCAAAGTCTTGCTCTAACCTCCTCAATCATGCTATAAAAGGAACTCACTCTCATGTCTTTCTCTTCACATGAAACGCCCAACTTATATATACAAAACACTTTCATCTTTGATCTCCAAGTTATTAGTTCTTCATCATTGTTAAAGCTCTTGTCAAGTTTTGCATGATCCTTGTTTTAGTTCTTCCATTCCTTTGGTGAATCTCCAAGATACTCAAGTATTCAAGCTTTTACACAAGTTTTAACACAAAAATCAAAAATTCACAAGAGGTGTATAAGGATTCCAAGAAGTGGAATTGTTCTTGTTCTTTGTTCTTAAGTTTTTGGTTCCCTTTTTCTCTTAAAAGGAAAAAAGTTGTAAGACAAGCTTGTGCACAATCTCATCATATATTGATTTTATGTTTTTATTATGCTATGTATTCTTGTTATGTTGATCATGTTGCATAAGAACTTAAAACACAAGAGAAAGATGTTTATGATTTTATGTGAAATCCTTATTTGTAAACTAGTAGAATAAAGTAAGTTATGCTAGTTATTTTCTCAAAATCATGAACACAAGACCCTAAATATATCCATATAGTTATAGAAGAACTCAAAAAAACTATAGCTTTTCGAATCGACTAAAACAGACTTGTGAATCAAAATTTACAACAAGTTAAAGATCAAACCCGGAAAACCTAAGCTGTAAATAACCTTATTGTCCGTATCTTTATTCACGTTTTTTAGGCCCTTCTGGTCTGAATCAGCAAATATATAAAGCATAAAAGTTGTCTGGAATGATGTTTTGCATTAGACAACGCGGGATTTTAAGCGTACAGATGCAAACAAAGGGCTAATTATAGCCAAAACTTACAAGTGTTGTTTTGAACTTAAAATTTATATTTCAAAGATTTAATTGTGATAAACTAAGTTTCTTCCAAGCTTAAAGACTTATCAAACTTAAACACATTTTTCAAAAATACATTGTATAGAATTCTAATAAACTTTTCTATGTTTACTTGACTTTCGAAATAGTGTTTTTCACATATAAAACTGATTTTACTATTCATAACTTGTAAAAACTTATAAACTCTTATAACTTGTTTAAATTCTTTAAACATAAACAAACTAAATTACAAGCCACGTAACTATTTTAAACACTTATATGCAAAATATACGTTTTACTATTAACATAACATGTTAGCATGGAGTTTCATGTGAGGGGCTTCTTCGGGGTGAACGTATTGACGAGTTGTTGGATTTACGATTTAAAGTGTCCTAGCTCATCGTACGTTTACTACATGACCTATCTATATCTATACTACTTATAATAGAGGAATGAATCTCTCTCCTCATGGTCTTAAAATTAAGACTTACAAAATACAAAGCCTATTGTACAATACATAATGCACTATTAATGATCTTTCTCATCAATCTTAATTTTAAGACTTACAAATTTTAAAGCTTAATGTACAAAATACAAAGCACTATTAATGTGGTCAAGATATTTAATGTAGTTAATTAATTAACTCGTCAATAAATACAATTAATGCAGTTATTAAAACACCCCTTACACAAGAAATACAAATTTTCAAGCATATTGTACAGCCAACTTAAACATAATTCCTGCATTAAAATGTCACCAATACAAATAATAAAGAACATTATACAAATATTCAAGCCCGAACGGGCAACGGTCCAAATGGGCCCGAGCCCGAACGGGTACGATCCAAACGGGCACGGGCCAAACGGGGTCGAGCCCGAGTGGGCACGGGCCAAACGGGCACGAGCTAAACGAAATTCTTGAAATCCGTAAATTTATTATCAAAAAGAACATAATAAACTGGGCACGAGCTAAACGAAATTCTTGAAATCCGTAAATTTATTATCAAAAAGAACATAATAAACTAAAATACATGATTCACCGGAAAATTTTATTTCAGGGTATCCTCCGCCGCAACGCGCGAAAACCCTGCATTAAATGTCACTAATACAAATAATAAAGCACATTATACAGATATTCAAGCCCGAACGGTAAACGGGCAAAATGAGCTTAAGCCCGAACTGGTGCGGGCCAAACGGGATCAAGCCCGAACGGGCATGGGCCAAATAGGCACGGGCCAACGGGCTCGAGCCCGAACGGGCACGGGCTAAACGAAATTCTTGATATTCGTAAATTTATGTCAAAAAGAACATAATAAACTAAAATACATGATTTATCGGAAAATTTTATTTCAGGGTACCCGCCGCCGCAACGCGCGGGTACCCGGCTAGTGAATTATGATAGCCCGAACAGTGGTACACTATTTATTTAAACATATTTTCATAAACCAAACCGTTTTTATAAACAACATACCCGAACATTATAAACTACCATGTACAACATCATGGTCAATATAACGACTTACATAGGTCCGTTCATATTTTCACATCATTATTTCCAAAACGTAATACGCAACATCTTATTCTAGGTTGCACGTAGAAGTTTTCACGACTTATCCATCGATTTCATTATTTACTTAACATCAATAACTCGTGTTGATTTCATAGCGCTACCTTTTACTCTTTTAAACTGTTCTTACAAACACTTGGGGGGAGATACATGTTATTTTTACTCGAACACAACTACTTGAAACTGTATGCTTATCTGAATGTTGTATTAGCACTAAGTTCCATTATTGCCAACTTAAGTCCCTACATCATGAGTCATTAATCATAAGTGAGTGAACGTGAATAATGTGGATATGCCTATTGGGATTGACGAAATCGTTTGTTTGACCAAGTCCGGAAAACAAACGCACTATATTTGAGAACTTTAGGTATGACGGTAAATTACCTACTAAGGCCACTATTATATCAATTCTTATTGATTTACTGTTAACGTTTTGGTTATCATGAGCTTAATGCAATAATAACTGTTTTGTTTTCAGACATAGGTAATAAAAATTACATCAAAAAAGTTTGTTGAATAGAACAAATATATCAATAGATAGATAATCAAACATGAGTGTTGCTTGAACACGACAAACTATGACTCTTTATGTATTAGTTAGATGTTCCACCGATCTTTATTTTGGGTTTTTGACGAAATCACTTGCAAGTTTAAATCTCTTATATAAAACTGCAAATTTATTGGAAAATCCAACATAGATATGAAATAAATAAATGAGCACATAAGAAAGTTTGAAACCACGAGTCATATAGAAAAAGTAGTACATGTATCATAAGTAAACACACTTTCATATACGAAGTCAATCAGCAACCTACATATTGATTTCGGCTTGTAAACATGAACATTTTAACAACAAACTTAAAAATGTTTAATAGTACATGCTACATAGCATGAACAAATAAACATAGAACCAAGTTGTAATCAAACGAAGATGAACACGTACCATATATAAGGCAATGACTTATGAATTTTTATATTTGTAACAAAGCTACTCGAAATCAAAGATATAACTTATGAATACAGAAACATTACGCTAAACACTTAATCAAAATATCATTATAACTATCTCCTGCTAGAAAATCTCGTTGCTATGCACAGTGGCGGAACTTGGCCATTTATTTTGGGGGGGCCGAATCGAAGATTTATTTATAACCTCAACTAAATTACCCCTAAAACCTACAATATTTACATTAAGTGTCGTAAATTTTGGGGGGGCCGGGACCCTCCCCTGCCCTCATAAAGGTCTGCCCCTGGCTATGCACGACTACTCGTCTAGTTGAAATAAAAAGTGTATTAGATGAAGCAATAATCATTTCAAAATGTTTTGAATTTGACATTGTTATTTTCAGTATGCAATGAATTCATTTTTTACATGGTACATATAAAAGGAATAATTAAATGTTTCATATTAAGGCTATGTATGGCAACGAGGCTTATGAGGTTATAAGGGCTTAAACTTTTAAAATAAGTTTTGTTTATTATACGGCTTTATAGAAGCTTTTATAAGCCATAAGCCTCCATAAGCTCAATCCTATTGAAAAAGGCTTATGGGAGCTTATAGCTAGTCAAATTACTTAAATATCTTTCGAAATGTAATGGATTATCACGTAAAAGCTGAAAATATTTGTGAATTTAATTTAATGCGTTTTTATATGATTTTTATTAATAAGTTTCAGCTCCAACTAATTCGTCAAACAGTTTTATAAAAATATAAACTTCAGCTTTTGGCTTATAATATAAGCTCTCAACCCAGCCCCAGCCTATTTCGCAAAACATACCCAAGTAGGACAAAAGTTACGTTCATCACACATAGGCTGTGTTTGGGAAATGGGCTTTTTGGGGCTTACGGGGCTTAAACTTTTAAAATAAGTCGGCTTATAAAATAATCTTTATTTATTACACGGGCTTATGGAGCATATAAGCCTCCATAAGCCCAAGCCCATTGAAAGAGACTTATGAGGGCTTATGACTAGTTAAATTACTTAAATACCCTTAAAAATATAATGGATCATCACGCAAAAGCCAAAAATATATCTGAACTTAATTTGATATATTTTTTGTGATTTTACATTAATAAGCTTCACCTCCAACTAATTCGCCAAAAAGCTTTATAAAAATATAAACTCCATCTTTCGGCTTATAATATAAGCCCAAGCCTCAGCCTCAACCCCAACTCTAGCTCAATCTCGAGCCCCAGCCCCCACTCCCAGCCTATTCTGCCAAATATACCCATAAACGATTAATGTAGTAAGTCTGATACATTTTCAAATGAATACCTAGCCTCTTACGTAAACTAACATGCTTTTGGCGTAAACTGGGTGTGGTGAATTATTTTTGCTATGGGTGTGCATGGTTCTCCGTGGCGTGAGATGAGGTAGGAAAATGCGCGATAAAGCGCGCTTAGGCGGTAAGACGTGGCAATTTTTTTATTCAACTCTGATAAATTTTTTCAACTAAAAAATATTACATGTAAGGATAGTTTATTAACCTTATTTATTTATGTACTAACGGTTTTTGTAAACTCGATATATATTAAATATGATATAAAGATATAAATATTTCATATTTTGTGCCGCCTTATGCCCCGCCTTATGCCACATCTTTAAAACGCAAAAAGTTTCGCTTTGACCGCTAAGACGTGTGACTTGGTCATGCCGCCACCTCACCTATTTATAACCTATGGGTAGGGCTGAACAAAACCGACCGACACCCGAAAGCCGACCAAAAACCGACTGAACCCGACCTTCCCGATACCGAACCGAATGTAATCAGGTCGGGAGTCGGTTTGCATTTTCCTGGTAGTCAGTTTCGGAACAGGTCGATTTCGGGTCGAGACGAGCCGAAAACCGAGAAAACACAACCAAAATCAAGAAAACCGACCGAACCCGACTTGTCGGGACTGTCCCAATACCGAACCGACTATATTCAGGTCGAGAGTTGGATTGGGTTTTGCAAGAATTGATTTCGAGCTGTGTTAGTTTCGGGTCGGGACCCACCCAATGCACACCCCTACCTAGAGCTGGCATAACAGGTCACACGAACCTGTTAAGACACGAACCTGTTAAGACACGAAACTGTTAAGGTCAAACACGAACACGACCTGTTAGCTTATCGTGTCAATTTTCTCAAACACGAACACGACACGAACTTTAACAGGTTAACCTGTTAAAGACCTGTTAAGAACCTGTTAACAGGTAACATGCATAGAAAGAACTATAGAGTATAGACCCACAGAAACATACAAAACATTATCACATCACAAATCTTAAGTCTTAACTAATACATAATGATAATAAACCTTAACATTACAAAAGTTCACAAATCTTTAAGTGTGTCGGGAATCGGGATTGTTCACAAATCACATATAAACAAATCACAAATTAAACGTTAAAATGTTACATAGTACTAGCTAACATTTGCAAGAGTTATTGACTGATCCAACCCTCGAACTTCCAATGATTTCCTGAGTTTAACCGCTAAACCTTTTCTGCAATTTTTTAACTCGACTTCTTCAAAGTAATGTTTGAACCCTAGTCTTTTTTGTTTAACAAAGTAAATACATAAACATGTTAGTAACGTGTAATGGTATGTAGTCGTTTTCAAGGGAAAAACAACTCTTTCAAATTTTCCTTATTCGATACTCGGATTAAATATTTGTTTTAACTAATAATCCTTGATGATAAGTTAACAAGATCAGGTTAGTTATTTACCTCGTCCGTATCGATTTTCAAGGATTGAGCAGACGTGCGTAGGGCGCGTGATGTATGGGATCGGAAAGAGGAGAAGGAGAGGGTTGTTTTGGTGAGGGCGGTGAGGTGAGGTGACCGACGGTGGAGTGGTGGTGTGTGGTTTAAGGCTGAAGCCGGCGGTGTTAAGAGGGAAGAGAGAGAGAGTAGCTGAGTAGGGTATTTTTCTTATTTCTAATGAGTTAACTATGGGGGAGGCGGATCTATATTGATTAGGGTATTTTTATTTTAACAGGTACTTAACAGGTCTAACAGGTCTGACCTGTTAAGACCTGTTATGTTAACAGGTCTTAACAGGTCAGACCTGTTAAGACACGAAACCTGTTAAAGGTCAAACACGAACCTGTTAAAACCAGGTCGTGTCGTGTCGTGTTAACAGGTTTCGTGTCAAAATTGCCAGCCCTACCCCTACCTGTGGTGTGTGTTTTAATGAGCGCCATTTTCAAATTTTAGGAGTGAAAAAAAGGCCCAAACGTAGAGGTCAAATAGAAAAATGTATTCTTTTTAGGGGTAATTATGAGAATGCATCTTTTGCTCAAGGTGTCATCACTTTTTAGGAAAAAAGTTTGGGTATTTCCAAAATAAACCTTGAGACTTGCGACTTTTCTACTTTTCATATAAGCATGACAAGTGTCCTTCGAAGTTTGTGTACCCAATCATAATTTTAACTAAATTGTCTATTATACCCTTGTCTTTTAGTACAGCGACCAAATCTCAGCGACTTTTTTAAGAATCTTGCGAATTTTTTTTTGTCTTTTAGTAAAAAAAGTCAAAGTTACTAAAATATTTTTTTATACTTTTCGCTCCTTCCCAATGCTGAGCGACTTAAGCGAAATAATATTAGCGACTTTTTTACTTTATACTTTTGTACCTTTTAGTACATTTTTACACTTTTCAAAATTATAATTTTAACTAAATTGTCTATTATACCCTTGTCTCTTCCATTTCTACCAATTATTTTTCTCATTCATTCCCTATACATTTCCACCAATTATTGTTTCGGATTGCATTCACAAAACAGATTATGGCTCTATTAATGGATTACTCGTCAATGATGCCATCATTCTACCAGCCATGAAAAAACTAATGAATTGAATAAATGAAAATCAAAACTACTAGTTTCTTTCCTTTTTTGTTTGTTGTTTGTTCTATGCTTCTTTACAATTTGTACATTGAAGTCTCGAATTTGAAAGAATCAAATTCATCATCTGGAACGTCTAAATCTTAACCAATAAGGTTCTCTAGAAGGGGATCTAGTTGGTGTTGGTGGAAGGTGGAGTTCCTCTGCGTATATAGCCTGATGGCGGCTGTTGTTGTTTGGCAGCGGTGGAGCAGAGGGTGCCCACCTGTCTTCAGCTGGCTCTGATCGAAAAAAAGAGGTTGGAGTCACTGGAGGTGGTGGCGGACGTCCCTCCCTAGAGTCTTGATGATTTTGCAACACCTGTGAAATAAAAAAGATCATGAATTGGCATACTAACAGCTTTATAAAAAAGATCATGAATTGGAATACTAAACAGCTTTATGAATTGGCATACTAGCAGTGGTTTAGTAACACTAGCAGTGGAATGAAATATACTAGCAGTGGTTTAGTAACACTAGCAGTGGTTACCAAAATATACTAGCAGTGGTTTAGTAACACGTAGCAGTGGTTACCAAAATATACTAGCAGTGGTTTAGTAACACTAGCAGTGGAATGAAATAAAGTAGCACATGGTATTTGTATGATCAAAACAAAAGGAATAAAGGATATATACCTAAATCTGATTCACTTCGTGCATGCTTAGCTATATCTTCAATCGTTACACTATTCACACACCCTAACGCCAAAAAATGTAATAAGCACAATTCAGAATGTCATTGGAATAATTGAAGGAGCAGAAGAACCCGATAGCATTCTTTAACTGGGTGCACGCGGAGTAATATGGCTAGTATCGAGTAAAAGACTTTACAATGTGATAGCTTGCTTAACCAAGCAAAATTTATCCTCGCCCCTTTGCTCGGCGGAGGTATCCAACTGAACAATGTCATCATTGCGTTCGTCAACAACCACATCATTCAACTCTTCAATAGATGATCCACCAGAGAGTGGTTCAGCTACAAATTTTGATGTATCTGCATCCTCGTAGGAGGTAGATCCCACTGAGTGTTCTAGCCGGTGGAGGGCTTTGGCTGTTTGTTCATCAAAAATGGTTTTCTTCATGTCCGACCCCATCTGAACATACAAAATAGCCACTACCTTTAATATTGTATCTCTTTATGACATAAATGAAAGTTCTTATAGAACAAACATATCTACTGCAATATGGGTACGTTTGTGATTTAATGATACGAACAATGGTGTCCATATTTATGCATGTATATGTGTGCATACACTGATATGAAAATTAATATACAATCAAACTACACGATATAGGACTGATAACTATAATGATGCACTATGGTATGATAGACGTTATTCTCAAAATTAATATAAATAAAAGCCAATTCGCGAACCTGGGATAGGAGTGCATATAATGGAAGTGTTATATAGCTACACAAGAATAAACTTCCGACCCTACGTATATAAAAGACAAATAGATATTACTCCTTGTAGAATGAAAATTCCAATGTTGCTAATATGGCCAATTTCATAAAAGAAAATTCTTACCCAATAACAAGTTTTACAATCAAGAGTCGTATATCATCATTGACGCATGAATTGATGCCAAATTCATACTGCACAAGCACAAGAAAACAGTTTTGGTTACCAATGGCTCAAAAACCGAGTGATCAAAAAATAGAATCTATAAAATAACACTAGAAGGCAGATTTATACTATACCCATATCCACAAGAAGTAAGTTATCTGAAAAGCATTCTGTGAGCACAAAAGAAGCAATAAAACAGTTACTGAAATGAGAATGAAGAAATATCAAATGAGATTCCGGAAAGTAATTAAGTACCTGAAGAGAGCAAAGTGTATGAGATGAAGCAGTAGGCGAGGCCTTGAGAACCAAAAATATTTATCGGAGGACAGTACAAGCGGATCCCCTTGGACGACTGCATGTCTTTGGGAGGTATCTAGAGCCATTTTTGTCAAGATGACTTGAAGTTCTGTTCCAACAGCTAGGATTATCTGCAGAGCCAGATGAAATGCAATAATATAGGTCAAGAGTCATTTTTTCCTAATTAATGTTAGAAATAAAATCTGTAACTTACGATTAATGGAATAAGTGACGCCCAAAATATTACCCGCCATCCTGCAAGAAAATTATTTTTTTTGTATAGTTTGAGAAGTCGTGAATATATTCTCGTACAAATTCAGATTTCATTTTAAAGTCTATAGAGGGGAAAAATGAACGTTCTTGTTGAGGTATTGAAATAAAGGGAGTAGTGACAAACCATTAACGTTTAGAAGACAGAAGATCACAAATGATGCCCATAGTACAGGACTGCCAACATTTTAACCGTTAATGCAGATGTAGAAGATAATAATATGGAAGAATGATGTGATATACTTTTGGAAGTTAAACTTATTAACCGTTAATGCAGATGTAGAACATTCATTTACCTGATTCCCACGACAACTTGGAAATCATCCTCCAAGGACCGTTTGATATACTTTTGGAAGTTAAACTTATTTCCTGAAGCTAAATGAAGCTGAAAGATTCAAACAGTTCATGTAAGACAGGAAAAGTACAGAACATTAAGAGTAAAGAAGCAAGAGAAAAAGTCTCACATTTATGAATGCGTTTCGTAAGGTCAAATAATCAGATCTACGAATGGACCCGAAAAATTGACGAAAGAAACAACCCTACATGAAAGAAGCTAGCTTGCATAAGAAAAAGACGTAACAAAAATCTACTATTTACAAGAAGATCTAATCTATTCTCAAGCATTTACAATGTAAAAGATGACAGGAAGTCGAGTCCAAGAACTAGTATGTGCTCTTACGAAAGACGTCTCATGGGTAAGCCTGATTTGTGAAGCATCTGTAATTTTATCATGTAAGAACAAATAGATATAACTTCTTGAAATGTAAAGTGTTATCAAATTATTAACCTATATACCGGTAGGATACGTATAGTCAGGGGACAAAGTCTCCGCTTCCCAGTGCTTCCAACCCCGAGTCTGTAGGGCAAAAAATTCGTACTCAAATCCTAATTATCAAACTTGTAAAACATCCAATTTCACCAAAACACAAAGATGTCTGCTCTCTTCTCAGTGAAATAAATTCTATAATCGATACTATTACTTAAATTCTTGACCATAGTAAAAAACTTGAAATTTGATACTCCGTATATAACTCATTATGACGTAAAGAATAAGACAAGTGTCGATGCTAGTTAAGATATTGTACCTTTAGTCTACCAAGAATCATAGTAATGGCGCTGAACACAACATGAAATATGGCAAGAAAGAATATGAGGATGTGCAACTGATGTAGCCCATCAACAGTTATAATTGATGCTTTCCCCTATAAATAAAATCTCAAAATTAAAAGTAGTGAACGTTCCTCTTGCACGTTGTTTTATTAAGATGATATTTCTGACTTAATGATGATTAAGATACCTTCTTGCAACTGGATGCAGAGGAGTCAGCCAGAGATCTACCGTGCTCGTACCATAGAAGCACTCGGTGGCTTTCTTCTTTCACGGGTTTATCTCTCTTGGCACACGGCAACATTGTATCAGCAACGCTAACGGGTAAGCATATTTTTGCAATGTAATACTGACTAAAAGTCAGTATTAATGAGATAAACCCAAGAATCCATTAGCCCATCATGTGCCAGGCCATGGTCCTGGTCTTGGTTTTCGTTCTGGTCCAGGTTGTGAGTCGTGCTCTTAGCCTGGTTCACAAGTGAAACGCGTCTAGCCTTTCGTTGAGGTTCATTGTTTTCACTAGCGAAGTGATTTTCACTTTCTTCCCAGTTATTATTTACTCTCTTTTTTATTTGTTTGACCCGACAAGTTTTCTTCTGTTTTAGTGAAACATTTGTCATGGATCGGTTTACGACATCAATAGCTTCTTGATTTCCGACCTGAAAACATTTAAAGTCAAACAAATAGGTTTTTAACCTATAATTTATTAAGATGTTCTCACAATCATCAGTCCCTGTAAATTACCACGTGTCCTGTTTGTTACATAGTTTATGGTAACCATCATCTTGTACTCAAATTTGTTTATAGTTAGTGTCAAACAAGAGGTAGATATAAGTGTACTTTGACCTTAAAAGTCAGGCCACGACATGAAAGCTTACCTCATCCCAGAGTCCATCAGAAGCCAAGACTAGATACTCTAAGTCATCTGTCAATGGTAAAATCTCGGTCTCGGGTTCACCAAGCACCCAATCTTTCAAATGAGAATCGCCGATGCTTCTTGAGACAGCAAGTACACAATGAACCCTCCATGTCCCACGATGAAGCTCCACATACCCGCCCTAAATCACAGACACAAATAGAATCATTGGTTTCATTATTTTCTCAAGAACAAGCTACAAGTTGAGTAACATGTCAAAAGGGGCATCTTTAGTACGATCCATAACGGGCCAGCTTGAATTCACCCACTAACACCTTTTGTCCATTTTTGATAAATACTTAATGTCTTGATTATGATTAACAAAGTAGCTAAATACTTGCATAAAGTGAAAATATTAGGTGTACAAGACTTTGTACGACTTCCTGTTAAGCATGTTCCTCTTTTAGCTTTGACTTGACCCGTTTGGGATCAACCGCAACCAAAATCCACCCATTTTAAGGTAATTAGTTAAAGTTGCCATCTTTACTACCTAGTTTTATTGGCTGAATTTGTACCTTATCTTGTATCCTTTTACGTTCATCCTCATGTGATGCTTTGTGATCATTCGTTAAAGTGTCAGCCTTTCCTTTTCTGGAAAGAACAACTCTACAATCTCCTAAGTTCGAGACAACAAGTTCCTTCCCTTTGACAAGGGTCGTGACACAACAAGCGCCACTCTCTAATCCTTGTAAGTCGTCACCACATACCATTCAGTTTTTCTATGCAACTTTCATTTTCACATTCTGAGTCAAACATATGGCTTCACATATTCATCATTAAGATAGATTTAGTTACATGTTAGTTAAAGTCAAGCTAACTAGTAACGGTCTTACTACGGATGTTAAATTGTTAACCACTAGACAAGTACACGAAAATTTATTCTGATGGATATATAATATCGCAAGTTGAAAAATGGCCATTTCAAGTATGACCAAGTCTAGATCTTGAAATAGTAAACATATATGTGAACAACTCCTAACAACACTTGTACTTAAATATAGATTATTAGAACTATTCAAATGTTGTTCAACAAATAACTAAAATTGCTTGACAAGTAGCATTATTTGACTCATGAATATGAAAGCCTTCTGGAATGTAAACGGAATGTTTTAGATTCCCAGCCATACTTTATAAGACTGCATGTTTTTGAACAGCAAAAGTGTCCGCATCAAGGACTTTTTATTTGCATTTACATCTCCATAATTTATCGCAAGTTGCTTATCCTAGCAAACTATGGGGTGTTTGGATGTGTGTTTCAGAAGTGACTGCCTAATTTTTATTGACCATAATCGCATAATCAGTTGTAATAAAATGCTTATAAGAGGCAAACCTCCAAACTAGATAACTAAAAGCAGAATTCCTTTATCTGAACATAAAAAACTGATATAATCCAATTTAAACTTTTTGGCATTTTTATTAAGTATGAGTATGTGAAGATAGCTAATATGAACACATTAACACGAAAATCCAAACCTGTTTAAGGAATTCATCATCTGTTTTCATGAATGCGGCTTTAACAACTTCTTCTGTTGCTGCATTCTCAGAACAGTTCTCCAACATCTCGAATACATTCGTGTGCAGATTCTTGGATACATAATCTGCAGCTTTGCTACCTCCATGTCCATCATAAACACCAAAGAACCCCTTATTTCACAACCAATTATAATGAATACATTACAAAATGATTTCCGGTTTCAACTTTTATTAAACAAACTAATTTACATGAATTACAACTTACGGATTCAACTTCTTTCATCACCATATCTAATCTACCAAACTTAAGTATATGTCCGAATTAGTTTATACAAGATCCAGTCACATTATAATCACAGCTTTTCCATCATAATCACCTTGAGTTATGTGTACCTACAGAACGATAAAATGAATTAGCCACTAAAGAAAGAAAAAATTTATGATATAAACGGCTAAAAAAGTATTTGCAACATCCCATATAATATTTTTGACATGTACGCCTGTTGAGAATGTGAATAAAGTATCATATGATCTATGTAACCTCAGAAGCTTACCTGTTGTGGTGCATTATAACCACTGGGAACTGCAAAAACTTTATTATCAAGAGGAATGTCAACTGATGGCCACTCTGAACGGATGAAACTGCTAGTAACACCAGCATAGGCATTGTTCATAAAACTGAACAAAACACAGCCGATTAGCAGAAACTGAGGTATTATGGATCCCATTTTCTTATCCTTCAACCTTATCGTTGATCAACCAGCTCAAAGCAGCCCCAAACAGTTTAAACTGAAAACAAAGACTATCCCGCATTTAGCAAAATTTAAAGAAATATACCTTCTCGAACACATACTGGTCCAACTTTGAAATATTGTAACAAAATATATTAACAAACACAGTAATGCAACAGCAAGGTTTTCAATAGAGTGACAAACTTCTAATGCAACCCAAACGACTATTTTTAGCTTAATTTTAGCTCGCCGACACCAACAAGAATGCTATACTACCTTCTCTTTCCATCCAAATGAACATCAGTTCCATGAGTGCATGACCCGAAATATACTAAGGGGGCGTTTGGATAACTTATCTTGCGGGCTTATGGGCATACTTAACTTTGGAAAAGCCGAAAAGCTTACTTTTTACAGCTTATCAACTTTAAACCGTTGTTAAAAGAAAAGCTTATGGGCATACTTAACATCTGAAAGATGGACGAACAGACACTGCCAGAATATTTTGGTTAGTGGCATAAAGATGGACACTGACCAAACCACTGCTAGTATATTTAGGTAACCACTGCTAATTTATTTTATTCCAATGCTAGTGTTACTAAACCACTGCTAGTATATTTAGGTAACCACTGCTACTTTATTTTATTTCACTGCTAGTGTTACTAAACCACTGCTAGTATATTTAGGTAACCACTGCTACTTTATTTTATTCAACTGCTAGTGTTACTAAACCACTGCTAGTATATTTAGGTAACCACTGCTACTTTATTTTATTCAACTGCTAGTGTTACTAAACCACTGCTAGTATATTTAGGTAACCACTGCTACTTTATTTTATTCCACTGCTAGTGTTACTAAACCACTTCTAGTATATTTAGGTAACCACTGCTACGTTTCTCGAAACCACTGCTAGGTTCTTGTCGTTACCACTTCTAGCTTGTTTTGATTCTACTGCTTGTGTTTTGATTCTTGCAAGTTGAATAAGTTTTCCTATCAATAACTTCGAGAAATTAAACTTCTAATCAATATGGGACTCGCACTATTGCATACTAAGTCCACACATCAATTGGTGATAATCGAAGCTCATTTACACAACAATCGGTGTAAATGAAACCCTAATTATTATATGTATATTAAAATTAGAGAAATAATACCTTCGGCGACGGTGAATTGACCGGAGATGGTGAGATAACCAGAGATGAAGGTGTTGATAGCCGGAGGTGAAGGTGTTGATACCGAATGCGGTGATGGTGGCCGGAGGTGAAGGTGATGATAGCCGGAGTTAGGGGTGTCAAATGGGTCGACCCGACCCGACCCGAACCCGACCCGAACCCGATAAGGCCTTATAGGGTCGGGTTGATTCGGGTCCAACTTAGCTTATCGGGTTTATCGGGTCAACCCGATAAACCCGATAGCCTTATAGGGTCGGGTCGGGTTAGGGTTTTATCGGTTTAGGTGTAGGGGTGTCGGGTTAGACCCGACCCGACCCGATTAGACCCGAACCCGATAACCCGATTTCTTATAGGGTCGGGTTGCGGGTTATATTTCTAAAGGTCGAAACCCGATTCAACCCGACCCGATAGAGGCTTATCGGGTCGGGTTGACCCGATTGACACCCCTAGCCGGAGTTGATGGCGGCTTGAGAGGTTTTATTGAGGGGAAATAATGCCAGGAGTATTCTTTTTATCGACTTTTTTATTCTTGGGTCATAAAAAGTTTCAGTCATTTCTCTTGTAGTATGAATTGGTAGCAGTTGCCGATAACAGTTTTAGTTTCGTAGTTTTTAGTTTAAAAAGTGAATTGGTAATGTCAGTTTGGTTTTGTTAAAGAAAAGAAGATGCTCAACATGTAAAAATATTTAAGGGTATAATAGTCATTTTAATTTAAAAAGTATTTAAAAGTTATGTAAAAAAAATATAAAAATACAAAAATACAAAGTTAAAAAAGGAGCTCAAAGTAATTCGCTTAAGTCGCTCAGCATTGGGAAGGAGCAAAAGGAATAAAATAATACTTTCCAAAGTTTGACTTTTTCCTCGAAAATATAAAAAAATAAAATCGCTCGAATATTAAAAAGTCGCTGGATATAAGTCGATTATAAATCATAGGGATGAAAAGGTAATTTCAATGATTGGGTTCCAAAAAGTGTCAGGACACTTGGCACTCTTAGATTGGAAGAAAAAAGTCGCAAGTCTCAAGGTTTATTTTGGAAATACCCAAACTTTTTTCCTAAAAAGTGATGACACCTTGAGCAAAAGATGCATTCTTAGAATTAGCCCTTCTTTTTAAGGGTACTTATTTATTTATTAAGGTAACCAACTTTCAAATTGTGTCATTTAGTATAGTTATTTACTCCCAAACTGGTACTAGGTTATATCTCATATTTTTAAATTTATTTTATTTTCTACATGGCATCCACTTAAAGTAATTATAACTTATTCGTTACATAATATAAAAAATATGACAAGTTAGATACATTTATAAATGAAAAATGTGAATTTTTTTCTATTTATTTTTTTATTAATTTATTTTTTTTAAGAACGGCGGCAATTTATTAAAAACTAGCAAAAGCTAGAGAGGAAATTACATGGAAGAAATATACATAAAAGGGTTTTGCAACCAGTCTAATCAACTAAACTTAAGCTTAGGATTTCTAGATAAAATTCATAAGAAAGATTGCGAAACAATTGAATCCCAAAGCAATGACTTTTTAGGAAGAGAGCTAGAAAAGACCAAATGATTGTGAAAGCTCCAAATAGACCATAAGAGCGTACCTCTAACCCTTTCAAGAAACAAACGCACATATAAACGGATAAATCGGTTAGATACATATAAACGGATAAATTGTCAAAAAAAGATGATGACATGAATGATAACAAGTTTCATTTGGCAAAATCGGTTGTGGAGTTAAAATAATACACTAAAGTGACGAAATTTAAAATTTTAGTACCTGAACATGCAAAAGTTTTTATTCGTTACACAAAACTGAAAAATGTAACAAGTTACATACATTTTTAAATGGTTCCTTCGTTTTAAGACATATGATGAGAATTATTTACATAAATAATGTCATTCTTCTAGTATACTTATAAAAAAATTCTTTGTTTTTATTCATAATAATTAATATCACTTATAAGTTTATACATCAAACATAAATTTAAAGGCCTAAAAATATTAGAGGCCATGTCGATCCTTTACTTTGCTCACCGTCAAAGATGACCCATGTGTTTTGTATAACGTGAATTGTGTGAGTCGTATGTGTTTTTTTCTCTTTACTATATGTGAAATAAAATAATAGTGAGACTTTAACTCAATCAAACGACTCAAAGCTCACGACCCAACAAGCTACAAAGTCGTGACACAACTACTTAAAAAGAACACAACACCACTAATGTGAGCTACGACGCCATCGGCTTACGAAATACCGACCAGGACCACGCTTACTTATTTTGAACACCATCGAACTGAAACCATGATACACATAAGATACCGGGTCCCAACAGGTCCATTATGCTTTGATTAATATGTATCACAAAATATGAGTGAGAACATATATTAAATGGCTTACCAACATTCACAAGAATATTAAAAAGTGCTGGTACGGGGGCCCAACGTATTAACTATCTCCATACTCAAAAGATGAGGTTTAGATTCCTTTTTGTTTTCTTGTATCTGTAATCTACACTTTTAGTCTAACCAACTTGACGATCATTCGGACATAGCTTAGGCCAGTAATGGTGATCTTAGATTATGTTTATTGGGTGGATTGACAACCCAATCTTAAGGAAATAAATACAAAATGTTGTATACAACCAAGATCAACAACCTAGATCACTTGGCAACCCAAGATCCTCAACCCACGATCTGCCTTTTTTTCTTTTTTTCTTTTTTTTTTAATATTTAGTATTTTATATTGTTATAAAAAATTAAAAAAATATATATCAAAATTTATATTTTTTTTATATAAAAAAATAATATTATATGCTAGGTTGGGTTGTTGATAAATGGTAAAAAAAAATATAGATGGGTTGAATGTATTGTTGTATAGGTGGAGGAAAGAAAAAATAATATTTTATTAAAAGATTGCGTTGTAATAGATTGTCGATAAAGATAGTCTTATAGGTGATCTGATCAGTCTGTCATTTCAGCTTCATTTTTTTGTTTTTAAAAACTAAATACATAATCAAATTACTGTAACGAGCATGTTACCCACCGCGATGCGGCGGGGGCATTTTATTAACCTTTTTGATTGAGTGTTTGCAAGCATTTGGTGAAGTCCAGCGTGTGGACAGGGACACAGTTGTTGGTCTTGATGCTGTTGTTGATGGGATACGTGGTGGGATAGCAACGAAGAATGTCTGATGATTAGTGGTAGTGGACATAGGGCTTAACAGTCTTTTGGGTAACTCGTTTGTGGCGATGGAAATTAGTAGTAATCGTTTTTGCTTTTGATGTATGTGTTTTTTTCCTTTCTTTTAAGTAGGTTTTTGTTATGCTTTTTATGCAATGTATGTTTGCATCTGCAGTAAAATTGGTGTTTTTTGTTACCATTTATGCACGCTTACCACTATTGCAAAGCATGTTTTGTCATGTTTTTGAGACTGTTGATAATGGAAGATAGCATGCTTGTTTCATTTTTTTTTATAAGTATTACTTCAGCCCTTTCTAAATTTGTTATTGTTTTTGTTCTGGTGTTGGTTGTTGTATGTAAACATGTCGTATAGGGACTGTTTGGAAGAGCTTAGCTTTGCGTGCGATAGTGATGAGTTAAAGGATCAGATGTGTTTGTTTTTTGAACGGGAAGTGATCGCGGCACGTGATTGGGAGGCTATGGTCCGGTCACACTGTTTTGAGATTGGGGCGCGTATCAAATACTTGGAAGACCTTATTCAAGAGGTTTTCCAAGAAGGTGCAGACGTTGTTGCAACAACCTCTGACACGTATTTAAGGCAGCTGGAAGCCCGTGAGCGTGCAAAGCAGGTTGCATTTCAGGCAATGGTACGCGATGCACATGCTGCTCTCCGTGCAGCTGCAGGATGCATAAATAGCATTAGGGTCCTTTAATGTTGTTGTGTGTCTGTGTTAGGAGGTACTTTGGTTATCCAGGCGGTTGTAGCCTTTTTATTATATGTTTTCAATGTTTATGTACAACCTTATTTTCGATGTAATGTTTTTATTTAATAAAAGTTTGTGTGCTGTTGTTGTTTATTCGTTGGTTTCTTGGCTTATGATTAGTATTATTTTTTTTTTCAATTCAGTGTTGTAGTGCAGATAGTGTCTTTTTTTGCGGGACGGGGGTTAATTATAATCTAACCATGGCTTTATACATAACATTTATACATAACATTGACTACATAATTTTTTGCTGCCTGTTGAATACAGCTTAGTGGATACAAAATTTACAGGCAGGCTGCTTGGTGTCACACGCACCAGGAGGGTTATACAACAGTTACGTTAAAGTTCTATACATTACATAGATTTTCCTAGCGATTTTACATATAGTTTAAGGATGTTGGCGCGATTGAGTCATACCGTTTTTAAAGGCTGCAGCAAAGTGAAAATCAACCTTCTTGACAATATATATCTAATCGTGTTTAGGTTTCTTGGTCTTGTAGCCTGGGTCTTCTGGTTCATCAGGTGAAAACAGTTGCTTGCGCACGGTTGTTGAAACCTCTTCAGTTATGTGTTGAACCTTTTCAACTGGTTCATCTGTCGTTGGTGGGGGCGGCGCAGTTCCACGAGGGGTAGAGGTTTCTATCGTTTCCTGTGTCGTAGGTTTTGATGTCGATGCAGATGTCCCTTCCTGTTCTGGAGGAGGGATTGGTGGAAGGAATGGAGGGAGGACATCTGTTGCAGCATCTAACACAAATTTTGGGTAACCGCGTCTGCTTCCTGTTCCCAGATGCAGTTGGAATACATGAGTGGTGTTAAGCAGGTCACGGATTACTGGCGGCGCAACGTATGGGCTTGGTTCAGGAATGTAGTTCACCACCTCATCACATGGTGGAAGCAAGGTATCAGCAACAGGGCTGAAGCAGGTAAGACCTATTTCGCCAGTATCATCTCGGAGTAGCACTTTCAAACAGTAACTGCATGTGCAAATTTTTTTTAGGACTATTTATGGATTTTGTTTTTGGAATGATGTGAAAAATTGGTTGTGCATACCTGTAATTTGGTGTTGCAGCTGTGCCTGCTTGTTGACAGTGCCAGTGTGGTAGACCGTCCTCTATTTTTGTATGACATGTTCGACAACGGTTGAAGTACCAGCCTTTTTCCTCTTCAATATACACTATTGTGGCTTCGGTCGTAAATACTTGTTGATGATGATAGTTATTAACTATTAGTTTTATTTTTTTTGTCATCTAGATAAGTGATAGGTCAGAATTATAATACCATTTGCGCCTCAGGATTCATTGACATTAACGTTGCGAGTGATATTGGTCCTCGATACATTTCTGCTACTTGGCTTTGTGTGTCACCTGCTGGGATTGTTAGTGGGATCGCTGGCCCCATCAGTTCAGCATATCTGCAGTAGTTAGGATTGTCATCGTCTAAGTTTGCAGATACGCGGTTATGATATATTGAAATAAATGTTTGTAATACTCACAATTCCCGTATTTGCTCTGCCTCCTCAATTTCTGGATTCAGATAATAATTTGTAGCGGGAGTCGCAGATAGCTGAACTCCTCCTGTATGAATCCAGTTCGTTAGTACATACCAGGTACATAATAATAATCAAATGCGTTTCATGATGTATGCTCGTACCTGCAAAGCGCTTTGCCCAGCATGAAGTTACTGCGATTATCACTGGTTGTTCTAGTTGCGTGCAGAGACCTACTTCAAATCCTCGTGCAGCCTCATTCCATAAGGTAAATGCTATAACGTTACCACTGTTGTAAATACCAATCATGTTAGTTTGTGAAAGGTAGGACAACCTTTGTACTTGAGCAGTTGTGTTAATTTTTGGGGTACATTGTTAATGGAACCTACTTGAGATTCTGTATGTCAATATTCCTTCTTGCAATGCGGTTGGTTGTTGCATCTCCAAATTCTTTTATCGCACCAATGTTTCTTACGATACCTATGTAATCTGGTGTGAAAGTTTGTATTGGCTTCATTTTATATATATTTTTAAAATATTAGTTTGTTAGATATACCTGTCAACATAGAATCCCTGTTTTCAGTTCTGCGACTGACTTCGTTATAAGCAGCGAAATTGAAGTAATGTTCTGGGAAGCCTGCTTCTTCAATTGGTGTAGCGTGTGTATATTTTCCAAACAGGAGTGTGATTTTGTTTGGGAGAGTCCTTTGCCACTTGTCCGTCTTCTTACATCCATATCCTTGGATGCGATAACATTTGCCCACTTGTAGTTTAGGTTCTAGGAGACGCATGTCCCATAACTGGACATTAGCCTGGATAGCGTCGCCCTGTGATTTTAGCCATGAATTAAAGATGATCTGTGATGTGGTAATGTTCCATACAATATTTAGTTTATAAGTGTGCGATTTGTATCTTACCTTTTTGTCCAAAAGGATAAAGCACAAGCCTGTTGGGTTGGGGTCCGGGACATTCCTTGAATACCATTTTCTATAAACTTTTATCTCCAGTGGCTTGTTCAGATCTTGCGGCTTCAGGTCCATCAAGTCTAAGACATCCTCCTCTGTCATAACAGCTTTTCCAGTGTCTTTACGTATATGTGTTGTCGTGCTTTCACCAATGTCTGTTGATCCACTTGCTCCAAGTGCGGCGGCAGGTCTGGTTTGTTCATCCATTGTCCTGTAAAACATGAAAAGTATGACTTTTAGTGCTTCATTGATTCTATTTATGTTATGTATCATGGGTTTCAGATGGAATTTTAGACTAAACTTTGGATCACAATGTAGGAATGACAGTAAACATGGCAAGAGTACTAATAGTATTCCTTAGGATATGATTAGCCGATGCATATGTGTTATGGGATAAATGGCGTCAGTAACATTTTAAATACAGCATGGCATCACATTTGGGAGTAAAAAAGGTCTGTTATTGTTTACGATAGTAACAGTTAACGTTCACATATTATTGGTTGGAAGATATTCATGGCATTTTAAAAACTCTATTGACCAACAGCTCATAAAAATTGGACAACATTTAGTTGATGGTGGCATGCTGGAAAGGGCTTGGATAGTGTGCCTGCAAAGGAATGAAAATAAATAAACATGCATTAGATCAAAGGGCATGGTTATCCCTTGAAATGTAGAATAACATGAGTAAGCAATATTTCAAATGAAATAAAAATGAAAGGAACCTGTCGAGTTTTAATTTTTGCTAAAAAATCCTTGTACACTATATTTTTAGTAGTGTTACGCTGCTTCCCTAAAGTGTCTGCAATGACCATCTTCAAGCCCTCCGGACTCGTTGCTCTTGACAAAGCCACGTACAACTGGCCGTGACCAAATATTGGCTCTGGTAGATAGATGCCAATTTTTTTCAAAGACTGCCCTTGGCTTTTATTGATTGTCATGGCATAAAAGATCTTTATAGGAAACTGCTTACGTTTAAAAACAAACGGCAACTTATCATCTTTCACTGTCAGCACAATCCGGGGTATGAATACCTTTTGACCAACCCTTGTACCCGTGATTATTTTTGCTTCTATCACCCGTGTTAGCAATTGAGTAACAATCATTCTCGTACCATTACAAAGACCACCGGCAAGGTTCAGATTTCTGAGTAACATGATTGGTGTGCCCACTTTAAGTTCTAACACATGTGGAGGAAATCCGCTGAAATTGATGGAGTTCAAATATTCCACAGGATACAATAATTCTGACGCTCCTCCATCATTTCCTACAGGGACGGCATTGTCATTGCTTGTGTAGTGTTTACTTGGTGCCAGGAGCTTTTTGAGGACTTCCATGTTGATCATGTCAGCTGTCTCATTTTTAGGACATACTATAGCCTTGTCCTGAAATGATTCCGCTGTAGGGGAATATAATGTTTGGTCATCATATATAAACCGTATCAATTGCCATTTGCCTTCTTCTGTCGATGGATAACAATGCGTGTCTGGGATGTGTATCCATGATGCGTTCTGTGGATCAATCTCGTCTGGTATGCCAATGTTACCATCACCGATGCTAAGCAACCAATCTGAAAATGCCTCTGTCTCTTGTCTTTGCGTTGCATTTGTGCTATTTATTTGAAGCCGCATATTTTGTTGTAGAAAAAAGAGTTTCAGGTGTTGCCACAAATACGATTCGGAGATGGATGATGCGATAACTTCATCCCTGCTTGCTCTTTTCTTTATTGGCATTGTCTGCCGAAAGTCTCCACCAAACATGATTGTTTTACCCCCGAACAGCGTTGCTGGAGTTTCACAAATGTCGCGCAATGTACGATCAAGTGCTTCAAAACACCGTCTGTCATTCATAGGTGCCTCGTCCCAAATGATGAGATCTGTTTGTTGAAGAAGCTCTGCAAGTTTAGTTTTCCTTTTTATACGGCAAATTGTCTCATCGGTAAGGGTTAAAGGGAGCTTGAACCTTGAATGTGCTGTCCTTCCCGCTGGTAATAATAAGGATGCGATGCCCGATGACGCGACTGCTAAAACGATTTTGGCCTCTGATCTTAAAGTTGTGATAATAGTTTTCCATAGAAATGTTTTGCCTGTTCCGCCGTGTCCGTACACAAACAGGAGCTCTTGTATCCTGTTATTTACGGAATGCATTACTATATCAAAAATTTCTCGTTGCTGGTTGTTCAGTCTAGGTACCAAAAGGTCCCGTTCTTTTGCTAATTCTTCCCTATTGTAACACTTTTCCTCCATTATGAGCCTGTTGGTGAGGACATTTAACAAACCTTCAGGCGGCGGTTCTATTCCAAAATCTTCTAATGTTTTGCCATAAAAGTTGAGAGAGGATTCCAATTCATATAGCACTCCTCCTTTTAATTCTGGTTCATTTAAATGTGTCACTCTTGTACCAAATAGATCACCCAATGTTCTGGTTATGTCGTGTGACATGTGCTCCCAAAACGAATTGAATAGCGCCACTGGGTCCGAAACATCACAAAAGATAAGTATCTGTACAAATAGCGCACGCAATTCTGATGCAGTCGCTGTTGCGGCAGCCTCTTCCATAGCAATAGACCATTCGCCATCATTTTCTAAAAGCCCCATAGCCTCTGCAGCTGCTCTGTTTGTTGGATATGTTCGGTTGTTGACAGTACGAATGCTAGGAAAAGAAGTGTAGCCTTTCTGATGACAAAGTAGTAACCTCTGGAAAAAAAGATCCCCTACAGCTGGATGTACATATGTTAACCTCCCGATTGATGGCTTGTTTGTATTCTGTCTTGGATACCATTCTTTGTCTTTCAATGACCAAACGAATTCTGCAGGGAAATTCACATACGTAAGGTGCCTGCCAATAGTAGAACCACGGTTGAAGGCCAACCATTGCGTAAGCATTGTCTTATGTGTTCCTGGATTATCGATCACTGACTGCAGCGATTGGTTACCTCTGAAAGTGACCCGTTGCATGTTTTCAAAATGTACAGCAAGAATTTGAACCGCCGACTCTCTACTATGAATATCAAAATTGAGTATTCGCCAACATGCTTCATGCGGTCCTATGTATCTTGCATCAACAAAATTTTTAATTTCATCTACAACTGTAGTTTGTGCATTTGTTGTAGGAACAGATGTTGATGGGTGGGATGCAGCATCGGTAAATGGGCCTGTTCTCCTTGTTATTCGAGCAACGATCCTGTCAGTGCCTTTAGATATGTATTTGAATAAGTATGTGATAACCATAGTCCAGCCACAACATTCTACGTTTATGTGGGCATAAAAACGCATTGAAAGTGACCGGTTGTAAGGAACAACATAGCCATTATCAAGACGCATGTTGTTCCTTGTTGCTCTGATAAGCTTATCGCGTCTACGGTAATGTACATAGCCTGACTTGTCAATGTAAGTATTGTTGCAGTAATCTTTCGGGAACAATTTCTTACATACAGACCGTTCACGCATACATGGAGCGTTCGGAGCTGCAACGCCGCATGGACCATGCATCATGAATTCCGACACCACTCTGAAACCTTCGGGATCACTGTCCTCGTCTGGCAGCTCTGCTGATACATACTTATCAACGTCTTCTGGGGACCTTATTTTTGAAGCGCCATCATTCCAAAAAAGCATATGGCAATGGGGCAGACCACTTTTTGGAATTCGACAGTGTATAGAACTGGATAAAAACCAGGTTTTAATAAATCGTAGCATGAAACTTTTAAAATAGTAAGGCACCAACATATGAAAATAACAGATTTGGTTGTTGGTGTTTAAATAGATTGTTAACTTTTGGAAACAGTAAGTAGAAAGGCATCACTTTATTGAAACACTTATAAGAAGAGTTGTAATTGACTCACCTACACATATATTTCCAAAAGTCCTGTGATCACGCACATACTTTATAAGAAGGTGTATCTTTCGTTCAAAAACCCTGTCAACGACATCTGGTCTGTCTGCAGTTGTGAGGTTTGGGAATGATGCCATAAAATGTTGTATTTCAGGCCAGTGAACATTGCAAGTGAATGTGACAAAAAATGTAGGGTTCCCATGTATGCGACAAATTGCTAACGCATCCAAATAGTGGTTGTACATATGTCTTGGACCGCCGGTGAATGAAGCTGGCAAAATTATTCGACTCCCAACGTCAGACCCGTCATTATCACCCCTTGACATAGCATCATAAACGCCCCTTGGAAAGTCACCTATAATGTCAGCCTGTTTTTTCCTTATAAAGTCCATCCTGCTTTGTTCAATGGCACAATAAGCAGTCACGACATATTGTTGGAATAGCCGACCACCACGCATCAGTAGACCATATTTGTTGACCCGATCATGCAACATATATGAATAATATGCATTCATTGTTACTCGCCTGTCATTATCTGTATCTCCACCCGCACAATTAATCAGTTTCTGGTCTTTGTCATACCCTTGTTCACCGTATACAAATAACAAAGGGAATTGTAGTGACATGTAACAGGGATGCAACTTATTGATCCTTTCCGGTTCACTAGAATGCAGCTGTATTACAACATCAAAATCGGTAGCGGAATCTGGGCCACTTTCATATACAATTGCTCCGATTGAATCGGCCGTGGGTAATTCATGCATTGGTGAGCCGACAACTGAAAATAGCCTCACCTTAAACTCCAGAACATCAACTTCATTCAGCTTGTCCCTGGCCGTTCTGAACAACTGCACTAATGCGTTGTTGTGATCAAGGAAATCAATAAGGCCTTCAACAACATCTGGTCTAAGCATTGCTGTTGCATTTTCATTAAAGTGAGATAACCGATTCTGAATCTCGTTGTCAGTGTCATAAATGTACAATTGCAAAAACCTTGGTGTTTCCCGCTCGGACAAAGCTTCCCAATGCGGTGGTATATATTCCCAGAAACTTTGAAAACATAAGGACCTCTCCCTACATTAATTGACTCATCTATGGTGGCACCCAAAGATGTCATGGCAAACATTTGATTATACGCCCTTATGTTGTCAATGAAATGTTGGTAGCTAAAAAGGTGCGTAACATATGGAGGGTAATCAGCCGGCACAAATATCTTCACCCTTCCTCCCATGCAACAATGATGATAAAGGGGGCCTGTGCGCCTACTTGAAACGCTCAGCCTTTCCTCATACCAAAACTTTGCCTTACAATGCCGAAAGACACATGTACATGGACCAAAAGGAACATACTCTGCTGGAGGATCTGCCCGACGAAAACAAAATTGTTAGGATAAAGATGCATCGTTATGCGAAAGGCAAAAAGATAGTTCAATAACAATGAAGGTATTCAAAACTCAAGAACAGATAATAGGTGACAGGAACAGACCTTGTCTCAAATGTTGTGAACCACTTGGCTGACCTTGTCCGTCTACAAAGGGTCTGCCAACATTCCTGTTTAACCCATTTTGTCTCGTTCTCCTAACAGGCGGACGAATGGTGGCCGTAACATCTGCAAATTTTTTTTGCCAATAGGCAACAGAAATTGAGAAATATTGTATACGCATATCTAATCCATTGGTTGGTAACTAATGAAAAACAAATGCCATCAACAAAATTGGTGTTTACTTTGTGTTTGGTGTAATGCTGGCTGTTATGGAGGTCGAATAACATTTGAACGTGTCCCATCTTGATGGACATTATCTTCAGTGGGATTGGTAACATCATGATGATCAGCATTCATATTAAGCTGAAGGGCCCGCCTCGTCCTAACCGAAGTCACGCGAAGACCAACCGGACACCGATCTGCGTCGGTAACATGTGTAAAGTAAATCTAACGATACATTAGAATGTTTGACAAGTATATGAACCACAGGTCAGAAAATCTATTGGATGAAAAAATTAAAATACTCAAAGACCATGGGTACCTTCCCTATCTTGCGAAGATGCGAGACACTCCATCTCAAAAGCTGATGAAAATGCATGACGCTGAAGATGAGTTGTGGTATTGGGGACAGTCACATTAGAATCACCATTCTCCCTGTTTAGATTACGCCTTTTGGTTGGCCTTGCAGGCGGCATATCAATGTCAGGGCCTGAAAATGTTCAACGTTCATGTCAGTCATAAAACAGAAAGAATTTTAGGCCGTTCTGAGAAAAAAAAAACCCATTTCGAATATAGTTACGCACCCTGTCTTTCTGGTATATGTATTTCTTGTGGTGGCTGCATAGCAAGGGAAGATGGTTGACCATTCTGTAATTCAGATCTGAACCTTGGAACAAATGATTGTTCTGATGGTTCCCCAAGGATGTCACCGACGAAAGGGTCATTCAGATATATTGGACGTGTATGATTACCCATACAACATTACGCTGTATCAAAGAATATAACCATACCTGAACAAAAGTGTGAGAAACCTCTTTTTACACCAGTGTGTAATTGTCTTTGACAACCTGTTGATCATGTAATCTAATAAATGCACCTCAAAACCAAACTGCCAAACGGAGCAAAGAACTGAGAGAAGCACGAAAAAGAAACACTAACCGGATGACCTATTTCTCGTAGTATGTACAACTGCTAGCACCATATTTGCTGAAACTCAAAAAGAATATATGCATAAAAATGCATGACACGGTATTGACAAAAAGGAACAACATTAAACAATATACTACGACGACAGCTGTAGCAACTCACACGTATGGACAAACGTTCGCGTATCAGTTACAGAAAATTCCTGACATAATGGCTGGCTAGCGATGCCATGACTCTGCGAAACATTTGGTAAAGTGTTCGCAGCTTCTGACTGATGATGCACAACATTCTCAGCAGGCATTGAACGATGTATAACAGCACCAGTCTCAAAATCCCACACTACCTCACTTATCCCATGTTCGCGAACGTGGACATTTCCATGTGCATATTCATGTGAAAGGTGCCCTAGCAGCCGCGGAGGTGCCTGCAAAACCATCAAGGGAGTCACAAACATCCAAAACACCACACACAACAACATGAATATGGAAATAGTTTGACATACTGTCTGAACAGTGTTAACATGCGTGTAAACATCGTCGCCAATAACCGAGTCTGAAAAATGATATATAAATATCATCAAACCACATGCAACAACACATACGAACATAGAACAAAACAATCAGAAGAACATACCCTGTGCATGTGCAACAGAACACCCGTCGCCATCACCCTCAACACCAACATCAACAACAAATCCCCCAACCCCGTCAAACATGTCACCAATCTTACGTGGGCCCAAACCACGCCTAGCAACAGCCTTTTTTTTGGATTTCATGACAAAATAGAATACTAAAGGGAAATAACTGGACAAAAGTAACAACCGTACACTATAGGGAATAAAAAGTTTGGATAACACTTTTACGAATACATGAGACAAAGCAAAATAACAAAGTTAGGCACCACGTTTAATGAACAAACCGCAACCAAGAAGAAAAACCAACATGCATAAACCAAAAAAAAAAATTGCATGCAAAAGCAAGAACATATAAGCATAAGCAAAGAATCTGCACATAAAACATAAATAAAGAAGAAACATAAAAAAGAAAACACAAACATGCAAGCAAAGAACAAACCCTAACAGATCTGGAGAACCAACCTTTGTCGAGTTTGGTAGAGAGGTAAACTTGTTTCTGGAAGAAACACCGAATATGTATCGTTACTATACCAACTCACGGCTGTATAATGGCTGGGTCAAAATGCATGAACGGGCTTGAGAATTCCGGCCCAAAAAAAAACAAAAGGCCCAGTGGCTAATATTTTATAAAAGAGGCACGACTCCATAAGCACCGGATGCACGAATTCATAGGTCTTCGACAAATGAATTTATATATAATGATAACTTTAGAAATGACCCAACATCTAGTTTTTTTCCTCCCTCTCTCTCTCCACCTATTTTTAAGTTATAATTTCATTAATCATTTAAAAAATTAGTGCTCATTTGCTCGACGCTAAAATTGTTCCAATAAATCGGCTTTAAGATTTAGATGAGTTTGTTAGCAGTGCATATCTCTAATAACTTGGAACACATCTTATGTTCGCACGAGATCATCTTCACGATATTGTTCATCCAGATAAACGTCGGGAGAGATGGTCTTCTATTTGTCTTTTAAAATAATATTATGTAATATGATTCATGTGTACATAGTATCGATTATTTTTTTAGACTTTGCGACCGTGCAAGAATATTTATTAGAGCCAACATTATCTTAAACACGTCAAACACTCGTTCCACATATTTTCTTGCTTCTTCATGCGCTTGCTTATATCTTACGCGCTTTGTATCATTCGACCCTTACTGTGACATGAACTTCATAAGAGCATACAATTCTATCAGGTCAACGAGATAATATCTCCATTATAAGTCACGTTTTTGGCCACAAATGGAATATCTAGTTCTTTCCCGTCTTTGATATCATTAAAATAGGTGAGTGACGCATAAATTTGATGTCGTTGTTCGACCCGACAACACCAAAGAACGCATGCCAAATACATAAGTTTTGTGAGGCAACCATTTAATAAATGAATCTGACCCGTGATCATCCCTACAGAATTGAGTACGATTTACATATTGGCATTGAGCCCACGACTAATTCGTACGATCAATGCTTCCTACCATATCAGGAAACCCATGTTTCTGCTCATGAAAAACATAGAGTTTTTCGACATCAGTGTGTTAGTAGGCCTTTGCAAAAAACTCCTTTCCATATAAGTCCATAACCTCGTTACAAAAAGCGTTGAGACAATCACGAGAAGTTTTATCACAAGTTTGCATATATTTGTTTAGAGCATCATGAATGGTATCATATGCTAATTGAATAATTGCATAGGTACATTTCATCAATAGGGAAATGCCAACTTTTCTTGTACAATCAACACCTTGTTGAAAATACGACACCTTATCAATCAATTCCCGAACAATGCATGTGAAAAGTGATCGACTCATTCAATTGCGCTTACGAAATGTACCTACGTCATACATTGGGTTTTCACCAAAGTAAACTGCCACTAGACGATCATGAGCACCGTAATGATCTCTATTGATAACATCAAATAGTCCTGAATATTAAGTGTCAATTTCCCCCATTAATGCTCGTTATTTATATCATTTATATGGATTTACGCTTGTTTTCCATTGTTTTTCACTTTCAGGTAAATTACTAGCATTAGAGCTAAAGAGACACGGAATTGGAAACATATCTAAAGATTTATCACAGTATGCTATTTTGAAGAAGTTACGGCGTAACTCATCTCTCACATTACGCCGTAACTATTGCGTGACTCAGTATGCCAACTTATCAGAAGGTTACGGCGTAACTCCTCCCAAAGGTTACGACGTAACTACATTAGGTCAAAAGAGGTTCCACGCCGCTGATACTTACGCCGTAACTACTGCATCACTTATGACATAACCGAGTTTATTGAAGACTACGGCGTAATCACTAATAAGGTTACGCCGTAACCAGCAGATCTAGTGCATTTTACGAAGAAATAGAAGGTTACGGCGAAACTCCTATATTGGTTACGCCGTAACCCGATCTGCCTATAAATACCCCACGAATTCCAGCATTTCTGATCATCCCATTCCACACACAACACTCTGAAAACGTGGGAAAAAGCTCAAGGCAGGTCTAGAGGAGCATACTGGTTTGTTTCCAAGGGAGAAACCACTCCATTACGATAAGCATTAGCGTTTTATATTTCTTTTACTTTCAATTCATGTATTTCGTACATTTGAATATTGAATTGATTTGCATGATTAATATGAGCGGCTAAGAACCTTTTTGGTGCTAGCCTAGTTATGATTCCTTAATTGTTTTGTTTGCGTTTACTTTACTTCCGTATAATTATTTCTAAGTGTATGCATGCATAGTTCATTGGTAGCCACCCTTGATTCAGTAGTTTTGAATGGCGGTAGAGCCCAATTGCCTAGGAGATATGACCAACTGACCCTAGGTGAGCGGACTGAGACGGGAAGGGTAAGATATGACCAACTGACGACCCTTTCTACTTGTGCGATTTGACCAACTGATCACCTATCGTTTGGATGAACTTAAGAATTAGGGGGGGGGGTGTAGTGTCTAAGTTCCTAACGACCGGGCACTCACTATTATGAATCTAGCATGTAGCGGTACTTAATGACTTAGCTTAGGGGACCAGGAACAACATGACTTATGACTGTGCGCCTGATTTATCCTGTGGTGGCATCTTTGCTGATAGGTTAGGGCGAATTGACCAAATTTTGTCCTCTCGACTTTGACCCCACCTGAAGTAATTGGAAGTAGGTAGACGTAGACATGACTAGCTAGGAGGATTAACTAGGTTGGCACCACTTCTCTCTATTGATTTCCCTTTACCTTTTATCTGCTTTTATTTACTTTATTCTGCATTAGTAGTTTAATTAATTAAATCCCTATCGAAACTATTATTCAGTGACAATTAGACTTAGTAATAATCCAACACACATAGCTCTTGGGACGACCTCGGCTTTACCGTTTACTACACTACACACGACCGGGTACACTGCCTGTTAGTGCACTAGGGTAGACCATAGGTATAGCGAGACACTATAAATATTAAGACATGGTCAGTAAAACCTGCATCAAGTTTTTGGCCGGAGTTATATTAGGATTTTTATTAAGTCTTTAATTTCGTTTTAAACTTTTCTCACGATCATATTTCAAGTTTTCAGGTACTATGGAAGTTGTTAACATCGATGACCTCACTCTTAAGGAATACTTGGCGTTGACAAGAGCGGAACAAGGGCCGGGTCTCGTAAGACCGGCAATTGGAGCGGATGTCCGTTTCGAAATCAAAGACCAATTTATGAGGGAGCTTCGCGTTAACCCTTTTTCAGGAAACAGGGACGAAGATGCATATGAGCACGTTGAAAATGTTCTATACATTGCAAGCCTTTTCAACATTCCGGGCGTATCTCATGATGCTGTTATGCTAAGGGTTTTCCCAATGACTCTTACTGGAGCCGCCAGAAGATGGATCGAAAGATTGCCCGCCGGGGCAATTAATACTTGGGCGCTACTAAAGAAACACTTTATTCAAAGATATTGCCCGCCGTCGAAGATTTCTAACCAGCTTTTGGAGATCCATAATTTCAAACAAGAAGTGGACGAAACGCTGTACCAAGCCTGGGATAGATACAACGATCTCCTTTACAAGTGTCCTACTAATGATCTGAACAACCAGCAAAAGGTCAACATCTTCTACAAAGGAATTAACGAAACTACAAGGCAGATGCTTGACTATCAAGGACCCATCCCAAACATGACCCCTACTCTTGCTATCGAAGCCATTCAAAAAATGGCTGATCACTCTAAAAAATGGCACGACGGAGGAAGTAATAAAAACTGATGAGTGTCTAAATACTCATCATTTTTGTACCATTTAAACTGCAAAAAACATCTGAAAACACTTAGAAATGCATCAAAATGATAAAAATATCACAAATAAGTGTTTTAAATGCAAAAATACCAAAATCAGATGAAAAACGTATCAAGTTTGCATAATTGGCAGTTTTAGTCCCCCAAGTTTCAAAAGTTGTCAAATCTAGTCCCTGGAATCCAAAAATGTGGAGTTTTATCATTCAAGGTCCCTGAAATATTCTAAGTTGTCAAAAATGGTCCTTGAATGAATCTTTGGTAAAATGGCAGAAAAGGTCCCTAAAGTTTAAAAAAGTGTCATAAAAGGTCCTTGGAAATTTAAAAATGGAAAATAATCAAATGTGGTCCTTGTACTATTCATATTTGGCAGGATTGGTCCTTGTGTTAACTTTGGAAAATTGGCAGGTTTAACCCCTCATAAATCAGAAAATTGCATAAATGATCCTTGTGTTATTAAGCTACCAAACGGACCCTCTTTTGTATTATTAACCCAGCCAAAACCCAAACGAACCCCCTGTCAATAAACCTGTGACCCCCCATTTTCCCCACCTATTAATAATACGGGTCAACATAAGTCAAACCCAGTGTTACTGTTCATCTCCCTCACACAAGCGCGCCAAAACCAAACCACCCTGGTTTTCTTCACCAGCTCACCACCACCTTACCACCTCACCACCACCTATCCCCCACCTGTATATCCACTCCCTTCCACCTCCACATCCTCCCAAAATTCTTTAAATGCAAGAAACCTGCTCTTGATATTTTTGGCGCCAAAAGTTATTTTAATGGCTAAGATGAGTTGCAGTGATCCAAGGGCCATGAAATAAAGTGGGATATGTTCAGAATCAAGTGGGAAGTTCAAAAAATCTATAAAGAAAGAGAAAGAAGCAATGTGAAGATATATCTAGTTTAATTTTAATTAATGTATGTCGTCTTAGTTAAATTTCAAATTCCAGTGTAATATCAAGCTTTCAAGTACTGTTTTTATCAATCTTAGTATATTGTGAACCTTTTTGAATAAGCAATTTCAAGTTTCAAGTTTCATTTCAGTTTATGCAATTTTCATGTCAAAATTATCATGTTAGCTTAAAGTTGTTATTAGATGTTGCTTTGGACTCATAAGCTCACATAAGCTCCTATTAAAGCTTTTCTAAGCTTTTAGAAACAATAAAAACTCAGTTTAGAAGTAAAAATCAAAAATACAAAAAAATACTAAAAAAAATAGTTGGAAATAGAAAAATCTAATAGAAATGAAGATCACAGCTGGAGCAGGGTAAATCTTGGATGGCCTTGGGTTTAGAAGCTTAGTGGTAAGCTAATAGGGTTGATCCTTGGTCCTTGCTCTTGGTTTTCAAATGAAGTGAATTTGTAAGCCTTTTTAAGCATATTTTGCATTTCAATATACAAGTAGCTTAAAGCTTAAATCTTTGTATGTTTATGTTTCTGAGTTGTAGTTAAGTAGAATTAAACATTAAAACAGTTAGCTTGTTCTTTAAAATTTGTAGTTATTAAAGATCTTAGTTTAACAGTCATAATAGCATAATTGTTAATCTTGAGTTATATGTTGTTATTATTGTTGTTTAATGCTTCTACAGTCTCATTAAGTGATAATATAAAGTTATGAATCGGCATGGCCTAAATCAGTGTTAAGCTTTGAAAAAATTCAAAACAGTTTGTTAAAGAGTTGTTTGGATATTATGTATTATCTGTGTTAAAGGCTATTTGTGTTGTTGCTTATTGTTGTTTCATATCACATTAGGTCATAATAACTCAGTTCAACCATAAAATCTAGTGCTCATTTGTGAAAAAGTCAAAATAGTCTTTGATCACTCCTTGTTCATCAACTGTGTAGATTTCATGTTTCATAATGATGGTTTTGTATTCATAAGTTGTTATTATTGATCAAATCAGTCTTAATCCACCTTAATATAACATAATTAGTGAGTAAGATCAATCCAAAGTTCATATTAGTCAACATATTAGTGTAATATAAAAAGTCAAAATTTCCATTTGGTCAGTTTTTAAATAAAATAGATAATTTTATATAGGGCTTAATATTAGTTTTCAAGATTTAAGCTTTTGGAATATTAAAATATAGTTGCTCATCTTCCTAATAGTATTTTTTATAATTTCTGTTTAGCTTATTTAGTTGCTTATTTCTTAGCTTATTTTGAACCCTTGTCTGAAAAAGTGCCCTGGTACGCTTGAGCCAACCTTTTTCACAAGCTCATAAAAAGCTTATTAGTGAACCATAGCTTGTGTATTTTGGTTCTTTGGAAAGCTAACCTAGCTATCTTGAATATCCAAGTTTAAAATTTTACTTTCTAGCTTATTTAGTATGGCTGCAAGTAGCTTATTGTTTGTCCCATTTCTGTCTTAACTAAGTAATCAGTGGTTTACAAGCTTTTTCACAAGCTTGTCATAAGCTCATTAGTCAACCATAGAGTGTGAACTTGGACTTTTTGGAAAGCCCACCAGCTCATCTTGACACCTCAGTTCTTATTTTGAGCTTTGAAGCTTATTTAATAAGCTTAAATTGCTTGTGAAAATCTGTGCATGCCTGTTTGGTTTTCTAGTTTAGGATAAGTGCTTATTTGATCATTATAGCTTATCAGTGTTGATATTTGTTCTTTTTAGCTTCATATAAGTAGCTTTAGCTTGTTTGCATCTTATTTCATCTTTTGTTCCAACTATGAAGCTTGTTTGAGCTTAAAATCATCAAAATAAGCCATAAGCTTCACTGTTGAGCTAATAAGCTCTCAAATAGCTTATTTTTAATTTGTAAAATTTTTGTTTTCATTAAAGTTGCTTATTATCAGTAGTTAAATAGTTTTCAAAAAGAAAAATCACAAAAACATCATTTTTAAAATAGTGATAGCGTTTATTTAATAGAAATTAGCTTTTTAAATTTTCTTCTCAGCTTATTATTAAGCAAATTCTGTTTTTATAATTTTCTTAGCTTTCTGTCATCATAGGATATTTATAGAAAAAATTTCATAATTTTGTTAGTTTGTTTAGTATTTATTAGAATTTAAAATAGTTAATAAGTATTAAATAATTAATAATAAATAAATAAAAAACATAAAAAATATCTTTTCAATTTTAAAATTAGTTTTATAATATTTTAGACTTTTCTAAGTTAAAATTTCATTTTTCCAGGTTAATTTTATATTTTCTTGTATTTAAGTGTATTTTTAATAATTAATTAATAATAAATAGATAAAAAGTGTAAAAAATATATTTTCAATTTTAAAATAAGTTTTATAATATTTTAGATTTTTCTAAATCATAATTTTAATTTTTCTAGTTTTATTTCACATTTTCTTATATTTTAGAGTATTATTAAATAGTTAAAAATAGTTTTTTTTAATTAATAATAATTAAATAAATAGTTATAAAAATAATTTTAATTCTCTAATAATTTTCTTTTATTATTAGGATTGTAAAAATATCATTTTCATATTTTTAGGTCTTTTATTTCTTAAAACTCACGTTTTATTTTGTACGTTTACGTAATTTAATAAACGTACGTGTTTAAGTTTGTTTAATCTGATTGTTGTGCTTTATAATTCTGTATCCAAATACATTCCAATCAATCAGTAGTATAATTTCCAACCAAAATCCTTACTGATCATTATCCTCAGTGATCATTCGACATCTGAATGTTTTGAAACACCATTAATCCTCCGTGGGACTTAACGACCCGGGAATCCACTATATTCCAAGGGAAATTGCATTGGTTTTAGACTGTTTGAATTTTATTACGGTTGACCATTCACAAGTGGTTGACTTGTGTAATAAACTTGACGGTTCTGCAACCAATCAAATTTTGGCGCCGCTGCCGGGGAGGCTTTAGCGTGTTCTAAGCATTTTCAGACCCATACTTGCACATATACCACCTTTTGTAAACAGTTTTTTGTAAAGTTATCAAAAATCAAAAAGTTCATTAACACTTTTCCTAAAGTGTTAACAACACCAAACAAAATATAAAACAATAAAACAATCGTAACGTTTTCTATCTTGTATTTTCTTTAAGGTGATTCTTAAAAAGATACGATTTGGATTAAACGAGACGATACCAAAAATATTGTCCAAAAGTATTTAAACCCTTAGAAAAAATCCATACCTACGTCTTTTTAGTGGTACTTACTTAATACATAAAAATCAACCACCGCAAATCAAGGCAGAACACCTACCAACTGGGGGTGTGAACATTAATAAGTTCCCAATCTTAAAGATCAAAACTTGCCTTTGTGTCCTTGTGATTTGGTGTACCTTTTTCAAAGAAGCCATTTCATTTGTGATTATTGGTTTAAGTTCACTTGTCATTTTGCCTCGCATTTGTTTTTGAAAACTAATTTTAAACTTAGTGCATGCGCACTCGTTCTTCCAGCTCCACAAGTCCACTTTCAGAGCTTGCAAATATTCCGCGTAGACGTAGAGGACGTTCGCTCCTTCACCGTGGATCGAGGAACGTCTAGTACCACCACCCCCGTCATAATGGCGGAAGACAAACCGATGAATGAGCTTCTCCAAGCACCCATAGAGGGTTACGGAGATGCCATTATTGTCCCACCATCGTGGCTGATACCTTCGAGCTCAAAACCGGGTTGCTTAATCTTGTAACCCAAAGCCAATTTTATGGTTTTGAGCGGGATGATCCTCATGCACATATTCGATGGTTTAACAAGATTGCATCTACCATCAAATACAAGAATGTCCCACATGAAGCAATTAAGCTTCTTCTGTTCCCATTCTCTCTAGAGGGACAAGCCCGGAATTGGCTTGAGAAACAACCCCCTCGTTCCATTGAGACATGGGAGGATTTAGTCACTAAGTTTGTTAACGAATTCTATCCTCCATCCCGAACTACAAGTCTTAAGAATGAGATAATGAAATTTTCTCAAAGATTTGATGAATCATTCGGTGAGGCATGGGATCGTTACAAAGAGTTGCTCGGAAAGTGTCCACATCATGGTTTTACCGAGTTAATGCAAATGGATACTTTCTACAATGGTCGGAACCAAACTAACCAAGACTCTTTAAATGCCTCCGCGGGAGGTAATTTCTGAGCAAGACCACAAAAGAAGCCTTGCAAATCATTGAAAACAAGTCCCAGTCCGCCCTTTCCGAACAAAGACATATCGGTCTCGATCTAATGCTGGACCTTCTTCTTCATCTCCTGTGAGTACATCTAGCACCGATGCTAAGATTGACAAACTCGCAGATATTGTTCAGGCTTTGGTTCTTGCTAACCAAAAGAAAGTCACTTTCACACGGACACCATCACATGGTGAAGTGAAGAAAGTCGAGGTCTGTGTTACTTGTGGTGGCCCTCATGCATACTACAAGTGTACTGCCACCGATGGTAGTCCGTTTGAAGCCAATGCTATAGCCGGTACTTCACATCAAGGAGGTAATCAATACCGTCCTCAAAATGAACCAAACTACCGTGCTAATACTTATCAAGGACCACCCGGTTTTAACCAGAATCCTAACATACAAAACCGAATCGAACCAACCTAGAATTAACCAAGGTTATCAAAACCAAGGTAATTTCTATCCCGGACCAAATCAAGGTTTCCAACATCAAGGAAACCTTAATCAAAACAATTTCAATCGAGGGAATCAATTTCATGGGAATATGAATCCTAACCAAGGAAATTTTCAAAATCAAGGCCCTAATCCGAACATTAGAGGCCAGAATTTTCCTAATCAAACTCAAGCCATTGTTCCAACTGGACCATCATCGGATGAGTTATTGAAGCAATTCATGAAATCCCAAGATGAAATGAACAGGTTGTTGGTCAGATCACCGATCTAAAGAAGTCTTCAAATGATCAACCCTCGGGCTCAGGAAAACTTCCGAGCAACACGATCGCTAACCCGAGGGGCGATGCAAAGGCGATCACAACCAGAAGTGGTGTTTCATACAATGGACCCGCTATTCCTACTACCTCTTCTTCTTCTCTCCCGAAGGTAGTGGAAAGTGAACCTGAGGCGACAAAGGACAAGGAACTTCCTACTAATAACGGAGGTACCAACGATGTCCAACCTCAAGTTGTCCTGAAACCCAAATCCAATCTAGGAGTTGTTTTTGAACCTCCAGTAGCTCCCGTTGAAAACCCCAAATCCAAATCTTCTATTCCTTACCCATCACGTTTGAATGAGCAAAAGCTCCACGAAAAAACCAGTCATCAAATGGACAAATTTTTTCAAATTTTCCAAGAACTACATTTTGACATAAGCTTTGCGGATGCTATCATGCTGATGCCCAAGTTTGCATCAACTCTCAAACACATGTTAAGCAACAAGGAAAAGCTGCTTGAAATGGCTAAAACTCCTTTGAACGAGAACTGCTCTGCAGTTATCTTGAAAAAGCTTCCCGAAAAGCTTGGAGATCCTGGAAAATTTCTCTTACCTTGTGTATTTCCAGGAATGGTTTAATGCTTTGCCTTAGCAGATCTTGGTGCAAGCATCAATCTGATGCCTCATTCGGTATGGAAGAAACTTTCTCTTCTGGACCTTACTCCTACATGCATGACTCTCGAGCTTGCAGATCGTATAATATCCCGTCCTCTTGGCATTGCCGAGGACGTATTTGTGAAAGTAGGAAAGTTCCATTTTCCAGCTGACTTTGTAGTTGTTGATTTCGATGCTGATCCACGGGTTCCTCTCATTGTTGGACGAGGATTCTTGAGAACGGGCCGTGCTCTCATTGATGTATTTGAGCAAGAAATCACATTACGTGTGGGTAATGAAGCTGTCACCTTTAACCTTGATCAAACTTCGAGGTACTCCGCAAACTATGATTCTGAGTCGGTTAACCAAATAGATATCATTGATGTTGCTTCTGAAGAGTACTCTCAAGAAGTTCTTGGTTATGATCATAATTCTTCGAGTGATAATCTCACTCATTCATCTCAACCTATCATTGCCAATTCTACTCCTTCTCTCACTCCGTTTGAGGAAAGTGACTTCATCTTGGAAGAGATTGAAGCATACTTGTCTAGTGATTCGGTTTCATGGGAAATTGATCACGCTCCAATTGACATCGAGGGAGATATTCTTCTCATCGAGAAGTTGCTCAATGATGACCCATCATCACTCCCTCCCGTCGAGCTTCATAATAAGGAAGTCAAGTCAGTTGAGAAAACTGAAGAATTTCCTGAGGTAGAACTTAAGGACTTACCACCTCATCTCAAGTATGCATTTCTTGAGGGTGATGATAAATTACCCGTCATTATTGCTCGAGATTTGAGTAAAGATGAAAAGATTGCTCTCATAAAGGTCTTGAAGTCACACAAGCAAGCAATTGCTTGGAAACTCTCCGACATTAAGGGTATCAACCCCGAGTTTTGTACTCACAAAATCTTGATGGAGGATGACTTCAAGCCAGCAGTTCAACATCAGAGACGAGTAAATCCAAAAATCCATGATGTTATTAAACAAGAGGTTCTCAAACTTCTTGATGCCGGTTTAATTTATCCGATCTCTGATAGTCCTTGGGTTAGCCCAATTCATTGTGTTCCTAAAAAGGGTGGCATAACTGTTGTCACAAATGAAGAAAACGAGTTAATTCCAACTCGGCTGGTAACGAGATGGCGTGTGTGTATTGACTATCGTAAGTTGAATGACGCCACCCGAAAAGACCATTTTCCTCTACCCTTCATGGACCAAATGCTTGAGAGATTAGCAGGGAACGAATACTATTGTTTCCTTGATGGTTTCTCGGGTTATTTTCAGATCCCCATTAATCCACAGGATCAAGAAAAGACTACATTCACCTGCCCATACTGAAACTTTTGCCTACTGAGACGTATGCCTTTTGGCCTATGTAATGCTCCCAGCACGTTCCAACGATGTATGATGGCCATTTTCCACGACATGATCGGGGAAACAATGGAGGTGTTTATGGATGACTTCTGGGTCATTGGGGACTCATCTCAAACATGTCTCTCCCATTTAGAAAAAATGCTAAAACGGTGTGAAGACACCAATCTTTGTCTAAATTGGGAGAAGAGCCACTTTATGGTCAAAGAAGGCATAGTCCTTGGCCATAAGATTTCCAAAAATGGGATTGAGGTTGATAGAGCAAAAGTCGATGTTATTGCTAAATTACCTCATCCTACTACCGTCAAAGGTATTAGGAGTTTTTTAGGTCATGCCGGTTTTTATCGCAGATTCATACAAGATTTTTCTAAGATCGCCCGGCCTATGACCCATCTTCTTGAAAAAGATGCTCCTTTTATCTTCTCACTTGAGTGCATCAAAGCTTTTGAAACATTAAAGAAAAAGCTTACTGAGGCACCCATTATCGTTGCTCCCGACTGGGATTTACCCTTTGAACTCATGTGCGATTCAAGTGATTTTGCTATCGGTGCAGTCTTAGGGCAACGTAGATCCAAGCATTTTCAGCCTATCCACTACGCAAGTAAAACAATGACTGAAGCTCAAACTCATTACACCACCACAGAAAAAGAGCTACTAGCCGTGGTGTATGCTTTTGAGAAGTTTCGGCCGTACCTAATCTTGACCAAATGCGTGGTGTATACGGATCACTCGGCTCTCAAATATCTCTTTGCAAAACAAGATGCAAAGCCGAGATTGCTTCGTTGGGTTCTCCTCCTGCAAGAATTTGATATCATTATACGTGATAAAAAAGGAGCTGAGAACCTGGCTGCTTGTAGGATCGTTATTTTATTGTGTTGATGATTCGGGTGGTCTTGGATGATCAAAATACATGTTTGCCATAGTTAGAGAGTTAGTAGAGAGAGAGGGTGTTCTTTCTAGAGGTTTACACAAATGAAAGATTAGATTAAAATCAGAAGCACCACCCCTTCCATGGATGGAAGGGGTATTTATACTAATACAATACACGACCTCCTATCGGCCTGTGGATCAGGTATACAGTGGGTAAAGACCCGTCCTTCCTCCACGGTGTTGCTCTAAACTAAACTACGCTACAATACTAACAAATAAACAACTTAATAACGTAACAAACGACACGTCTACGAGCTAACATATGCTAGACTTATAATTAGGGTGACCGACACTTTAACATGGAATTTTCTAATTCCTAACAATCTCCCCCTAAGGGAGGTCACCCCATGAAATAAATTTTGCATCCTAGCATTCTATCTTTGTCTTTAGTTCTTGAGCTCGTAGACTTGAATTCTTCAACATCTGCATCTTTGTGCTTTTGTAGCGATTCTTTAAAGTCCGCATTGAATTGTACTTTAAGTGGAGGCCTTTGAACTGATACACATCTTTGATGATCTTCGAGCTTTCATTGAGATCATCACCACGAAATCTCGGATCACCCTTTATTGTGTTGCCATCATGTGAAGTTGTGACTTTTGGACCGACATGCTCACACTTTTGAATCATGACATCTCTCCATCAGAGTAGCGGAAGCCTTCGGTTCATGATATTTGTAGCAGCGAAGCAGAAGCATAGTATGAAATATCAGAGCCAGGTTATGTAGATATGCACCAGTCATGATTTCTTCAAATTAAGTGTGGATGCTTGTGAGCATGCGGCTTTGGATTGACTCCTCAATTCGATCACCGCAACCGCCCAAATGTACCGCAAACAACATTTAGCAATAAAACACACGAAAGTGTCTTTGATCACTTTCGTTGAATTGAGGTACACGGCCCACGGTTCCCGTTGATCAAGACAAGTACTGCTGTGATCGTAGGATTCCTAAGAATCTCCTTGACAGGGTTTCGCAGTTGTTCTAGCTGTTCTCAAACCGAACGTCTCAAAGAAGACAACACGGAGTGAGTGAACCAGCGAATTGAGATTCACCGATTGATGAAAATGATTTGAAAACAATCGCGTATTGCTTGAAGAAAGAGTTTTGCAATACAACGAAGGTTTTATGAGAAAGATCAATTTTCAATCAAAATACTTTTGTATTAGAGAATGAGTACACATTCGACGTGCTAGCGAAAAGAAGAGATTCGCACATCGAACGGTTTTTCTAAAAGTATTTTTCATTCAGAGATACTTTTTGTGTTTGAAAATGAATACACATTCGACGTGCTAGAGAAAAGAAGATTTGCACATCGAACGGTTTTTCCAAAAGTACTCGTCAATTCCATTCCTGGACCAAGGTTGATTCAAGAATGAATCGCCCCATTGTTTCTATCCAGTTGTCACAAGCTTGATCTTTTGCAAGATTTCACATGTCACCCACCAAGAGCTTGTTTGATGTTGGCTCTAGAAGGATTTCCATCTTCATTGTGAATATTTTTACATATCACTCGGATGTTCTGGCAATACCACAAGGATAATGCGTAGGACTCTTAATATATACTTACTTTCCACATTGTGTGAAAAAGCAAGTCTTCAAGAATTTAGTGTCCTAACGAGATATTGTGGATGATCTCTTGGCTCTAGACTCAATTGTGCATATTTGGTTCCTGTGCCGGAGACTAGGGAGAGGGTCTCCTTCTTCAATATCAACAATCTCTAAGAGAAAGTCGATAGATAATGTCGGTTCCCCATGAGAATGAAACAAGTCCTTTTAAGAGGAACTTGAGTAGTTTGGGAAGTTGTAGTGCAATGCGTCACTGGGTCCATGACGTCTTGTCTTCAATACCAGTGTTACCTTAGTAACAACCAATAGCATATGTATTGAACCCGGTTTCTGCCCTAAGGTTGAATTGATGGAGGGCTATTTCTTTTCACCCTTTTTCACATTCAGTTCTTTTTCATTCTTCAACCCCTTCAGTGCTTACCGAGACTTCATAACTAGAACCTTGTTGGGTTTATTCCAGTACTAGCTCTGTCTTAGTCCGCACTCTTCCCATATTCTCATTTTTCTCCTTTTTTCATCATACCTAAGGACTCTACACTATCTAGTGGATTGTCCCTGGGTAGATCCCTCCGGCTCTGGCGGGATCGTGGGAACGAATACCTAACCTAACCATCCTTATAACACCATGCATAAAGTAAATTTGGTCGGTCTTTTGGTATTGTTCATTCCTTCTCGAAACCAATTGAAAAATCATTTGGAAAACCAATCAAGGTACTTGTGATACGAGATCAAAGCATTTTGTACCTTAATAGTTTTGATCATTTAGAAAAATGCTCCCCTCAACATGTGCATATAATTTAAAATTGTTTGGCACATGGAGGCAAGAGTTCTTTGAAATAATTTCTTTGAAATAATTTCTTGATCACAATTTCCTTAGAAAAGCCAGTTGAATTTCTTTGGTAAAATTCTTCCCCTCAATATGTGCATAGGATATTTTAAAACATTTTATCACATAGAGGCAAGAGTTCTTTTGAAGCACATCCACGATCACAAAACCATTAATAAAACCATTTGAAAATTCAATCAAGGTACTTTATGTTAAAACATAAAAGCTTTTGTACCTCGATAGTTTATTTTCCTTTAAAATGCTCCCCTCAATATATGCTTCGAGATACGAAAGCCTTTAGCACATATGAGAGAGCGACTGCACCATTGAATCAAAACGATCACCTTTTATCAAATTTCATTATTAAATCACAAATTCTCCCCGATCAAAAATATCAAACCCTTTGAGATTTTGGATCCCAAGTGATTTAATATGGTTTAGAAAACATTGGAGAATATGTGGCCTGATTTAAATACTCATCATGTTTTTGGATAAATCCTCCTCCTCAACATGTGCATTGTGTATGAAATCGTTTGGCACATGGAGGCAGGAGTGCCTTTAAAGGACTAAAACCAATTCCATTTAAAACAGATTTGAGATTTAAAACACGATCTCTACCCTATCAAAATATCAAACCATTTAAGATTTGTGATCCCAATTGATTTAAATCATTTAGAAAAATTTGGGGAAAGACGTGGCTTGATTTAACTTTGAAAAATGACAGATAAGGACCATTTTAAGACATTAAAGATTGTTAGTATCGGGTATGATTGTTTTATGAGATCTTTAAGTAAAATAAAACAATTTCACAATCAAACAAGAACAGAAAATATTTCATTTTGAAAGACCTTGATTCAAAAGAAAATCATACCATGACATAACATTAAATCTTTAGATCACCACTTATTAACGTACAAAGCGGAACTTTTGTGAAGAAATATCGTTTGAAAATATTTTATTTTAGATCACTCTCCCCCTCAATCCATGACAGAAGTCAATAATTGAGTGACTTAGGTTTTGATAATATGAAGTCCGGTGATTTTCAAAAATTAGTTCAATATATTTTCAAAACAATATTTTCCATTTTCAAAACAATTTTAATCAAATTATTCAAAATTGTTTAAAAAATGGTATCCTGCACAAAGATACGTTAGTGGTTGAGAAGCTTCCGTTGTTCTTACTGTAGGGTTTGGAAGAAAAACCATCTGCTGATGCAGTGAGACTTCTTCTTACGTTGCATTTTGAATGCCAACTGAGGTCAAATTAAGCTCCGTTTCTCAATCACTTAGAAGAAAACCATCTGCTGATGCAGTGAGACCTCTTACGTTGCATTTATGCCAACTCTCCATAGAAGTCCAGTTAAGCTCCGTTTCTTCATATGTCAACCCAAGATATAGTTACCCTTTCCTTTCGGCATCCAATCATCATCAATAGTGGGATCCGGATCGGGAACATTCTTATACCAATATACCTGCATACGTTAGTGAACATACATACAGATATATGGTGGTCGACATCACCCAAACAACAATCGACTAATTCAAGTCAATTCAACATATCAATCAGTTCATATAAGGTATGGGAATAATGTGTTCATCAAACTCTAATCATCTAATCCTAGCAATCATATCCTAGGCACCTAGTCCTTCAACATAGGTTAACATCATTTTTAATTAAGCATATTAGGATAATTAAGAAAGCCCGTTAGATGATGTAGATTTGAAAAACATTATCCCCCTCAATCCATGACTCATTTTATGAAAAGTTTAAAAGCGCTGAAGTCATTGATTGAGTTTGCAAATTTAATAAAAACTCTGAAACTGATTGTTTTTAAAGCAACTCATTTTCCACCATTTTGAAATACAACAAATATTTTTCTGAAGAATTTTAGACATGATATTTCAAATTTTGTTGTACATATTTTGCGACATGTTTAGAAAAGAATATTTACACCTCCTACTCGAACTTCATCTAAAGTCCCGTGCCATTATTGAATGACATTTCTAAGACCGTAGATGTTATCGATACCAGAAGACATGTCAAGAGAAAACATATTTTTGGAATTTTTGAAATTTTCTGATTTTTATGGGTTTTGGAAGATTTTATATTTTTCTATTTTGTTTTGTTGGTTTTATATTTTTCTATTTTCTTTTTGTTGGTTTTATATTTTTGTATTTTGTTTTCTGATAAATATATACAAGGATATAGTAGATGATATAGTATAAGAAGATGATGATACGAGTACCGAGATAAGGATATCGAGCAACACGTCGTAGAAGATAGAATTCATCATCTCTTAAACTTCCACCACCAAAGCTTCCGAGGCTCTAGAATAGAAGATGGAACATGAGCCTTTGAGAAAGAGAGACTTTGGCGGCTTCCCCAAACCGAAAATCCTTTAGGTGAGCGATTCAAAGCTTTCTTACAAGCTTCTCTTAGCCAGGTGCACAAGGAAGCACACCATTATCATAAATCCCGCTGATCCATTTAAGAATGATGATCGAGGATCTCCATTTGGGGTTATATCATCAAGAAGAACAACAACGTATCATCCCACACATAAAATAATCTTCTCAAATTTCTTTTCTCTGACGTCTCAAGCAATCCATTCCAAAAGGTTCAAGAGACCACTTCCCCCCAAGTAGATGAATTGATGCAGTCAGTCTCTTAGACTAGAGCTCACGAACCCGAATACATATACCCGAAGACAAAGAAACTTATACCATCAAGTAGCGGATTAATTCCAATAGCCAAATAATAACCCCGATGTATACTTTTCTCTCCCTTAAAGAAAGTGTATGAAGCTCAAGAACCCGAAATACCCTAATGCCCAAAGAGAGAACAATCGATAACATTGAAGAAGCAGGCCGAATCACTGATTATCTCTGCGGATGACAATCTCTGTGGATGTCCACTCTGGAATAAGTGATTATATCTCTGAATCACAGATTAAGCCCTCAAGTGAGACAATTGAGCATCCCCAATGTACACAATCTCTATCATCACACACTTGTGTACCTCTTTTATCTTCAGAAACTTTCTATTACATCACTTCCCTTACGTAGTTGGAATAATAACACCAAAAGCCTTGATGAGTAAAACCTTGAGATTCTCTGCGGTCATGACAAATGTCTTCCCGGGATATCTTCAATCACTTAGAAGAGTTAAGTTCATCAAGTTTACTCGCCATGAGTCAAACCTTGAGTTTCTCTGCGGTAATAACATTTGTCTTCCCGGGATATCTTCAATCACTTAGAAGAATTAAGTTCATCAAGTTTACTCGCTTTGTGTTTAGATGTGAGTCTCCTTCCCCGTTTCTGGTTTTGATGATTCAGAATCAGCAACTCTTTGAATGCCCAATTACTTGAAATTTGTTGAGAAGATCGCTTGAAGTCTTTGTGAGAATCAACATCTTTGAATAATGTGAGCAAATCTAATTGGGGATTAAATTCGACATATCACATTCCCCCAATTAGTGCTCTCCCTAAACCGACAATCTGTTTGATAAATGCCCAGATTAAGAAGAAGTCTTTAGATCGTTAAATGTAACTCGTCTTTAGTCTTCTAACATGTAGCGAGAAAATGTAGAACGATGTAGACTCGACCTTCTTCAAGATTGTGCGGTTGGGGAATAGATAGTTAACATCTTCAACTCACACCAAAAAGCATCCCACCAAAAGCATCCCAATTAACTTACATCTTGCAAATCCCCTTAACTAAAATCCCTCCCAATCAAACAAGAACAGAAAGATGTTCATCAAGGAAATCAGCAATCAGGCCTCAACGAACACACAAGATGGTAACACCAAACTACCAATCACATCAAACAAGAACAGAGAGATTGTTCGGAATCATCATGTTGATGTATACGTGAAGCATTAACCGGAAGCACTTTGTCGATAAACTCATCAATCCGAGTGAAGATGTCAACCAACGGCTCTTAGAAGAGAGAAAACTCCATGTAAAGATGACCCGATACGATAAGAAGAGGCTCGGTTCTTACATGAGTTTAGAGCCGTATGACCATTAATTCTCAAATATCAATCAACAATGCAAAAAATTCACACTTCTTCTCCCCCTCAAGAATTGCATACGGAGATGCCATTCTTGATTAAATAAGTGAAAATCATCCGAATGTTCTATTCACACTTCTCTCCCGCAAAATAAGCACATGATGTCGCCATCTTCATTATAATCGAGCAAGTGGAATGAGAAAACAATCAGTGGTAGCCCGGTTCACTTGATAACTGAAGCGCATGAAAAAAGTATGAAGCATGTTGATGAGAATGGTCATAAATGAGAAGATTTCTCTTTTTCTGAAGATAAAGCGCACTGAAGCGTACACTTTTCTTTTCTTTGATGTACGAGGCTTGAACTGTTGTGTTCAAACGTCATAATCTCTCTCTTTTCAGCTCTCTTAGCAAAACATGTAATCAACCCCATTATCATTCAGTAGGCTCTTTGTCGTGACAGCTGATGGAGAAAACCCAATATGTTGAATTTGACCCTGAAGTAAACTAACCCGAACTCGTGACTTAAACTTGCACATATGTAACAAAGAGCGGTGCCGAGAATTCATGCTCCATTGAATCTCTTAAGTACTCTATACTCTTCAACCAACCAACCATCAAGTAATAAACGTACATTACCTATTGAAAATCCACAATTGAATGTGACACTGAGCACTACAATGTAACTCCTTAAAGTGATAGTTATTTTGTAGTGGTATGAGCCCAATTCCCCCAAGTGGTAAAAGAAAAGGTAAAAGACACCCAACAATAACTAGATTTCCAAGTCTTCGTTTTTGGAAATAAGCTCGAACAAGGATCATGAAGAATCTTCATCCATCCATCCCCGATACCTTCAGACACTAAGTACACTCGCCCGTGATAATTCACTTCAACCTCAAATAAATAATAGTGGATTAACTCCGTTGTCACATCTTCTTAGTTAAAAGCTCAAATCTATCCTCTTTTGACGTTTTAATTGAATTATGATAATGGTTTTCATCCCGACCATGGTATAAGCACATAACCCCGTAAAACCAAGTAATAACCAAACTGCCATGAAGACAACCCAAACACACACCCAATTCATGAAGTACACCCTTTTATCCCTTCTTTAAAGCAGAAACCGTAGCACCAACATCAAGTAAGATCCAGAATTACACTTTCTCTTCTCCAAGATGGATCCATCATTACGGGATTTTACAATTCCATGATTTAAACCGAGAAATAGATTCTTTCGCGGGATTTTACAAAACCAAGAATAAACCGTAAGATAGATCCGGAAATGCACTTTACTATTACCAGGATGTTTCCATTATCACGGGATTTTACACGTCTATGATTTAAACCGAGAAATAGGTTCTTTCACGGGATTTTACAAAATCAAGAAAAAACCGTAAACAATGTTAGCTTGAATATGTTATGACGACTTTGGTTTCAGTGAATATCTGTTTTAGGGGAATATGCAGTGGTTCATCAACGGTTCATTATCCAACATCATCAACATCATCAACCATCCAATCAATACTTTGGTAAACACATCATTCACGCATATTGTCGGCTGTTGTTGTGACCACATGGAGAAGTAAACCCGATATGCCAAACTTGATTGTGAAGTAAAATTCCCCAGATTTGTTACTTAAACTTGTACTAATCCTTGTGAAGAAGAAATGGTGTACCCGATGTACAAAACCTCTTGACATTCTCAACTGAGTGAGACACCGAAGTGATAGTTACGAGGTGGGTTAAGCAAGAAAGAATCACAACCGTAATTAAATAGCCAAGTCTTTATCACACTCAATAAACGCCCAAACAAGTCATCTTCGCGGAAGGGTAGAAAGAAAGAAGACGAAATAAGTAAACATGCCCGGAAAACCTCACTTCAAATCCAAATAAGAAATACCGTCCAAACAACCCCATAATCAACCTTGTTCAAATATAAATACAAGCCGTGACATAATGTCCTTCGTGAGAATGCAAAAACCAAAGCATCAATCCTAATAACCCATCGAATCTCATCATCAAATCACATAAATCTCAATTCGTCAGCTCATATTGAAGATTAGTTATCAACCGTCCTAGACAAGCAATTTATTCAAAAATTTCTTCATGACCCGGTTCAAATAGTCTACCCAATTCAATTGACATATTACCCGGTTCAAAGCAAATTAATATATCAATTGAAGCCTATAAAATTTGTCCTAATATAACGTAACAACGATCCTGCTCATAGATCACAATCAAGCTGAACATTCAATCCAAAGTTTCAATCAGTTCTTAAGATAATCTTTGAGGAGTATGAGTGTACATCCAAACGCTTCCAAGTAAATGATGAGGTCCACAATCAACGAAAATCACAAGTCAACATCAAGTCCCACTTCAAATTGTAATACTCGGCCTAAGTCCTTAATATCATAAAAAACCAACCGAAAATTCCAACTACTAGTACATCAAACCATGTGATCTGCGCCAAGCCCAATACAAAAGAGACAATAGCCATCCATACCAATAATACGGCCCATTAAAATTAACCAAGCCCATTCCAAATCTGGTAAACACATCTCAACCCTAATACTTAGGGTATAAAACAAGACATACCAGTACACACAAACCCTAATCCCTGAAATAATCCGCCCCCACATTTAATAGCAGCTTCTCACATTTTATACAAACCCTTCTTCAGTTATATTCATCATACCCAAATCACAACATAGAGACAGTCTCCTCCAAAGAGAACGCTCCAATCACGAGAATAAGGTTTCACAAACCTTTTCAGTCCCCTCGTTATCTCTTATCACACGAACTCAGGCATGATGACCTCGCCACAGGGATGGCTAGAAGGTTTTAGACACGGCTTCAAGATTAAACTAAGGTAACGAGTAGGATTAAAACAGTTTATCCTTTTTATTATACGAAAACAAATGAAAAACGTTTTAACATCTATTGTTAAAAACGATTCATAGTTCGTACATTAACATGAGTAGGAAACTTTGATTAAAGATCAATGATGTGAGTCTATTTCGTGTATAAGGCCTTTGGTCTTGATGTTACTTTTGAGTACCACGAAACTAGTTAACTGAGATCTAAAAATCTTTTGGTCATTAAGTATTTCGTTTAACCGACCATGAGACATGAACAATCGAAATAATGAAACGATTTTAACAAGTTTGTTAAAAATCCTTTCATGTCAGTTTCGGATAATCAACAAAAATGAACACTTGAATGGATCAGTGATGAGTTTAAATTACGTGTTACGGACCTTTGAATCTGAATAATTCATTGAGAGACACGAAAAACAACTTGAGATCTTGAGAACTTGTTAGTTTAGTGTTTGAGTCGAATTTGTTAGACCTCCTTTATGCTTTTAACTTCGACAACATTTAATAGAAAGTCATGGACTTGTGATGGATGTTACAAACTGAGGTTCATGTGTCTTGGTATATGGTTGCTTGAGGTCTAGTCTTGTTGTGGTCTTTGGTCTTGTATTCTCATTCATCATTTCTGTCCAAGTCGCTAGCCTAAGTTGAGTCAAGTCGCTAGCCATCTTTAAGTCAAGTCGCTAGCATAAGTAGCTAGCATAAGTCGCTACACCAAGTCTCTAGACCAAGTCGCTAGCACAAGTTGCTACGACTTGTAAAGACAAGTCGCTAGGATTAGTACCAAGTCGCTACTCTTTCTGTCACAAGTCGCTAGTCTTAAAACAGTAGAGACAAGTCGCTAGCCAATATCTCCAAACCAAGTCGCTAGCCAATATCTCCAAACCAAGTCGCTAGCCAATATCTCCTAACTCGCTAGTTAGCTTTTGACCCAACTCGCTGTTGACTTTCAAAAAAGTCAACGATATCCAAGTCGCTCTGAGAGAACCAGTGAATCTGGACATGATACATTGACAAGTCGCTAGCAAGAAACAAATGCAACTCGCTAGCATGAATATCAACCAGTTTTCCGACCATCTTCATATTTACCCAGATAACTGACATAAAAAAAGCATTCTTTTTTTACCTGTTTTGACCATATAAATGATGACCTCCAATAATATGACCAGATGACTTATTAATTTAACTGCTGTTTGACCACTTGAAATATCACTTTTAGTACAAAAATATCACAAGAAAGGAGATGTACATAACTGTTTGGACAAATATTTGACCATGTGACATTTGACCAAGCCATGAATCTGGACATAAACATGACCAAGTCTCTAGCAAGAACATGACCAAGTCTCTACCAAGAACATCAAAGACATCACCAGCAAATTCATATAAAAACATACGAGTATCAAAAACAGATTCATAATATCAAAACCACATAAAAAACCAGATTCATACTAACAAAACCACACATGTTATCACCTCATAAAAACCAACAGCCAATCTGTTTTAAAAAATTAACCACGCAAAACCACTTAAACATAAAAAGACCATATAAAAACCATTCGAATCATTACAAACAACACAACCTTGGCTCTGGTACCAATTGTAGGATCGTTATTTTATTGTGTTGATGATTCGGGTGGTCTTGGATGATCAAAATACATGTTTGCCATAGTTAGAGAGTTAGTAGAGAGAGAGGGTGTTCTTTCTAGAGGTTTACACAAATGAAAGATTAGATTAAAATCAGAAGCACCACCCCTTCCATGGATGGAAGGGGTATTTATACTAACACAATACACGACCTCCTATCGGCCTGTGGATCGGTATCTGATGGGTAAAGACCGTCCTTCCTCCACGGTGTTGCTCTAAACTAAACTACGCTACAATACTAACAAATAAACAACTTAATAACGTAACAAACGACACGTCTACGAGCTAACATATGCTAGACTTATAATTGGGGTGACCGACACTTTAACATGGAATTTTCTAATTCCTAACACTGCTGATCATCTGTCACGTCTAGAAAACCCTCACCAGGATGTGTTCGAGAAAAAGGAAATAAATGAAACATTTCCTCTCGAGACACTCAATACGGTTTCTTTTCGTGGAAACTCTACTACCCCATGGTTTGCTGACTTCGCAAATTACCATGCGGGTAACTTCATAGTGAAAGGAATGTCGACCCAACAGAAGAACAAATTCTTCAAGGATGTTAAACATTACTTCGGGACGACCCTACTTATTCAAAATCTGTGCGGATCAAGTCATCCGACGGTGTGTTTATGGACAGGAAGCTATTGACATTCTCAAAGCTTGCCATCTTTGGACCCACCGGGGGTCATCATAGTCCAAATTACACTGCCAAGAAGGTGTTTGATTCCGGGTTTTATTGGCCCACTATTTACAAGGATGCCCATGAATTTGTCAAAACCTGTGATGCTTGTCAACGTCACGGAAATATCTCGCAAAGAAATGAAATGCCGCAAAATGCCATTCAAGTGTGTGAGATATTTGACATCTGGGGCATTGACTTTATGGGGCCATTTCCATCATCTCGAGGAAACAAATACATACTTGTGGCTGTTGACTATTTGTCAAAATGGGTTGAAGCAAAAGCTTTACCCACCAATGATGCCCGAGTTGCTGTGAAAATTTTAAAATCTCTTTTTGCTAGGTTTGGAACTCCACGAGCTATAATCAGTGATCGTGGTACACATTTCTGCAATGACCAATTTGATAGAGTCATGCAAAAGTATGGTGTAACCCACCGTCTCTCTACTGCATACCACCCCCAAACAAGTGGGCAAGTGGAAGTTTCCAACCGTGGTATAAAAAGAATTCTGGAAAGGACAGTAGGCGAAAACCGTGCATCCTGGTCGGATAAACTAGATGACGCACTCTGGGCCTTCCCTACGGCTTATAAAACACCCATCGGGTGTACTCCATACAAGCTTGTGTATGGAAAGGCATGTCATCTGCCGATTGAGCTTGAGCACAAAGCATACTGGGCCTTGAAACATGCCAACTTCGATATTCAGACAGCTGGTGATCACTGGAAAGTTCAAATGAATGAATTAAATGAACTCCGTGATCAAGCATACGAGAACTCTTTGATCTACAAACAAAAGACAAAGAAGATTCATGACTCCAAAATCAAGAACCGCGTTTTCAATGTCGGTGATCGAGTCCTTCTTTTCAATTCAAGATTGAAGATATTCTCAGGAAAGCTCAAGTCCCGTTGGTCTGGTCCATTTACTATTGCTAAGGTTTATCCTTATGGTACTATTGAGTTATCTCAACCCGATGGTCCAAATTTTAAAGTGAATGGTCATCGATTGAAGCACTATTTTGGAGAGGACATTCCACCTGTGGTTGTCCCGGATCTACAAACTTTCCCCATGAACCAATGAATGCGGGGATCGAGTCAAGCTAGTGACTCGGGAATCAAAAACAATAGCACACCATATGGATTTTCACCCATATTTCTGACTTCTTTCTATTTTCTACCACCCTAGTGTGGGGGAGTTGCCCCCTGCTGTTATATATAAAGTTTCATATAAAAAAAAATGTGTATATATCAAAAATAAAATAATGGCCGTAGTATTTCCCTTTTATGTTCTATGTTTCGGCATAACCGCCGGTACTTTGAATATTGAGGGCAATATTCATTTCTAGTGTGGGGGGGAATTCTCGGAAATGGAACCAGGAATTCTCACGAATTTTATCATGTAATTATACCACCCAATTCCCCCATTTTTGGCCAAAATTTTTTTTGGAGTAAGTGTTTTTCACTTACTCAGCTTACGGTTATCAGTCCGCAATGTCTAATAAACAAAATGATTGACTAATCCAGGAGCAAACGGCTCTTGGTAAAGATATCTCAAATCCGTTGACGGCTTGCAATTTGCCCAAAATTGTATGGTGTTCAGCTCACCATATCTTTAATTAGTAAAGAGTTGGCTAGCCCGCAAGTTTATGGCTTGTGGTAAAGGCAGTTGGAAAGCCATAATTGGTAATCAGCTCACCAAAGATAATATTGATAATTTATCTAAGAGTTGGCTAGTACAGAAGCAAACGGCTTCTGGTAAAGACAAATCAAAACCGTTGAAAGCTGGTGATTTGCTCAAAATCATTTGGTTATCATTGTACCAAGGTTCTTACTTGAACTGAAACAATTGGCTACTCCAGAAGTAATGGCTTTTGGTAAAGAGATAAAATCCATTAAAGTTTCAAAAAGATTGCTAGGGACTAGCAATATCTTAGTGTGGGGGATTGATGAGTGTCTAAATACTCATCATTTTTGTACCATTTAAACTGCAAAAAACATCTGAAAACACTCAGAAATGCATCAAAATGATAAAAATATCACAAATAAGTGTTTTAAATGCAAAAATACCAAAATCAGATGAAAAACGTATCAAGTTTGCATAATTGGCAGTTTTAGTCCCCCAAGTTTCAAAAGTTGTCAAATCTAGTCCCTGGAATCCAAAAATGTGGAGTTTTATCATTCAAGATCCCTGAAATATTCTAAGTTGTCAAAAATGGTCCTTGAATGAATCTTTGGTCAAATGGCAGAAAAGGTCCCTAAAGTTTAAAAAAGTGTCATAAAAGGTCCTTGGAAATTTAAAAATGGAAAATAATCAAATGTGGTCCTTGTACTATTCATATTTGGCAGGATTGGTCCTTGTGTTAACTTTGGAAAATTGGCAGGTTTAACCCCTCATAAATCAGAAAATTGCATAAATGATCCTTGTGTTATTAAGCTACCAAACGGACCCTCTTTTGTATTATTAACCCAGCCAAAACCTAAACGAACCCCCTGTCAATAAACCTGTGACCCCCCATTTGCCCCACCTATTAATAATACGGGTCAACATAAGTTAAACCCAGTGTTACTGTTCATCTCCCACACAAGCCAAAACCAAACCACCGGTTTTCTTCACCACCACCACCACCTTACCACCTCACCACCACCTGTCCCCCACCTGTATATCCACTCCCTTCCACCTCCACATCCTCCCAAAATTCTTTAAATGCAAGAAACCTGCTCTTGATATTTTTGGCGCCAAAAGTTATTTTAATGGCTAAGATGAGTTGCAGTGATCCAAGGGCCATGAAATAAAGTGGGATATGTTCAGAATCAAGTGGGAAGTTCAAAAAATCTATAAAGAAAGAGAAAGAAGCAATGTGAAGATATATCTAGTTTAATTTTAATTAATGTATGTCGTCTTAGTTAAATTTCAAATTCCAGTGTAATATCAAGCTTTCAAGTACTGTTTTTATCAATCTTAGTATATTGTGAACCTTTTTGAATAAGCAATTTCAAGTTTCAAGTTTCATTTCAGTTTATGCAATTTTCATGTCAAAATTATCATGTTAGCTTAAAGTTGTTATTAGATGTTGCTTTGGACTCATAAGCTCACATAAGCTCCTATTAAAGCTTTTCTAAGCTTTTAGAAACAATAAAAACTCAGTTTAGAAGTAAAAATCAAAAATACAAAAAAATACTAAAAAAATAGTTGGAAATAGAAAAATCTAATAGAAATGAAGATCACAGCTGGAGCAGGGTAAATCTTGGATGGCCTTGGGTTTAGAAGCTTAGTGGTAAGCTAATAGGGTTGATCCTTGGTCCTTGCTCTTGGTTTTCAGCTGAAGTGAATTTGTAAGCCTTTTTAAGCATTTTTTGCATTTCAATATACAAGTAGCTTAAAGCTTAAATCTTTGTATGTTTATGTTTCTGAGTTGTAGTTAAGTAGAATTAAACATTAAAACAGTTAGCTTGTTCTTTAAAATTTGTAGTTATTAAAGATCTTAGTTTAACAGTCATAATAGCATAATTGTTAATCTTGAGTTATATGTTGTTATTATTGTTCTTTAATGCTTCTACAGTCTCATTAAGTGATAATATAAAGTTATGAATCAGTTTCATGGCCTAAATCAGTGTTAAGCTTTGAAAAAATTCAAAACAGTTTGTTAAAGAGTTGTTTGGATATTATGTATTATCTGTGTTAAAGGCTATTTGTGTTGTTGCTTATTGTTTTTTCATATCACATTAGGTCATAATAACTCAGTTCAACCATAAAATCTAGTGCTCATTTGTGAAAAAGTCAAAATAGTCTTTGATCACTCCTTGTTCATCAACTGTGTAGATTTCATGTTTCATAATGATGGTTTTGTATTCATAAGTTGTTATTATTGATCAAATCAGTCTTAATCCACCTTAATATAACATAATTAATGAGTAAGATCAATCCAAAGTTCATATTAGTCAACATATTAGTGTAATATAAAAAGTCAAAATTTCCATTTGGTCAGTTTTTAAATAAAATAGATAATTTTATATAGGGCTTAATATTAGTTTTCAAGATTTAAGCTTTTGGAATATTAAAATATAGTTGCTCATCTTCCTAATAGTATTTTTTATAATTTCTGTTTAGCTTATTTAGTTGCTTATTTCTTAGCTTATTTTGAACCCTTGTCTGAAAAAGTGCCCTGTGCACAGTTGAGCCAACCTTTTTCACAAGCTCATAAAAAGCTTATTAGTGAACCATAGCTTGTGTATTTTGGTTCTTTGGAAAGCTAACCTAGCTATCTTGAATATCCAAGTTTAAAATTTTACTTTCTAGCTTATTTAGTATGGCTGCAAGTAGCTTATTGTTTGTCCCATTTCTGTCTTAACTAAGTAATCAGTGGTTTACAAGCTTTTTCACAAGCTTGTCATAAGCTCATTAGTCAACCATAGAGTGTGAACTTGGACTTTTTGGAAAGCCCACCAGCTCATCTTGACACCTCAGTTCTTATTTTGAGCTTTGAAGCTTATTTAATAAGCTTAAATTGCTTGTGAAAATCTGTGCATGCCTGTTTGGTTTTTTAGTTTAGGATAAGTGCTTATTTGATCATTATAGCTTATCAGTGTTGATATTTGTTCTTTTTAGCTTCATCTAAGTAGCTTTAGCTTGTTTGCATCTTATTTCATCTTTTGTTCCAACTGTGAAGCTTGTTTGAGCTTAAAATCATCAAAATAAGCCATAAGCTTCACTGTTGAGCTAATAAGCTCTCAAATAGCTTATTTTTAAGTTGTAAAATTTTTGTTTTCATTAAAGTTGCTTATTATCAGTAGTTAAATAGTTTTGAAAAATAAAAATCACAAAAACATCATTTTTAAAATAGTGATAGCGTTTATTTAATAGAAATTAGCTTTTTAAATTTTCTTCTCAGCTTATTATTAAGCAAATTCTGTTTTTATAATTTTCTTAGCTTTCTGTCATCATAGGATATTTATAGAAAAAATTTCATAATTTTGTTAGTTTGTTTAGTATTTATTAGAATTTAAAATAGTTAATAAGTATTAAATAATTAATAATAAATAAATAAAAAACATAAAAAATATCTTTTCAATTTTAAAATTAGTTTTATAATATTTTAGACTTTTCTAAGTTAAAATTTCATTTTTCCAGGTTAATTTTATATTTTCTTGTATTTAAGTGTATTTTTAATAATTAATTAATAATAAATAGATAAAAAGTGTAAAAAATATATTTTCAATTTTAAAATAAGTTTTATAATATTTTAGATTTTTCTAAATCATAATTTCATTTTTCTAGTTTTATTTCACATTTTCTTATACTTTAGAGTATTATTAAATAGTTAAAAATAGTTTTTTAATTAATAATAATTAAATAAATAGTTATAAAAATAATTTTAATTCTCTAATAATTTTATTTTATTATTAGGATTGTAAAAATATCATTTTAATATATTTAGGTCTTTTATTTCTTAAAACTCACGTTTTATTTTTTACGTTTACGTAATTTAATAAACGTACGTGTTTAAGTTTGTTTAATCTGATTGTTGTGCTTTATAATTCTGTATCCAAATACATTCCAATCAATCAGTAGTATAATTTTCAACCAAAATCCTTACTGATCATTATCCTTAGTGATCATTCGACATCTGAATGTTTTGAAACACCATTAATCCTCCGTGGGACTTAACGACCCGGGAATCCACTATATTCCAAGGGAAATTGCATTGGTTTTAGACTGTTTGAATTTTATTACGGTTGACCATTCACAAGTGGTTGACTTGTGTAATAAATTTGATGGTTCTGCAACCAATCAAAAACCAAGGAGGAAGTTTTGACGGAATTGCAGAAATCGCTAGTAAAATTGAAAGTCTTAGTCGAGATATGCTGAAGGTTAGAGAAACCGTTCATGCCATCCAAGTGGGTTGCGAAAGCTGTGGAGGAGGATATCTCTCGAAGAATTGTCCTCATGCGGACGAAGATAATATTGAAGAAGCTAAGTATGGAGAAAATCGACCATTTTATGGAGATAATCGAAATAGTAATGGTTATCGTGGAAATTACAACCGTGGGCCTTATGGAGAAAGAAAGCCCAGTCTTGAAGAAACAATTAATAAGTTTCTGGAAAGTTCAGCCCAAAGACAAAAGGAGCAAGATGAGTGGTTGAAAGAATTCCAGGAAAACACTGACAGGAACCTTTCCAAGCACGACACAACTCTGAAAAACCTAGAATCCATGGTGGAGAAACTCAGTGAAAAAGTAAGGAGGAATAACGATAAACCTGAAGGATCTAAACCAACTATGGAATGTAAAGTGATTTTTGCTGATAATAACTTGAAGATTCAGACCAATGATACGGATTTAGGGGATGATTTTGTCGACAGATCTGAGTTACGCCGTAAGCCGCCTAATGAGTTACGACGTAACTATGTGTTTGACAGCGATAACGGGGTTGTAAAGAATACTGAGGAAAACGACTCTAATGAATTACGCCGTAACCAAGAATCTCAGTTACGGCGTAACTGGGATACATGGGCAGAAAAATTCCTCGATGTGTAAGAATCAGGAAACGATTTGTCTCACGATATTGACTTGGGCCCTCTGCCTAAATCTAAGAAGAAATATCACTGGTGCAAAATGATACCAGTTGCTAAGGAAGATTGGTATGATCTTTGGGCCTCGTGTGACCCAAGAAATGAGGTTTGCGACGGAGGAAGCAATAAGGATAGGATCAACCATAACAAATTCATGTGGCCTGCATACACTGATGATGAAAGACTCGAGAAATTCTACCTTGAAGATGAAGAAGAGCCACTTATCACTCACTGGTTTACTCCTGTCATCATAACTGACGAGGAGTCCACACGAGCATGGCCTACATGCAACCCCTTCCGCGAATATTGAAACGGCGGGGATAGTGAAAGAGAGGAAGAGTGGACATGCCCTCATGAACGTGAAAGACATTGTATTAAGTTCGGTGACTTGGCATTTGAGGACTGGTATGCAATACAATTCAGAGATGCCAAGATTAATCTGAATCTTCTTAAGAAGCTAAAAATTGATTACGAGGAGCACATTCAGAAAAAGGAAGATGTTAATAAAGAGATATACTGCACGGATGATCATTTAATTGAAACTGACAACAAGGAATTACGCAGTCACTGGTGTGAAAGAGTAAAATCTCCTGGGGAAATTTTCTGGGCGTCATGCAACCCATATGACGACATTTTGTAACGGGGGAAGCAGCTCTGGGAGAATAGGAAAAGATGAATTCTTTTGGTCCTCAACCAATGATGAGGAGAGAACGAGTTTTCCTTGGCTGGACAACCTAGGATTCGATAGTTGGGTGAAGATTAAGTATGGACATGTGGACACGTTAACCAAAGAGAAGATTTGGAAGGAGTACATGGATCGAGACAATTCAAACAATGAGAGTCTCAACAACACGAGTGAAATAACAATTCAAATTGACAAAGAGTTGGTTAGTGATGAAAAAGAAGAATGCAAGCGCGTTCTAGTGGAGAATCTGCTCGATGAATAATGGTTCAAGGGTACAACTTTTGATGATGATGATATTGAATGGATCCTAGATTACCTTGAGTTGCAAGGTAATGAGGAGTTTACTGATCCCGACGACGAAGCTTACGAACAAAGGAGGTGCAAACTCCTGGGGATTCCCTACAAGAGACCACCTCCAATTATTGTCGAAAAATATGAATTTACTCGCTACCACCTGGGACCTGATGAGAAATTTTTTAAAGTCCGGAAAATCGAAACCAATGAATACCTTCGAACTGCTTCGAATGTCGCCTGGATGAGGCATAACTTGATGAAAGATATCGAAGAAGTGGGGCAGATCCTAAGGCCCCCATAGAAGCCCTGCGGCTCTGAGTCTAACTTAAAGACTCGTAAATAAAGAAAAGTGATCTTTCGGGAGACAACCCGAATTATCCCTTTCTTTTATTTTATTTTCTTTTCTGTTGGGTTTTGTGTTTTCTAACTATTTTTACAGGAAACGAGGAAGTAATTGCTGCCGCAGTTTGCTTATCTGCACAGAGTTACAGCGTAACTCATGTTGGTGATTAAGCCGTAACCAACATTTTAGCAACAAAATTCTTGACGCATTACCAATTACGGCGTAATACCCTCTCAATGGTTACGCCGTAACTACTCGCTTTGCAGCTCATTCCAGGTTTTTCCAGTTATGACGTAACTCTCTCAAAAGAGTTACGACGTAACTTTCCTCTGCTTTAATTCTTTCATTTTAAAACACAATAACATTGTATTAATTTTTAAATGAAATTTGTGGGTGTGTTCCCTGTAAACCCTCACGAGACTTCACTCGTCCACTTGGGACACCAAGTGGTTTAAAAGGCTTGTTGCATTCGCTAAATGCAATCGTGATTCCTACGAAAGTGAGTTAGGTTTGTTTTTCATTTTTCATTTCTTCTTTTTAGAATTATGCTTGTTGGTATTGTGATTTCAGGGATTGAAGTTTATTCATGATGCTTATACGAAGGCACGTCTCTTGTTCGTGGGCCTTCCTTCTTTATGGAGCAAATTTCAGGGAAGTTCTCGCTCTAATTCTACCTTTCTCTTCACCTTTATTTAATGACTAGTACAAAAGGGACTTTGTACAATTCAAGTGGAGGGACGGGAGTAGAATTATCTCTTGAACTTTATTTCGCCCTCATTTTTCTAGTTTATTTTGAAAAATTATGCCATTTTTAAAATTTTGACATGTTTTTCTTGACCTTACTAGATTAGACCTTATCCGAGCACATACAACCCTTGATATTACATGGTGAGATTAGCCTTATCCGTTTCCAATATTTTACCCCAAATCCACCAAATTATGAGTGTGCCGGTAGCTTGTAAACTTTAGAACTTGGCCTTTGCATCATTTCGAGACCATAGACGAGGTATGTTGAGTTAGCTCGATGTGTTTGGACTTTTCAGTTTTAGAAGGCGATATTATAGGATTATCACCCAAACAGCCTACCATTGTGAGTCTATCGATTAATCACCTCGACTTTTCGACCCCCATGAGAAACCCTTTTGTTGCACTCATCTTTAGTGCAAGATACCCCTAGATACACCCTTCTGAGCCATTCCTTTCATTTTGTTCACCCAATATATTGTTTCGTTACACCTATACACCTTAGCCTACCCAGTAGTCTTTATTTGTGATTGGGAAGTCATCATTTGCCTAAGTTCAATGTTCTAGTGGAAAGGTTCGGAAATCAAGCTTTCATCGACAACATTTCTGAAGATCATTGAAGACCCCCCGAATTTCCATTGTTCATCTCAAGTGGGGGTATTATGTTAGTATTGATTGTTACGTTGAAAAAAAAATAAGTTGTTATGATTATGATTATTGTAAAGTGCGATGTTATAAGCACTGTAGTATGAGCTTTATTGATTTAGTATCGAGGAGGCCACCTCGGTCACATTTGAAGATTGGAGTTGGTAGTTATGCCAACAGTTGGAGAAAAAGGTAGTGTGCCCATCACACATCTACCTTGCATTTAATGATCCGGTTTCTTGACTTCAAAGCTTGAACTTTGGGCGAACGGTAAGTGGTGATGACTTGGTTATAGATTTAGACTACCTGCTTGTTTTTTATTTTACACCAATTATATATCCCATGTCTTATCCTACCCTTTAGTCATGAAGCGTGTCTAGGTGATGCAGCGAGCAATCTTTGGTGTCTTGGCCATGGATTTGGTCATGTATCATTGATTTTGTCCACTTCGTCGTGACATGTTAGTAATGACGAGTCACCCCTTAACCTTTGTCGTGTCTACCCATATTGCCTTCGAGAATTGTTTAGCCCTTAACTCTAGTGGTGGAGATTTGTGTAACCGCCAAGCTTATGATAGAATACATGCTATTACTGTGCGAATGAGTGATCACCCCGAAATTGACACTTAGAATAGTTAAGAGATTTGAGTGTTTGTTCCCCTTTCGTGAGGTGTTCGGCTTTGTTTTATTCTAGCATAAGGGATTTGTAAACTCATATTTTCTAGGTTATGGGAGATATCTTTTTAGGAATCTATCTAATAAGGTCTACTTGAGGGCAAGTAGAGTTCAAGTGGGGGGATATTTGATAACATCAAATAGTCCTGAATATTAAGTGTCAATTTCCCCCATTAATGCTCGTTATTTATATCATTTATATGGATTTACGCTTGTTTTCCATTGTTTTTCACTTTCAGGTAAATTACGAGCATTGGAGCTAAAGAGACACAGAACTGGAAACATATCTAAAGATTTATCACAGTATGCTATTTTGAAGAAGTTACGGCGTAACTCATCTCTCACATTACGCCGTAACTATTGCGTGACTCAGTATGCCAACTTATCAGAAGGTTACGGCGTAACTCCTCCCAAAGGTTACGACGTAACTACATTAGGTCAAAAGAGGTTCCACGCCGCTGATACTTACGCCGTAACTACTGCATCACTTACGACGTAACCGAGTTTATTGAAGACTACGGCGTAACCACTAATAAGGTTACGCCGTAACTGTAACAATTCGCATTTTCTGGTCACTATTCATTTTTACTATTCACTGTTACTATTTACTTTCACTATTCATCCCGTAAAATTTTTATTTCACATTCTCGTAAGATAAATTATTTTAGTAATGACCTGAGAGTTTGACAATCGTTAGATCATTTTCGCAAAAGTTATTAAGAAAACATCGTCTTAAAGCTTCATTTTGGTCGGAACACCATTTCAACATCCCGCGCATAACGAAAACCGCCTCTGACAATTTTTCCCACATCAGATTAATTTTTAGATCACTCATAATTAATTAGAGAATTTTTAAGATTTCTTTTAAAAGTTACCAAATAAACCCTGTTCCGTACGAGACTAAACTTACGTTTTAAACAAATCTATGTAGAACCAGACTTAACCATTCCTGCACTGTATTTCCTAAGATATTTTGAAACTTTTACGTTTTTTGGAAAGTCAAACATATTTCCCTCCTTCTTTGACCATAAAGAAATTAACCTTGTACGTTCTACATTTTGCTTAAATCGCGTAACTTTTAGACTTCATGTATAACTGTTAAGTTGTCCCACGTATGACGAAAACCACATTTTGACATCTCATATCACTTATAGAATAATTTTATTCTACTTTGAATAAATTTACGGTCATTTCCCTGAAATCTCTTTCTTTTCTGATAAATTGCAAATTTACGCGTTTTAAGCCTACGTTTTCAGTTTTAGCAGCGTTTAAGAAACCCGATAGTACGTATCACTAATCTAATATGCTTATATAGAGTATATTGATAAGTTTTAACATATTTATAAGATTCATATTATTTGGATACCCGATTTTAAGTTTCGTGACTTTACGGCTTACAGTTAGCAATTCACGGGTCCAAAACTCACTCCGTAAACAAGATAATACGAAGCAACTCATGTCTAGTCATCCTAGATAGGCATTGAACGAAATTTAAGACACATGGGGCATTTTATAAGTGATAACCAAGTGAAGATGTGAAGCTTACATAAGAAGCTTTAACATTTGCAAGTTTACTTAGCCTTTAAGACTTATACTTGTGAAATATCCTAAGGAAAGTAACCTCCTCATCCTTGCTATATAAACAACTCATCCATCATCCTCTTCCTTTTCTCATCACCATAAACGACACACACTTAAATCACACAACCCTTCATCTTTGATTTCCAAGTTCCAAGTTACACATAAGAGTTGAAGGCCTAGTTATTCTCTACATGAAACTAGTGTTTATTTGGTGATTCCATGGTTGAATTAGGAGCTACACAAGGGTAATAGGGCTGAATTCATAAACTTTTCACAAGGTTATATCAAGGGTTAGCAAGGTGTGTTAAAGGTTGGAAGCTAGGGACTTTGGTTGAAAGGGTTTAGGTTTTAGTGTCCTAGTTCTTGGTTCTTGAATTGTTTCATCACAAGGCTTGTAAGAAAACTACTATACTTACCTTTTATTTCAGTAAATTCTAGTATTTCATATATGTAATATTTTCTATATGCTTATTATACTTGATTGTGCTTGGATAAATGGATTAAAACACTAGAAACCGTCGAAAGGACTAGACTTGCAACAAAAAAACTGAACAGGGGCTGTAAACGTAATTAATGGGTTAAATTCGTGGACTGAGATACTTAGGTAATAACATAAGTTTATATATCGATGTCTTGTGGTCGTTTCGCCAGGTGGCTCGTGTCGTAACTCATCCCGATGAATAAACTAGAGCCAAAACGGCTAAACGTGTCCAAAACTGAGTAACAGATTTTAAACAGCTAAAACTCATAAAAATTGCATATAACCCCTTGTTGGTCAAAGAATAAAAGTTTTACCTAACACCCTAACTTGAACATATCCGCTAGTAGTGCATTAAACGGAGTTGTAGAACTCGACTTATGACCAAAACCGTGAAACAGTTTGCTGCTGATTGAAATAACTAGTACATCCAAGGGTAAATTGGTAATTTCACATTAGTTAAATAATTTTTGGGGCAGTAGGGCCCACTAATCTGTTTAGTACTATCAATTACCTTTCCGAGGATATAAAAATCGAGTCGTGATCATTTACAGTTTAGAAGTAACTGGTAGATTTAGAAGGGAAAAACTTAAATATAAGAAACATAAACACTTATACGACTTCACAAATGTTAAGTATCCGAGCATAATTGATGTAATAACTATATAAGGCATGTTTATACATTCACTTCGTTGTTTTAGAATCTAAGACATAACAACATATTCTAGGTTGCGCGTAGAGACTTCCCGGCTTATCCATCGATTCAGTTATACGTTTTGATATCATCTACTTTAAGGTGAGTTTCATAGCCCCTACTTTTATATGTTTTGAATTACTTTTGGGGGAGATACATGCTCAACTATTTTTATTTAATTTCACATGTACTCTAAACTTTTAAGGATTACTGTGAGTCATAGCCCCTACTCTTTTAATGCTTGTTTTACAAACTCTTTGGGGGAGATACATGCTCAACTACTTGCTTTTACTTTTACAAATACTCAAAACATTATAATTGATTGCATTATACATGATTTCATTATACTTGATTGCATTATACTTGATTGCGTTATACTTGATTATGTTATACTTAAGTTTGAAAGTTTCCTCGTGAGCAACACTAAAGCCTCCTAATATAAACGGAGCAGTCCAATTCGCAAGTCTCCCAACATAAACGGAGCAGTTCTCTATCGAAAGTCTCCCAATATAAACGGAGCAGTCCAATTCGAAAGTCTCCCAACATAAATGGAGCAGTTCTCTATCGAAAGTCTCCCAATATAAACAGAGCAGTCCACTTTGAAAGTCTCCCAACATAAACGGAGCAGTCCAATTAAAAGTCTCCCTTATCGACGGAGCAACACTAAGTGCAATAAATGTGAACTATTATGACTGTATGTGTGCTTGACCATAAAATGTACTATATTTTAGCAGTGGTTTGTAAACACACAGGTTGCAAGTTTTGTATGGGCGAAACTTGGAACTGAGTGGATTTACAATGCCTTTGCTGTGTGAACATTCTTTAAAGGCTTTACATATTAAACAAACTCTATGAACTCACCAACCATTGTGTTGACACTTTTTAGCATGTTTATCTCAGGTCATAAGGCGATAGCTAGAGTTTGAAGCATAGAGTCGCATGACATATTTTGAAGACTTACGCTTTTATCATTTACCATTCGAAACATTTTATAAACATTTATATATTATACTTTGGGACCTCACTGTTTGTAACTTTGATTTCATTAATCGAATGATAACTTTTCAAAACGTCTCATTTAGAGGTCGTTTTCTATAACTTGTACTTTGTATTATGAAGTAGCACCCCAATGACACAATCTTCCGCTGCGATATTTTGGGGGTGTTACAGTAACCAGCAGATCTAGTGCATTTTACGAAGAAATAGAAGGTTACGGTGTAACTCCTATATTGGTTACGCCGTAACCCAGATCTGGCCTATAAATACCCCACGAATTCTAGCATTTCTAATCATCCCATTCCACACACAACAATCTGAGAACGTGGGAAAAAGCTCAAGGCAGGTCTAGAGGAGCATACGGAGCTGTTTCCAAGGGAGAAGTCACTCCATTACGATAAGCATTAGCGTTTTATATTTCTTTTACTTTCAATTCATGTATTTCGTACCTTTGAATATTGCATTGATTTGCATGATTAATATGAGCGGCTAAGCACCTTTTTGGTGCTAGCCTAGTTATGATTCCTTAATTGTTTTGTTTGCGTTTACTTTACTTCCGTACAACTATTTCTAAGTGTATGCATGCATAGTTCATTGGTAGCTACCCTTGATTCGGTAGTTTTGAATGGCGGTAGAGGCCAATTGCCTAGGAGATATGACCAACTAACCCTAGGTGAGCAGACTGAGACGGGAAGGGTAAGATATGACCAACTGAAGACCCTTTCTACTTGTGCGATTTGACCAACTGATCACCTATCGTTTGGATGAACTTAAGAATTGGGGGGTGTAGTGTCTAAGTTCTTAACGGCCGGGCACTCATTATTATGAATCTAGCATGTAGCGGTACTTAATGACTTAGCTTAGGGGACCAGGAACAACATGACTTATGACTGTGCGCCTGATTTCTCCTGTGGTGGCATCTTGGCTGATAGGTTAGGGCGAATTGACCAAATGTTGTCCTCTCGACTTTGACCCCACCTGAAGTAATTGGAAGTAGGTAGACGTAGACATGACTAGCTAGGTCTACCTAGGAGGATTAACTAGGTTGGCACCACTTCTCTCTATTGATTTCCCTTTACCTTTTATCTGCTTTTATTTACTTTATTCTGCATTAGTAGTTTAATTAATTAAATCCCTATCGAAACTATTATTCTGTGACAATTAGACTTAGTAATAATCCAACACACATAGCTCTTGGGACGACCTCGGCTTTACCGTTTACTACACTACACACGACCGGGTACACTGCCCGTTAGTGCACTAGGGTAGACCATAGGTATAGCGAGACACTATAAATATTAAGACCTGATCAGTAAAACCTGCATCATCTATCTACCGAAGCTCGTGTAATTTTGGGGATTAAAGATGTGAAAGCCTAAATAAGCAAAGCGGCGTGTTTCAAAAATAAAGGTTAAACTATTAATTTCATCTTCTTCATCTGTACCCGTAAAAAAAATTGATCAGAATTCATTTGTTTGAGTTGAGAAGTTGAAAGTGTGTATAAAAGAAAAAGGGTGAAAAAATTGAGATGATAAGGTGATATTTATAGAAGATAAAGTATATTATTTAAAGAAAAGAAATTACAAACAACCCTGACGGTCATATAATAGCCAAACGGCTATTTTTTCATGTCGTCCATTCATTCGCTTTGCCAACCCAAGTAACCAAAAATCAGCGGCGGTGGCGGGGGAGGGGGAGGGACGCGTCCCATAGGGACACATGTAAGGAGGGGGTGGGGGGCGTAGCTGAGGAGGGTAGACTGAGCAAGGGTTTGGTCTCCAATCAACCTTACTCTTCACTTGAACCCGAATTGCGTTGCAACAAGTGTGTTAGACCAAATACAATGTGGAAAACGTGGAGGGGGGGGGGGTGAATACGTTTCCGTTTCAAACTTAAAACTTTTGTATCAAATATAGAATAAACCATCACATTTGGTAATCTCGACGCGAGGATGCATTTAACGCATTACGGCAGGTTAGGCCAACCCATTAATATCACATAAGATTCTGCAAGATTAATGGTTCATTATAAATCAAGTTTCACCATTATTAGTCCGGTTTGTTTTTCTTGATCAAGCGTGTCATAATATGTAAAGTGTTAAATATAGTTTATTACTATATGAAAGACCAAGTATACATCATACATATAAACATCAACCACATAGACAATCAACAATATTAAGCAAGAATAAAAGTAAAGCGATAAGTAAAAGGATACACAAACCAACACGAGGATTTATAGTGGTTCGGTCACGAAGCTCCTCTTCACCCTACTCCAATCCCCGAGTTCGGCGGAGAAAACCTTACACAACGTCGCCTACACTTTATCCGGTACAAGGCTAGACACCGAGTTCTTCCATGAGGTAGAACCAAACCTATCACAACGTCACCTACACTTTATCCGGTACAAGGCTAGATACCGGGTTCTTCCACAAGGTAGAACCAAATCTATAACAACGTCGCTTACACTTTATCCGGTATAAGGCTAGATACCGGGTTCCATTACAAAGGATGAACCATTACCCGACCAACACGACACATCTATGACACCCGTTATGTCTTGTGGCCCAACATAACAAACCTTGTGTTTTATGGCACAAACACATAAACCATCTAATTTAGTTATGGATATAAGAAGATGATACAAGACAAGATCCAAGACAATGTGTCTAATGTGTTAATACAAATAAGCCGTAAAAACGTTTATTTATATTTTACGATCTTCTAATATTTTGTCGATAATAAACGTAAAATCATTTTAACGAAACAAATAAAATACGTAATTGGTTTGAGCCAATAACACACTTACATTTTCATATAAAACACTAAACAAGTAATAGTGTCTACATCTTATAGTAATACATATGTATAACAACTAGTATTTACATAATATGGAAATGTGTATATATTGTAATGAGTAATGTAATAAGTAAAAATCTAAGTACTAGACCCATTGACTAGATACATTGAATATTTTTGGGTAAAACCCAAAGTCCATGACCCATACCCAATGGAGATTGATCCATAACCCATGACTCATTGTATGACATCATGCATGAAGTCATGTTGGGTATTATCCATGATCCATGACCCAAGACCCAATGTATAGATACATTGAATCTTGTATAACCCATGGTTCATAACCCATAACCCGGTCTGCAACCCAAAATCCGGACTTAAGCTGACCCAACTGTCTGATCCCTTGGATTGCACTAGCCGGATCCCTCTGGGGAGGGATCCGTAGGAACTGGGGAACAGTAGAGAAATTTGCCTATAAATAGTGAGCCATTTCTCTCTTGCAACTCACCCCTTTTACACATACTTTCTCTTAGTATTGTAAACTCTCTAACCTCAGATCCAAAGGATCTTTCTATGTAGTTTTGTGTTTGTGTGATTCTCTAGGTTCCTCTTAAAGGCGAGATCACCACCTCTTGAAGTCGAGCAAGCTCAAGTCCATGAGTTGCCAAGCTTCGTCATCATCAAGAATACTGAAGCTATCTTGTTGATAGTTCTTTCCTCCCTCCTAGAAGTGTTGTGTCGAAGGCATTAGTGAAAGGTGCCGAAGGTCCGTGTCAAAGGCATTAGTGAAAGGTGCCGAAGGTCCGTATCAAAGGCATTAGTGAAAGGTGTCGAAGGATCATGTCAAGGTTATTAGTGAAAGATGCCAAGGGTGTACATTCGATATGGTGCATCGATGTACAAGATAGTTAGTTTGGGTTAAAGGATATTGATATCCTTTATGTTGTTGTAATAAGGAGTATGTCTCCTTTGGGGTGTTGTGTATTGGTGTAGTGTTAGGTAGTAGTTCCTCCTTTGTAATAGAACTCGGTATCTAGCCTTGTACCGGATAAAGTGTAGGCAACATTGTGATAGGATTGGTTCTACCTCGTGGAAGAACCCGGTGTCTAGCCTTGTATCGGATAAAGAGTAGGCGACGTTGTGAAGGCTTCTCCGCCACATTAAGGAGCTTGTGTTGTGTAGTGCTTATGAACTGTCGAGTGGGGAACTCGGGGAGTGGAGTAGGTCAAGGAAGGTGTCCTTGTAGCCGAACCACTATAAGTACTCGTGTTGTGGTTTTGTATTTCTTATTCTTTATCTTTACATTACTTATTTATATGCTTATCTATCATCATCCAACACACACATTAAATAGATTGACATAAGTTGATCTAAATATTTTAAAACGAAGTTTTAATCGGTAAAACTATTCAACCCCCCTTCTAGTTTTTCACATAATGGATATGATATACAAAACTAAACATCAAGAACACAAAGCATGATGTAGTTAGTCTTCCATGAATGAAGATGAAAAGTTTCCCAAGCTTGTTGTAGAAGATCTTCATGTGCTTGTATGCTTGTGATGGAGGATAACTTCAGTAGGTAAGGATGCAAGATCTCTAGGCATGCTTTGGAGGATCACTTCGGGAGTATGCTTACAACAAATGAAACTTAGAAGCATTATTATCATATGGGATAAGGGTCTTTTACATGTTTCCTACGAATCTAAATATATTAGAAATGGTGGAGAGAAAGTGTGTGAAAGGATGTTGAAACATGGTGAGAAGTGGTTTGCTATTTATAGGCAAAAAGACCAAAACATGTTTCTGCCCCAAGGATCCCTTCTGAGAGGGATCCGCCTGCCAAACCCACAGGGATCCGGCGGAACCGCGATACTGGGCAACAAATCCGGGTTTTGGGTTACATACCGGGTTATGGGTATTGAACCATGGGTCATGGACTTTGGGTCATGGGTACCCAACAAGATACAATGTATCTAGACAATTGGTTATGGACTTTGGGTCATGGGTCATGGACTTTGGGTCATGGGTCATGGGCTTTACCCAACATGATTTCATGCATGATGTCATGCAGTGGGTCATGAGTATGGGTTATGGATCATGGTTTTTATCCAACACATTTACTTTTGTTTATGTATTTTATAAAATGTAAGTAACCAAGATTACTTAAGTGTTTTATAAAAATGGTTTTAGTTTTATATAAACTATTTAACTAAACATGTTTAATGGTTTGTTAGGGGTTTGATCAAAATGCAACATGACAAACATGTACGAACCTGTGTTGTAGCATACAAGGACTTGGGTCGTCGAGAGGTGTTGAAAGTATGTTGAGACAAAATATAATTACAAGTAACTTATACATTTTACATTATGTATTACAAGTTACATGTTTGTAATCAACAAAACAAACGAGTCATTTTCTACGTCTATTTAAAGGAAGTGTGATTTTTCCTTAGTCTACATTATTTTCTACGTCAACAAAACAAGTTACATGTTTGTCATCAAAACAAACGAGTCACTTATACATTTTACATTATGTATTACAAGTTACATGTTTGTCATCAACAAAACAAACCTAAGTTACATTATTTTACATTATTTTACATTACTTTACATTATTTTCCTTAGTCTACAAATCTATGATTTTATGTAAATAAAATCACAAAGTCTAATTAATATACATATGTAATTTTTGCTAATGTACAAGTCATTCATGCACATGTACAAGTCATTAATGCATAAAAGCTTAATACATATATAAATCACATTATAAACCTCAGTGTACTCACTATAAAACACATAATACAAGTCCTTAATGCACAAGCCTTAAACTAGATTTTCTTATACTTTACAAACCTATAGTACAAGTTCCTAAAGCTCATGGTACAAGTACTTTAAGCCAATTCATGATCCTTGTTCCATTCTAGTCCATTTCGAACTAAACCCTAACCAAACTCGCCCTAATCTTGTTACAAACCAACCTAAACCCTAACTAAACCCTCTATAGGCTCACATTAAGTCACCACATCTCATCTTATAGAAATTCAACACCATGGTCAAGAATATCAAGCCATCTGCATGTCACGTTCTGAACCATTTGAACCAAAAGGATACAATTCGAACAAGTATGCACTATGTGGCTCCCTCTTAATCCATTCAATCTAACTAACAAACTTATGGAAACCTTGCAAAACACCTCATCATGTTTTACTTACCTTCTTCAACATAGTCTTGTTGGAAATAATTCAGAACAAGCTACTTAGCTACAAGAATTACCATACAACATCAAATGGTCCATGATTACACACCTCACCTTGTCTCCTAGACCTTCCACCTTTATGGCATAGAATCGAACAAGTAGTGCTTTCCTTCTAAACCATTCGAATCCCATGGTAACCTAAGTAAACACATCACCTTGTCTTCAAGAATGTCTAGCTAAGCATATGTGGTTTATTCTAAAACCATTCGAGCCACATTGTTAGTTAATGAACACATCATCATGTTTTTCTACCCTTGGCCTATAAATACCAACCTCCTTCCATTCATTTCTTCTCATCCCTCATTCGACACACACCCAACACACACATACACATTTACATTCTGGTTTGGAGTCCCTAAGAGAAGTCAAGGAAGGATAGTTTAAAGCCTAGGAGGAAGGAAAGAGCTTGGTTCCACTTTAGAATCCCCTTGGTCGAAATTCCCTCTTAGTCGAGTTCAAAGATTGTAAGTCTTTTAAACTCATTCAATTTTGTTATCACTTTTAATATCAAGTACATACTATTAAAAAGGATTTTATAAGGAAAAAGTAGCAATTTGAATCACCCAAAACGAGTACACGAGTCAAAAGATACGGCCAAATGAAGTTCCCAAAAGGCTGTCAAAACTTTCTGTGACAGAAAGTTTGGGCACGCAAAACAAGGCACTTCTGGTCCGTTTCATCAAAAACTTAAAACACGAAAGTTGTTCGAAAAGACGTTTTCTTCAAAAATTCGAGAGCGCGGGTCCAGAAAACGCAAAACGAAGGCTAAGTTTAGTCATAAACTTAACAGCTGTCATATGCTTTTATAAAACCAAGCCAAGCACCCCTTTTCCCGGATTTATTTCTCCTTAACCACAAGTCTATAAAATAAATGGTTTATGCCAACTTAGAGAGGGCATGATCAAGTTTCTAAAACACCAAGAACGTTCTTAAAATCTTTCCATGCCACGCTTTTATTAAACCATGAACATGGTGTCTCGCGAACCTTTTCAAACGTACCCCTTTTGTGCACTTTTCAAAAATAAGCTAAAACATAATCTAATAAGTTGTTATAAGTTTGTTTTCAAAACATTATTAACTTATATTTACAATTCGTAGAAAGTCTCGCCTTTTTCTAAACCTAAAACGCATTAAAAACGAAAGAAGGACTATTTTTGCAAACGACTTAAAGCGTCAAGGGCGTAAATTGCCAAAACTCTTATACTTTTTATAACAAGGATTAAGATTGTAATCAACTTGAGACATAGGGGTATAAAGTGTCACTTTTGAAACTAAAATGGTATAGATTGTAATTTTACAAAAGTTCAAGGGTGTAAACCGTCAATACTTAAAACTATAAGGGTGTAAAGTGTAACATTTTATATATTATTTCGGAAGTATATTCTTAATACTTAACAAACTGTTTTTGATAAAATAATATATGAAGTATTTCTGTATCGTTAACGATCGATCGAACCTTGAAGATGAAATATCATAAAACATAAATTATCATCCTCTAACTTTTGAAGAGACTTCAAAACTACAAATATCATCAATAATGAAACTTGACATACCAACCCAGGTCGCGTGTCAGAGCCGTTTATTCTCACAAATTAAATTACTTACAGAACAATGTATCACAAAGGTGAGTTTCATAGCCCCTACTTTTATATGTTTTAAATTACTTTTGGGGGAGATACATGCTCAAATACTTGCTTTGATTTCCAAAAATACTCAAGACATTTATACTCTTGTGCTAAGCTATACTTTTTATACTTTTGGACATGAAGTGTAGTTACGATATGTGCCTTAATGTGTTACACTTATTCTTATACGCTTTATTCTTTAGCAACTGTTTAACTCCTGGATGGAACCGTTGGAGAGGTATTGATAGTACTATCGGGCTGACACCCCCTCCCTTGGTCCAAGATTCATGGCCTTGGGGGAATATAATCCAGTATGCTTGTTTATTCTTATCATGAGGTTCAGTTGGATGCTATGCTTTACATTAAGTACTCACATATATCGTATACACATATGTCCTACTCATACTATATTTTAGCAGTGGGTTGTGAACATACAGGTTGCAAGTTTTGAATGGGCGAGATTTGAAACTGAGTGGATTTACAATGCCTTTACTGTGAAAACATTCTTTAAAGTACCTATGTCTTACTATATTTTAGCAGTGGGTTGTGAACACACAGATTGCAAGTTTTGTATGGGCGGGATTTGCAACTGAGTGGATTTACAATGCCTTTGCTATGGAAACTTTCTTTAAAGATTTTTCAACTTATTTTCAACAAACTATATGAACTCACCAACCTTTGTGTTGACACTTTTTAGCATGTTTATCTCAGGTTAGTAAGGCGATAGCGGATGCATGGATCGTAGAGCCATTTGCATGTTTTGGAGACTTATGCTTTTATCCTTTACCATTCGTTACATTTTGAAAATATATATGTAATCATATACCTTGGGACCTCTTGTAATAACTCTGATTTAAATAATTCGAATGGTAACTTTTCAAAACATCTCATTTAGAGGTCGTTTTCTATACCTTGTGCTTTGTATTAAGAAGTAGCACCCCATTGACACTATCGTTCCGATGCGATATTTTGGGGGTGTTACAGTTGAAAGTGACATTATTTCGGTAGCGCCATAACACCCAACATGTCGCAACAAAAATGACATACGCACAATCTTTAGACTCCTTTGAAGCGTGCCAAGACACAATCCAATGATCCCAATCAACAAGAGAGTTCAAAACCAGGATCTTCGAGCTACTCCATACATGAATAAGCCTCCAAACATTACATGATATTGGTGGTTATGAGCCCAGCAGGGTAAGATAATCAGTAACAATGCAAGACCAAATCAGGTTACCGGATATCACTTGGAATCATGTAATCACTTTCCAAAGTAAACTATTTGACCCTAATGCCTGGGTATCACGAATATCTACTTGGGATAAGACCAAATGTATGTTATTGAATTAGGCACAAATCAATAACCCTTTGCTTCCAAGTGTTTATGTTTTCTGTTTGTTTCTCCTGGTTTTTCTCTATATCTTCATGCGGATGATGTCGATCTCTATATATAGTAGAGAACACTCAACCCTAGTTAATGGACTTTATGAGTGATTAACGACCAATTAATCACCCATAATAAGCCTCCATTACCATATGAATAGTGGTTACATGACCAATTAAACGTTGTCATAAAGCAGTCATAACAGCCACTTGAATGGGTCAAAGCTGTTACAAGTTAATCACTGCAACACTACCAGTAGGAACCAATATACTAGCAGCAAGAACCAATACACTAGCAGTAGAAACCATCAGTCACTACACTAGCAGTAGTAACCAACACTAGTAGTAGGAACCAATACACTAGCAGCAGGAACCATCAGTCACTACACTAGCAGTAGTAACCAACACTAGCAGTACTAACCACTATTGAGTCTGGGTGTTCAGGGACCTCATAGGTGAACACTCCGTACCTCCTAACCCAAAACCATGTGTGAACTAATCCCACAAGTGCACTAAATTTTCCAACAATCCTTCCCAAATTTAGTTCACTTCCTTTGTATGAAAATCAAACATCAAACAAAACATGTGCATAAACGAAAATATCTTGAGGATTGAATTTCCATCTTAGTACATTACACGTTCAAATATTCGATAATCAGGGTGTTCTAAGAATTGAACCCTTTAACCCATCTGAATACCTGAAGATAAAATACACACAAGTTTTTAAACACTTAAAAGCTCCTGACACTATACAAGTCATGTGTCCATATCCAAATTCATAAATGTTATAAGAGCCAAAAATCCAAAGCTCCCTGAAGCGACAAAACTTCAACATTCACATAGGTGGTTCCTCTTTATTCATGCTCCTGCTTAACACTTTTTCAAAGAAATTAACCATTAAGAAGTAAAGACTTCATCCTCCTTTTTAGCAGGTTCTGAGCACAACCTTGGGATGTAAATAAAACATGTGCTCCAGTCCACTGAATGTTCAGCTTTCCACATTGAACTCAGCTCCCAAGTTTCCTTAGGAGGGAGTTGGGTGTCTTAGCATTCAGTGACTAAGTTGGACTTAAATCCATCCCTTTAGCAGACTTTATAACCAAGTCTCTAGCTAATCCATTCGTCAAGTGATCAGCTAAATTGTGTTGAGATCTTACAAACTCTATAGAAATCACCCCATTCATGATAAGCTCACGAATCATGCTATGCCTGACACCTAAGTATCTAGACTTCCCATTGTACATCTGGCTATAAGCCTTTGCCAATGTAGTTGTACTATCACAATGGATAGAAATAGGTGCTATAGGTTTAGGCCACAATGGAATATCAAGAAGCAAGTTTCTCAACCATTCAGCCTCTTTACCAGCAGCTGTTAGAGCCACAAATTCAGATTCCATTGTTGAACTGGTGATGCATGTTTGTTTCTTGGATGCCCAAGAAATTGCACCTCCACCAAGTAGGAATACCCAGTCACTAGTAGACGTATTGTATTCAGTGTTATTGATCCAACTTGCATCAGTGTATCCTTCCAATACTGAAGGATAACCAATATAAGAGAGACTATAGTCCATAGTTCCCTTCAGATACTTCAGTACCCTCTGAATTGCTTGCAAGTGATGATCACTAGGATTACTAGTATACCTGCTCAATTTACCCACTGCAAAAGCAATATCAGGTCTTGTATAAGTCATGGCATACATTAGGCAGCCAATCACCTTGGAATACTCAAGTTGAGATACAGCTTTGCCAGTATTAAGCATCAGCTTCTCACTTGTATCCATAGGAGTACTCACTGGAGTACAATCAGAGTGGTTGAATTTCCTCAGTACCTTCTCAATATAATGAGACTGAGTGATTGAAATTCCATTACTCTCATGCTTAATCCTTATACCAAGGATAACATCAGCCTGCCCCATATCCTTTATAGAGAACCTTGATGACAAAAATTCCTTTTTCAAGTCAACCTGATTTGGTCAGTGCCAAAGATCAGCATGTCATCAACATATAGACAAATGATGACTCCTTTACCAGATTCATCAAATTTGCTATACACAAATTTGTCACATTCGTTAAGAACATAACCACTAGACAAAACCACATCATCAAATTTTTGATGCCATTGCTTAGGTGCCTGTTTGAGTCCATACAATGAATTTACCAGTTTACACACCTTGTTTTCATTACCAGGCATGATGAAGCCCCGAGGTTGGTTCATATAAACCTCCTCATCTAATTCAACATTCAAGAAAGTTGTCTTAACATCCATCTGATGAATAATCAGATTGTGAATTTTTGCCAAAGCAATCAACAATCTAATGTTACTGATACGAGCCACTGGGGCATAAGTATCAAAGTAGTCAATTCCTGACTTTTGTTTAAAGTCTTGAATGACTAGTTTAGCCTTGAACTTTTCAATAGTTCCATCTACCTTCATTTTCCTTTTGAAAATTCATTTGCAACCTAGAGGTTTGTAACCTGGTGGTAGATCAACCAACACCCAAGTGTTGTTGCCCATGATGAAATCCATCTCATCATTAATTGCTTCTTTCCAGAAAGCAATATCCTGGGACTTTATTGCTTCTTCAAATGTCTTGGGATCATCCTCAACAATGAAGCAATAGGAGTATTGGTTAGAGACCTCATCCCTTATTCCTTCAATTAAATATAATTAAAACTCTGGTCCAAATGACTTTGGATTCGTGACCCTTTTGCTCTTTCTGAGAATATATTTAGGTTGTTGAACCACAACCTCATCAGGGACCTTATTAGGGACCTCTGATACACCAATGTCACTAGAAATCCTTTGACTTGGTCTAGGGACTGATGAGAATCTACCCTCATCAAAAATTGCATCCATTGATTCAATTATTGAGTTACTTGAAATATATTCATTAGGTTCTATAACATAGAATCTAAAAGCCTTGGAATGCTCAGCATATCCAACAAAGATACATTCAATGCTTCTTTCACCCAAAGTTTTAAGCTTTGGATAAGGGAGTTTTACAAATCCCCTACAACCCCAAACCTTGAGAAACTTCAGGTTGGGTTTCCTTTTAGTCCAGAGTTCAGATGGGGTCACCTTGTTCCTTTTATTAGGAACCCTATTTAATAAATAGCAAGCTGTTAACATAGCTTTACCCCAAAACCCTTGACTCAGCACTGAATAGGACAACATGGAGTTAACCATTTCTTTCAGTACCCTGTTTTTCCTTTCAGAGATACCATTTTGTTGTGGAGTATAGGGAGCAGTCATTTCATGGATTATACCAACTGACTGAAAATACTGAGTATCCATGTACTCACCTCCCCTATCAGTCCTTAATCTTTTGATCAAGTTGCAATTCAACTTCAGTTTTAAACACTTTGAATTTATCTAATGCTTCATCATTAGTATTGTTAGGAATTAGAAATTCCAGGTATTAAAGAGTCGGTCACCTCAAGAATATATATTCGTTAGAAAGCTCGTAGTCGTAGTTATTTTATGTTAAATAGTATTTAGTTAAGTGACACCGTGGAGGACGGACGGGTCTTTACCCACTGTATTCCTGATCCACAGCCCGTTGTGTGGCGTTTTATTGTAAGACTATAAATACTCTCTACCTCCCAAGGTAGAGAGTTGGAGCTCATAATAAGATTTTTCTTTCTCTCACTAAAGTTCCCAAACCTCTAACTTTCTCTCTCTAAAAACTCTTATACGCCTAATTGATCTTATGGTTTAGTGTGTTTGTGAAATCCAATATGTGTACAATTGGTATCAAGAGCCATGGTTAGATCATCTCTTACATATCTTTAGATTTCTAGTGGTTTTTAGGTGGTTTTTGAGTTTGAAAAAGTTTAGTGGTTTTTGCATCATTTGGGTGATTTCTAGTGTTAAAGTTTGGATTTTGATAGTACTTTTGTGTTTAGAATCATCACAAGTGTTTAGGTTTTGATTTTGAAGGCTTGAATCATCGTGGTTGGGTTGTTTTTGGATTGAAAGGTGGTGTCTTTGTGATTTTCTAGTTAGCGACTTGGTTCTCGGTGTGATATTCATCATAGCGACTTGCTTCATAAAAAGTTAGCGAGTTGGAGTGGTATTTAATAGCGATTTGGTCCTAGCGACTTGTCTATTGAGACAAGCCGACAAAAAGTACACGTAGTGGATTCTCCACTACACGTAGCGACTTGGTGTAAGTTAGCGACTTGTACTTTATATTGTTAGAGACTTGGTGTTAGCGAGTTGGTACCTAGCGAGTTGCTATTTAGCGACTTGACAAATTAGCGACTTGGTGCTTAGCGAATTGCTGTCAAAATTTTGCTAGCGACTTGGATTGTAGCGAGTTGTTATATAGCGACTTGTGATTATAGCGACTTGGCACTTAGCGACTTGGTTCAAAGTTTCCTAGCGACTTGGGTGATATCCTTTGAATACGGTTTTCTCTTGATTTAGTAAAATCCCGTGAAAGAATCTATTTCCCGGTTTAATCACAGAGTTATAAAATCCCGTTCAATCAGTCATCATGTCTACCAACGTTCCTACAATCATCTCCACTGTTGCCGAGGATGTTCAAGCAGCTGGTTCAGATACTCGTCCACCCATGCTTGACAGAACAGACTACGACTCTTGGGCTCAAAGAATCAGATTGTACTATCTTGGAAAGGAAAATGGGGTCAACATTCTCAAATTGATTGATGAAGGACCATATCGGGTTGAGACTACTAGAGACATAATTGATACAACTGAAGATGGTACATTGATTTACGGAATGGACAGACCAAAGATGTATGATGAGCTCAATGATAAGGAGAAGAAGAGATTCGATGCAGATATCGGGCCTCTAACATCATATTGCAAGGTCTTCCAAAAGACATATACAAGCTTATCAACCACAACACCGAAGCAAAGGCTGTATGGGATAATGTTAAGATGCTTCTCTCGTGTTCTCAATTAACTATGGAAGATAGAGAATCTCAACTCTATGATGAATTTGAGCACTTCAAGATGAAACCAGATGAGAGTGTCTATGAGTATTACGTGAGATTCCACAAGCTTGTTAATGACATGAGGAACATCAGAATGACTATGCCAAACATTCAGTTAAACTCAAAGTTTGTGAACAACATGAATCCCGAATGGCACAAGTTTGTCACCTCTGTGAAGCTAACCAAAGGATTGAAGAATACAAACTATGAGCAACTCTATGCCTTCCTTCTTCAGAATGAGAGACATGCCATGTTTGAAAAGAGGATTCTTGAACAATTCAAAACAAATCCGGGAGAGACAAGCTCATCAAATGATTCAACCGCCTTCTACTCAAACATTGGGATTACCACTAAAGCTTCACAAGTTATACCCATGGGTGATGGAACTCACAAACTCATTCCCGATCCAATGTTCAAACAAGCTAATGCTGATGCACACGTGGGTAACTTCATTAATCAACTGGCTCTCCTGATTAGTCAAAACATGAACTCTCTCCCACACACCAACAATAACCTCAGAACTGCATCTAATCCACACAATCAAGCCACTGTCAGAGACGGAAGGTTATAGTACAACTGGTTCAAGAAAGGCAGTATGAACAAGGAAGAGGTGGAGTTGGTAGAGGATATGTGGCAAATCAGAATAGGGGAAGAAATGGAAATCAAGGTCAAGTTAAGACGATCAAGTGTTACAACTGTGGAGGTGAGGGTCACATTGCAAGGAACTGCACATCGCCAAAACACCCTCAAAATGCTGAATACTTCAGGGATAAGATGTTGCTTGTTCAAGCCCAGGATAATGGTGTAGCTTTGGATGAAGAAGAGTTGTTATTTCTTGCTGAGGGAAATGCCAAGACGTATGATGCAGATGTGGATGAGCAGCCTATTTAGGAGATAGGTCACAATCATCAGAATGCCTTTCAAGTAGCTGACTGTGATGCATACGACTCTGATGTTGATGATGGACCTACTGCACAAACAATTTTCATGGCTAGCATTTCTCCAATGGTCTCTCCTAAGGTCTCATCTTCACCACAAGCTGGTCCATCCAAAGACAAACTCATTTTTGAGGTACTAAAACTATACGATGATGCTGATATGCAAAAGATGCATGACAAAGTACAATCAACTGAAACTATTGAGTCAAATATTGAAGATATGGGTAATATCAATGTTGTCCCATATGATCAATATGTGAAACAAAGTGAAAGTGAAGTTGTACCAAGTGATGCATCTTCTGCAGTCAATGATGACTATGTTTTTTATGAATACACCGCATGTGCCCCTAATGATTCTGTTATCTCTGAACTGAATGCCTATAAAGAACGGGTTGCTATTTATGAACAACGTGCTAAATTTGAGTTGACCACCCGTGAGCAGGAAATGGATGACCAAATGCGTACAACTATTAGAAAAAGTAGGTTTAGAGAAGAAGTATTAAAACAAGAGTTAAACTCCTTACAAGAAAAGCTTTCTAAAACTGCTAAGCAAAAACAAGAACTTTAAGAAAATGTTAAAATGCTTAAGCAAGAATTTAACGTTAAGGAATCAAAACTTTTGAATGATTTTTCTAATCTAAAAACCTTGAAAAACAAGCTTGAAAATAAGTTGTACGTACAAGAAAATACCATTCAGACTGCTCACTTAATCACTAAGCACAGAGTTTTAAGTGATAAGCATAGTACTCCCCTTGTTGAGGAACCAAATCCAGAAGTTGTTAAAAAGGCTAGAGCTGCCCATAAGGTTATTTATGATGGCAATGAAATTCTTAAGCCTAGACAGAAACCTAGTTTCACTGAGTGCACTGAGGAAGATAAGAAATCAGATGAAGTCACTAGGGAAAAGATGAACAAGAAACTAGATGATCCTAAATGTAAAGAGAAGAAAATAAATATCACACCCCATGATTATAAGAAGGAGAATTGGATTTCCTTGAACAAGTTTAAGCCTCAGACGTTGTTAACACCCGAACAAGTGTTCTGGAAAAAGGATTTAGATAAGTAAAAAGCAGAGAATCTTGTTGTAACAAACCCCCCTTTTAGGAAAATGCCTTCAGCGACTGTGTATCCTTCCAATACACCAATGCATTTAGTTCCTAGGACTATTGCCACTAAAAGCAAGACCTTAATCAGTCAATATGTTATTCTTCAACTATTTGTCGATTTTGAGAAAACTTGTAAGAAAAGGATCACACCCACTGGGATAACTGAAGGGGAAAGGGGTTTTGAACAAACAAAAGAATGCTATCTAACTGAGGTCATGCCTTTCTTCAAACTACTAAAAGATCATTTTGAGAGTCTTAATAAGGGAATAAATTCAGATATTAAAGGAATGGAAAAGGAATTTGATGCAATGATAGTTGACGTTAGTGACTATGAGCGAACATTAAAATATAATGAGATTGAGAGGAAGAACTTGCATACCTTGAATGAGAATCTTATTTCTGAATGTATTGCTCAAGATGTGTTTTACACTGCTACGAATTGCTCCATTAATGCTTCTCAATTTCATGAATTATCTGTTGCTCTGAAAGTCTCTCATGATCGTGTCATTGAGCTTGAAAAGATTAATTCGAAACTTAATGAGAAAATTGATCGGGATGATCACGATAATTTGGTAAAGCATCTTTCTAAACTAGAAGTTGAACATTTTGATTTACAACTAAAATATCAACATCTAAAAGAAAATGTTAAAACCTCAAATATCAAGACATCCTTGGATGCTCCTGAATTTGATGCAGTTTTTGAAATTAGCAAACGTGATGAACATATTCGAGCTCATTGTAACACGATCAAAAAGTTGAAAGCCCAAATCTCTCAATTGAAGGGTGAAAAGAACAATGTGACTGGATCCCAAATGCCTCCTCCTTTAGATTCTCAGTACTCTCAAACTTTTCATCTTCAAAACTTAGTTAATGCCTTACAAAAGGAAAATGAGAGTTTTCTAGAAGAAAATGAAAAATTTAAACGACATTTTAAAGAATTATATGATTCAATGAAAGTCACCCGTGACCAAAACAACGAAAAAATAACGTCTTTACAAAAGGAAATTGAGAATCAAAAGTCGGGAAATGGGAAACTGACACTTGTTTTCAATAAGAATGTTGTCTCAAAGTCACCCTTAGACTGCAAATACACTGTGACAGTTAAATATATTCCTCCTCATCTTAGGAATAATGAACATGATTTTCATGACTACTGTGCTTACCTTAAGGATAGTCTAGAATGTCTCCGTGAGATTGTCGAAGAGGATTTCATTAACAAACCTCTTGATAGAGAAATTAGGTTTGCTTGCCTCCAGGCCAAACGATCTCAAGAGCTGCTAGAATGTGTAATTGCAACATGTCCTAAATCCTTATCCTTAGGTGCAAAAGGCAAAGCTGTGATGCCTTGTTCTATGCCTAGTGCCGAGCCTTCAAACCATTCTAGGCCCAGTTTTAAGAAAGTGTACATCAATGTGTCGTCTAGTAATACAGATCCTTGCACGTCTAGTTCAGGAATGCAAAAAGTAGATCAACCAACTAATGTTCCCATAATTCCCTCTACAGGAGTAATTAGTGATATTAAAGCGATCAGGTCAAAGTCTCAAGACAATACAAGGAATGATAGGACCTCGCAAGCTAAAAATGTGCATTGGAAGAGAGTAAAAGACCAACCTAGGAACTTTAAGCTTGAGTTGAATAAAACGAATCGTGTTGATTCTAGTATTAGCCTTAGGCGTACTGTAATTAATTCGAATTCTGATACTATTATCAAACCTTGTAATGATGTCTGCTTGAATTCTGTTGCTAATCATGAATGTGGTGTGAATGCTTTGTCTAATGCTGTCAAATGCCCAGTTAAAATTGTTAAGACTAATAATCGTGCAAAGAAAGCTAAAAAGCAAAGACGAAAGATTGTTAGAAAACAATGGAAACCCACAGGAAGAACATTTATAAAGATAGGTTATTATTGGATACCTTTTGGCCATAAGAATAATCAGTTTTGCCCTCAAACTGCTAAGACTATGCCCACTAGAAAATGGATGCCTACTGGTAGAACTATTCCCTTAAGAAGTGAACATACTTTGAATAGGTCAAATACGACACCAAGATTGCATCTATTCCCTATGATTCCATTGCTTCTACTTCTGATATGGATGTTTCTATTTCTGATGTGGGTGTTCCAATTACTGTTACTAACCAAGTGGAACCCATTCTTGCATGGGGATCCCAATTATCCAGTTATCCATTCTTGTCTGTGTTCAACTGCAGATCGTTCAAATCATTCTGTGGTACCTGGACTCAGGCTGTTCCAAGCATATGACTGGAGACCGGTCGCGGCTCATGAACTTCGTGAGCAAATTCATCGGGACAGTTAGATTCGGGAATGATCATTTCGGTGCAATTATGGGTTATGGTGACTATGTAGTTGGAAAAAGTGTAATCTCCAGAGTATATTATGTGGAAGGTCTTGGTCATAATTTGTTCTCTGTTGGTCAATTCTGTGATTCCGATCTAGAGGTGGCCTTTAGAAAACATACGTGCTTCGTTAGGAAACTTGATGGTGTGGAATTATTAAGAGGTACTCGAGGTTCTAACCTATACACCATTTCTATCGAAGACATGATGAAGTCTTCTCCAATCTGCTTGCTGTCAAAGGCTTCTAAAACAAAGTCATGGTTATGGCATCGTCGTCTCAATCACTTGAACTTCGGCACCATAAAAAACCTTTCCAGAAAGGATCTTGTCAGAGGCTTACCCAGATTAAAATATGAAAAAGATCATCTTTGTTCACCCTGCCAACTGGGAAAAAGCACGAAATATGCCCACAAACCAAAACCCACAAACTCTGTAATGGAAGTCCTTCATACTCTTCATATGGATCTGTGCGGCCCAATGAGAGTGCAAACTATTAATGGGAAGAGATATGTGTTAGTAGTGGTTGATGACTACTCCAGATTCACTTGGGTTAAGTTTTTGAGGACGAAGGATGAAACTCCAGATGTCATCATTAAACAACTTCAGATCCGTCTCAACAAAATAGTTCGAATCGTCCGTACTGACAATGGAACTGAGTTCGTTAATAAAGATCTCAATGAATTTTATGGAAATGTTGGAATCAGTGCCCAAAGAAGTGTCCCTCGAACTCCTCAACAGAACGGTGTAGTTGAAAGACGAAATCGAACTCTTGTAGAAACTGCAAGGACAATGCTGATTTACTCAAAGGTTCCAATGTTTCTATGGGCCGAAGCTATTGCCACTGCTTGTTACACTCAAAATCGATCTCTAATTCACACTTCTCATGTAAAGACTCCTTATGAACTTGTCCACAATAGAAAACCAGATCTATCATACCTTCGTGTGTTTGGTGCTTTATGTTATCCAACTAATGATGGTCAAGATTTAGGAAAACTGAGAGCTAAAGCGGACATTGGAGTTTTTGTAGGCTATGCACCAAACAGAAAAGGTTACCGAATCTATAACAAGAGAACCCGAAATATCATGGAAACAATTCACGTCACGTTTGATGAGCTGACCGGTCAAATGGCTCCTGGACATTCCAGTTCTGGACCCGCACTTCAAAACAGTCCCATTGGTTCATCTCTTGTACCAAACTTCGATTCAGCAACTCCATATGTACCTCCCTCAGAAGATGATTTAAAGAAACTGTTTGATCCAATGTTTCTATCCCTGTCAATGAAATTAACCCTTCAACTTCTATGTCATTAAGCCAAGAAGCGCCTGCTGCTGACCAATATGGTTCATCAACAAATCTTCAATCATCAAGTGTACATCATGGAAATGCTTCTGATTCACAGGATGAATTCAATCCCTTTGCTACTCCCGAAGATGCTCCATTTGAAAATATATTTGCTCCTGAATCATCATCGGAACCATCTTCTACAGGAGACATCGACTCTGCTACTTCAGTCCCTCAACAACAGCCACATGAACACCTCAGAAAATGGAATCACGATCATCCATTAGACAACATCACTGGAAATCCCTCTCGTCCAGTATCCACACGGAAACAACTTGCAACCGATACCTTATGGTGCTTCTTCAACTCCGTACTCTCTAAGATCGAACCAAAAGATGTTAAAACCACCATGAATGAAGACAGCTGGTTCAATGCCATGCAAGAAGAAATTCATGAGTTTGATCGTCTTGATGTATGGGAATTAGTACCTGCTCCAGATTGTGCTATGATCATTGCTCTCAAGTGGATCTTCAAAGTAAAGCTTGATGAGCATGGCGATGTTTTAAAGAATAAGGCTAGATTGGTTGCAAAAGGATACCGTCAGGAGGAGGGCATAGACTTTGAAGAATCATTTTCTCCAGTGGCTCGAATCGAGGTAATCAGAATATTCTTGGCTAATGCTGCAAGTAAGAACATGGTAGTCTATCGGATGGATGTAAAGACGGCATTTCTGAACGGAGATCTTAAAGAAGTCGTCTACGCCAGCCAACCTGAAGGCTTTGTGAATCCAGAGCATCCTACTCACGTTTATCGTTTGAAGAAAGATCTTTACGGTTTAAAGCAAGCTCCAAGGGCATGGTATGATACGCTATCAAAGTTTCTTCTATCTACCGGATTCAAAAAAGGAGCAGTTGATCCTACATTGTTCACCGGAAGTCAGGCAAACATTTAATTCACGTTCAAATTTATGTTGATGATATCATCTTTGCCTCGACCGACCCCAATGAATGTGATCGTTTTTCAAAAGAAATGGGTTCCAAATTTCAAATGTCAATGATGGGACAAATGTCATTTTTCTTGGGATTACAAATCTCACAAAGTCCCGGAGGCATTTTCATAAATCAATCTAAATATGCAAATGAGATTTTAAAGAAATTTGGATTTGATTCAAGTGACCCCGTTGACACTCCCATGATTGAACGAACCAACCTTGATGAGGACCACTCAGGGATCATGGTAGACCAAACGAAATATCGTAGCATGATCGGATCCCTGATGTACCTCACAGCCAGTAGACCTGATATTCTGTTCGTTGTATGCATGTGTGCTAGATACCAGGCTAAGCCTACCAAAAAGCACCTTGAAGCTGTTAAACGGGTCTTTCGATACCTCCAAGGAACCATCAACATGGGACTTTGGTACCCGAAGGACACCGGTATGTCACTAACAGCATATGCAGATGCAGATCATGCAGGGTGTCAAGATACTCGTCGAAGTACATCTGGAGGAGCTCAATTTTTGGGTGATAAGCTTGTGAGCTGGTCTTCAAAGAAGCAAATGAGTACTTCTATTTCCTCTACAGAGGAGGAATACATAGCCATGTCATCTTGTTGTGCTCAAATCCTTTGGATGAGATCCCAAATATCTGACTATGGCTTTGAATTCAACAAAATCCCTCTGTACTGTGATAATAAAAGTGCTATTGCTCTCTCATGCAACAATGTTCAACACTCAAGAGCAAAGCAAATCGACATTCGACATCATTTCATCAGGGAACAAGTGGAAAAAGGTGTGGTGAAACTCTATTTTGTGAGGACTGAATACCAGTTAGCAGACATCTTCACCAAAGCTCTTCCAAGAGAACGTTTTGAGTTTATTCTTCCACGACTTGGCTTGAAAAGCCTTCAACCAGAAACACTCAAACGTCTTCAGGAGGAAGACGATGAGTAAAGGTCTTTCTTCATCTATCTCTTGTAAATATTTATTCAAAAAAAATAAATAAAAAAAATAAAATAAAATAAAAAAAATTTCGAAAATCCTCAAAAAATATTGTCCTTTTTGTCATGTTTTTCTCGATTCGATGATATCTACGGTCTTTATGCTATCATTCAAATAATGACACGGGACTTTAGATGTTGCTCGAATGTTTTTTTAAATCAAAAAATATTTTTGGGAGAAAGAGAAACAAATGGTTTATTGTCATTTCAGGCAATAACCCGCTCTTTAATGAAAGAACATAGCCATGCTTTAAATTGGTTTTCAAATCTCATGCTCTGATTCTATAAAACAATCACCTACTATCTAATGAAAACTAATTGCTTTGAAAATTTACTCGGACTCAATCTTTGAAAATCATCTGTACTTAACAGTTGTCAAAAATATCTATCTCTCGATCAACAACTTATGTCATTGATTGAGGGGGAGAATGATTTTTCAAATTAAATCAAAAAGTGTATTTTTCAAACAATGGTACCAGACCTTGGTTACTATTATGTTTTCAAAAGATAATCATGCATGTTTAATCAATGGAGTTTAAAGTCTTATAATTTGATCCTTATCAGTTCAAAACGCTTTCATAATCTAGTCACAATTCTCCTTAAAAACTTTCAAAATCAATTTAAATCTACAGAGATAACAAATCTCAATGATTTGATAATTGTGATCGGGGGAGAATTTGTGATTTAAATTGGATTTAAACTGATGATTCGGCAAATGGTTTGCAAATGGTTTTATAAGGATGTACAAGTTATCCTCCCCGCATGTGACAAACGATTTCAAACTTTCCATGCACATGTTGAGGGGGAGCATCTATCTTAAAACACAAAGATTTGAAACGTGATCAATGTGCAGGTTTCATCTAATATGTGCATAACTCTTTTAAACCTCGAGGCACATATTGAGGGGGAGCAAACTTGTGAAAACCTCATCCTTCCAAAAAGCTTTATCTACTTGATTTGATAAGGGAAGTGATGTTGATATCTTTTAGAAATTAGAAATCAAAGAAGTTAATTCTTCCTCTTGCCTCCGTGTGCTAAAAAATTTCAAATACATGATGCACATGTTGAGGGGGAGCTCTCTTTCTAAAAATATCAAAAACAATTCAAGTGCAAAATTCTTTGATAAAATATCACAAGCATCTGGATTGATTTTCAAATGGTTTTCAATTGGTTCCAATGGCAGATGAACAATACCAAATAGACCGACCAACTTTACTTTATGTATGGTGATATAAGGATGATAAGGTTAGGTATTTGTTCCCATGATCCGCCAGAACCGGAGGGATCTACCCAGGACTATCCACTAGTTAGTGTAGAGTTCTTAGGTATGATGATAAAAGGAGAAAAATGAGATATGGGAAGAGTGCGGATGAGACTAAGCTAGTATTGGAATAAACCCAACAAGGTTCTAGTTATGAAGTCTCGGTAAGCACTGAAGGGGTTGAAGAATGAAAAAGAATTGAATGTGAAAAAGGGTGAAAAGAAATAGCCCTCCATGTATTCAACCTTAGGGCAGAAACCGGGTTCAATTCATATACTACTGATGGCAACATCGGTATTGAAGACAAGACGTCATGGACCCAGTGACGCACTGCACTTAACTTCCCAAACTACTCAAGTTCCTCTTAAAAGGACTTGTTTCATTCTCACGGGGAACCGACATTATCTATCGACTTTCTCTTAGAGATTGTTGATATTGAAGAAGGAGACCCTCTCCCTAGTCTCCGTTATAGGATCCAAATATGCACAAAATTGAGTCTAGAGCCACGAGATCATCAATAAATCTCATTAGGACACGTTCAATGAAGACTCTCTGGTTCACACAATGTGGAAAGAGAGATTATATCTTGAGTCCTACGCAGTATCCTTGTGGTATTGCCAGAACATCTGAGTGACATGCAAACACGCTCCTGGTGGGTGGCATGTGAGATCTATCCAATAGATCAACCATGTGACAACTGAACAGAAACTATGGGGCGATTCAATCTTTTGAATCAATCCTGGTTCAGGTTATGGATTGACAGATACCTTTGAAAAACCGGTCGTTGTGCTCAAAAACTCTTTTTCTGTAGCACATCGACCGTGTACGAATATTTCAAATTAAAAGGTGTTTATGATTGATAATTGATTTTCATTAAAACCTTCGTTGTATTGCAAAAACAATTTCTATTGAGCGATACACGATTGTTTTTCAAATCTCTTTTCATCAATCAGTGAATCTCTATTCGCTGATTCACTCACTCCGTGTTGTCTTCTTTGAGACGTTCCGGTTTGAGAACGGCTAGAGCAGCTGCGAAACCCTGTCAAGGAAATTCTTCAGAATTATACCTGATCACAGGCAGTACTTGTACTGATCAACGGGGAACCGTGGGCCGTGTACCTCAATTCAACGAAAGTGATCAAAGACACTCTTTATTGCTAACTGTTGTATGCAGGTACGCCGACGCTTGCAATGATCGAATGGAGCGGTCAATACATAGCCGCATGCTCACACTACACATTCATTTCTAAAGAAATCATGATTAGTGCATCAATGACTCTGATATTATCACTCCATGCTTCTGCTACGCTGCTGCCAATATCATGAATCAACGAAAGCTTCTGCTACTCTGATAAGAAGAAATCATGATCCAGAATGTGAGCATGTTGGTCCAAATGTCACATCATCACATAATATCAACACCACAAAGGAAGAGCCAGAGATTTAATGTGGCTGATGATCTCAAAGCTGGCTCAAATCTCATTATCACGTGGATCAGTAAAAGACCTCCACTTGGATTAACCAAACATGCAATGTGAAGAATCAATAACTACGAGCTACAGAACAATGAACATGAACAAGAACTCAAGAACCATCTCAATGTTATATCCGTTTGTTTTCTATGTAATTTTAATGTGTGTTTGAGGTGACCTCCCTTAGGGGGGAGATTGTTAGGAATTAGAAATTCCAGGTATTAAAGAGTCGGTCACCTCAAGAATATATATTCGTTAGAAAGCTCGTAGTCGTAGTTATTTTATGTTAAGTAGTATTTAGTTAAGTGACACCGTGGAGGACGGACGGGTCTTTACCCAATGTATGCCTGATCCACAGCCCGTTGTGTGGCGTTTTATTGTAAGACTATAAATACTCTCTACCTCCCAAGGTAGAGAGTTGGAGCTCATAATAAGATTTTTCTTTCTCTCACTAAAGTTCCCAAACCTCTAAATTTCTCTCTCTAAAACCTCTTATACGCCTAATTGATCTTATGGTTTAGTGTGTTTGTGAAATCCAATATGTGTACAAGTATGTAACAGATAGACATAACAAAACCTAGAAGCGTCATCAATAAATGTCACAAAGTATTTCTTATTCCCCAAAGAGGGAGTGGCATGCAAGTCACACAGGTCATTGTGTATTAGCTCCAAGAGCTTAGTTTCACGTTTAACACCCTGAAAGGTTTCTTAGTTATTTTGGTCAACATGCAAGTCTTACACTTTTCAGTGTTCATGTCAAATGCAGGGATTAACCCATCCTTAGACATATCTTGCATCCTTTTATAGTGTACATGGCCAAGCCTAGCATGCAATAGGGTAGAGTCAGTCAGGCCAGAGGTGGTCACAAAGGCTGAATTACCACATTCATTAACAATATTAAGCCTGAACATTTGGTTACACAAATAGCCAAAACCAATAAACACACCATGCTTAGATAAAACAAATTTATCAGATTCAATAACTTGTTTATATTCATGATTATTCAAAACACTACTTGAAACCAAGTTCTTCCTTATATTAGGAACATGAATAACATTAAACAAAGTTACAATCTTTCCAGAACTAAACTTAAGATCTACACAACCACGACCATGCACCAAGGCTGTTGACTCATTTCCCATGTGAAGAATAGAACCATCATTCAGTGACTCATAAGTCTTGAACCAGCTTCTATCTTTGCACACATGAACAGTTGCACGAGAGTCAACCCACCACGTAACATCATCATCATGCACATAATAAGATTCATATACATATGTAACTGATAACGCTACACGCGTCGTTCGGGGTCAAAGGAACTTCCTTTTCGTCGAGCAAGTTGTTCAACACCCTAGGCAGTGAACCTAATCGTTGTAGTGTAGTATTAGGGTAAGCCACGGGAATTGATATCGTTCTCTAGGGGAATAGGAATGCTAGTGAGAAGTTACTGCGCTAAGGTTGGGGCTGAGGAAGATCATTTTTTTATCTTTTTATGGTTTTTAGGAAATGGAAAGGTACGAATCTCGGGGTTTGGATTTGGAGGGTTGGTATTTCTACCGATTACTTCTACTTATCTAATTATCTAAACTAAGGTGTTTGTAGTCTATGTATAATTATTGTGTGCTCGTATGATGATTTAAAGATGTGTTTACTTAGGTTTTATTACTCCTTAATTATCTCCTATTGATGGTTCCTTATTCTTAATCGCGTTGTGTGTCTAAGGTCGTAGGGTATGCGTTTATCCCTATCTCTTTGAAACTACCAAAGGTTAATGACTACAAAATCTCTAGGATTTATAAACTTTAACTCTAAGGTACTCTTCAGATGGTTTAGCCTACAATGACTCTAGGTACTATAAGCTAAGGTTCACAAAGATTAATCAAGCATTAACTACACAACGGATGACCTATCGCAATACTAGATCATTAACAATTAAGATAAGAGACAACCAATCAATATTCAATAATTAAGTTTCATATTCCCTAAGCAAACACACAAGTAAATTAGCCGGACATGGGAAACATGCAAGCATACACACAAGTAATTGAAGACATAATTGAATTAATGAAGTAAAACACTTATCTTGATGTAAGATACGGTATGGAACCCTAAAATACTGTACAAGACAGCCTTGGTTCGTTTTAGGTTTTTACTCCAAAAGACTACACTCTGAAAACTAAAAAATTCGGATTCTATATATAAGATTACAAATGCGACGGCGTCACCCTTTGATTTGTGATGCCGTCGGGTCGCCGTCATTAGGGTTTCGTCTTGGCCACGTTAGTCTTGCGACGGCGTCACCTTATGCTTGTGACGCCGTCCCCTTCAGTCTCTGACGTCGTCTGGATCAAATCTAGGTCGTCTGAGTTGCGACGACCTACTCTTTTAAAACCTGAAGCCGTCACTTGTAAATAAGCAATTTGGCTACTGAGCCGTCACAAAAGTTGTCCGACGGCGTCACTACTTTGTGCCTGACGCCGTCCCCTTCAGCTCCACCAGTCTGAGTGTCTCGATTCTTGACTTTGGCCATTTTCTTCGTATATTCGCGCTTTTTCATCCGAATAAGTGTCATTCCAGCATTTTGCCTTCAAGATACCTAAAAAGTGAATAGGAACGATATTAAGTAATAACGGATACAAAAGTGATCAAATAAGGGCTTAAACGTACCCCTCAAAAAGGTACATTTTAAAACCTTATCAGTAACATAATAAATCTGAAAAGACTTATTAAACATATTCTGACCTTTTAGTGAGTTAGTAGAACCACCACTCCCTGAACCATTAGTGCCTGATCCATTGGCTTTACCACCAACCTTAACACCTTTGCAATCCCTTTTAATGTGACAAGTTTTGCACATTTCCAAAAAGTAGGTGTTGCCTTCTTGTTAGGATCTGCCCTTGTGTTATCATGATGTTTACGTTTGCCTTTGTTGTCATTGTACCTGGTGGAGTTGTTATGCTCCACCATATTGACAACAGATGCACCATTAGCATTGCTACTCTTTCGCTTGTCATTATTCTGCATCCTGAGAGATTCCTCAATGCGCATATGACTGCCCAACTCAACAAGAGTTAACTCCTCCTTCTTATGTTTCAAGGTATGCTTGAAATCTTTCCAAAAAGGGGGAAGTTTATCAATGACACAAGAGACTGAAATAGCCTCATCCATGTGCATATTGTGTTGTGTAAACCTTCCAAGTATACCAAGAAGTTCATTGTATTGTTCCGTAACTGGTCTTGAATCAGTCATTTTGTAATTTGTGAAATTACTTACAAAGAACTTCTTACTTGATGCATCCTCAGCCATATATTTGGCATCCAAGGAATCCCATAGTTCTTTGGAAGATTAAAAATTCTAATAAATGTCAAAGAGTGAATCAGACATACCATTGAGAATTAAGCCTCTGCAAATGTAGTCAACATTCTCCCATTTGCTCCTCCTCCTTATCTGTTCCACAGTAGCATCATCCCCATCATTAGGAATAGGTGTGGTCAGAACATAGACCACAATCATGCTTGAAAGTAAGAAGTGCATCTTCTTCTGCCATTTCCTAAAGTCCACCCCTTCAAACTTGTCCAACTTGGCAAAGTTTGAAGCCATGTGTTTCATTGCAGCAGCAGCCATTGATTATCACAAAATAGTTTACTTTGATTGTTGGTGGTTATGAGCCCAGCAGGGTAAGATAACCAGTAGCAATGCAAGACCAAATCAGGTTACCGGATATCACTTGGAATCATGTAATCACTTTCCAAAGTAAACTATTCGACCATAATGCCTGGGTATCACGAATATCTACTTGGGATAAGACCAAATGTATGTTATTGAATTAGGCACACATCAATAACCCTTTGCTCACAAGTGTTTATGTTTTCTGTTTGTTTCTCCTGGTTTTTCTCTATATCTTCATGCTGATGATGTCGATCTCTATATATAGTAGAGAACACTCAAACCTAGTTAATGGACTTTATGAGTGATTAACGACCAATTAATCACCCATAATAATCCTCCATTATCATAGGAATAGTGGTTATATGACCAATTAAACGTGGTCATAAAGCAGTCATAACAGCCACTTGAATGGGTTAAAGTTGTTACAAGTTAATCACTGCAACACTACCAGTAGGAACCAATACACTAGCAGCAAAAACCAATACACTAGCAATAGGAACCATCAGTCACTACACTAGCAGTACTAACCAACACTAGCAGTAGGAACCAATACACTAGCAGCAAGAACCATCAGTCACTACACTAGCAGTAGTAACCAACACTAGCAGTACTAACCACTATTGAGTCAGGGTGTTCAGGGACCTCATAGGTGTACACTCCGTACCTCCTAACCCAAAACCAGGTGTGAACTAATCCCGAAAGTGCACTAAATTTTCCAACACAAGCCGTGTCACAAGAGAAGAATACATGGTCGATAAACTCCACTTATTCGTTACAAATCAGATACATAATCAATTGAATATCCAATCCCATAGAGGACAAGTTTAAACGCTGGGGAAACGTGTCCAAAAATAAGTGCCACATAAAAACATTAACCATCATTGGAATAATCTTGCACCATCTCGTACATGGACACCTATAAGGAAGCATGTTGTAACACCCCAACCCGACAAGGGTAGAAGTGTCACATTCTGGTGTCATATCAGAACATACAAATAAAATATTTACAAACGGAAACCTCAAAAATGAGGTATCAAATCATAAAAACGAGGAAAATACGATATCCAAAATGAAATGAAATATCAAAACAAAACTCTTCAAAGTATGTCCAAATAATAAGGTAACTAGGGTTGGTCCACTCAGATAATCCAACTCTCAGCCCATCAAGCCCATCTTCAAACCTAAAACCTGCCGCAGGAAAAGAAATGCGGCTGAGCTTAAAAAGCCCAGTGAACAGATATAACAAAACGAAAGCTAAAGAAAAGCAGAAACGAAAAGAAACAAAGGAAACTGATAACAAGGTCGCAGCGAAAAGGGAACAATGAGTCAATGAGGATCCTGCAGAACACAATTATACAGATATCCAGAAAGAACAGATAACAAACAGAACGAAGCAAAGCAATGCAGCAATGACATATAAATAAGCACATACAACAGGCATACAAGAAATCAGGAAATCAGACAACACATAAGCCAAACAGAAATCTAAAAGCTAGCGGAAGCAAGTAATTAGAAAGAGAGCTTGGCAATCACACAAGTCAAGTAACCCACGGTTAATTACATACAATATCATAACAGGAATATAAACATGGCAGATCAACAATAAGCGGGAAAAGATACTAACAGATATTCATAGACCACGAGGTTAAACAAAACAGAGTTTACATGATAAGCCGTCAAAACAATCATTTATACACTAACATGGACCAGACGAATCAAAGAGTCACATAACAGTATGGTAAACCGTTTGTCAGTTATTAGCATGTCAATAGATGAATCAAACAATCACATATTAATCATATCGTAGCAGGGTAAACAGTAGTCACATAAGACATGCAAATAGCACAATCAAATTCAATAATCATATAATAACCCGGTACGTGAATGGAATGGTAGTAGAATGAGTCACATAAGGGTACTGAGTAACAGACAATCAATACAGAATATAGTGCGTTGGGTAATACAGAAGGTACAATATGGGTATATCAATAGTGTAAGGTCTGTCAGAAATCCATCCCGAGCCAACAAAACAAATCAATATCAATAGTGGCAATAGTCGCCATTAGTATCCAATAGTAGCCATTGTATTCGGAGGGGTGACCTCGGAATACCAAACCAATAGGAGGGGAGACCTCAGTAACCAATGGAGTAGCTAGCTCCCAGACTGTGAAGACGCGTATTGCACACGACATCATTCACCAGACAGATCATAACATATCAGATAACAGAACAAATCTAGGATGCATCCATACGCCCCTGCAGACAGATAGTGGCCATACAATATATATCGAGCTCATAATCAGATAACAGAAAGGGACGGTGTGGAACATCACTCAACCACACTAAAGTCATGCCATTGGTGCATCAATGACACGGACATGGAACCCCCATGCCTAGTGATAGCTCGGGTCTCAAACTGACATGTCAAAGCAAGGTCATATCAAAAGGATTCATATCAAAGGTTCAGAAGTCAAAGGTTCATATCAAAGTCCATAGCAAAAGTTCATAATCAAAGATGCATATCAAAGGTTCATAATCAGAAGGTTCATATCAAACAGTTCACATAGGAGATTCAATCAAAGGGAACATAGCAAAGTTATAGGGAAGCCCTAGTAAGAAGGCTCAGAGCAAAGGATAACAGTTCAAAACCAATATCGAAAGATGTAACGAATCATGAGAAACCCCTACTGAAAAGGGATAGACTATCTGTACCTCAATCGAAGCAAGCAAAATAAGAAAGTAAGGTCACACGATGAATCAATCCCGCCGTCCGGAACCTATATGAATTGATAACGCTTATTAAAGTCGGATAACTCATTTTAGACGGCTTTCCATTTTTAGCAGGTTTCCACTTTTAGCAGGTTTCCCGTTTTAGTAACCTTACGAATTACAATGCCAATTTATTAAACTTAAAGCTTAATATTACCAATATCATAGTTTAGAGTTGATTGTGTCAATTTTCCAAAGATTAGGGTCTAATATGACAAGTTATAAAAGTAAAGGTTTGCATGCGAAAAATATCAAGGTTTAAGGTCTAAAATGAAAATAAGTATTTTATCAAATGTAGTTACTGATTTCATATTATATTATATGCTTATATTTCATTCTACTTATACATGTTTCGATCCATATTCAAGGTCGCTCGCGGTTCAAATGGCTAACCTTTACGACCAATTAATTATATCTTACGACTAACACCCGACTCACTTATCCCGACATACTTTCAAAATACAAAATGACTCAATCGTTACTCCCGCGATCACCCTCCAACATATCCTTACGAGACCCTTTTCAAAACAGTTTTCATGTCCAAAATAGTTACCCTTTTTATGTATCTTAAGTCAATGACATGATTTTATTTATCGTGACATGTGAGACCCATATAGAAAACAATAACAATCATCATCAGTATGTATGCATGTATATATTGTTAACTTAATCTGGTTTCTACATTTATCACATGCATGGACCATGCACTTCTTGGACCCTAACTCGAATCAAAACACAATCAGCTTTACCCATGCATGTAGTTATACGCAACATTTATATACATATTCATATATAGAGATTTAGATCCCACCCATGTTCATGCATCTTTTAACGAGGTACAATAAAACCTTTCATATTCATAAACTCCAACCTATTCAACCCAGTTTCTTATACATGACAAATGTAGCCACTCTTTGTATAAACTCTTCTTATTAACGAAACAGAAACGATCTAGTGATCAAAACATATGGGCCGTGTGTCATGTTGTCTTGACAAGGTTTATTTCATCTTCATACTGTCTTTATTTAAACAAAACGAAACTGAACAAGCGACATGTTAACGCGGCATATGCTTACACGAATTATAAAGAGTATCAAACAAGGTCCTAAGGTAACTTACGATCCGTTGCACGGGAGGAACACAAGAACGAGATAAGGATCAGGCCGCGAATATCAATACTTTCGAACCAATGCTACGACTAGCCTCCTTGAGCCATGACCACAGCAGCTTCGAGAGTCCAAGAATCACAGCCCCTTTGATGCTTTCTTATGTTCGACTGGAAGGAGGAAGAAAAGAGCATGCCGCCACTTTTTATTTTTATTTCCTCTAGGGTTTCATGCGTTTAATTGAGGGGCGTAGATGTAGGTTACAGAAAAAAAAGTGTAGTTTACAGAAAAAAGTAAATGGGAAATATAGGTGTGGTTTCAGCCGAGTAAAAGGGATGGCCAAGCCCAAGTTTTCTTTTCAATTTACAACATTAGATGGGCTTTTAGATGTAGGTTAATGTGTGTGTATAATTTGTAAAAAAAAATTCGGTCCATGTACAAAAGGAAAGCGTGTGATATGAGTAAGGTGTGTCGATTTTATTACTTGGTACAAGTTACATATTTACGAGTTAAGTTATAAACGTATTTAAATGAGCGCGAAGTATTTTGCATATGTTACGTATTAAATAAATATAAACATTTGAGGGGTAAGATGGTCTTTTCACACGTTTTAGATTTTCAGGGTTTTACACATGCAGTCGTTGATATGGTATCTCGCACTACTTACTGTAAACTCACCATCGAGAGAAAGAGATCACATGCAAGTGTCATTACCTTGAACCACCTTCACAGACCCGATCTCCTCTAAGATACGGATGAAATCAACTTGCGATCTCCCAACATTGATCGGTCTAAACCAATCCCACGTCCAAGAGCAATTCGAAATGCCATCACGAACCAAGCAGTCTTTGTTTTTCTCCAAATGGAAAAACCTGTATCATAAAGAGGTGTATCTCATAACCACATATCTTTCCAAAATCGAATCATAGATCCGTCCCCCACCTTGTATCGAATAGAACTTAGAGAAACAAGACTACTCGAGTGAAGATGATTTATCGAGCCAACATGTGATTGGTTATTTAAAGAATCTCGTGTGATTTCACAAATCACATGTGATTTGTAAATTCACATTTGATTTGTTATTTTAAAAATTACATGTGATTTCATAAATCATATGTGATTTTTCAAATAACAAATCAACTGTGACCTTACAAATCACATGTAATTTTTTCGGGCGTGAATTTCAACACTTACCTAAAAATACTCAAAAAAGCTCGTCAAAAGTATGTAGAAGTTTCTCTATAGAAAGATGATTTAATTCTCGTCGCGATAGTATAAATCGTTTCGCGTAATGATTAACTGTTTATAAATTTTTAAATTTTTAAAAAGAATGATGAAAGTAAAATTTTTTTTGTTTAATGGAATAATAAATAGCCACGATTTATCCATTTTATTTTAAAAAAAAGTTGTGAATCCTATTCTAACTAATAAGATTTAATATCATTTGAGGACAAAAGATTCTTTAGATACCAAGAGATCAATCTCCAACCTCTATTTTTATTTGATTTAATAGATGAGATAAATCTCAACAATTTAAAAAACTCACTTTCATCATTTTTTTCAAATATTAATATCTTTCAAACCGTTAATCATTAAGCGAAAAAAAAAATATATCATTGCGACGAACATTTAATTATCTTTTTATAGATACGCACTTTGATATACTTTGGACAATTTTTTTTTCTTCGTATTTTTCAGGTTTTTTAAAAAAAAAATTGTTTTTTTTAGTTACTGAAATTTGCATTAAAAATCATATATGTAAACACTAATTCGAATATCACATGTGATATTAGTGTTAAATCATATATGATATGTAATATTATATGTGATATTAGTGTAAAATCACATATGATATACATATAATATCACATGTGATATTACATATCGTATATGATTTAACACTAATGTCACATGTGATATTCAAATTAATGTTCAATCATATATTATTTTTTCATGCAAATTTCAGTAACATAAAAAAATGAAAAAAATACGAAAAACGTGAAAAAAACGATTTTTTTTTTCTTTTTTCGAAAGTATATTAATATACCCGTCTATAGAAAAATAATTTAATGCTCGTTGCGATGGTGTAAATATTTTCGCTTAACGATTAACAGTTTAAATATATATAAATTATAAAAAAATATGTGAAATAATAAAATATTTTTAATCTCAGTCATTGATTTCTTTTTAGATGGATAGTTAAGATGAATCCCTTAATATGTGAGAAAAATTTTGTATGTAAAATAACTCTTTTCAACTAATAAACTACGTACACTTTTATGAGACACCCTCATCAATTTTTTTTCCAAAAAAGCCTGTGTCCTTTTTCTGTTATTTTTTGAGTTCTTCATTGATCAACCACGTTTTAACTTTTAACACCTAAGCATTTGGTATGTTGTTAATAACATTTATTAAGTTTTGTTAATGAAGAAAAGTCAAAATTACAAGAAGTACTTCAATTTTTGAAAAAGTTTCCTATATTAATGGCATTTAAGGTGTTTTCATAACCAACAATTATAAATGCTTCTTTGGATTTGTTTGGAGTAACATATTTGCAAGAAAATAATTATCTTTAGATAGTATAGATTTGAAGAATTAATTGTTAGTTTCTTCATTTGTGTTTTACTTTTTGCAAGAAGCTACTAATCATTTTGCACTATAAAAGGTTTACAAATTAGCAAAATACATGATTACCCATAAACATGAATGTATCTTATTATGGTCATATTTTTACAATAAACTAACATTTTAGACCAACATGAATGTATCTTGGTGTTCAATCTTTTTATATTATATTTAGAGTAAATTGCATTTTTGGTCCTTGTGGTTTGGCCAAATTGCAGGTTTGGTCCCCATCCTTTCGAAAGTGCAACGATGGTCCTCATTTTGAAGTTTTGGTTGCATGTTTGGTCCCTGGCCAAACTTAAATGACTAAAATACCCTTTAATTTTCTGATTATTTTTTCTTTTTATTAATTCATCCAAAACATATACAAGAACCCAAGCATCCAGACAATATGTTCTTCATTTGTCTCTCTCTCTCTTCCTTTTGTTTTCTCCCACGCACAAACACACAAGAAAGGATGTTCTTCATCTTCTTTAATAGTCAACATGAGAAAACATCACAATCACCACCTACTCTCGGCCATCTACTCTATCCTAAACCTCACGTGAAGACCTTGGTACTCAAGACCAAGTAACAAGCAAACCAAATAAGCCCTCACCGAGAGCCAAGCTCTCGGTTTGGCTGTCACGACGCAACACACGACTCAAACACGAATACCAAGAAATCGGTTCCCATGTTTTAATAACCAAACCGACATGTGACCGAGTCAACTCGTGATTCAACCACGAGTTATCAAGAAATATGAGTCAAAACTCGTGGGTTTTAACCTACCTTTGTTTACAACACAAAAAGAGACCTGGTGGTGGCGTTGTGGTGAGGTGGTGGTGGCGCGTGAGTGGTTAACGAGAGGTGGGGGAGGATTTAGGCGCGTGACCTAGTGGATCGGAAAGAGGGGAGAGTGGAGAGTGTTTTGAGGTGGGTGGTGTAGTGTGGATGGCGGCGGTGTGGTGGTGGTGGTGGCTTTAAGGTGGGCGGAGGCTCTAATAGTTTTCACAAGTATTGTTTTGAGGTGGGTGGTGTAGTGTCGAATGATACACAATTTTTTTAGGAAATCAGTTTTGTGATTTTTGGTCATGGATTATTGAGTTGGTTTTAAGAGGAAATCAATTTTGTGATTTTTGGTCATGGAAATCAGTTTTGTGATTTTTGGTCATTGATATTGTAGACACGAGGTTCTAGTTTTGGGATATGAATTTGTGTTTGATATTATCTGGGTTCTTGTATATGTTCTTGTTATTGGATGAATAAATAAAACGAAAAAATATAAGAAAATTAAAGGGGAAGAAGACAAGGGTACTTTAGTCATTTAAGTTTGGCCAGGGACCAAACATGCAACCAAAACTTCAAAATGAGGACCATCGTTGCACTTTCGAAAGGATGGAGACCAAACCTGCAATTTGGCCAAACCACAAGGACCAAAAATGCAATTTACTCTTATATTTACAATTCTTAATATTAACGACACTACATTCAAGCGGCCAATATGGTATGCTATTCTTTAATACAATCTACTTCCTACAATATTCAACAACATATAGTGAAAAATGTAATGGATCTTTAATGTTTACTTGGAGTGCTATGAGTATTTGCCTGATTCATACACATAAATGTGAAGAATAAGGTTTATGGAGGCGATTTTATTTAATATACATTTTTTTTCTTTTATACACATTTTTACTTATGTGAGTAGAAGCATTCGACTTTTGTTGTAGCCTTAAAATTTTTCATATGCAAGTTTTAGGTGACAAGTATGTCATCGGTGAAATATTTCCTAGCCAATATCTACCAATCAACCAAAGCAACAAGACAATCCAAATACGAGTAAGTGTGCTCGGTGTGGTGGAGGCGAATAACACGTTACTTATCTGACATATCAGCGTCACATAATCACGGTATTAATAACACACCAACCACTAAAATACTATCCCATAAAAAAAACCTGATAACACATTATTCGTCTAATGTAGGTCCCACAAAATACCTCACCAAAGATACTCATTCACTATAAAAAAAGTAAAAAAAAAAAACGACGTATGTGGGCGGGATGGCTAAAAGCCGAATGGCGAAACAACAACACGATGCACGGTACAACACAACGTGCCATTCGTGCGGTGTTCGTGCATATAGCAGAGCAACATCCCACACCGAGCTCCCTAACAAGTATGTAAGACACATATATGGACCTCTTACTGCGAAGATAAGACCTACGCAAAAGACTGCTTTTTTCTTTTAAATCACTTTTAACACGATATCTTTTAGTGCACAAATTATGGTAAATCTTACCAATTTTGTACTTGCTCTTACGTAGTGTTCTTGAGTTTTAAAGAAAGGAAAAGAAAAGAACTAACAAATTAAGAAAGGAAAGGAAAGGAAAAGAAAGAAAAAAACTTTAGTTCCTTCCCTTCCAATCTTCCCAAATATGCGCGGAAGATTTTTAGCTTACATCTTCCTCTCATATCTTTTCTTTTCCGTCGAATTCCTCCTTTAAAAAAAAAACTCGGGAACACAAGATTATCTTTAGTTCTTTCCATTTCCTTTCTTTTCTCCTTGATTTTAAACTCAAGAGAATACTGTTAGTATTTCATGAAGAATTCAAGATATGGCAAAATGATTACTTCAGGTAGGTTGTATAACATCTCAAATGGATCTTTTCAGTACGAGTCGGAATGGGTCAAAATGAATCACTTATTTTAAATAATTTGTAAATTAAAAAAAAAAACATAATTATTTACACGTGTATACGTATTATGTCATTTTAAAACTAATCATGTATTAATGCAATTTTTAGGTAATAATTGTTTCTGACATTTTGGCTGACTGATCCACTTTACTAGCACAAAAAAGTGGTAAATATGACTAAAGTTGGTAACCTTTGTTGTTCTTTGTACCCAAAGTTCATTCTGAGAACCTCTCTATGTATAACATCTAACTTTTTAATAAGCAAGTCATTAAATATTTTGTGACGTTTTTTTTAAATACTTGTGAATTTCACCGATCCTTTAGCTAGTTGTGATATATGTTGAACTTTGTTGTGTTTTATATACTTTCTTTATATATAAATACATGTCAACTATAGTTAGTCATGCATGTTGCATATATTAAAGCCAAAAATATGTTTGTATCAAAACTGAGTTAGTTTAATCTAATAAATGTTAACTTGTTGGTGTTCCTTTTCGGTTTTCACGTTAACTTATTATGAGTGGCGATCATGTTGCAAGAAAGGGAAAAAGCCTAATTTTAAAAAGTTATGTTTCAAAACCGAGTCAGTTTAATTTTAATAAATGTTAATTTGTTGGTGTTCCTTTTCACGTTAACTTATTCTGAGTGGCGATCTTGTAGCAAGGAAGAGGAAAAGCCTAATTATAAAAGTCTAGAAAGTCTCTCTAGTCTAACACATGTCTCATATTTTCTTCCACTTCACATTTCCTTCTTCTTCTTCATCTACACTTTCATCACTAATGAACATCTATACCCCATATGCACTTTTAAGTCATTTAAAAATCACAAAATTAGGTTTTGATTATGTTCAATTTCATCATATATTCATTCAATCGCTATAAATGAAGTCGAAGTTCATTGATTTATTAACAAAGTTAGGGTTTCGATTAATCTGAGTCAAAACGAAATTACTATTGCCATTCTTAATCAACAAACCATAAATTAATATCAATTCTTTATCTTTTTTGTTTTTCTAAGTTTTTACTTATAACTTTTCAAAACAAATCAAGTGTTCATGAATACATCCATAAGGTGTTCGATGAAATGCGTCAATGGAGTAATTTTGTGATTTTAGAGTTTGAATGTGTTTATTAAAATATTAATGCTTTATAATTCATAAAATCTTAGGTATTTGATGAAAAAATCAATATAGTGGCCGAACAGTTCTTTGAATATGTAATTGTTCATCATAGAACGTTCATCAAGTGTTTATCAAAAAAATCTAGCAAAGAAGTTGTTCATCAAATAATGTGAAGGAAGCAAAATTATTTATCGAGTAAATGTTTATCAAAAAACATTGAGGAAGGAAGTTGTTCATCAAATAATGTCGAGGAAACAAAATTGTCAATCAAGTAAATGTTCATCGTTTTTTTTGAGTTCATCAATTTGTGTACATCAATACACTATGTTCATTAGGGGTGAGCATCAGACCAAACCCGAACCGAAGCGAAAAAACTGACTCGACCCAAAAAACGAAAAAGAAAAAACCTCAAACCAAGAACCGAACCGAGAAACATATATCAAAACCGAAACCGAACCGAATACCTCGATTCGGGTCGGTTTTCGGGTTTCGCACCGGAAAAACCGACAAGAACCGAAACGAACCGAAACCGACAAAAACCAAAATAAATAAACAAAACCGAAACCGAACCGAAAAACGGTCGGTTCAGTTTGGTCCGATTTCGGTCGGTTTGTATGTTCGGGTCGGGTTTCGCGTGGATTTGCTCAACCCTAATGTTCATCAATAAGCTACCAAAATGTTCATCAACAAAAAATGTTCATACGTATAGGATATTCATCAATACCAAGTGTTAAAAAAATTATTCATCAAGTAAATGTTCATCAAATAATACAAAAAGTGTTTGTTATATTCCTCAATACAAAATGTTCATTTTTTTTTTTAATTTTTTTATGTTCATCAATACTCTGCAAGAATTTTCATCAACACAAAATGTTTATCAGTATCAAATATTCATCACTACGAAATGTTCATCAATACTCAAATGTCCATCAATATTCCATCTACTCATCAATACTACGCCCAAAACTAACAAGAAAAGATACATATCAACACCTGATAATTTTTTAAACTTTTTATAGAGAACCAACTTTATTTAATTCTTTCCCTGCATAATAATATTCGAAAAAAACTTTTAACATGTTCATTTCACATATTCAAAATTTAAAACTATATATTCTATATCCACCTGAAGGATTAGGTCATTATTATTTCCATTCTTTTAATAACTACGAATCTACGATAATTCTCAGGTACAAACAAAAAAGCACCCAAAAGTTTGAGGCCAAGAAGGATGAAAATGGACCTATGCTAATCTTGCCAGACTTGTGTTGGTAAACATTGATAATGTTATTATTTGATTTTCCAATATAGTTGGTCGTCAAAAAAGGTCAAATAACATCTAAAAATAAATTGATAAAATATTCTTGTGCATAAATCTTTATCTTTACTACATAAAATAGAAAAATGGTCAAAGGTGAAAGTGAAAATTGAAAGTTGAAAGTTGAAAGTTGAAAGTCAAAAGTGAGATAAATGTATAATGTAATTAATACTCTTATTAAAACACCCCATTACTTAAAAGTACATTAATTTATTCATATTGTACAACCAACTAAAAGCATATCCACCAAATTAAATACAAACAATTAAAACACCCATACTAAAAAGTAAAATAAAAATTTTCACAATATACAATTTAAATAAGCTTCAACAAAATTCAGAATATAAAATAATTACACACACAAATTACTGTTATTTTTAAAACACCCTAAAATGAAAACTACGTGTTATTATACACATTATACAAATTAATAAAACACACAAAGTTTCATACAAGCTAACAAGTTGATGGTACATATAGTTTTGAAAACTGGACTGGACTGGACCGGACCAACGGGTTCAACCGAAAACCGGTTTCACCACTGGTTCGAATAAAAAATAAAAGACATCCGAAAATGAATCAGAGAGGACCCGTTGAAACCGAAGCAAACTGGTAAATCACAGGGTACCCCGCGTATATATACTATATATAAAGGAAAACACAAAAAGTGAAATGTTTAAACTAAAAATAGAAATGTTGAAAACATATATTTCAAAAGAAAACTATTAATACACATCGAAAACCGGGTTGACACGGGACGCTTCAAACCCAACGGGTTGACCTGGTTTAATTTCACCCGTGTTCAACCCAACCCGTCGGGTTGACCCGGTTTAAATCGATCCGTTTTTCGACCAAAACAGTTCAACCAGTTGAACCACCCGGTAGACCCGGGTTTCAAAACATTATGTTTAATACCCAAATCTTTAAACTTTTATTATTTTTCGTTTATAACCATAAACATTTTTTATCACTAAACGATCTGTCGCTATAAAATCCCGTTGCTATGCACAGGTACTCGTCTTTAACTATATGTATATATAATTATCATTAAAAATTCAAACTAATATTAAATGAAAACTGATTTGGCATATTCAATGTTGGAAAGTCAATAATTTTTTTTTTTCTACATACAAAGCATGTATCCATGTTTTTTAAACTTAAAAAGTGAGTAATGTTAAATTTCTAAAATTCTTTTAAAACTAAAATTTCTGCATAAAAATTCAAATAATTTGTCCTTAATGAAATAGCTACCATAACAATTCACACCTAAAATTTCAAAGAAATGTATGACAAATTTTAATAACTTTTACTAATGTAATTTTTCAATAAAAAATATATATTTTTTAATTTATTTAATCTTAACACTAATAATTTCTAAAATTTTATCAATATATTTTATTTTATAAGGCATCATATTACAACTTATTTTTTATCGTTATGTTACTTTATACTGTGTGTATCATATGCGATCTCAGTTATTAAATATTGAAATGTGTGCAGAGATATTGTTTTGACATTTATATATAGTTGAAATTGCAGAGATATTGTTGTGAATAACTTGAATGTTTACAATCACAAAACATTGTATCGATTTTTAAAAATATTGTTTTGACATTTATATATAGTTGAAATTGCAGAGATATTGCTGTGAATAACTTGAATGTTTACAATCACAAAACATTGTATCGATTTATTATATAGTCACGGGGTTCATTTTTTTTGTTCTTGTTCTTGCGCATTCAATACGTTAAATACAAATCTGTTTTCAAATATTGCTATAATGATGGTGATTGATTGGTGCTTTAATCGTTGATTGTTCCGGCGCATTAATTTCAAAGATATACAAAGTTTTCTGAAATAATTTGGTCAAAAAATATTATACAACCGGTGTATATATTTTTGTTAAGTTTCTTAGGTTTGAAGTTTTTTTGATTGAGTCAAATACCATGCCTTGATGGATGATAACTACAAAGTGAAGCCAATCAAAGAGTTCGGTCAAAGAGGATTCAACACCTCATATGCCGTATACTAAGAAATTTTACACGACGAGTAACGTGCATTGTTAGTTATCTCATAATTGATGTAATGTTTTATTTTCAGTTTCAATAAATATTTTTATATGTTCTATGATACATGTTAAGGATTTTTTCTTCAGTTGAATTATCGCATGTTACAAAACACTTACCTATCGCATATTGTTAATTATCTGCAACTAGGAACCGCTGCCGCTAGGCGCGGGTACTCGTCTAGTATATAAAACACACATATAAATAAAGTAAAATAAAAATTGTCTAAAAGAAATAAAAACATGCCTAAAAAACTACAACAACAGAAAATGTTTCACCTTTTTAAACCAGTTAGAACATTAATTTTCTTTTAGACAGTAACGTCACATTGCGTGAGGAATTGGCCTGAAAAATCCTTTCATAAAAGAACTTGATAATTATATTCACAATGCTCCGATCTCCGCAAATTAATTACATATATTTTAAGAGTTTTGTTAATAACAGCCTTAAGGGTTGTTGTTAAAAGTTTGATTTTATTACATATGAAGTAATGAGTGATTTTTATTGGATGATATTTCCGATAAAAATAGATAAAATCCCTAAAATCTGGATACACAACAAATACTTCATTCTCATTTGGTGAATTAATTTCTTACAAATAATTGTAATAAAAATGATCATATTAAGGACAGCCATAATGGCTGTCGTTAGCGAAACTCATATTTTAAGCATGATTCTACTATATATTTATAGAAGAGCTTTAGAAGAAAAGAAAAAAAATAAATATATTCAAATATTACTTTGGGTGAAAGTAGTAATAAAGTATCAAAAGAAAAGAAGAAACCACGAATTTAGAATAATAAAAACTTTTGACATCAATAATATTCCATACAAATGGAATCACATCATGATTATCATCTACATTCAGTAATCCAATCCTCATTAACTAATCATGTAACCAAATCCCCTTTCTACATCACATGATTAGTAATTTCCTACCATTTTATCATAGTAATAATAAGCTGACCATATTAAGAAAATGAAGAGCTTAATAGCCCATCACCAAAAATAGAGAAACAGAAGTTAAAAAATAGTACTAGTAATATCCCTAATTATTTATATGATTAATTTGGTTCTTGAGGGGGGTTAACGGAGATAGGGTTGACATTATTTTTAGCAAGATGTTGCTTGTTGTTATGCATCCAAACCTTGAGCACTCTCCTTTTGATCCCAATTTCTTGACAAAATTCTTGAATCACTGCTTCCTCTTGCCTTTGTAACTTCCATCCAACTTTTTCAGCAAAACTGACCATCTTTTCCTTTTGTTCTTGTGTAAATTTGGTTCTAAACCTCTTTTTCACCACTTGTTGTAGTGGTGTTGGTTGCTGTGGTGGATATCTGCTCAGATACCCACCACCATAACCAGCACCATCTTCTTGCTCATCAGATTCTGATGGATAAGACCCCATTCCCATTCCCATATTGTACGACATTATTATTGGTGGTGGTCCTCTAGAAGGTACAAGTGCTCCTACATTATTATTATGGTTGTACCCTAAAGATTCTGTTCCCATAATACCCTTAGGGTGGTGACCTTGCAAGATGAGGTTTCTACCATTTCCTAGATCAAATCTTTTAAGATGTGGAGGGACAGTATGGTAGTTGCAATCATAGGTAGTAGTAGGATGGTGGTAGTTGCTATGGTGGTGACTGTCACCTTCAACTTCTTTTCTATGAAAGTTTCTATGGCAGTTGCAAACTGAGCAAATGAGTGACTTAGGAGTACCCTCTTCACCAGAAGGCAAAAACTCACCACACCCATCAGTTGCTTTGCCTCCCATTGAAGCTGCATGGTTCTTAAGGCACTCTTTGTACCTTACAACCACCATCATCTTCTTGCTTAAGTCCTCTATGGAAGGTAGTGGTGGTGGTGGTGGTGGTGGTGGTGGTTGTGGTGATGGTACTATGGTGTTGGAAACATCAGTGCGAGGTGGTTTGTGGTGGTGATGATGTAGTGACAATGGGACAATATTGTGATTGTGTCCATATGTGCTGCTGATAGGTAGAGGCATGTCTTCATCTTCTTGTTCTTGTTCTTGGTGATGAAATTCCATTTCTACCCCTAGCTAGCTTGAGTGTTTTTTTTTTGCTTCAAGTGAAACTAAGTGTGATGAAGAGGAAAATGGAGAGTTTTGGAGGTGGGTGAAGGACTAAACATCAGTTTATGTGAGAAATGAATACAAATAGAGATATGAGATAAATAAAAAGGGAAAAGCTCTCATTGCTTTGCTTGCACTATCAGCCATCAGTTTAGCTTACTTATCCACACCTTATATTTGATAATTTTCAGAATTTCTTACACTTTTTTGTACAAAGTGTGCAAGTTATTAAAGTTGTTCTGCTCTCAAGTCAGATATCATTGGTCTGGTAATAGTTTGTTTTCTAATTTTGCTAAGTTACTATGGGTAAATTAATGTGTTGAATGCATCAGAACAAGTCGAATTGTATTTGACCCATCAACAATTTCATATACAGAAACTATTATCAAATTATTATAGAATCTTTGGAATATATATATGTCCAAATTGTTTATTTTTTCCTTAGTCTAAAAAAGGGTGTATATGTAAAAAAGATAAATCACGTAATATCACAAATGATGATAGCCAAATGGTGAACTACATAACGACATACATATACACAATTTATATAGATGTACCACTTTTTTGAGATTCTTATGTGATATTGTATACTTCTTTCTTGTTAATAATGGTACTTCATAACTTAAGAAGACCGGGATAACATTTTTCAGCATAGTATCATATATTCACAGGCTCACAACCTTAAGGTTCATCTCTTCATCCCCTATACCGGCCTTCTTTGTCGCCATTGTTGGTGATCAATAATTGGCTGTCCATGTCTCCTTCTCCGATCCTACAGTCGTTTTGTGTGACATTTAGATAAATTAATTTTAAAATCTTTCTTAAAAATCAAATCGCCAGTTAACAGTCATACGTAAAATCTTCGATGATTCATTTTTTAATTTCCATACTTGTAGGCTTACAGTATATGCCACGCTTGGGGCACTAGTTTAAAAGAGGTTTACAAAAACCGGTTTATTTCATTTTCACCGGTCTATTTTTCTCGAAAAATATTGGCAATCCTAAACGTCCCCTCTTATAGGCAGTTTCAATAAGCAATCCCAAACAACTTTTGTTATAAGAAAGGTTGTTTGGAATTGCTTATCGACTCCAAAAATTTCTGATCAGCAATATGCAAATGCAAAGGAAAATTCATAAGCAGTAAAGTAACTTCCAAAACCAGTTTGTTCAAGTGCAAACAGTGTTTGGCGGGTAGGAGTTTATATAGATAAAGAGAGGTCATTCACATACCAAAAAAGTTTTGCATACTATAATTTTTTATGGAGAAAAAAAAAAGAAGAGTAATTAATATTTTTAGATACAAATGCAATTACACCTATTTTTTTAAATTAAAGTATTTGATGAACCGTTAAGCTAAACAAGTTCTAGCGTCCCGACAAACATTTTATTATCTTTCAATAGACGGCCACTTTCATATACTTTCAATTAAGTTGTTTTTTTTCGCTTTTTTCCCTTTTTTAGTATTGATGTTCGCATAACGTAATTCATGTGATTTAACAAGAATATAAAAATTTGAACACTAAACAACTGTAGTAAAATTGACATACTATTTGTGTACAAAAAAAAATAATAATAATAAAAAAATAAGAAATAAAAAAATCTTGCCTTTTGCAATGAAAAACACACATTGATTTTTTTCCGACCATTATCACACATTTTATTTAAACTTCTAAATTATAGCAGTTTATTTATGAAAAATCTATTATCATGTTTCATAAAGGTCGCATGTGGTAAAAATCACATGTGATTTTATGTCCTTTGTTCAACTTCTGCGAATTAACTGCTCTCATATATGTTGAAATATAATGTGTTATATGGTTAGAAAGCTACTAATGTCTAGTCTTATAAAAAAACTGGTGAAACTTTTGAAATTTAGTAGAAAGAGTTATGTTCATTTTACTACATGTTTTAAATGTTCAAATATTAAAATTAGTTTTGAATCACATACACATGATTTATCATGCAAGTTTCAACAACAACAAATAAAAAAATAAAAGACGAAAATAAATACATGGAAAAAAGAAGAAATGGTCGAAAATATATTAAAATGCCTATCTATTTAAAGATAATTAAATGCTCACGTGATGATGTAATATTTTTCGCATAACAATTAACAGTTTAATGTATATTAGTTTTTAAAAAAAAGATGAAAGTGGGTTTGTTATGATACATTAAAAAAATGCATTGCTAAGATTAATCTATCGATATGCAGCATTTTTTTGATATATGTTACAAAGGTCTAAAACTTCATTTTTGTAGTAGTTTGTTCAAGTGCATGCAAACTTTTATTATTATTTTATTTATGAATACTAAAAAATAAGAACATATTATTCTAAAGTACTTTTGAATTTAGAAGGATGTTTTACATTAACAAAGTGATTGATGTAACAACTGAGAGTTGCCTAGTTGCAAAAAAGCTTGTGACTGATTATTAAAATGTTTGGCGAACTGGTTACGCCAATCTCCTGAAAAAAAAGTGTTTTAAGTGGGTTCACAGTTCAAACCGTGTGGATCGGTTGGTAAAAAAGTCGAAAAGAATTTTTAAAGAAAAAAGAGATGATTTGCGCACATTTTATTTTGATTTGCATATTTATATGTACAACCGGTTAAAGCATTGTACATTCACAAGTTTAATGCACATGATTGAGTGTGTTAATGAAAAAATAGAGTGTGCAAATCATTTTTCAAAAGAAAAGTTGATAGAAAGTCACTGATTTAAGAGAATAGATAAAACATTAAAACCTTGATGATCTCACATACTTGTTGCAGTGACTGTCCTGCAACATACTCGGTATAATGTTGCGAGCTTTTATTTTTATTTTTATTAGTCCACATCATAAGTAATAAATTTGAAATCACAGACCCAAACACCCCATAATGTTATCTTATACCAACTCAGACACGTTTGTTGTTTAAGATGCAACGAGTTGTGAGTAGCAACACACCGCTGATGCAAAGAAAATTTGCAAATGTATTCGTTGCAGACTTCTGAAAATTTGCAAAAGCGGTCAGGAACATTCCCCATAAAGAACCGGTTGCTAATTCCAACGAAAATTTTTCGCTCAGAAATTCCGTTACAAAAAAAATTCCCTTCAATCTTTTTGTAATGGTAGAAACTATATTAGGATTTGCTTTAAATTTTTAACATCACATTAGCCAAGTTGTTTCACAGTGTTGGTTTTGGTTCAGAGTCTAGGTCCACATTTTTCATGCATTCTGTTTTGGTAGAGTCTAGGTCCTCTTAAAGTTTTTGCTTTTGTTGTTCTTTTTTCTTGGTTGTTTTTCGCTGATCTAGTTTAAATGTGTATATCGATCTTAACCAGGTGTTAACTGCCAAATCGTCAATGCTATATATTTGTCTCTCAACCATCCAAACGAATACCAAGATCAAATTTTAATTCTTGCTTGTTGTTACTAAAAGCATCATCAACAGACTAAGACGGAAAAATTCCTTTGTTTTAATTATCGTCGATAACAAGTTTGTTGTCCTCATGATCTCCAGAAAACTTCAATATAACTTTAAAAAAAAGTTTACTACTTAAGAAGTAAGCATGTGGCATTTATTTTTAAGTCTTTTAAGTGTTGCTACTCAAATGTGCAGACATTTAGTCTTGATTTAGAAGTTTGAACGCATGTGTTTTCAGATACTGGTCCATGAAATTTGAAGTGCTAAAGCAAGTAGATTATTTGCGTACATGTATGCCAAGAACAACTTTTTTTTAGCAAGCTGGAGGATGACCACCACCATACATGTGGGTATATGATGCATGCTTCCTAGCTTCATTCTCACTCCCTAAAATTGAAAATGTTTCAACATACATATGGAGATTACTAGCTCATGGTTGTATTTGTTTAAAGCTGCCAAAAGCCCATCATTTTACCCCAATTTATACTCATCCTGCACCCATTATCATTTATCTACCTAGCTTCGATGTATTACTTGTCAAATACATTATGATGAGACTCTGTTAGCAAATAAATTATGATTCGAATGTCACGTTTTTGGGTTACTTTGAATAATCAATTAGTAAAGTAACTTAGTTGAACGAGTATTTTCATTGAATTATTCTTATTAATTTAAGATTAATAAACATGCATGCATGTACGCCGTGGTATAAAGACCGCATTTAAAGTTTTTGCAATTGCTAAAACACATACTCCGTATATCCAAATATTTAATCTTTTTTTCTAGTGCATCATGTATATTATTGTTTGCACTTGAGCTAAAGTTTAAATTTAGCTTGATGTAGACGATATAATTGTCAAGATTGCGATTCTGATATTAGAATCTTACGATTTTATAATACTGCAAAGCAACAACGATTCAGATCTTACATAGGATTTTTGCAAACTTAAAATCTTATAGGATTCCGATCTTGACCATACGATCTTAAGATATAATTCGATCTGATCTTACTTTTCTCGGATTACAAACTAAAAAACTACAACTTTATGGGTTGTTTTTTTGTAGAATTCAAAAAATAGCATGTTAATCTTTTTAAACATTTCATAATGATAATTTAGGACATATTTTTATAAAACATTCATAGTACTTTGTGCTCAAAATGTATAATGATTTGTGGATTTGTCCCAAAAGCAACGACTGTTTATCCTAAACAAAAGGCTAAACCATTAGGGAACACAGTCAGATATGCTGAGATGTATAAGTCAAAAGAAAGATCACCCACTCCTAGGTGAAACCAAAGGAGTTGGAATAGACAACAATCACATCACCTAAAAGATGATTTTGTAAGGCACAATAAATCATGTTTTGAATGTGGAAGCCCTAAGTATCATCAAAGGGGTAGTATGATTCATGAGAACAATTTTGCTAGGAAGGATGACTATTCTCAGTCAACCTATTTCACTCTAAGAGCAGTTCTCTTATAAAATGGCCTTAAAACTGTCAATACATCAAGGCCAAATTATATTGCTCACCTCCAACCAACTGTTTTTGGTGCAAGACCCAAGAAACCTTTTGCAAAGAAAGCACCATTAACTGACCCAAGACCCATTAAAAGACAAACAACATTATCCGTTCAAAACTTTAATCAACAAGTTGAATTTTACAAAAGGAAATTTAGTACCACCAAACCAATAGTTTGTACTGGTAGGCCTAAACTTGATACTGCTAGACCAAAATCATCTTACAAGTCTAAAAGTAATGATGTATGGGGTAACAAAGGTTGCTAAAACCACATCTGCTTGGGTGAGAAAGACCATCAAACCCAATTGTGCATCTGTTAAAAGGAATGAAAGATCCAAGCCAGTAATGGTTTGGGTTTCCAAAGGAATCTAATTTCCTTTCTTTTGAAACGTTAGTCATATTTTGTCCTGATAAAATGGAAATACTTTGTTTTGTGTTTCTTTGGTTTTAGACTAACATTTGCAGGTAGGGCACATCACTTGAATGGATTAACATGCGTGAAACCTTGGCAGTCCTAACCAATGGGGAGGTATAATCAGATATTTTTTGTGCTGATAATTAGGTAGATGCCAAAGCATTATGAGGCATATGTAGCTTTATTGAACATGAATTGATGGTTACAGTTAGACAGTTTATTTTGATCTAACCCACTCTTTGCCATTCTATCATGTTTCATGATAGTGTGTTACTCTAAGGAGCTCTAACATTGAGAACAACGAGCAAAATTGAATCTAACACTTCTGTGTTAGAGGTAACAACTGTCATGAGCTGGAAACCCTGTCAAGAAGGCTCTTTGAATGAGTTTATCTGTCACAGGTAGTACTAAGTACTGAAACTATTGGTTTTCACACAACCAGAGGTCATATGAGACCGGAATTTGATTAAGTGTCTTCCTTTACACTTAATCCCTTCATAAAACCCAATGCAGTATTGTTTTGAAAGAAAATTGAGTTTATACTACTTAGAAAATTGTTTTGGAAAAGTTTGTACTACTAGGCAAAACTTTGGAACTGCTAGCATAACTTTGTACTGCTAGAAATTTTATAACTACTTTTGAAAATAGCCGTCGAGAGTTTGTTATTTTTAAAGGGCGTGTAACTTGGAAAGTATTTACTTTCTTTAAACAAGTTATCCTTCTCTCAAGTTTCCTAATAATTAGAGTCGGTTGATATTGAAACCCTAAATCTTGTCTATAAAAACTCAATTGGCTATCAGAAGTATCATACATTCAAAGTTGATCTAAAACCCAGCAGTCAAAGCAATCTTTTACACCTAACACCTAAATTCTCTTTAATGGCACCTCTTGAATTTGCTGCAAAACACAACCAGGTGGCATTCTTGGAGAAAACCAAGGAAGCATGTGATTTTCATGAGATAGTGGATTTTCTGAATCATACCCACATTAGGTATGCTCTAACAGTTCATCCAACTGTCTTTGTTTCCCAAATCAAGCAGTTTTGGCAGACTGCCACTGTCAATACTTTTGAAGATGGAAACAAACAGATTAAAGCCAAAGTTGATGGCACTATCATCATTCTTACTGAATCATCTCTTAGGAGGCATCTGCACCTAGGTGATGCATATGGTATTAGTGATATGCCAGATACTGAAATCTTTCAAAACTTAACCAGAATGGGGTATGACACATCATCTAAAAACTTATCTTTTCTTAAAGGTTGTTTTGCCCCACAATGGAGATTCATGATCCATACTATTCTGCATTGTCTAAGTTCTAAGAAAACTTTATGGGAGAAATTTAGTAGAAACATTTCTATTGCTCTCATATGCTTATCAACCGGTAGAACTTACAATGTTTCAAAATTGATTTTTGATAGTATGGTGAAAAATGTGGATAATCAGTTCAAGTTTTGAATGTATCCACGATTTGTGCAAACAGTTTTGGAGAACTCTCAAGTTAAACTCAAGTTCCATGCAAACATTTATAAAACTCCTTGCCTAACACAAAAACTTCTCAGTAATATGAAGAAGGCATCTAAGGGGTTCAATGGACTTGTAGTACCTTTGTTTGAAAACACGTTACACAACCAAGGTGAAGTATCAACAATCCCAGTTGACTCCCATCACACACCCAAAGCTCATGGTTCTTTATCACCATCCCAATCATCTTCATTACCACTTAGGAATAATACCAGACATGACTCTGATGTTCCTCAGCACAGGGCTCCTACCATTATCATTGATGCAGATGAGGCTGTCTCTGATAGTATAGGAAGGGCTACTCCTACTGACACAGGCTTAGATGTTGGTCAGGACAGGGGTAACATACATAAGACCCTTACTATGGCAACATCTAATGTATTTGGTTCTAAGGAAACAGCTACAGGTGATGGAAACCCTAGCCACATGGAAAACATGAGGTATATGCCCAATGATCCACCTCTCTCAGAAGTTAACACATCTGGAAGTGGTGAGGGTAGTTTGCAACTTATACAGGACTTGATGGCTACATGTACCAGACTGACATAAAAGGTGACTAACTTGGAGCAGGAACTTAAGCACACTAAGACTTCACACACCAAGGTCAATACCAAACTTATTGGCAAAGTGAAGAAATTGAAGCTCAATGTTAAGTCTTTTCAACAACCAAAAAGAGTCAAACTGGTTGTACCAAGCTCAGACAGTTCTGATGAAGACATGGAGCAAAGGGATTCTTCCAAACAGGGGAGGAAATCTCAAGAAGTTAAAGATGCGGACATTCAGGGGAGGATGGATATGGATTCTGATATAGGACAGAATGATGAGCAATCTGAGCAAGTTCATCAAGACACAGAGCATTCAGTTAATGTTGAAAATCTTGTGAAGAATGTGAAAAAGGTAGCAAGACAGATGGGAGTTACAGTTGATACTACTGCAGCTAGAAGAATCATCACCCAAGCAGTGCAAAATAAAGATGGTACTGCTGATATTCCAGTTGATACTATTAATGATATTCCAGATACTGCTACAACAAGAGTTGATTCTGAAGAAAGCTGTGAAAAGGAAAGCTACATTTGATTCCAGTTCAGAAAAGAAGCAAAAAGTTGAAGAAGAGACTTCTAAAGAGGTTGAAACACAAGAAGACATACAACTTCAACAAGAGATGGTAGCTATTCCAGATGCAGTGTTTTTTGAACCATTGTAGTGAAAATATCCCATTGTTGATTGGGAAATTCACACAGATAAATTTGGTATATTTTGGAAGATCATCAGATTGGGAAACAAGGTAGAAATGTTCAAGACTTTTTGTGATATGGTCAAAGAATTTGATAGGGATGATCTTGTAAAGCTGTGGAATTTGACAAAGAAAAGTTCATTCATGCAGACTTTGAAAATAACATGGAACTAGAGCTATGTGTGGAAAACTAGAATGGGGGGTTGAATAGTTTTTCCGATTTTAAGTTTAGTTTCAAAAACTTTAGATTTGATCTTATGTTAATTCGTATGGATGGATAGAAAGTGTAAAGCAAAAAGTAAAGTAAATAATGAAAGAAAGTAAAGTAAAGGATAGAGAGTAGTGACACAAGTGATTTATAGTGGTTCGGATACAAGGACACCTTCCTTGCCCTACTCCACTCCCCGAGTTCCCCACTCGAGAGTTCAAGCACTATGCCAACAAGCTCCTTCAACACAGCGGAGAAGCCTCACAACGTCGCTTACACTTTATCCGGTACAAAGTTAAATACCGAGTCCTTAACACGACGGACCAAACCAATACAACTATAACACAACAAATATGTGAAATATGAAATACAAGATCTTGCTACAGAAATCTTGCGGAGGAACAAATCAATCAAGGACCCCTTGATTGGATGACTTGTAGTATCTCGTGATCTCGCCTTTGAGAAGGACCTATATGAAAATCACAACAAAAGAAAGAAGAACTACTAGATAGATCAAGAGATCTGAGATTAGAAGAGAGAACTACTATATGAGAGAGTTGGTAAGAAGAGGGGTGAGTAACAATGAAGAAATGGCTCACTATTTATAGGCAAAAAACTCTACTGTAGCCCGGTTCCTATGGATCCCTCACTTGGGGGATCCGTCCAGTGCAATCCAAGGGATCCGACAATCTGGGTTGTACCAGTCCGGGTTTTGGGTTGCAAACCGGGTCATGGGTCCTGGGTATGAGCCTTGGGTACCAAACAAGGTACAATGTATCTAGACATTGGGTCATGGGTCTTTGGTTATGGGTTATGGATTTGCTCCATGGGTATGGGTCATAGGTCTTGGATAATATCTATCCTATTAAATTATTACAACAAATGAATTAATACAACATTTTATGTAAATGACCAAATATATATATATATATATATATATATATATATATATATATATATATATATATATATATATATATATATATATATATATATATATATATATATATATATATATATATATATATATATATATATATATATATATATATATATATATATATATATATATATATATATATATATATATATATATATACTTTACAAAAATAACATGTATCCTTATAATTTTACTTATGATAATTTTATATTTGTTATCAACAAAACACAAAGAGATCGCTAAATATGAATAAACGTTTTTACGGTTTATTTGTATTAACACTATGGACTGAGATAGGTAGATTATTTGAACCTGATCCTCTTGATAGTCTCTGAAAATTTTATATTCCTGGCAGAGCTACTACATGGAGATTATATGACACATCTGGTGTGCATCATGTATCTACAACTGATGGTACAGATGTGTTTATGCTGGTAGAACAAGAATACCCTCTCATAGTTGAAATTTTGGTGTTTATGTTATCTGCAAAACTTACTGTGTATGAAGACTCAGAGATGGCAAGAGGACTAATAAGGAAGATCAGAAATCAGGTTGACCAAGCAATGAAGACTGCAAGAAGAAAGCAGTGTTTGAAAGAATCCCCCCTCATCAGAAGGCTTAAAGTTTAATTGAAGAAACTCAATGATTTGTAGAGAAATCATAAGTTTAGGGGAGGATTGTCGGGAATTAAACAATGGCAGTATTAACTGCTATAGGTACTGCCAGACATACAAACAAACTAGTAAAGAATACACTAGCAGTACTAACTGCTAGTATATATATGGTTTGTACTGCTAATAGGATATGCATACGTTTTGTATTTTAAGAATAGATATTGTATATCTTATACGATTTTATAGTGATAGTTTTCTTGTAAAGGACTCCTACTCCTATAAAAAGAGGTCCCAGGTTATATTGATAAATACACCAATTCACAATCAATTAGAACAGTCGTATTAAGAGCTTCAAGGTTGTATACCCTGATACTAGCCAAAGTATTCGTATTATTGCTTAACAATATTGAAGTGTTTTGATTATTACTTTGTCTATTGCATATTCACTGTTCTATTGATTAACAATATTGAAGTATTCGTATTATTGCTTAACAATATTCTTCTAAGTGTTATCAAGTAGATTCCTCATACTTGATTAACATTAAGCTTTGTTTCATTCATAATTGCTTTGGATTCATCCAAGGCAATATACTTATACAAGCTAAGTAGATCCAAGGTTTGGAACTCACATCCTTCAACACGAAACTTCTATGGAGGGAGGAAAGAACTATCAACAAGATGCACTTCAGTGGTCTTGATGATGACGAAGCCTAGCAACTCATGACCTTGAGCTTGCACGTCTTCAAGAGGTGGTGATCTCGCCTTTAAGAGAAACCTAGAGAATCACACATAAATAAAACTACATAGAATGATCCTTTGGATCTGTGGTTAGAGAGGTTAGAATATAGGGAGAAAGTATATCTAAAAGTGGTAGAGAGCAAGAGAGAAATGACTCACTATTTATAGGAAAAATATGCCTACTGTCCCACGGTTCCGGATGATCCCTCACCCAAGGGATCCGGCCAGCGCAAATCTTGGGATCCGGCTACTGGGTCAGTTTAGTCCGGATTTTGGGTTGCAAACCGGGTTATGGGTTATAGGTTATGGGTTATGGACCATGGGTCATGGACTTTGGATCATGGATACCCAACAAGATGCAATGTACCTAGTCAATGGGTTATGAATCTTGGGTCATGGGTCATGGACTTTAGGTCATGGATCATGGATAATATCTAATTTGACTTCATGTAGGATGTCATGCAATGGGTCATGGGTTATGGATCATGCTCCATGGGTATGGGTTATGGACTTTGGTTCTTACCCAACAAGATTTATTGTACCTAGTCAATGGATCATAGGTCATGGGTCATGGGTTATGGATTTTGGTTTTTACCCATTACTTACCCATTACAACATATACAAAGTACATATACATTTTTATAAGATGTAAGTAAACAATATTACTTGAAAGTGTTTTATAAAAATGTCTTTGGTTTTATATAACTTATTTACTAAACATGTTTTGATGGTTTTGTTAATACAAATAAATAGTAAAAACGTTTATTCATATTTAGTGATCTCTTTGTGTTTTGTTGATAATAAATATAAAGTTATCATAAGTAAAATTATAAGGATACATGTTATTTTTGTAAAGCATTTACATATAGTCATTTAACATAAATTGTTGTAGTAATTCATTTGTTGTTATAATTTATTAGGATGGGTAAAATCCATAACCCATGACCCATACACATGCAGCAAATCCATAACCCATGATCCAATGTCTAGATACATTGTATTTATTTGGATACCCATGACTCAAGGTCCATGACCCATGACCCATGATCCATGACCCATAACCCAAATAGGAGGAGCTTATGGCGGATCCCCCAATTGACACTGGACGGATCCCTCATGTAAGGGATACGTGGGATCCGGGGAACAGTGGAGGTTTTTTGCCTATAAATAATGAGCCATTTCTTCATTGCAACTAACCTCTCTTCTTACAAACTCTCTCATATATTACTTCTCTCTTCTAATCTCAGATCCCTTGATCTATATAGTAGTTCTTCTGTCTTTTGTTGTGATTCTCATATTGGTCCTTCTTAAAGGCGAGATCACGAGATACTACAAGTCATCCAAGCAAGGGGTCCTTGATTGATTTGTTCCTCCACAAGATTTCTGTAGCAAGATCTTGTATTTCATATTTCACATAGTTGTTGTGTTATAATTGTGTTGGTTTGGTCCTCGGTATTTAGCTTTGTACAGGAAAAAGTTTAAGCGAAGTTGTGAGGCTTCTCCGCCAATTTTAAGGAGCTTGTTGACATAGTGCTTGAACTCTCGAGTAGGTGACTCAGGGAGTGGAGTAGGGCAAGGAAGGTGTCCTTGTAGCCGAACCACTATAAATCGGTTGTGTCATTTCTATCCTTTACTTTACTTGCTTTCATTACTTACATTACTTATTGCGTTATACTTTATATCCATCCATACGAATTCACATAAGATCGAATCTAATGTTTTTGAAACTAACTAAAAATCGGCAAAACTATTCAACCCCCCCCCCTTCTAGTTTTCCACAATTAGCATAAAGAGCAAGGTTTACAAAAGTTTTAAAGTAAATCATATTTTAAAATTTTTTTGATGACAATGGGTTTCGAAAATTATAAAGAAGGGCAATCTATGCAACGACCTCCACTACTTGAAACTAATAGTTGTATTTATTGGAAAAATAGATTCGAAACTTATGTGAAGTCAAAAGATATTGATCTTTGGTACATCGTTGTTGAAGGTGACTTTCAAGCCACTACAAAAAATGATAAAACCGACAACCAAATAAACACACCTCATGATCAGCTCTTCGATGATCAAAAGAAAAAGCTTTCAAAAAATAGTGAAGCTAAAATGGTTTTATACAATGCTTTACCCAAAAAGGAATTCGAAAGAATTTCTATGCTTAAAACCTCTAAAGAAATTTGGAATTATTTAGTTGTAACTCATCAAGGAAATCAACAAGGTAAAAACAATAAAATAGATTTTTTTGTTCAGCAATATGAACCATTTTCAATATCGGATGAGGATAGTATAGGTAATTCTTTTGCTAACTTTAATACTATAATTACATCATTACAAGCACTTGATGAGTCTTTCTCTAGTCGTAATCATGTCAGGAGATATTTAAGGGCACTTCCATCCAAGTGGAGATCAAAGGTAACGGCCATCGAAGAATCAAAAGACTTATCAATCCTCACCCTCGACGAACTCATAGGCAATCAAAAGGTCTATGAGCTTGTCCTCGCTAAAGATTTTGAAGCCTTAAAAGAAAAGAAAGAGAGGCACAAATCTCTTGCCTTAAAAGCCAAGAAGGTCTCAAGCGATGAAGAAAACTCTTATTCGGAGAGTGATGACGAAGAATATGCCATGGCGGTAAGGGATTTCAAGAAGTTCTTTAGAAGAAAGGTAAGATATGTCAAGCAACCATATGACGACAAGAAGGGGTTCTAGAAAGGCAAAGACGACAAGAAAGCAAGGGATGAACGCGCATGTTTTAAATGTGGGGACCCTAATCACTTCATTAGTGAGTGTCCCAAACGTGACGAACAAAAGGCGTTCGTAAGTGGTTCATGGGGAATGAGTGAGGAGGAGAACGAAGAAATTTGTCTCATGGAAAATGACTCAAACGAGGTATGTCCCGAATCTCTCTATTATAGTAGCTCATCATTAGATGATGAATCATTGCATCGTGAATATGATAAACTTTGCAAAATTAGTCTAAAAGTAATTAACAAAAATAAGATTTTGAAAAACAAAAATGAACGTTTAGAAAAGGAAGTCATTGAGTTAAAAGACAAATTAAAACGTTTAAAAAAGGGGAAGAAAGTAGATGGGGAATGTGAGCTTTGTGTTCAACTTCAAACGCTAGTTGACAATCTTGATTCCAAGACTGCTAGAATGAACACTAATACTCTAGATATAATACTAGATAGTGTTAAAACATGAAACAATCAAAAGGGTTTAGGTATTCAGCAACTTAATGCATCAACTAGCGAGAATAAAGAAACACAGTTCGTCAAAGAAATTGAAAAACAAGCTACTGTAGTCACGGATCCCACGGATCCCTTGAAAAGGGAACCGTCTAGTATAAAACCAGGGATCTGTGGGTCTGTACCAGCAAACAGTAGAAATAATATAGCTACTTCATCTAGAACCGATTTTGTTATCATTAACAAGAAGAAACCAACCCACGTTACTGTTAGACAACCACCTCCACTGAAACAAAATCAAAGTTTTATAAGAAACAAAGGTCCATCGTTTTCAAAACCAAACACATTTATAAGGAGACCTAATAATGTTTATCTAAGAAGTAATCACCATAAAATGGGATGGAATCCTAATGTACAAAACGGATTTCCATTTCAAAACTTTACATCATGGAGTACATTCTCACCTTTTCCATATATGCGTAACATGAATGAAATGTATAACACTAATGGACCCATGAACAAATGGGGACCAAACTTTTGAGTTAATTATTTTCTTAGGTATGCTTAAAGGTCGACCTAGATCCGGATGAATGGATCAAGGATAGCGGGTGCACGAGGCACATGACCGGTAACAAAGACTTGTTTTCCACATACGAATCCTTCAATGGAGTGAATGTGGTATTTGGTAATAGCAAGAGCAAAATCATTGGTAAAGGTAAAATTTCTCATAAATCTTTAACCATTAACGATGTGTATCACGTAGAAAACCTAAACTTCCACCTTCTAAGTATAGGACAAATATGTGATAAAAAGTGTAACATACTTTTTAGTGAAACCTGTAGTAAAATATTGAAAAACGGTATCAATATAGGAAGAGGCATTAGAAAACATGGAGTCTATGTTATTAAAATCGGTAATGAACCTAAAGAAAAATTTTCTCTTACTTCTATGGATGATACTTTGACCTTATGGCATCGAAGATTGGGTCATGCCAATATGCGACTTCTTCAATCGCTGTCATCTAAAGAACTAGTAAGAGATCTACCTAAATTAAAATACGAACATCATTTTTGTGATGCTTGTAACGTAGGAAAGCAAGTCCATGCTAGTTACAAAGCCAAAAATATGGTCTCTACTACTAAGTGTCTAGAACTACTTCACATGGATTTATTTGGTCCATCCGCTATTCAAAGTTATGGAGGTAACTACCATACTTTGGTCATAGTGAATGATTACTCTAGGTACACATGGACTAAATTTTTAAAGAATAAAACTGAAACGTTCGATTACTTTGAAATATTAAGTAAGAAAATCCAAAGACAATTAGGAAGTCCTATAGTGTCTATTAGAATGGATCATGGTAGGGAATTTGATAATGAAGCGCAATTTGGAGCTTTTTGTGATGCTAATGGTATTACTCACAATTTCTCGGCTTCTCGCACTCCACAATCAAATGGGGTAGTTGAAAGGAAAAATAGAATCCTACAAGAAATGAGTCGCACTATGATTAATGAGCAATCTATTCCTCAAAAATTTTGGTGCAATGTCGTTGATACATCAACTACATACTTAAGCGAGTCCTAATTAGACCATTCTTAGGTAAAACTCCATACGAGTTACTTCGAGGCAAAAAGCCTACGTTAGAACATTTTAGAGTCTTTGGTAGCAAATGTTTCCTACTTAACACTAAAGATTACCTAACTAAATTTGATCCTAAATCAACCGAAGGTATCTTCTTAGGTTACTCTCCTAATAGTAAAGCTTATGTTTTATTAAATAAAGAAACAATGAAGATTGAAGAGTCATTAAACGAAAAATTTGATGAAAGTCCACCTAAACCTACCCAACCTCTTGTCGATGACGAGATAATCGAAAGTGAAGCCATAGAAATCAAGGAAAATATAAACAAAGAAGATGAACCATTAAACAATGTGTTAGGAATAAGAAATTCCATAATGAAGAGTCGGTCACCCCAAATATAATCTAGCATAAGTTAACTCGTAGACACATCGTTATTTACGTGTTTATTAGCTTAGTTATTAGCATAGTTTAGTTTAGAGTAACACCGTGGAGGAAGGACGGGTCTTTACCCACTGTATGCATGATCCACAGTCCGACAGGAGGACGTATTAGTTGTAACTATAAATACCCCTTCCATCCTTGGAAGGGGTGGAGCTTCTTTCAATCTAACCTTTTCTTTTTTGTTTTAACTCTCTCTCAAGAACTCCCTCTCCTCTCTTCATCTCTCTAAACATGGCATTCATATACTATCACCATCCTAGACCACCCGAATCATCAAACAACATAAAAAGTGTGATCCTAACAATTGGCATAAGAGCCTAGGTTTTTTTGTTTTTGATGATTTGTATGGTTTATGGTGCGGTTTTGTATGCGGTTTGATGTGGTTTTAGAAACATTTGATGTGTGTTTGATGCGGTTGTGATTGTGTTTAAAGCTTCTGTTGAAAGTGTTGTTACTGGTTTTGTGTGTGTTATCATTTTAAGCATGTTAACAGTTTCATTAGAATCCTTAAAACTGAAAATGGTCCAATTGGTTGTGCAAGTTATAAACTGTTTTTGTAATAGTTCTACGTAATTTTTACTGGTTCTAAACTCGTAGGAAAGCAGTTTTTAATGTTGTGATGTTGTTACTGTTTTCTGGCTGCTGTTTACAAGTGATTATTGAATGCGGTTTGTTGAAATTCTTCGATGTGGTTTGAGTTGCATTTTTTCTTCGATGCGGTTTGTCAGATTATGTTTCTATGCGGTTTGTTATTAAACTGTCCAGATTATGTGAACTGTATGCGATTTGTGTTCTATCAGAAGTGCGTTTTGACACCTTTTACATATGCGGTTTGATCCTAAAGAACTATGCAGTTGTCTTTACAAATTGTCCAGATTCGATGTTCAGAAAGAGGTTTGTGCTATAATGCGGTTTGTCATTTCAAGGATGCGTTTTGTCACTAAAAGTCATGAGCTATTTGATAATGTTTGCATGTGATTTAAAGTAGTTTGAAAACAATGCGGTTTGACAAAATATGTTTGCGTTTTGATTTAAGCCATGCGTTTTGACTCTCAAAGCGGTTTGTCTTAAACCTAAATGGAAGGGTGCGGTTTGTCGAGTCAAGAAGCAGTTTGACAAATGAGTTTTGGATGTTTAAAAGACTGCGGTTTGTCTCAAGTTTCTAAAGCGATTTGACAAATAATATTTCATTCTAAACTAGTCCAAACCTCATGATTAACAAACAAAGTCAAATTTCACAAGAACACAAATCATCTAGTCGTGTCTCAACAGCACATCAACAAGATCAAGTATCACCACATACATCATTCAAACACATCAACGAATATCACAACATCATTCTATAATCATCATCACATACATTCTCATATTAAACCTTTAAACCTCTACTTTAAAGAATCAACATCATTTAATTCTCATCAACAAATCTGAAATACCATCTCAATATTGTATTCAAACTATGGAGCGCAAAAGTAAAAGCTTTACAATATCCGAAACTAAAGTATCTGAGTTATAACAATGATGCTATTCTCATTCATTTGTTCGCTTTTCTGTCACAAATTAACAGTAACATCTAATATAATCTCAGAATCCTTTTCGTGCTTAGTTAAAGACACATCATGACTTGTGAAGGTCAATCATCGAAAAAAGGTCTCATCATCGATTAACTAATTTATGCTTACATGTCAGGTCAAACATTCAACACATCATAAATTGAAAACAACAAAAGTGTTATTTCATTTTCTAGGTCCGATTAATACAAACCGTGGTATATCTGACTTCCTTGTTTTTTATCCGAAGCTAAGACAAGGAATATAACAAGTATGTTATTTCCTTTTTCTTGGTTTGATTATAAACAAATCAAAAACTGATAATCAAAATACCTACTCATTACCTTGGTCTAATCTTGATACCGTTTTCACTAACATTATGCCATCCCTGTGGCCTTGACGTTGAGGTTCATACCATCCATGTGGCATTCAAGTTTGGAACCATGTCCACACCTCAAGCCGTTCACAGTGGCAAGATTGTAATTGAATCAAATGATAAATGGTCGTTCGTGGGTGTTTAGGGTTTGTACGTGAACCATATTGATGTTTGAGGAATGTACGGTTGTGATGAGATTTAAGTGTCAGAAGCAGATGTGGAATGATGGGGGCGGAGGAAATACTTGTGTGGTAATTAGGGTTTGGTGAGTGAAGTGAGATTAGGGATTTTGTGTGATGGATGTGTACGCTATATATCCGTGCTAAGATTAGGGTAAACGTATCAGTGGAACGGGTATGTGTTACTTCTCCACATGGGCCAACCGAATTTACCATTATTACATCTTGGGCCATGATATTAGCTTAGGCTGGTAAGGTAGTATGGATTGGGTTGACATTATGGAGATGGGCCGAACAGACTTTAAATCACGGGCCTGTGACTTTGGAGTAGGACATTGGATTTGATATATCTCAATTAGGCCTGTGACTTTGAAGCTAATTCGAATATTACTTTGGTGCAAATTCGAGTATTTGTCATGAATATTACTTGTGGAAAACTAGAAGGGGGGTTGAATAGTTTTTCCGATTTTAAGTTGATTTCAAAAACTTTAGATTCGATATTATGTGAAATCGTATGGATGTTGAGAACGTATAGATCTAATGATAATGCAAACAAATAAATAAAGTTAAGGGATAGAAAAGACACAACCGATTTATAGTGGTTCGGCTACAAGGTCACCTTCCTTGCCCTACTCCACTCCCCGAGTCACCTACTCGAGAGTTCAAGCACTATGTCAACAAACTCCTTCACTTGGCGGAGAAGCCTTCACAACGTTGCTTACACTTTTTCGGTACAAAGCTAGATACCGAGTCCGTAGCACGGTGGACCAAACCAACACAACTATTACACAACAAATATGTGAAATATCAAATACAAGATCTTCGCTTCAGAAATCTTGCGGAGTGACAAATCAATCAAGGACCCCTTGCTTGGATGACTTGTAGAATGCTCGTGATCTCGCCTTAGAGAAGGACCTATATGAGGATCACAAATAGAAAGAAAGAAGAACAACTCTCTAGATCAAGTGATCTATATGTTAGAAGAGAATGAGAGTGTATGAGAGATTTAGTAAGAAGAGGGGTAAGTTAGAATGAAGAAATGGCTCTCTATTTATAGACAAATTTCTTCTCTATTCCACGAATCCCACGGATCCCTCCCACTTGGGATCCGGCTAGTGTAATCCTAGGGATCCGTGGTCCGCTCCTCTTTGCCCATGGGTTTTTTGGTTATGGGTCATGGGTTATGGGTTGGTCCATGGGTTTTCTTTAGATTCAATGTATCTAAGTATACATTGTATCTAGCCAACTTGGGTATGGGTTATGATCCATGGGTTATGGTCCATGGGTTATGGTTTTTACCCATCCTAATAAACTATTACAACAAATGCTTAATTATTACATTTTTGTATTTAAATGGCTATATGTAAATGCTTTACAAAAATAACATGTATCCTTATAATTATACTTAAGATAACATTACATTTGTTATCAACAAAACACAAAGAGATCGCAAAATATTAATAAACGTTTTTACGGTTTATTTGTATTAACAATCTCCTCCTTTTTGTTGATGACAAAACATAATGTTATGATGAGTAAAACTTAAGAATAGATGCAAGTTTTGAAAGCCCCTAAGTTTTACTTCTTCTCCCCCTTTTTGTCGAAACAAAAAGTTAACCCTTGGAAGAAATAAACAAACTTCTAACTCCCCCTTGACGGTAGCTCCCCCTTGTTTGGGGCGTCAAGAGAAGAAAAATAAAAATCCTACAAAAATAAAGGTTAGTAACATGCTTATATAATCTTGTGGTTGCCGAGAATCAAGATTGGGAGCCAAGGTATGTAAACAAGGCCTTGTAATAAAACAACAAATTGTAGTGGTATGTATGCCACTTACAAGCATGTAAAAATAAGAACAAGACTTGTTCTTGAAAATGACTTCAAAAGAAAAATAATACTTAAAAGTAAAAAATAGTAGTAGTGATTCCTTCCATGCTTGCATAAGGTTATGGATGGAGGTTTTGATGAGTAATGGTATTGATGCGATCAAGGATGAGGTTGAGTATGAAACGCATTTCTTCCCTAACTTCTATTGCAATTTCCCTAGTGGATTGGCAATGTTCACAATGTAAATGATGTGGGTAAAGAGTGCGGAAGTTTTCCGGGTTGTTTTGATTTGAGTTATGCGGAAGTTGTGGTGGAAAAATAGGAAAATGTGGATCAATATCCGGAATGTTTGTAAATGGTGGTGGAAAAGAACCTAGATGTTCTTGTAATGTGATGGGAGCTAATGGTGGTGATGTTTCAAGATCTTGAAATATAGTATTTGGAGATGTGGGGGTGTTGAAAAGACTAATTCTTTTTCTTTAGGTTGGTTAGATCTTGTTGGAGTCTTAAGGAGTTCCAAAAGAGTTATTTTAGGTGGTGATGAAGTTGGTGTACTTGTTGGTGATGAGGGTGGTGCTATAATGGAAGCATCTTGTGGTGAGTTATTTGTTGAGGATGAACCATTTGAGGTTGGTTTTGCTAAACAACAAGATCGGATACTAATCCGTGTGGATATCCTAGCATTTGATTGTGGTATTTTGGATGGTGGAAGTACAAAGGTTTGGATATCATTATTGTTTGTACTAGATGATTCTCCTAAAGGGTTTTTGGATGACATGATGAAGTGTGTTTGTGAGAAGGAGATGGAGTATGCAAGCATTTTGGGAGTTATATATATAGAAAAACAAAGCATTGTAATGAATGCTTGACCCAAAATGTGGATTAAAATCTAATGATTAGATATGAATTCAAGGCATGTGATCATGAGAACACAAGCATTAAAGAGCATACTCCCAAAAATGAAACAAATGTGGATTTTTCATCCAAAGTGAAAAAATAGAAGTTGAAAAACAGCTTCTGTTACACGGATCCCATGGATCCTTCCCTTGAGGGATCCGTCCAGCATAAAGGCTGGGATCCGTGGGTCTGGTGCTTCAGGCAGCACAAAATTTTCCTTTTGGAAACATTTTTGCCTAGTGTGTGCCTATATGCAAACTATTTGGAGTTTCGGTTATCTCGACTCCTAAAAAGAAGTAAAAATTAAACTAGGAGTATAAAACCATCCTATTGAGATAACCCAAAAACACATATTTAGTACATGAGTACGTAATTTTGTGTTATCAATGCTCCTAATTCATTGTTGCTTAAATGAATGTACCCGAAAACACATATTAGTTATGTGTCCCCTTTAGCATTCAAAAGACATGAGATGCAATGAAAACGCGTTTTTTACTTTGTATTAACAATGAAAGAGCGATTTGTCCTAGACGTGAGAAATTGCTTTTGTGAAATTGATACGGGAAGGTATCATCTTTTTAGAGAACATTGTGAAAGTAGGTTTTCTTTGAAAAAAAAATAAGAAGACTATAAGTTGAAAAACTCATCTTGGGTTTTAAAAATTCCCGTATTGTTTGTGAGTTGTGTGTGAAATAGAAATCCTAGACTCAGAAAGAAGAAGGCTAGTGTTTACATACCTTGTAGAGTCAAATAAGTTACGACGTTTGTTCCATTAGACCAAGACCAAGACGAAGTAGGTTGAATTGTTCCGCTTCAACGGTTTGGTGAGGGCGTCGGCTATGTTGTCTTCGGATGCTACCTTCTCAATAGAGATGTTCCCCTTTTGAACATTGTCTCTTAGGAAGTGAAGACGAATCTCTATATGCTTTGTGCGAGAATGCAATACCGGATTCTTGCTTAAGTCGATGGCACCTTTGTTGTCACATAGGATGGCTATGTCGCTTAGATGGATGTCGTAGTCTACTAACGCTTGTTTCATCCATAGTGCTTGTTGGCATGCTTTGCCCGCGGAGACGTACTCGGCTTCGGTTGTTGATATTGCAAGTGCCGTTTGTTTCTTAGAAAACCAAGATGTTAAACAACATCCCATAAAAGTACATACCCACTTGTACTTTTTCTATCAACGTAATCACCTGCATGGTCAGAATCTGCATATACAATTGTTTCTACTCCCGTGCCCTTAGGATACCATAATCCTAATTGTGTTGTACCCTTAATATATCTAAATATCCTTTTTACGGCTTCTAGGTGTGATGTTTTAGGGTCTTCTTGAAACCTAGCACATAAGCAAACACTAAACATGATATCTGGCCTACTTGCCGTGAGGTAGAGAAGGCTACCTATCATGCCACGATATTTAGTATTATCTACAGATTCTCCGTCTTCATCTTTTGTGAGTTTGGTGTCGGATGACATTGGAGTCCTAATTGGTTTTGACTTTTCTAGACTGAATTTCTTTAACATCTCCTTGATGTATTTAGATTGATTGAAGAAGATACCATCTTCTACTTGTTTTATTTGTAGACCAAGAAAGAAACTAAGTTCTCCCATCATACTCATCTCGAACTCGTCATGCAAGATTTTAGAGAAATCATCACACATGTCTTGACAAGTGGATCCGAATATAATATCATCTACATATATTTGTACTATGATTATATGTGACTCTCTTTTCTTAGTAAAAGTGTGTTGTCAACTAACCCCATGGTGTAGTTGTGTTTAACTAGAAATGACTTGAGTCTATCATACCAAGCTTTTGGAGCTTGTTTAAGACCATAAAGGGCTTTCTTTAATTTATACACATGTTTGGGTTTTCAAAATCAATGAAGCCCGGAGGTTGAGCTACATATACTTCTTCATTTATGAAACCATTTAGAAAAGCGCTTTTGACATCCATTTGATAAAGCTTTAGATCATTAGCACAAGCATACGCATAAAGTATTCTTATAGACTCTAATCTAGCCACGGGGGCGTAGGTCTCATCAAAGTCTATTCCCTCTTGTTGGTTATACCCTTGATCAACGAGTCTAGCCTTGTTCCTAGACACTACTCCGTTTGCATCTAATTTGTTTTTATAAACCCATTTGGTTCCTATTATGGTTTGATTACTAGGTGGAAGGACAAGTGTCCAAACATCATTAGAAACAAATTGATTTAGTTCTTCTTGCATAGCCATTACCCAACTTGGCTTCTTGTGTATTCTTAGGTTCTAAGGTTGAAACGAAACAAAACAAGCTACTTTGGTTTTGAACTTGAGACCTTAATGTTCGTTCGTTTAGTTTTCATATGACTTTATCTACGGGGTGATCTTTGGACTCTTTAATGTTTATTATTTCATCACTTAGAGGTTCTTCTTCTTTACTTATCTTTTTCTTTATTACTATAGCTTCACTTTCTATAATCTCGTCATCGACAAGAGGTGAAGAGGGTTTGGGTGGACTTTCATCAAATTTTATATTTAATGACTCTTCTACCTTCATTGTTTCTTTGTTTAATATGACGTAATCTTTGCTATTTGGCGAGTAACCTAAAAAGATACCTTCGGTTGATTTAGGATCAAATTTTGTAAGGTAATCTTTAGTGTTAAGAATAAAACATTTACTACCAAAGACTCTAAAGTGATTTAACGTAGGCTTTTTGCCTCGAAGTAACTCATATGGAGTTTTTCCTAAGATTGGTCTAATTAAGACTCGATTGAGTATATACGTTGAAGTATCAACGGCATTACACCAAAACTTTTGGGGTATAGATTGTTCATTAAGCATGGTTCGACTCATTTCATGTAGAGTTCTATTCTTTCTTTCTACTACCCCATTCGATTGTGGAGTGCGTGGAGCCGATAAGTTGTGAGTAATACCATTAGCGTCACAAAAAGCTCCGAATTGCACTTCATTATCGAATTCCCTACCATGATCCGTCTTAATAGACACTATGGGACTTCCTAGTTGTCTTTCAATCTTTTTGCTTAATATTTCAAAATAGTTAATGGTTTCCGTTTTGTTCTTTAAAAATGATGTTCATATTTTAACTTTGGTAGATCTCTTACTAGATCTTTGGATGATAGCGATTGAAGAAGTCGCATTTTTGCGTGACCCAATCTTCGATGCCATAAGGTCGAAGTATCATCCATAGAGGTAAGACATAGTTTGTCTTTAGGTTCATTACCGATTTTAATGACATAGACTCCATGTTTCCTAATTCCTCTTCCTATGGTTATGCCATTTTTAAGTATCTTACTACCGGTTTGGGTAAAAAGTACATTGCACTTTTTATCACATATTTGTCCTATACTTAAGAGGTTAAAGTTTAGGTTTTCTCACGTTGACACACATCGTTAATGGTTAGAGATTTGTTAGAAATCATACATTTACCGATGATTCTACTTTTGCTATTTCCAAACACCACATTACCTCCATTAATGGATTCGTATGTGGAGAATAGATCCCTATTGCCGGTCATGTGCCTCGTGCACCCGCTATCCTTGACCCATTCATCGGGGTCTAGGTCGACCTTTAAGCACACCTAAAACAATAATAAACTCAAAAGTTTGGTCCCCATTTGTTCATGGGTCCATTAGTGTTAAACATTCCATTCATGTTAGACATGTATGGATAAGATGAGTATGCATTCCATGGAGCAAAGTTTTGAAAAGGAAAACCGTTTTGCATGTTTTGATTCCATTCCATTTGATGGTTACTTTTCGGGTAAACGTTATTAGGTCTCCTAAATGAGTTAGGTTTTGAAAAAGATGGAGCTTTGTTTCTTGCAAAAGTAGGATTATATTTTGGAGGTGGTTGTCTAGTGATGACATGATTTGGTTTCTTCCTATTAACTATAACAAACTCAGTTCTAGATGAAGAAGCTACGTTATTGCTACTTTTTGCTACAGCAGATCCACGGATCCCTTTACGTACACTAGCGGTTCCCTTTTTGGGGGATCCGTGGGATCCGCCACAACAGTGGCTGGTTTTTCTAGTTCCTTGACAAATTTTGTTTCTTTACTTTCACTAGTTGATGGATCAAGTTGTTGACTACCTAGACCCTTTGATTGTTACCGGTTTTAACACTATCGAGTATTGTATCTAAAGTGTTTGTGCTCATTCTAGCAATTTTAGAATCTAAGTGATCCACTAGTGTTTGAAGTTGAACGCAAAGTTCACATTCACCACTTGCTATTTTACCCTTTTCTAAACGTTTTAGTTTAGCTTTCAATTCTATGACTTCTTTTTCTAAACGTTGATTTTGACTCTTTAAAAGCTTGTTTTTGTTAATTAGTTTTAAGCTAATATTGCATAGTGTTGTTCCCCGTTCACTATCGTTTAAAAACAGTTTAAATGCATAAAACAAGTTAATAGTGAACTATGACTGAAATTAACATAAGAAAACACACTAAGTAATTTTCAACATAATATTCTTATTAGAAATGAATCAACAAAGAATACGTTACCCAAGTACTTGCGGAATAGTACTTGGGATTGAAATGACAAAGTTGGGTGACTCCTCTCTAAGCTCAGGCTAAGTCTGAGCACAACTCTTAGAGCTCACTGAGCTATCTCAGGAACTAAGTTGTATTTGGAGGAGTGAAAAGATGGCTTGCGTGTGTGTGTTTTTACAATTCACAAGCTTAATCTTTTCACTCCATCTCTTATCCTATTTATACATGTATGAGATTTAACTCTATCCTAAGTGACAAAACTGACATCATACAGAAGACAAAATACTGATGTATTTTGTCTCTGTTTACAAAGACTATTCTAAGTAAAGGACAAGGCTGCTTTCCATATTTCAGTGATGACACTGAGCTTGTAAGCTAGCCATTCAGGGAAAGTTGACTTATGTTGATAAGGACTTCTTTATCTGATTCAAACTTCTCCCGCCTTGTCCCGCTCTTTCTTCAGTCTATTTATCCTTCAGTCTTCTTCTTCAGTTTGTCTTCAGTGTAAGTAGTTGGAGAGGAGTCTTGGGGATTCAGTGAGTTATTGTCATCACTCACTGAATCCATCATCTTCTTCTTGACTCAGTCTTCACCCTTTAAGTTCCGCCTTACTGAGTGGAGAGACTTCTTCTACGCCTCGTACTGAGTGTCCCGAAGATGACTCACTGAGAGGCTATGCACTCAGTGACCTGATTAGTGTTTAACGGATTAAACACTTGGGCTATTTTCTATTCAAATCCTAGATTAAGGGGTTTGGGTATTTATTGAACCCAACAGTCTCCCCCTATTTGGATATACAAATAGCCTAAGTGGTTGATCAGTGTAGGTGAGCAAATGGCTTCTTCCTACACTGAATGTACTAATGAATACAATAAGGAACACTGAGTAAATGAATAAAACATACATCGTTTATTGATCGATTACATAGTTCCTATCACTAGTACAAAAGATAAAACAAAATGATGTCAATCCAGATGGATTCCCAATGCTTCAAGCTTGACCTTTTTGGTGATGAGTGTTTCTCTGTCAGGATGGTCTCTTATCTTGGCATTTAGGTCTTGGCAGAACCTGATATTTGCTGGGGATTGGATCTGAGAGGCCACTGGAATATAGTTGATCATTGCAGCTACACCAGCCTGATCAATATCACTCCATCTTTGAAATGCTGGGTTTCCATAGACATCAATGTGAAATAGCCCTCTTTCAGGCTCTTCAATCACTAGACAATTCACAAATTTAACCCCTTCAGGTAGCTCCCTATTACACTCCAGTCCAGGCACTTTAATCTCAGGTTGGAACTCAACTCTCTTCCTTTTGCCAGTGGATGTTTGTGGTTGAGATCCTTGAGGTGCAGTCAAGGCAGGTTTGATTCCCAGTTGGGCCGGTGCATCCCTCAGCCTTTCATATCTTTTGTT